>OZ022499.1:79472269-80672269 GCA_963989385.1 Ctena decussata | reverse complement strand
AAACTCTGTTCAGCCTGCGTATATGCGCATTCTGAACCGAGCTTTCTCCGTTCAAATTAACAGCATGCGAAAGCCAGGGGAGCTCTTAATTCGAATTGGACACTGACCATCCCCTAAAACCACGCAGGCTGGTCCGAATGATTTCCAAGTGTACAACATTTTCCTCCGCCTTGGCCGCACGGAAAAATCGATATTCGTGCAGACCTTCCGTACGGCCAAGACGGAGAAACAAAATGTTTCTATGGTACTGTTATTATTGTTGCTCAATATGAAAACCCCGACCAGGCTGCTCGCTTACTTAAAAGTCATATTCGAGTTATCTTGTTGTTGAGTTTAACGTCATCAATTTCGCTCTAAATTCGAATGGGACACTGACCATCCCATAAAACCACGCAGGCTGGTCCGAATGATTTCCAAGTGTACAACATTTTCCTCCGTCTTGGCCGTACTGAAAAATCGATACTCGTGCAGACATTTCGCACGGCCAAGACGAAGAAACAAAATACATAATTGTTGTTCAATGTGAAAACTCCGACCAGGCTGCTCGCTTGCTTAAAATTCATACTCGAGTTATCTCGTTGTTGAGTTTAACATCATCAATTTACTTAGTTTTATTTGGCACTGGTATATCTTCATTTTCATTGTTTTAATATGTAAAATTTGTCTTTGACCTAAAATTCATTATTGTCAAAAACTGTTCAGTCTTCCGAGCACTCCCATCGGGGTTATCAATATTCTCATTGAGATCAATAAAATCATAGTGAAGAACCTGATCAGAGTGCTCCGCTTGACAAGAAGAGACACCAGACTACCTACAAACATCAAGACAAAAATCACCCTAGCCCTCAGCCACGTGTAAATTCATACAGAACATGACTTAGATAACAACGACCAGTCTGCTCGGCAACGCAATATGTAGTTTCAATCAGACATGATCGGCGGAAAACCCTGATCAGCCTGCGCATATGCGCATTTTGAACAGAGACTCGTCTGTTCACATTATCAGCATGCGTAAGCTAGGAGATCTTAAAATTCGACTACAAAAGTTTACCACGCCGCAAAATCGTGCAGACTGGTCCAATAATTTCAGGTGAACAACATTTTCCTCTGCCCTGGCCACACGGAAAATTAATATTCGTGAAGACTAGACAAGGAAACAATACATGTAATTCCATGTTTTGTTGTTCAAAGTGAAGACTCCGACCAAGCCTCTTGGTTACGTTTCGGTCCTTTTGAGCGTATACCATCGAATTTACAAAAGGAATTTAACTACTGCGGTTAACTTTTTTGTTTGTTTTGTTTTCTCCTTTTTAACACTGACATACATTTTTCTTTCTATTTCAATGTAAATTTACCTTCCTTTATGTCACAGCATAAAACATGCACCCGAGAACTCTAATCAAGGTCCTCACTACCCTCAATGACAGCGGGCCAAATAAGTGAAACTGAAGAACGTGATCAGAAGGCTCCGCTATATTAGTGGAGACACCAGGCTACCTAGAGACATCAGGACCGAAACCCACCCGAGCTTCCGCGTAAGAGTCTAGATCCGCAAGGATTATTGTAAAATGCACGCGACAGTGATAGCAGCGATCGCGCAGACTGGTCGCAATGATTTTCAGGAAGTACAACATTTTCCCCCGTCTTGGCCTCACGGTGACTCAACACTCGTGCAGACCCCCCGCATGGTCAAGACGAGGAAACAATACACGTAATTCCATTTTAATTACTGCAATTTAATTTACTTTAATTGGCGCGGTGAATTTTATGTCTTTATTATCATTCTTTTACTTCATTAATTTGTGTCTGTCTAGATCTCTTAAACTTCAGTTTTTGACTTTATTAGGTCTCTATCATGTTCATTGAAAAGTTGACACCACTGTCACGCAGGGATCAATATCATTATATAAATGTCTTTCGTTGCCTAGGGAACTCAAACAACTGGCGCTGCTCTTCTGATCCAGCTGTCCCCGACATTTCTGCGAACTTCAAGAAAAACTTCTAACCCTTTATCTCTAATACGGGTCTGCATTTGTTCATTTTTACGGATCTGGTAAGCAATCTTGGCTAATCTTCCTCTTTCTCTTTTCATCACAGGGGGCAGATCAATTAGAATTCTCCGCCTGGAGCCAGCTAACTCTCTTGCATTGGCAAGCACAAGATCTCGGTCTCCTATTGAAGTAAACCTCAAGATGATTGGTCGAGGGCCCGTCCCTGACTCTGATGGAATTCTATGCCCATGTGCAAAATACATATTTGCAACTTTTTCTTCATCTAAGTTTAAGTCTTGAATAAACATTTCTCTTAACTTTTCTGAAATATCTTCATCAGGTTCTTCTCTTATTCCATAAAATAAGAGGTTATACTTTCTGTCCTGCTTTTCAGATAACAAAAGTTTTCTGTCAATTTCTGCTATTTTCTGATTTAGGTCATCTCTTGTTTTCCTTATTTCTTCATCATGTGCTTTCTTGAGATCAACAACTTTAGTAGCATGAAACTCTACAGAGCTTTCTATTTCATCAACTTTTGATGATACAGCAGTAACCTTGGTTTTAGTTTCAGTTAAGTCAGTTCTCATTCTAGCCATATCTGTCCTGATCTCATCAAACATATTTACCATCTTACTGTTTATCTGGTTGAAACCCAAGGCCATTTTGTTATCCATCTCTTCAAGATTTGCTCTTATATCTTTCATAAACTTTCTCATTTCACGGTCAATACCACCTCCCCTTGGTGTCTCTTCCTCAGAAACCAAATGTTCATCCAACTTAGATTGTCTCCCTTTCTCCATTTCTCCTTTTGTTTGACTATCACTATTTGCTTTTGGTTTGGGACTGTCCTGAACAGAAGAGCTCCTTGTAAGAAGTTTTTGTGTGTTTTGTGTTTGAGGCTTGCCGGTAGCAGGCATGCTTAATCTATTTAGTTTTCGAAATGGCAACTTTCCAAGCTTTCACTTCAGGGTGGTGGGGTAAGTGTCACACTCAAAAGCTCTTATTTAAGTCTATTTACCACTTAAATTCTCCTTTTTATCGGCGAAGTCGTATTTCTGATCACTTTGACTGTAGGAGTTCCTATTCTGATACTATTCTAACATGTTTTTAAGCACCTACAGGATTTATTTCTCGCTTGTTAAAACAATGGCATGTTGTCAGCGCGGCACGTGAACCGGAAGTCTCGACTCCTTCAAAGTTTGTATAAATGGTGGCCCTGGGATCCAAAATGGCCCTGGGGCAGGGAGTCTTGGGTTCGAAATTAAAATGTACTCAAAAACTTCCTTCTCCATAACCCCTCTGTGCAGATGCTTGAAATTTTGTATGATACATTGACTAGTGGTCCCTTACCAAGTTTGTTCAAATGATGGTGCCAGGGTCAAAAATGGCCCCGCCCCACGGGGTCCAGGGTTTGAACAATAGCAATACATAGAAAAACATTAAAAATCTTCTTCTTCAGAACCATTTGGAAATGGTTGCAAACTATCTGGTTTGTTCAAATTATGACCCTAGTTTGACCTTTAACCTTTTTGCTCAGGTGAGCGATTCAGGGCCTCTTGGCCCTCTTGTTGTGACCTTAACCTTGACCTTGGAGTTTATTGAAGGAAACTAGCTCATTTTTTCTTGTTTTATGACCTTCACCTTCACCTTGGAGGTTCCTGAATGAAACAAGCTATATGTGTATTTGAAAGCTATTTTAATGTGTTAGATAAAGACCAGGTACAAAGACATTGCTGCAATATATTGTTGATACAGAACACAAAATATGAGAAAGATATGCACTTTTAGTATTTTTCTTGTTTCTGTGACCTTGACATTGACCTTGAACTTGGAGGCTTCTGGAGGAAAGTTGGTTGTTTGAAAGCTTTTGTTATATATTCAATAAATTTCAACTAGAAAGACATTGCTGCAATTTATTGTTCATATAGGACACAAAATGTTTAAAAAATATGTATTTGTAGCATTTGTTCATGTTTGTGTGACCTTGACCTTGACCTTGGAGCTTCCTGGGTAAACCCAACTATATGTGTATTTGAAAGCTTCTGTAATATGTCAGATAATGACCAGGTTCAAAGGCATTGCTGCAATATATGGTTGATACAGAACACATAATATGAAAAAAATATGTATTTTAGCAGTTTTTATTGTTTCTGTGACCTTGACCTTGACCTTGATAAGAGAAACCAACAAAATGTCCATAGTTTATAGAAGATAAATATATTGTAAAATGAGTTTCAAAATTAAGAAACAAATATGATCATAAACTACGATGATTTGACATTACAAGGACTGTACCCCTAAGAACTTGCTTTTTGCAACGGTACACTTATTGTTGCTATGGTAACGCTTCAGGAAGTACACTTTCCCAAGCATGTTTTTCCAGAAACATGTTAACAGAACACTGTTCTGTAGGAAGACAGTGCACATATATATTGACGAGGCCGCAAGAACTCTAGAAATGTCCTTAAAGATGTGTGAAATTTGATTTTTGCCATATATGGAAACCCCCACCCACTTTGCTTGAGCCTGATGACCACAGAGGTTTTCCAAATGATTTTTTAATTTCTTTGTCACCCGACGTAGGCGGAGGGGGACTATAGAAATGACCCTCGTCCGTCCGTGTGTGCGTCCGTCCGTCCTTCCGTCCGTCCTTCCGTCCGTCCGTCCGAAATCTTGTCCCCGCAACTCCTCCTACGTCTTTCATCGGATTGATTTGAAATTTTACAGATTGTATTCTTATGATATGAAGATGTGCATGTGGTTTTTGATTTTTGTTTCGGCCATTTTTTATGGAGTTACAGCCCTTGCTGACTCAGACCTTCCGAAATCTTGTCCCCGCAACTCCTCCTACATCTTTCATCGGATTGATTTGAAATTTTACAGATTGTATTCTTACGATATGAAGATGTGCATGTGGTTTTTTATTTTTGTTTCAGCCATTTTTAATGGAGTTACGGCCCTTGCTGACATAGACCTTGTCCCCGCAACTCCTGCAACATCTTGTATCAGATTGACTTGAAATTGTGCAAAATGTTTCATCATGATCT
Source organism: Ctena decussata (assembly GCA_963989385.1). Taxonomy (NCBI): domain Eukaryota; kingdom Metazoa; phylum Mollusca; class Bivalvia; order Lucinida; family Lucinidae; genus Ctena; species Ctena decussata. The sequence goes on along the minus strand of OZ022499.1, from coordinate 80,667,231 downwards.
GAAGATGTGCATGTGATTTTGGAATTTCATTTGTCCTATTTTTTACAAAGTTATGGCCCTTTGTCGTTTTTTGGCATTTTTCCAACTTTTGAACCGTTTGACCGAGAGAGCTGAAATTTGGTATGCTATTAGCATTTGGTAAATTGATTATTCTGATTATTGTTAGGATGTGCTAAATTATAAGTGACAGAGTTATTTCCCTTTCATAGATAATAGACATTCACTTAAAGGTTAAGGGATAACTCCAGAACTATTCATATTAATGGCCTGAATTTTCATAAATGCATTGTTCATTTTTCATCAGATTCATATAAGCAGGATTATGGCTCTTGTTATTTTGTTACTGGGTATACAGTCTTGATGTTTTGGTCATTTTGTAAGGGCCTATAGTTTCAGTAACCTGATTTTACACATATATGCCCTGTTCTGACCTTAAGTATTTTATAAAGCGGCCCAGTAATTGGGTATATGTCTTTGCTTATGTTCAGTTATCATTTGCTTACCAGGTTCTGTAATATATATATATATTCTGTTTTTGGCCATACATTTACTCTGAAACAGAATAAAGGGCTGAAGTTTGTGACACATTTCAAACGTCGGGTGACACTTGGCCGATGGCCTTTTATTTTTAAAGTTAGTGTGAACAAGTTATTTTTAGGTAGCAAGAAATTACAGCTTGTCATGCATTTGAAAGTTAATATATTTGTTGAAAAATTGCCCATTTTAGGACATTTTTAGCACATTTTTTCCCAAAATGTATAGCTGCTGTTGCCATGGCAACGGGCATGCTTTGGAATGAAACTGATGTTGTTTTCTTGTTTTTGTGTCACAATAAGTAATATAGGAAAGTTTGAGCAAAATCGGTGACTATGCGTGCCCCGGCCCTATGTAAAAATTTAAGTCATTACAGAGAATGGCTCTTAAATTGTCACAACATACAACATGCTGGTGACAAGACTTGTGAATGCTATTCCAACAATGCCTGTTGTGATACAATTATTGTCAGCAGTACCTACTTCTACCAACATCATGTGAATGTTCTTCCATGTGGAATACTTTGTGTCATTCTGATAGATAGAGATAGAGATATTATTTCATAGCAGGTCCTGATTTAGTGCTGAAATTCCAGATAAGGAGGGGATATTCATAACTTCTTCTTGTGTTACCGCTATGGCACTGGAAATGAAGCACACCCACAGACCTGGTATACTAGTTTCATTTTGACTGTCTTATAATCTCTTGAGCCTTGTTAACAAAATTTCACTATATATGTGTATATATATATGATTTGAACTTGACTCTGATGAATCAGAGTATCTCAGCTACTAGATACAGATGGCATAGAAATGGACTGAATTATCATGATTCTGTTGACACTTGACAGATGTTATTAGGTACCTTTTTTTTCTGAGACGGTATACTACCAGTATAAAAATTATTGTATCTTATTTGATCTATGATTCAATGAATATGTTATGTAGAAGTGTCTCTGTAAACTTAATTGTTTCATTGTCCTCATAGCAGGCACACAACATTAAATCAACATTGATTCAATTGCATGTTGAATCAGTGTTGATTCAATGTTTATTCAGTGGTGTATGCCCATGATGATTTCATGTTCTAAGTTTTAAATCATGAATTTGATACATCAGCTTAACAGGAGGAAAATTAGCATTGGGTGTCTTAATTTGTAAATTTTAATTAATAAAATCATACATTGGGGAGTCAAGTGATATTTTCTACCTATATTTGGACAGAACGGGTAAGTAAATTTATCATTATAATAAAACACAATAGATTTTTATGCAGTTAAATGCAGATAGCTTGTCACTTTTGCAACAAGCCATTATCTAAGAGCCATCCAACTAGCTAAAGAGTAAGTCTGAGAAAACCTTGAGTTTGAAGTATTGACAACTATTGCCTGTAGCATAAAAACAAAAATAGTTGTTAGCTGCAAATGAAGACCAAGGAATTTCCACTTTACTGCATGAAAACATGTTGAGTATTAAGGAAATATGCCTTTCTTACCCATTCTGCCCAAATACAGGTAAAAAATAACCAAGGAAAGTCATAAAATTAATGAATAAATTAAAAAAAAACATTTTAATTCTTCTGTTTTCCTTCTTTTTACCTAGTGCACGACTATCATTCTTATCCACCTGTAAGATGAATGGCTTCCCTTCCACAATAACCTTGAATATGTCAGTCATCTGAAAGGACTCAGGAGAAAGTATTCAGTGCATTATATTCTTTATGAATGCATTTGTAAATAAAGAAGTTGTCTTGAAAGAAAACGAGAATCAGTCTTTTTGCTGGGAATTCTTGCATTTGATGTAAAAATCACATTATCATCCATCCTGTATTAGATATCCAGCCTAAATTGAATATATCTATTGGTAGTCAGACATTAACTGGACCTTGTCACTAAGATGGCCTTCTAGCCAATATATGGTAAAATCTTTTGTCCAGGATCCAAGATGGCAGCCTGCTCAATTAGTCTCACGTAAGCTTAGAAGATATTTATTATGATAATGTCAACTCAGGTGAGCGATTCAGGGCCTCATGGCCCTCTTGTCTGGTTTCGTCACCAGATATTGTCAGGGTCACTGACGACGCTTTATTAGCCGAAACTACGTAGTCTGGCCCATGTTCCTACTTCTGTATGTATTCTCTGCTCTTGAAGGAACTTTTTATCCGCCGCCGAAGGCGGAGGGATATAGTTTTCTCCGTGTCCGTCCGTCCTTCTGTCTGTCCGTCCGTCCTTCCGTCCGTCCGTCCGGAGCCATAACTAAGTAACCACTGGACGGAATTTCATGAAACTTAAAATAAATGTATATCACTGTAACGCGCTGCGGCACATGAAGTTTCATCAGACTGGCTTCAGTAATGCATGAGTTATTGCCCCTTTATTGGCTTAAAATCAATGAAACGATCCATAACTAAGTAACCACTGAGCAGAATTTCTTGAAACTTAAAATAAGTATATATCACTATAACGCACTGCTGTGGGCCGGGTAGCGCAATCGGTAGGGCACCTGACTCGTAAGTCAGAGGTCCTGGGTTCGAATCCCGGTCTGGCCACATACTTTCGTTTCTCCTTCCGCTGATTCAAGAAGGGCAGTTGTCAGTTACTGGCGAAAGTATGTGCACTTAGTACTGGTTAACCGCTTAGGAGGTCTAAGCCTGCCCAGGAATAGTGTGGTTAGGTTAACTGACCGTCCCGACATGACCTTAGTTGTTTACCGTGGACGTTAAGCATCAAATCAACCAACCAACCAACGCACTGCTGCATATGAAGTTTCATCAGACTGGCTTCAGTAATGCATGAGTTATTGCCCTTTAATTAACTTGAAATCAATGAAATGAGCCTTAACTAAGTAACCACTCGGCAGAATTTAATGAAACTTAAAATAAATGTATATCGCTATGATGTGCTGACGCACATGAAGTTTCCTCAGACTGGATTCAGTAATGCATGAGTTATTGCCCTTTAATTGACCCGCCCGTCCTTCTGTCTGTCCATCCGGAGCCATAACTAAGTAACCACTGGACGGAATTTCATGAAACTTAAAATAAATATATATCACTATAACACGCTGCGGCACATGAAGTTTCATCAGACTAGCTGCAGTAATGCATGAGTTATTGCCCCTTTATTGGCTTAAAATCAATTAAATGAGCCATAACTAAGTAACTACTGAGCGGAATTTCTTGAAACTTAAAATAAGTATATATCACTATAACGTGCTGTGGCACATGAAGTTTCATCAGACTAGTTTCAGTAATGCATGAGTTATTGCCCTTTAATTAACTTGAAATCAATGAAATGAGCTGTAACTAAGTAACCACTGGGCAGAATTTCATGATACTTAAAATAAATATATATCACTATAATGTGCTGATGCACATTAAGTTTCCTCAGACTGGATTTAGTAATGCATGAGTTATTGCCCTTTAATTGACTTAAAATCAGTGAAATGAGGCATAAACAAGTAAGCAATACTTCATGAAATTTAAACTGAATAATTATGTATCACCATAAAGTGGATATGCACATAGAGTTTCATCAGAATGGCATCAAAAGTGCATGAATTATTGCCCTTGGATCAATGCGAGATTGCCATTTCCAGCCATAACTAACTTATCAATGAATAGAATTCTATGAAAATCATACAAAATATGTATCACCATAACACATTGGTGCATCTTACAGTTTGTCAGAATTGCTTCAGTAAGCAATGAGTTATTGCCCTTGAATAGGCTTAAAACAAATTGAGTCATAACTAAGTAAACAAATCAAGGCCACTTCGGCGGGGGATATAAATTCACCAAATTTGCTTGTTTAGATTTTAATTGTCTATGGCAAGACATATTTTCCTGTTTAAGCAGTAAGTGTGTCACGCGGTGTGTGTGTGTCATACGTCTTGCTCAGAAATGGGAAATCCAAAGAAATGTGAAACTCGTAACAATTGGGTCGCGTGAAAAGGGATCATGTAGCATGTGCTAATAGGAATGACTCAGACCAGCCTGCGCATCCGTGCAGCTTGATCACAGTCTTTCGCGTTTGCGTATACAAACAATAATACTGAGAAGTCTAAAAAGTAAATTTTTACAGTAAGAAACCGTATTGTTGAAGAAAAAGTTAAAACCTATTTCTTGGACTGGATAGATCAGTGGAGTGCACAAAGCGGACTTACCGCAATTACATTACTGTGACGTCACGCATCGTGTTAGTAGCGTAGTGCGAGCCAGCATAGTTATTGCATACATTTTACACTTTTCAGCTGTTGTTTCTTTTTGATCCCGGGCGTTTGAGTTTGTTTTTATTATTATTATTATTAATTAAAGCGATGGCAGTGCCTGCAAGTCTTAAGGACGGAGTTCTGAGCTTGAACCATAAGATAAAATATTTGGAAGAAAAAATTGAAACACTACAGAGACAAATAACATGTTTGTGTGTCAGTATATTGTTTTTTCTGTTACTAGTATTTCGGGAATTCTAGAACAAACTTTTACGGTAAGTCAGTTCTTCATAGTGGAATCACACCGAGTTTTGCAAAGTCTAATGCTGCTAATATTTCTGAGAAATTAGTATTTAACTGCGCTAAAACCAGTACCAAATAATAATGATATTAGAGAATAAAAAGACAATAAGATACACTTTTCGGCGATTGAGAAATATCAGCCGACACAACCGCACAGGCTGATATGAATGGTCCCTGTTTGCACTCTATGGATTCTGACTAATCTACACAGCAGGACGGAAGATGGATTTGAATGTGAACGCTGGTCTGAATTGCTAGCTGTAAGGTACCGTTTTCTCGTAATGCGGCTCACAAGTACGAAGTATGAGTAGAACTGCATATTAAGAAGGTGATTTATGTCAAATTCAAAAATCTGTATAAAACCATAAAAACGTATCTCCGTGAAAGTTAACTATTTAATAAACAAGTTAATACAATTGTTAAACTTCAGTATAAATATAAGTCAGTTGACCAGTATAATTGAAATACCCCTATGGATTTTGAGAGTAGGTAATTGTATAAATTCCAGGCTGGTCAATTAAATCAACCAGTATTTGCCGGTATTTTCCAGTATTTGCCGGTATTTACCGGTAAATACCTGCCGGTATTTACCGGTAAATACCGCCGGCATGGAAAATACTCATATTTGCCGGCATTTTGCCAACCTAGCCAAAATTTTATCTCCAAAACTGTTAGCTGAATATTTATCCACGCTCTTACTTATCCCAGTACAAAGCTACTTCTTTTGCTACTACAAATGTTTGTTTTCTCGTTTTGTTTTTGTCTGTTTCAATTCTCTTTCCCCCAGTTTGGTCTGTTAGATTTGATTATATGTATATGTATATATTAAAAGACCGGTTTTAAGATTTTTATATTCATTTACTGCACTTTACTGAAACTTTGTCAGAACGTTTATCATCACAATATCTAAGCCAAGTTTGAAACTCGGTCATGTCGGGTTAAAAACCAGGTCACTGGGTCAAATCTTAGAAAACTCTTGTGTACGCTCTAGAGGGCACAGTTTTGATCCAGTCTTTTTGAAACTTTGTCAGAATGCTTATCGTCACAATATCTAGGCCATGTTTGAAACTGGGTCATGTCAGGTCAAAAACTAGGTCACTAGCTCAAATATTAGAAAGACCTTGTGTCGCTCTAGAGGTCACAGTTTTGATCCAATCTTTTTGAAGCTTTGTCAGAATGTTCATCCTCACAATATCTGGGCCAAAGTTGCAACTGGGTCATGCCGGGGGAAAAACTAAGTCACTGAGTTAAATCTAAGAAAAACCTTGTGTACACCCTAGAGGGCACAGGTTTGATCCAATCTTAATGAAACTTTGTCAGAATGTTTATATTTATAAAATCTAGGTCAAGTTTGAAACTGGGCCATATCTGGTCAAAAATAAGGTCCCAGGGTCAAATCTCAGAAAATTTTTGTGTACACTTTAATGGGCACAGTTTTGATCCAATCTTCATGAAACTTTTACCATACGTGAGCGTGGCGGCCATATTGGTCATGTGATCAGGCCCGTTTAAACATTCTTTCGTTCCCCCGTCCCATAGAGGCTCCATATGAAATTTAGTTCCAATCGGCTCAGCAGTTTCAAGGAAGAAGTCGATGGAAAATGTTAACGAGACGGACTCAAGCCCATACTTTACGTTCCCCATAGTCCCATATATGAGATTTCAGCGGTCAAATGTCCATATTCTATGTTTTCATGTTGTTATTTTCATTTTTCTATTTTTAGTGACCGCGAAGTCTCATAGTGATTGTACCGTTTTTCATTTGCACCGATCGAGCAATGCCAGCTCGATTTGTTCTGACATGTGTTTTCCTCAAATAAATAGTGTTCGTAATCATCAAATAAACCAATAAAACTTATTAAAACTAGCCTTACCTTTTGAAAGAATATATAAATTAGCACTTTAATCCTGGTTTTTAATCCCTTTTATATCCCTCCATGCTCTTTTGATTTCAAGCAGGAAAAGTAAAAACAATAAGCTTTAATCTTGACGAAATCCAATATTATTGGTAAAACCCAGCACCTCACCGAAGCCTACAGAAACTAATATTGAGTGCTTATAGCCCCCAGATAACAGCATGACTGCATGTTATATAATCATTTTCAAACTGTAGCTTGTAGGTCTGCTCTCTTTATTCAGATATTAAGGATGTTTGAGTGTTTCTAAAGGGACTTAATGCAATGAAAGAGCATGTATATTTATGTGGCCTTTTGGCACACTTGTCACTTTGAGTTAAACACATTAAAACTATGTATAGACAGAAAAATATCTCTATGATAGAAAAAAAAAACAAAAAACAGTGTCTGTGCTGAAGGACGGTCAAAGATTTCTACAAGTACAAGTACAAGTTCTTTTACCATGCCACATGTGTGCAGTGAATAAATCAAGATTTTTTTATCCAGTGCGGATTTATAAATCTTGTTTTTTTTTGTTTTTTTTTTTTCAAAAATATACCTAATTTTACAGCTACATGAGCTAAGAGGCTAAAGCACTGAGCTAAATGCTTTTTAGCTCGCCTGAACGAAAGTTCAGAAAGAGCTATTGTTGTCACCTTGGCGTCGGCGTCAGCGTCCGCGTCCGCGTCGGCGTCCGGATTGGATGTTTTGGTTAAAGTTTTTTAAAGACCTATATCTCCTAAACCCATGGATGGATTCTTTTGATACTTGCACTGTAGTTAGATATTGGTCCAAAGTTTAACAGGGTACCACCCCCACCCCACTCAGTGCTCAGTGACCTTGATGTCAAGGTCATGGACTTAGAAAATTGGGAGTTTTTTGGACTGGATGTTTTGGTTAAAGTTTTTTAAAGCTCTGTATCTTCTTAACCCATGGATGGATTCATTTGATACTTGCACTGTAGTTAGATATTGGTCTAAAGTTTTCCAAGATATTACCCCACCCCCCTCAGTGACCTTGATGTCAAGGTCATGGACTTAGAAAATTGTCTTTTTATTGATTGATTGTTTTGGTTAAAGCTTTTTAAAGACCCATATCCCCTGAACCCATGAATGAATTCTTTTGATATTTGCACTGTAGTTAGATATTAGTTCAAAGTTTTACAGAGTACTACCCCAACGGCGCTTAGTGACCTTGATGTCAAGGTCAGGGACTTAGGAAATTTTTGTCTTTATTAAAACTTTAAAGACCCATATCTCCTGAACCCATGAATTAATTCTTTTGATATTTGCACTGTAGTTTGATATTAGTTCAAAGTTTTACTGAGTACTACCCCAACCCCGCTCAGTGACCTTGATGTCAAGGTCAGGGACTTAGGAAATTTTTGTCTTTATTAAAGTTTTCTAATTGCATACTGATTCATAATGCTTGGCAGAGATATAGTTTACACTGGAACTGATGTTAGACACTTTTTTGAGTTCTTACAAAATACTATATACTTACCCCATTGGATGACCTTTAAGTCAAGGTCATCGACTTAGAATTTTGTCTTAAAGATTTTGGTTAAAGTTTTATATTTATGAAGACATTATTTCACAGTGCCACGATGGACTCAGTTGATACCTATACTTGGACTGATGTTAGATAATGGTTCAGGGTTTTGATACATCCTGCCTCCCCCCTCCCCCCCACCCCCTACCTAAGGTTCTTTGACCTTAAGCTCATGGACTTTGAACTTTCATTTTTTTTTTTTTTTACTATAATTTTATTTTAACACTTATTTCTGACATAGGTTTTGTTTATAAATGTGTTGTCATTATGGACATGCTTGCCTGAAGTTTTATGCATAGCACTCCACACCACCATAGTGACTGTGTGATGGGCAAGCACCAATTCAGGCGAGCTATGCTGTCAGGCGACAGCTCTTGTTCAAATAGGTCTTTCTGGAGTGACTTTTACTAGGTGTGCAATTATATTACTGTAAGGCCTGGAAACAGTGTTGTATTCTTGAAGTTTTCAACTTTGTTAGCTCACCTGGCCCGAAGGGCCATAGTGAGCTATTGTCATACCAATGCGTCCGTCGTGCGTCGTCACGGAATTTGTCCGTCAACACCTAAAAACAAATATTCAAACATCTTCTGTCAAACTACTGGTCCCATGGTTCTCAAATTTCACATGGAGCATGACCTGACTCCAGGGTCTTAGAATTGTAAAATTGGGTCAGGTTGAAAATCCAAGATGGCCGCCGTTACTAAAATAAGCAAAAACAACAAAATAAACTTCTTCTCCAGAACCACTGGGTATATTTGTCTGAATTTTGGCATGGGACATCAGTGAAACCTTGGTATTCAAAATTATAAAAATGAAAAAAATCTGTAGCGGAGTTTTGTCACAGTGACCTACTTTCTGTTTACGTGTGTAATTTTGCTCAAATGCAAATGTTAAAAAATGACCTATTTAAACAACTTCAAACAACTTCTTCTCTAAAACCACTGAGCCCATGGATCTCAAATTTCACATGGAGCATGACCAGACTGCAGGGTTTCAAAATTATAAAATTGGATCAGGTCAAGAATCCAAGATGGCTGCTGTTACTAAAAATAGCAAAAAACAACAAAATCAACTTCTTCTCCAGAACCAGTTGGTATATTTGGTTGAAAGTTTGCATGGAACATAAGTGGGACCTTGGTATTACAAATTGTAAAAATAAAAAAAATCTATAACGGAATTAGGTCACAGTGACCTACTTAGCGTTTACAAGGCCGATTTTGCTCAAATGTCAATATCTAAAGAAAATGCAACCAATTCTGACCAGATTTGGTCAGAATTGGTTCTTGAATGGAATTATTTCAATTTTGTGCCAGTTGACTATCCAAGATGGCCACCATGGGGGCCGTTACTAAAAATAGCACAAACATAAAAATGACAATTACTCAAGAACCCTTGAATGGAATTGGACCAATTTTGTGTCAGAATTTTCCTTGCATGAAGCCGTTTCGATTAATTGCAATTTGGCATTCCAAGATGGCCGCCATCTGGTGTTACTAAAAATAGCACAAACATAAAAATGACTATTACTCAAGAACCCTTGAATGGAATTGGACCAATTTTGTGTCAGAATGTTCCTTGCATGAAGTCGTTTTGATTAATTGCAATTTGGCATTCCAAGATGGCCGCCATCTGCCGTTACTAAAAATAGCACAAAACATGAAAATGACAATATCTCAGTAACCGCTGAATGGATTTTGACGAAATTTGTGTCAAAATGATTCTTGCATTGAGATGTTTCAAAAATATCTAACTGTAAGACCAGATTGGCCTCTGTTACTAAAAATAGAAAAATGTGAAAATCAGAAAATCTCAATGGAATTGGACCAAATTTGTGTCAAAATGGTCCTTGCATGAAGGCTTTTCGATTTTTTGCATTTTAGCAATCCAAGATGGCCGCCATCTGCCATTACTAAAAATAGCACAAAACATGAAACTGGCAATATCTCAGTAACCCCTGAATGGATTTTGATGAAATTTGTGGCAAAATGTTTCTTGCATTGAGGTGTTTCAAAAGTAAATATATAAAGACCAGGCAAGTTGGCCTCTGTTACTAAAAGTAGCAAAATGTGAAAATGAGAAATTCTCAGTGGAATTGGACCAATTTTGTATCAGAATGGTTCCGTTGCACAATAGCAAGGTGAGCGATATCAGGCCCATTTTGGGCCTCTTGTTTTTATACTACTCCCTAGTAGACGCATATTGCAAAAAATCACACTAATCCTGTTATTTAATCTTTCATTTACATGGTACTGATTGGAGTTATGCAAGGACTCTCGTTGGTCTATGTTGATAGACTGTCAGCCTTAGACATTTTCCTAGATATGCATTAATTTTTGGAATCCATAACACAAGACGAGAGGAAAGATATGTGCCACTATGTCTGTGTAAACTGTGTCAATTCTAGATCAGTGCCTTCTCAACAAGTCAGGTCCTCCTGAGTTTTCAAAGCCAAAATTTAGAGAGTCTACCTCAATATAGGAAACATAGCATGTTTGGATATGTTGCTTGAACTTTAGTATTATAATCCCTTCCAATTTATATACCCGTATTTACCCAAATTGGCTCGAACAGGTGTTGGGGCAGATAAAAATACCATGATCAAGAAAGTTATCATCACCAACAGGTATATGAAATGATCCGCTCCTTTTAGATTCAGTTTATACTTAACAGACATAAGTATCTGCACACCTCAGACAAGCACAGTGTGTATAAAATATCAATGGCATCACTACTTCAGTTACGACTATTCTTTGATTTATTTGTAATATCATTAACTAAGAGGACTATTTTTATATGGATCTAATGAATGTGGCAGGTGGAGGGGTAGTGTCTACCTTCTTGTGGGTCTGATGTGATAGTTTAAACCTATATAATTTCAACAATATATAGATATTCAATATTTTATACAAGATACACTACTATTTTTGGAAAAAAAAATTTAGGATGAAAACAGAAACTAGAAACCTATTTATTTATATTTTCTCCTAGTAACCCTGTTAAATGGAGTACCTCAGGGTTCAAGTATGGGTCTCTCTTGTTCAGAGTTATAATAATATAAATGATATAAATATTTATCTGTCATGAGTTGCAAACTGAAAGATATTTCCTGATATGTTTTGATATTTCCACTCCAATAATTTTGGTGTTTCTTGCTATTTCTCTCGTAAATACTCAGAATAAAAGAATAAGAGCATAGCTGACTGTAATGGAAGCTTTTCCAGTAATTCATTACTGACCGTTCCTAGGCGGTAGTTCTGTTGTGGTTCTCTGTTGCCTGTTTTTGGTGTCAGAGTTTCTGTGATGTTTTACCTTATGTATGTTCTTATTATTTTTGGTTCGGTTTGGGTTGCTGAGTGGCCACCTTTTGGGAACAAGCTGCTCACTCGGTTGGCCATATGTTCTCTGTATCTTGATTATTTGTAATCTTAGTTGTTTCCAACTATGGTTTGAGGGCTGGATTTGGATTTTGATTGTTTCAGTTCCTGGTCTTTGCATACTTTTTACTTTTATGACTACCACCCAATTTGGTCTGAGGAATGTTTCAGTAGCGACTGAATTAAGTCCTTGTCATGGCCCTTGGAGTTTTGTTTAAGAAATTTCAATATTTGATTCGCTTTCATAACATGTAGAGGTATGTACCCCATATTTTGTTGTGTGATACTAGTTACCTGGCGGTATTTTGCGGAAATTCTACACTGTACAAGGTATCTTAGTTGGTTTTGAACATAGTCCATAAGAGTAATTATCAGTAATTTACTTTGGAACTTGAAATAGGTGAGATGAGTAACGCACACAACAACCCCTTCATAGGTGCTCCAAGTAGTGGAGGGAAACACCAACAACAACAACAATTTCGCCCAAAACGAAAACTTTTTGATTTAAGGAGGCCGACTTTAATTTCGATTGCGCAACGTTCTGCGCATTGCCGTCATTCGGCGCTGTGACGACATTCTATTCTTATAAAGTGAGCACAATAGGTCGGGCGGATATTTTCAACGCGATACTTTCTTTCGACTGTAGAACAGAATAAATTTTACAACTAATTTATGGCCATACACTGTACTTGCGACAGCGTTTGCAAATACGTCACCGGTTATCATTTCCGGTAGCTGTCATCAACGAAGTGAAAGTAGATAAAATTTCCTTTTAAAAGGAAGGCTTGCCCAGCTAAGACAGTGAAATTTTCATGAGTTGTTATTGAAGTGAACCCGATTGTTAGTGCACTTTCATTTGCTAACTTTTATTTAGCAAAGTATTTAATTTCTATCTTATTGAATGGTGGCATTATCCACGGGTGTAAGGTAAAAACAAGTGTAGAATTTGTTTGAAAAACAAATTGAAAAATATTTAAACACACACACACACACACACACACACACACAACAACAACAACAACAACAAAAAACAACAGTTTTCCAACGTTTTGGCCGGCCGTTTTAGGCATGTCTCAAGGAAAATAACTATATAGACCTGTTTCAAGTCTTTTCTTCACGGCTGTTGAGTCACAGTTAGTCTGAATCAAAATTTTAGGAAAGACTGTTTCAAACCCATGCCTATGGAATCATGGCACATCTGAACTTGGCATCAAAAGAAGAAAATAAATCTTTATTTACAGAAGTTTATTTTTGGTTTAAGTGGCATCAGTGGCAGTGACTGGAACAAAATGTTGACACTGAGAAGAAAATGCATGCTGCTGTTGTTTGGGACGATAACTTGCTTTACACCATTTAAGAACAACAAAGTACGGAACCCATTGCGTTCGTATTTCCATGAACTCCCGACAAATGAAATTTATCTCTTTTCAGTAAATGTGGTAAGGGAAGCAAATCGTCAAAAGCGCTTGTTTCTATATTTAAACAATAAATTTGAACTCTGCTCTTTCAGATTTTACACTGATACACAGATCAGCCCACTCCGGCATAAGCGCAGTCTGATCTGTCTAGCCTCAGCATGAAAGATGAAGAATATATATATGCCGAAAGAGACTGATCAGATCCAACGAATGCATTGGCGCTGGACAGTGTGCCGGCTGCTCTGACTAGTCAGATTATGCGATGCCCTAAGGCCTAGTTCTCGTGACGCCGCTGCATGATATTTTGGAAAAGCTAATGCTTTGCTATATATAAACACTGTTTCTTACACAAGTTTGGTATATTTCTTAGGGTGCATTTTGCATTGCATTCAGAGTTTCATTTTTTATGCAATCAGTTTATAAAAAGCAAACGAAATGTGGCGTAGTTCAAGGCACTCGTAAAAGAAAAACGTGCTTTTTAACGGAAATATTTAAAAAAAAAAAAAAAGTACATGAACTATCAAAATTCAATCGTTATTTTTAGCAGATGAGGCAAATCGGATGTGGATAAAAATAGACAAAATCGGACGAGGTATTTGTTATGTCTGTGAAGAAAATAATGAAGAAATGCTGTCTCGAATCGGAACGAACTTTCCGATCTCTTTGGCTTATTTGCGGCCCTAAGAAAAGTTTAGAACGAATCGTTGCAGTACACACTCACTGGTATTTTCCGACTAAGCGTGACGTATCATTTCTTCCCAAAATAACTCGGTATCACTAAACCACTTGAATACTGGCTTGCGCTCGAAGCGCAAGCCTTCGAGCGCAAGCCAAAAAAAAAAACGGAAACTGAGACGTTGTTGAACAATGGAAAGAGAAGTTCCTGAAGAAAAAAAAGTGTCGACCCCAACAGGACAAGGATTGAAAAGTCATCCAAGGTGAACGCGGGCAAAGAGGTGTTTAAATTCAGATCAGCATGATTTTTACCAGTCCCGCTGCAGCACCTTCTTACCTCACAGCGGTCTTTCTTTCTTTCTTTCTTTCTTTCTTTACTGTCTCGGTCAATCATGGCCATGATGACAGGTTTCTGGTGTGGCGCATAAGTTGTCACAAAAAAAAAAAAAAAAAAAATAAATAAAAAAAAAAATGAATTTGTGACAAAGCCACCAGCAGGTTAAAACTATTTACAAGAAGTCCTCAGGGGCAGGCATTCCATGCCTAACCCCTGCCCTACCCTAGGATATTAAATTTTGGTCTTAAACCCATCAACTGTCTCCAAAGAGACAGCTTCGGTTGTAAGGCCATTCCAAGTTGCAATTGTCCTGGGGAAAAAGGAATTCTTAAAACCGTCCGTGTAAGCGTTTGGACGGTGGTACTGGAATGGGTGGGACCTAGTTCTCCTCCTCCCTTCACCGACCTCAGACGGTCATCTGGCCATTCTTATTTTGATACATGTTGAAGATGTTCATTTAAAAATATTAAGGAAATATTAAGAGCTCTTTCTTTTCCGGCAGACTGAAGACACTAGAATTTTGCTTATATGTTGTAGACATCCCCACCCCTCACCCAAAGTCCTACCAGAAATTTTTTCCGACCCCCCCCCCCCCCACCCCAGATAAGTGACAAAAAAGTTTATGACTCCCCCACCCTATCCAAGCTACACCACACACACACACACACACCATATAACTTATTTTATGTCTGACCCCACACCCCCCCCCCCCCAACCCTCACCCAAAGTCCTACCAGAATTTTTTTCCGACCCCCCACCCCAGATAAGTGACAAAAAAGTTTATGACTCCCCCACCCTATCCAAGCTACACTACACACACACACACCATATAACTTATTTTATGTCTGACTGAAACCGAGACATTTTTAGCTCACCTGAGCCATTGGCTCAGGGTGAGCTATTGTGATCACCCCAAGGTTGGCCGGGAAATACCGGTGGCAGGAATTCCCAGCGGTAATTACCGTCCTGGGAAATACTCCAAATTTGGCCAAAGTGGGAAATACTGGGAAATATGATATTTTAGAGCTTTTTTTCTTGAAATATTTTACCATATATCTTTAAATTTAAGTTGACAGCACTTAATTGTTATCATTTATATGCAGATCATGCAAATATGGTTGTAAAGTCCAAGACTGGTCTATGGCAGAGGACACAGCAGATGATTCTTGGATGTGTCAAAGGCTACAAGTTTTAAAGAAAATTGCCTCTAAAAAATCTTATTTATAAAAATAACAGACTCTAAAATCCCTTCTTTTATCACTTAACAGTGGTGTTTCAGCACTGTATTTGTAAACACAAGATCTTTTTATCATTTTGTTTTCATACAAATGTTTATTCTAAACTGAGCTGCAGTTCTACTTAAATCTTTTTGCCTGGTTCAGGGGTCAGCCTAGGGTTCTCAGACAAGGTAAAGTTTTGCGACATTTTCTGAATTTCAGTGAAAAGTTTTATTCCAAATTTAGGATTTTCTATATCTGTTTTATACACTTTGATTTCTCCCTCAGCTCTTAGTGGGGAAAAGTCAGTCAGCTTCAGGAGACAATTTCTCCCACTTCTCTCTCTAGGCTGACCCATGCTGGTTTATCACTGCTGAAGACCATAGATTTCTGCAGGCTAACTTAAACTCCTTAAGTTCTAGTCAAATTCACTGTGATAATTTTATTTTTCTTAAATTAAATTCATATAGATATGTACATAAATATCATTTAAGTGTGCTCTTAAATACCTCACTTGTTGATTAATTTTTAAATTTTAATTTCAAAAATCGCTTTTAGATAGTATATGTTACTTTGTTAAATTATCTTAATTCCTGAATAAATCTTAAATCTTAAATCTTAAATCTGTTCCTAAGTTTGATCATAACAAAAGTTGACAAAACCCTGTGAAGGTCTCTAAGCTGGCCAAAGATTCACAACTACTTCACATAGAAAAGAGTGTGTACCATACTCCAGTTTCTTGCCTGTGTCCCTGAGCTTGTCACCTGATTAATTAAACAATGCTGTGTGGACAGTGTGGTGCAAAGGTTACCTGATGAAGTACTTTGAAGTCTTATTTTTCTCCAAAGGCTTCTCAAGGGCATATCTATCTTATTGATTAACTTTAACTATGCTATCCTATTGTAAGTAATGACCAAACACCAGTGAAGGTGTGAAAAATTATTTAATTGTCTTGATTCAACTGACAGGTGACAATTACTGTACATAGGTAGTTTTAATCTCTATGTGTTATAACAACTTATTGATAGACAGAGACAACTGTACATGCAGACTCATCTTTGGACAGTTTGTATAAAAAATAATTTGATTGCATGTGCAGAACTAGACCATATTTTATCTGTACCTTTGTTTGATGTTTAAATAAACAGATGTTTAATTATTTTTTGCTTTGCATATGTAGTTTTATGGCTGTTATAAAACATATTTAAAACTTTCTAGGTGGAGAGAGACCAATTTCCCAGTAATTCCCGGGAATTACCAGTATTTCCCGGGAATTACCATTATTTCCCGCCGTCCTGGGAAATATGAGTATTTCCCGCCTTTTTGCCAACCTTGGATCACCCAGTGTCCGTCGTCCGTCGTGCGTCGTCCGTCGTGCGTCGTCAACAATTTGCTTTAAATGACATCTTCTCTGAAATCGCTAGGCCTAGGGCTTTGATAATTGGTATGAAGCATTGCCTAGTGGTCCTCTACCAAGTTTGTTCAAATGGTGGCCCCAGGGTCCAAAATGGCCCTGGGGCAGGGGGTCTTGGGTTCGAAACTAAAAAATACTTAAAAATCTTCTCCTCCAGAACTGCTTGACTCAGATCCTTGAAATTTGGTATGTAGCATTGCCTAGTGGTCCTCTACCAAGTTTGTTCAAATGGTGGCCCCAGGGTCCAAAATGGCCCTGGGGCAGGGGTCTTGGGTTCGAAACTAAAAAATACTTAAAAATCTTCTTCTCCAGAACTGCTTGGCTCAGATGCTTGAAATTTGGTATGTAGCATTGCCTAGTGGTCCTCTACCAAGTTTGTTCAAATGGTGGCCCCAGGGTTCAAAATGGCCCAGGGGCAGGGGGTCTTGGGTTCGAAACTAAAAAATACTTAAAAATCTTCTTCTCCAGAACTGCTTGGCTCAGATGCTTGAAATTTGGTATTTAGCATTGCCTAGTGGTCCTCTACCAAGTTTGTTCAAATGGTGGCCCCAGGGTCCAAAATGGCCCTGGGGCAGGGGGTCTTAAGTTCGAAGCTAAAAATACTTAAAAATCTTCTTCACCAGAACTACTTGGCTCAGATGCTTGAAATTTGGTATGTAGCATTGCCTAGTGGTCCTCTACCAAGTTTGTTCAAATGGTGGCCCCAGGGTCCAAAATGGCCCAGGGGCAGGGGGTCTTGGGTTCGAAACTAATAAATACTTAAAAATCTTCTTCACCAGAACTGCCTGCCTCAGATGCTTTAAATTTGGTATGTAACATTGCCTAGTGGTCCTCTACCAAGTTTGTTCAAATGGTGGCTCCAGGGCCAAAATGGCCCAGGGGCAGGGAGTCCCAGGTTTGAACCATAGAAATACATAGAAAAATAATAAAAAAATCTTCTACTTCAGAACCGCAAGGCTCAAATGCTTGAAATTTGTTATGTAGTTACTACTGTATTGCCTTAAAAAGTAGACCTTTACCAAGTTTGTTCAAATGGTGGCTCCAGGGTCCAAAATGGCCCTGGGACCGGGAGTCCTAGGTTTGAACCATAGAAATATATAGAAAAATATTTGAAAAATCTTCTTCTTCAGTACCACTTGGCTCAGATGCTTGAAATTTGGTTTGTACCTTTGCCTAGTAGTCTTTTACGAAGTTTGTTCAAATGATGACCCCAGGGTCTATAAATGGCCCCGCCTTAGGGGGTCCTGGGTTTGAACCATAGAACTACATAGAAAAATATTAAAAAATCTTCTTCAGAACCACTTGGCTCAGATGCTTCAAAATTGGTTTGATGCATTACCTTGTTGCCCTTTATCAAGTTTGTTCAAATGTTGACCCCAGGGTTCAAAATGGCCCTGCGGCAAGGAGTCCTGAGTTTGAGCTATAGAAATACATAGGAAACTATTAAAAAATCTTCTTCTTCAGAACCACTTGGCTCAGATGCTTGAAATTTGATGTGATGCGTTGCCTGGTGGACTCCTACAAAGTTTGTGTAAATGGTTGCCCTGGGATCCAAAATGGCCCTGGGGCAGGGAGTTTTGGGGTCGAAATTAAAATGTACTTAAAAACCTTCTACTCCGGAACCCCTTAGTGCAGATGCTTGAAATTTTGTATGATACATTGCCTAGTGGTCCCTTACCAAGTTTGTTCAAATGATGGTGCCAGTGTCAAAAATGGCCCCGCCCCAGGGGGTCCTGGGTTTGAACCATAGAAATACATAGAAAAATATTCAGAAATCTTCTTCTTCAGAACTACTTGGCTCAGAGACTTGAAATTTAGCTTTTAGCATTGCCTAGTTGTCCTTTTCCAAGATTATTCAAATAATGGCCCCAGGGTCCAAATGGCCCTGCCCCAGGGGGTCCAGGGTTTGAACCATAGCATTACATAGAAAAACATTCAAAAATCTTCTTCAGAACCATTTGGAAATGGTTGCAAACTATCTGGTTTGTTCAAATTATGACCCTAATTTGACCTTTAACCTTTTTGCTCAGGTGAGCAATTCAGGGCCTCTTGGCCCTCTTGTTTTTTAAAATGAAGACCTGATGGAACGCCCCCCCCCCAATGCCTATTGAAATACATCATGATCCCCTCCCTGGCTCCAAGGCTTATTTTTATTTTCGATTCTCCCAGATGTCCCCCCCCCCCCCGCGCAAGATAGATGACAAATAATTATGACCCAGCCCCACCCCATCCCAGCTACCCTTCGCACACATACACACACCATATAACCTATTTCATGTTCAACTGAAGCTGACATGCTTTTAAAACTGAAGACTGATGGAAGAATTCTGAACCCCCCATCCCCCCCTCCCCAATGTGCCTTTTGAAATGTATGACACCACCCGCTGCTCCTATGCTTATTTATTTTCGACTCCCCCAGTACATCAACAACCCCCCCCCCCCTCCCCCAACGCACCCCCACCCCGAATGTACCAGGCCTCCCTCCTGCTAATGAATGACTGGCTCCTAACATGAAATGGGATTTCTGTGTGAACTCTCAGCTCATCTTCTCTAGCCAAGGGTACTAAGTCCACTTTGTTCCTAATGTACCACTGACTTGACAGCCTTTTCATATATAAACCAAATTTTCCAATATGCCATTTCATCGGATGCGAGCAACTTCCATTGCATCCAATCAAATTATCAGTAATAAAACATTTTCCGCATTGCAGATGTTCTTGTCAACAGAAAATAAGTTTGCTATGAACAATTGCCAACAAGAGTAGATGGTCAGTGGTTTTGAACAATTATGCAATGTTGTAGGACAATTGTGTTTTGTAATGGATCTTCTGATTGGTCTAAAATATCACACACCAAGGGGAGCAATCGCTGCAGCCAAAAAGCGGCACTGCAGGAAATCCAAATTGCAAATTGGCCATCGGCCAAGGGTATGTTAGGAACAAAGTGGGCTTATATTTAAACTCCACATGGCCCTATTGTTAGCTCAGATGATTTTTGCATGCCAAAGGTACTAAGGAACAAAGTGGTCTTGGGTTCGAATCCCGGTCTGGCCACATACTTTCGTTTCTCCTTCCGCTGATTCAAGAAGGGCAGTTGTCAGTTACTGGCGAAAGTATGTGCACTAAGTACTGGTTAACCGCTTAGGAGGTCTAAGCCTGCCCAGGAATAGTGTGGTTAGGTTAACTGACCGTCCCGACATGACCTTGGTTTTTTACCGTGGACGTTAAGCATCAACCAACCAAAAACCCACTTTCTTATATGAACAGTAATCCCCTGTTTATATTTCATGTTTTTGCAGATCATATGTAGATACATGACATATTTCAGTGACACCAAATTTCTAACACAGAAGTTATTTCAAATGTGTCAAATTTAAGCGATTTTCCATTCCACCCAATGCAGAAATTGCATAACAACTTTGTTACTTTTGGATCGACCCCCATTCATCACCAATGCCGGAGATATAATATTTTTATTACTTTTATCCACAGTTAAGTCATTGATTGATACACTGTTACATACAAAGAAATTCTCCAGCACAGGTTTTTCAGAAAAAAAATATGTAATGCTAACTTTTGAAACGACCCTCATTTCCATATGTGAATGATGACCCCTATTTTTATTTTCTGTTTTCATAGATCAAATGTAGATACACCGCCTAATTAAGTGACACCATCAAATCTAGCACTGAACTTATTCTAATGTTTGTGATCTTGACAAAAAATGGTGTTTTGCATGTAATGCTTACTTTTGTAACGACCCTCATTTCATTATATGAATAATGAGCCCTATTTTTATTTCTTGTTTTCGCAGATCATATAAAGATACACTGCCTATCTTAATGAAACCATAAAATCTTGCACAGATATTACTTTAATGCTTGTGATCTTGACCAAAACTGGCATTTTGCATGTAAAACTTACTTTTGAAACGACCCCAATTTTCTTATATGAAAGCCGATGCCCTGTCTTTACTTCATATTTTTGCAGATCATATATAGATACATCGCCCATGTAAGAGACACTATCATAGATAGCGAAAAAAATTGTTAAATGCTTGCGATCTTGTCAAAATAATGGTGTTTTGCCCCTAACTCCTACTTTTGAAACGACCCTCATTTTCTTATATGAACGGTGACCCCCTGTTTTTATTTCATGTTTCCACAGAGTTTATGTAGATACATTACATATCTTAGTGACACCAAAATCTCTAGCACAGAAGTTATTTTAATTTTCGCATTTGTGTAAGATTTTAGTGATTTTCCATTATACACTCCATGCAAAAAAGTGTAAAAACGGTGCTACTTTTGGATCGACCCCCATTCGTCACCAATGCCGGTGACATGGTGTTTTTATTACTTTTATCTAAAGTTAAGTCCTTGATTGATACACTGTTATGATATAAGGAAATTCTCTAGCACAGGTATCTCAGAAAAAAATTAGAGTCGGCCTCCTTAATCTGGGGTAGCTGTATTTACCGAAACGTACCGAAATACCGAAACGAACTGGAAATACCGAAACGAACAATTAAATATATAGGGAAATGGCATTCGGTAATTGATTGTTTATTAGGTGTTAAAGAATGTTTTCACAAGTGCAATACATAGATTAAAGAGATTAAAGGGGCTGTATAGTAATTATCTCCTAACGCTCATATATACATATTATTGCATATTCACCATTGCATAAAGTATACAATAATTGCAGATATAATGCTTTGCAAGTAGTCCATTCAGAGGTCTCAATTTAACCTTCGAAAGCCAAATAAAAAAATAAAATGTGAATGGCGTGCGTGTGTGTGTTTGTGTTTGAGAGAGATTATGAAGAAAAAACAACTTATTCCTCCATTAGCCTACTGATGAGGTCTTGTATCTCAAAATGGAACCGCCTCATTATAAAGCATGTTTTATTGGAAATGGTTCTCGCACTTATCAATGAACACCATTATCTAGACAGTACTTCACTTCCCCCAGCATAAAGATAATCTTGACCTCAAATACCAATAATGGTGATTTACAGGCGAATGTGTTTGTTTACTTCCACTTATGTCTTAAAAAGCCCTCTCTCCACAGAACATGCAGGACGTCATCTCAAAAGAATCGCCTTGCCAATGATATCACAAAATTAAGTACCAGAGATTACAGTTTTATCTCAAGCCGGGAATATGGTTAAATATCACAACTGGATAACTGAAATATTGTTTTGAGACCTCATTTCTTCTAGCTACAGTTTCATGTCTTTATTTGAACCATAAAGATTTTAGAAGGAGTTGGTGGAAAGGGATTGTTGTAGAGTCATCTGTGGTGGCCCGACGACATCACAAGTTTATGGGATAGACTAAACTAGACTAAAATGATAATGATTCAACGTTGTTCCAGCGTTTTTATATATACAGTAATGATCCAAAAAAATATATGAGATTCTTTACGCATTAATAGAACGCTATTCAAAAAGGGTGCTTAACGTATATGCGAAAAGCTAAGGCTCAGATCAGCCTGCGCATCCACGCATTCTGGCCAGAGCTTTTGCCGTTCACACACACCATATATAGACGGATTCACTGACTTGTTTGAATCTTCGCAGTTCGAAGATGAGTCAAGCTCCCAATTCTGAGTCTTGCGGATTTGAAGCTGTATTTTTCATTTGAATCCCATATGAAAAAAAATCTTGTTGGTGGAGTATACCTACCTAAACACACTGGATCTATCTATCTATCTATCTATCTATCTATCTAATCTAATCTAATCTAATCTAGTCTAGTCTAGTCTAGTCTAGTCTAGTCTAATCAAATCTAATCTAATCTATCTATCTATCTATCTATCTATCTAATCTAATCTAATCTAATCTAATCTAATAATCTTATAATCTAATCTAATCTATCTATCTATCTATCTATCTATCTATCTTATGGCTCAAAGGTTATGATCTAGCTATCGTCCGTCTTCTATCCGACTGCCCATCTGTCCGTCAGTCCACCCATGAGAGTTAAGATTAATTAAGATTAAGATTTATTCAAGAATAAGAATCATTTAACAAAGTAACACAACTATCTGAGATCGATTTTTGAAATTAAAATTTAAAGATTGATCAACAATTGAAGTATTTAAGAACACGCTTAAATGATATTTATGAATATATCTATATGAATTTAATTTAAGAAAAATAAGATTATCACAGTAAATTTGACTATAATTTAAGGAGTTTTGGAATGGGCTAGGTTTTGGAATGGGCTAGGCTGCTAGAAGTAGAAACTAACACCCACACCCATTTTCACTGATTCGAACGTTTCGATCTTAATACCCATGGATAGCCCATAAAGCCTAAATGGCTTATTTCCCATGGGGTCCATTTAGGTACGAACAAGACTTTGGCACGGAAAAGTATGAAATGAGGTAAGCCATATACTAAACCTGACCCATGAGAGGACTGCTATGTACTAAAATCTATCTCTATTTTAAAGTAATATTTTAAACACAAAGAGCCACCCCAGCAGGCACACGACGTCGAAATGACGTCATATTGACGTCGATGCGACGCGATGACGTCGCATCGACGTTAATACGACGTCATTTTGATGTTTTGTGCCCGCTGGGACTTTAATCTATCCCTTTAATAATATCAACCTGTATATTATACTTGTGAAAACATCTTCAACACCTTTTCTATACCTGTACAAACAATCATTAACACCTATTCTGTACCTGTATAAACAATCAATTACCGAAATGCCATTTTCCCTATATATTTAATTGTTCGTTTCGGTATTTCCAGTTCGTTTCGGTATTTCGGTACGTTTCGGTAAAAACAGTCACCGCTTAATCTGTATGACGAAATAAAGATGGCCGTCAGTGGAAACAAAACTTTGAAAATCCCCAAAGAAGGACCTTCTGGGACATTATTCCGACATAAGAAAAGAAGAAGGAGATAAAACAAAGTTTGCTACATATATTTGTATCCTTAGGCAGAGATCTCTCAGCTGGCAGAATTTATACACAAGAAACAAGAAGCTACCGGGAAATAGGAGGACTACGCCGTTTCGTTTCGTTGCGAAACGGCGTTGGCATAATTCTACCAAACGAAGCAAGTATTATAACAGGTGTCACACTAGTCCAACAAGTTAGACGTCCGCATGCACTCATTTATATTTTACCTTTTATAGTTGTGCATGCAACGTCTAACACGGACCCTATACATGTCCGTATCGCACTTTTACTTAAGCTTTCACTTAAATCACGCTTCAGCCGCCATTTGTGTTGACTACATAGTCACGTGACATTTGGTTATCATAAAGACTTGGAATTGGATAATTTTTGGACGAATTTATTTTTATCAATATTTAATGACCGCACTAATTTACTGAATATGTAGGCCAAGGGAATAAGAAATTGAAAAAAAAAAAAAAAAAAAAAAGGAATAGGAAATTAAAAAATAAAAAAACAATAAGCTAATGACCCATTCTACAAAAATGAAACTAATGCCTGAAGATTTATCTTTGATTTATAAAGCTAAATAAGCTTGTTTATAATGTATAAGTGGTTCTCTTTAAATACTTTGCTTTATTTTCATCTAATCTATTCAGCTTCTATCAGGATGCATGTTGCAATTGATTCCTTTTTATTAACCAGGTATAATTATTAGTTTTATTCTATCTTAAATTCTTAATATGAATAACATCTGATGTTAATTTTCTGTACAGTCTAGTGTGATATATATATATTTTCAACAAATGGATTCATATATGTCCTGAAAGTACAGCTCTTTACCCAGTTTGGTTTATTTTCCTTTATCTAAGGAAACACAGGTAACATTAGTGACACTACTGAATTAAGGTTAGGGGTTAGTATTAGGATTGGAGCTGGGTTTGGGTTATTATTGTGTTACCAGATACAGATACAAATTTTATTTAAAGTCGGATGTTTACATACCTTGTTACTCAAATACGGTATTCTTATTCTAAATTATAAACATTTGCCACATGATACCATGCATTTACATTATGTACATATACTTTTCATTACTCAAGGTAACACAGGTAACAGCGATAATACTACAGTATTAGAACTAGGGTTAGATTACAATACTAATTCTCACCTTACGGTTATCCCTACCCCAATACTAACCTTACTCACAAGCGTAAGTATTGTGTTACCTGCACTACCCTGTTATCCAGATAAGGTACTCTTATTCTACATCATTAACACCTGCCACCAGATACCATGCATTCACATTATATCTACTTTTCAATACCAAAGGTAACACAGGTAACAGATGTAACGCTGTAGTACTAGAATTGGGGTTAGATTAAAGTATGATATATAGCCAGTGTTATTCTGTAAACTCATTTAACAATTATAAATCTTTATATTCTCTGTCTGTGACTTAAATTTGCTACAGTGTTACCCCTGTTACCTGTTTTTTATCTTGGGTAAACATTCCATTATTTTGACTCCAGATATTAAGATTGTCTATCGCAGACTCTAGTGTTTCAATCTGTTCCACTGAATCCTGAATATCATACAATGCTGTATCATCTGCATAGAGATCAGTAGAAACATTTGCAGTGTACAAAGGAAGATCATTAATAAATAGCAAAAATAAAAGTGGTCCTAAAATTGAGCCTTGCGGTACACCATATGGAATTTCCTTAAAATCTGAGTATTATTAACTGAGATCTGTTGCCTTCTTTTTGTAAGATAAGTATCAAACCACATTTAAGTTTCATCCTGTATGCCATACATTCTTATATAAAATGATTGGAGCTTGTAATGTAGAATAAGAGTACCGTTTTTGGGCCACAGGGTCATGCACATAACACAATACTAATGCTTTGGAGTTACCGGTATGGCTTGTATTAGGGTTGGGGTAAGCTGACAGTATTGTGTCAGCTGCTTTACCCGTTTACCCAAAGACGATAATCTGCAACATGATACCCTGCACTTACATTATGCATGTCTATTTTACACTAACCAAGGTAATACAGGTAACAGTAAAGTTCATTCATCTTTTTCCCCCACTTTGCCAATTTGGTCATAGTTATTTTTAGTTTGGAAAGTTCTCGTTTCCCACTATATCCAGCACTTTGAAAAGCTGAAATTTTTACAGTTTCACATGCCTACAGTAGTACTTCAAGTACTGATGCTCTCTCTCTCTCCCCCCCCCCCCCCCCCCCTCCTCCCCACCACCACCACCACGCACACGCTGCAAGCTCACACTGAGGGAGAAATAAAATGGAGTGTGTCTCTTAAGTATAAGGCCTATACTTCTGAACATGAAGTACAGATACATATGTGATATAAACATTTCTGTATTTCATGTTCACAAGTGTGTTAGTCAATAGTCTTCTGTCTCTCTGCCTTTATGTATGAGGTCTGAAAGGAATATTCCTTTATGACCCTTAGCTTGTAGATTTTCTCACTGGCCCAGATTCTGGTTTAACAAGTCACTATATTTCTCTATTTTAATAAAAGAAACTTAATTTCTGTATGTCTGTCTGTTTCAGCCAATCTACCCATTTCCGCCAAAAATTTCAGAAAATCCAATCCATGTTTTTGTTTTAATCAATAACCGGTGGCCTCTTTTTGATTTAACCAATAGCCGGTGGCCTCAATTTGTAACTTGTAACTGGGTTACTAGAATTACCGGAATACACTTTATTACCGGAATATACCGGAATACACCAAAATAAACATTTCTAATATCAAAATTAACTTAAATATTGGTAGAATAGATAGATAAGAACTTTTTTCCAGCTCAGATATTGCTATTTTTGCATCTGTAGTGAGAATAAATGGACCAGGGTATGGGCCTTGGATAGGTATCACTGTGCAGATTGCAAGCTGGTTAGGGTCTTTGTATGGGTCATTCACTTGCCGGATTTTACATGCAGCTGTTACTAAAAGACATATTTTGGACAATATTACATTTATTCTGGTAATATTATAGTGTATTTCGGTAAATAAAAATGTGTATTTTGGTATATTCCGGTAGATTCCGGTATATTCCGGTGTATTTTGGTATATTTCGGTAATTAAGTGTATTCCGGTATTTCTAGTAACCGCTTGTAACTTGTACTAAGGAGTTCCACCCTTGTTAGGGTCACCGTAGTTATACGTATTCTTCTGGAGTAAAGAGCTGACTAAAAACTTTTACAGTACGAGGCAGCATGCACCAGTCTGTATCTACCACTGAATGTCTTTAGTAATCAAAGGGCAGTTGAAATACACCGGGCAGCGTTCACGCGGCATTTTCATCACAGAGATTTAGCCTTCATAAGTATAGTCGCTCCATCCACCAGAATAATTGAATATGTGTTGTATTAAATGTTATACTGTAATTAGTAGCATAGGCAGAAGCACAAATCCGCACCACAAGAGATTAGTCCAGCACCGCAGGATTAAAAGGAGAAGAGAAGATCCAATGATGATCGCAGCATCCTGTAGGCCCTCACTCTATAGCCCTCCTTGACAACTGTGATCCACATGCACTATCTCGACCAACAAAGTCCCAGCCATAATGGGTTACCCAACACCATATTTACACTAATTTACACTAACCCTCAACGGCTAAGAAGTTACAGCTCGACATACGCATAAGATCCTCAAACATGTTAAACTAATATCTTCATTTGTATCATCCAGCCCGACGATGTGACACCTGTATCGATAACGCGTATGTCTCCTTACCTGTTGAAATCTATGACTCAGTTTGTATAGAAATTAATGTCAACACAATTTTTGACAACGTAAATCATTTCTTTAACATAATGTGCCAAATTTTTTCCTGATATGACCATATAGCTCAATTTACGCTCTTTAAGTTGATATAATTTTCATCAAAATAAGTATGTGCCTTCATTCTTCCATGTGAACTGGAAAATAAGCTCATCGCCTCCTACTTAGCATATATAAAAACTTTACAAAACGCGTGTATCTAGACTTTGGCAGTAAAAACTTATTTTACTGTATCTAGTTTCATTTTTTCCCTGATATTTTCTTAAAATTGGCATTGCATACTTTTCACAGATATAAAAAAATCCGAAATAAGTTATCGTTAACATTCTTCCCTATTAACTTTAAAATACATTCCACGCGCCTTCCGACTGCCGAATTCTTAGGCGTAAACTTTCTAAGTCCAAACTGATGTCGCACTCTACATCGGGCCAGACGAGTATGCGAAATGTTATTTGTTGTCAATGCGAAACTGCTTTTATTATCAATCCGGCGGTACAAGAAAGACAGAAAATGTTAAGAAATGCAAAAAAAAGAGATGAATATAAAAATAAATAAATAAAAATTAAAAGTAAGACAATAAATACAAAATAAAGAAACAAAACAGCCGTATATCAAATGTGTAATATTTCATCTTACTTCTCTAGAGAAACAAATATATTAATGACTAGATTGTAACTTTTTTCTTTCTTTCTTAACAGGTTGCTAAGCAGTGGTTTCGATAATGATCGTTTAATACCAATTAAACACTTTTGTAAGTTAATTGCCATTAAATGGCTTCATTCTCAACGTAACTGGCCAACTGTGAAAAATACACTATTAAGTTTGCTCATTTTAAGGTCAGTTCGTACTTTGTTCATCCATCACAGAATATTAAATGGAATTTAATTTTTTGTGTTTCCTCTGGATTTATTTTCCTATCGCTATGACAAAGTCGAACTCGGGCCATGTAAATAAGTACTCGCACATTACAACATTCGCTCACCGAGGACTCAGATCAGCCATTACAGTCTAGTCAGAGTATTCTCGGTTCGCATGAACAGTATGCGATTCCTGGATAAAGATGAAAACTCTGATCTTTCTAAACAGTATGACGGCTGATCTGAGTGTTTACAAAAAACGATAACCCTGGTCAGTCTACACAGAAGTGACGACTACATTAAGCTCACATGAAAATTCTGCGATCGTTGAAAATTAAAAAACAGGAATGAAGACCCTGATCAGTTTTTACAAATTAACGACTGATTTGGATATTAAGTATTCTCATAAATTTATGCCAGCAGTGAGTATTCAGCCTACACACCCAAACAGCAAAACCGAAGACTTTGATCATTCATCAAAGAAGAGAAAGCTGATTTGAATATCTACTGTTCACATAAAAGTTGTCAACAGTGAGTTTTCAAATCAGCCTGCACCGCTAAAAAGCGAATGTGAATACCCTGAACAGTCTTAGAATGTGTTACGACTGATTTGATCTGATAGTGAAGTATTGCCGGGGGTCTGAAATGTTAAGGTGACCAGACCAATACCGAGAGGTGTCATAACTGATAAGGATCACTGATTATACAATATACACTGTGAAAAGTGTCAAATTTTCATATTCCCTTGCATAATTTCTACTGATTTCTAGCTGCATTCACTTTTGAATGAAAACAAAAATATTTAAAATGTAAGCATTGTGAAAAAAGTGAATAAATAGAACAAATAAATAAAATAAAAAATCTTGACTCTCTTTGAACAAATTTCTATAAAAATCATTTCTGTTGGAAAACAATAACATGGTTTTAGATTATGAAGCGCATACTATAATGCTCAAATAAGCCTGCGTGTCTGCGCAAACGTATCATTGTCTTTTCAATGCAGTGGTTTTAGATTTCCAAGAGTACCTAAATCCTTTTTTTGAGAAGAAAGAAAAAAATCTAAAGGAAACCCCACCAGAAATGCGAAGTTGCGTATGCTGATCTGCGTCTTCAGTGTTTACACATGTCGTAACTTAGATTTTCACGCGACGATGATCATTATCATAAGCTTAAACCATTATTATTATCATTACTATAATTATCATTATATACTACCGCACACAATTTTAAAAGCATAACTACTGTAAACAATAATTCAATCATATTAATTCATAGAAATAAGAAAAATTAAATAAATTAATTTAAAAAAATGTAAATAAATAAAAGGTGCGAGAAAAAAAGGGGGAGGGGGCTGATGTTAATGAAGTTGAATGGAGCTTTTCAGAACTGATCAATTTTACTGTTGCTTCAATATCCGATATTGGGTAGATTATCTTGATCTACCTGTCCAGTCAGCGCCGTCGCGGTCCCCTAATCTAAGGGATACAACTGCACTTACACTATAGACAGGTGTCTTTACCTGTACGACTTACAGGTAACTTCCCTTGCATATAGTATGAAATAGTGTGGTTTGAAAAAAAAAAAAAAAAAAAAAAAGTTGATGTATTAATAATCTAATAATCTAATATTATTATTCAGGTTGATGTATTAATAATCTAGTAGTATTTATTGCAACGCATGCAACTGTTTGTATACTGGTTTAACTTTCCAATCATCAGGGCTCCAGCCAGGTGCAAATTCTGGGGTAATCAAACACCCCAATCCATTCAAAATACGACATATCATGTAGCCCCTCATCAAAGCTACCTCATATCAGTTATCGGTGCAATCAGAAATAATCCGAATTTCGTGGGCGCAGTTTGGCTTTCTTCCACTATAATATTAAGATGAACAAGAAACTCCTGCTGTATTTCAAACTAAAAACTTGTTGAAAGTAAGGTACGTAATGGAGACTGATATTTCAGACCAAGAACATAAATATTTACCATTCTAAACAAATCCAAGCATACATAAATTTCATGTATCTAAAAATAAACATAAAATTAGCATTGTAATGCTTAAATTGGTCGCTGCAAACCCAGTTTCCCTAAACCAGAGGTTCTGTATGTTACGTCATAATATGGCAATAAACGGTGCTACCAAAAGGTTTTAGCATGGATAATGAGTCTGTATTTACTATTGCACCGATAACTGGTACATCAGGCAACCGGAGTCGGATGTACCCCAGAGCATAATGTCTTCTCTGTTTATGTATTAAAAGTCATCGGCAGCTATAATTTAGGTGATAAAAATAAAGACAACACCCAGCTAATTTTTGTGAAGCTCTCATTTGCATACTTTGTTATTAATCAAAAGTTCGATTGCAAGTGAAGTGTAAGACCACCGATATCTGGTAAATCAAGCCGGGCCGGGTAGCGCAATCGGTAGGGCACCTGACTCGTAAGTCAGAGGTCCTGGGTTCGAATCCCGGTCTGGCCACATACTTTCGTTTCTCCTTCCGCTGATTCAAGAAGGGCAGTTGTCAGTTACTAGCGAAAGTATGTGCACTTAGTACTGGTTAACCGCTTAGAAGGTCTAAGCCTGCCCAGGAATAGTGTGGTTAGGTTAACTGACCGTCCCGACATGACCTTAGTTGTTTACCGTGGACGTTAAGCATCAAATCAACCAACCAACCAACCATCTGGTAAATCGTGCATACGTTAATTTTCCGTAAGTATTGCCACAGTTTTGCGACTCACGGAGTAAAAATCTCATTTTTTTTCAAAAACCACATTTGCAATGGTGTTGTCAATGAGCGCACGCTATTTGGTAATAATTTGTTTCGAGATATATGCAATAGAAACGGTACTTCCGTGTAAATCATGCGCGTTAATTCGGTCACAAATGCCGTTCTGTCTGTTGATTTCAAGATACATGTCACTTTGGAACAAATTTAGAAAGGAATCAAAAAAGATGCGAAGTTTGGTTTATATTTTTCATGTTAATTTAAGCTTTGCTTAAATATTCTTTCTGGTCGTAATCAAAATTATTTTTCATCGTTTTAAGGAACAGAACAACTACGCATTTTATCCACCGTTTTGCTTAATGTACGATAAATTTTACAGTTTATGCTGTGACATTTTCTTTGACATAGTCAGAGTTCTTCATGTTTTTTGCCCATGTATATGGCGGATTCACAAATGTATGAGTCAGAGTATACATTCTATATCAGAAATACGTTGAGTCGAGAATTTTAACGAAAAAAATGTCCGTACGAGAGTAAACCCGAAGCAGAACCAAATGTTTTTTTTTTTCTTTTCTGACCACCATTGTCACAAACGATCGGTAATTGTAATGAAGCGGATAAGACTCTGCAACTACCTTTCATTTCTATGTCTGGTGGCTTTACCTGAAAGTGGATAATAAGCCATTATTCCACGTGCCAAAAATGAGAGTTCACACGAGGTATCTTTTGACTCAAGCGCGAATGGCGTTGTCCCATTTTTCCTTTTTATGCCCTCGTGAGTGTATTCAAGGGCCTTAGTATTTGTTCCTATCCCTCCGTCTGTCTGTCAATTCGTCTATACGTCACACTTTAAGTTATAGCGTTTCTATAAGCGGCTCTTCTCATTTTTTATGGCATTTTCAAACTTTGTACATATGTTGCAGAAATAATGAAAATAGACGTGTGTTTAAAGGAAGTGAAATTAGTTTTGAGACAATTAAAGCCATTGGAGCTTGTCATTTTGGACAGTTTTTTTAGCTCGCCTGAACGAAAGTTCAGGAAGAGCTATTGTTGTCACCACGGTGTCCGTGTCAGCGTCCGCGTCGGCGTCCGGATTGGATGTTTTGGTTAAAGTTTTTTAAAGACCTATATCTCCTTAACCCATGGATGGATTCTTTTGATACTTGCACTGTAGTTAGATATTGGTCTTAGGTTTAACATGGTACTACCCCCACCCCACTCCGTGACCTTAATGTCAAGGTCATGGACTTAGAAAATTGGTATATTTTTTGGACTGGATGTTTTGGTTAAAGTTTTATAAAGCCCAATATCTCCATAACCCATGGATGGATTTCTTTGATACTTGCACTAAAGTTAGATATTGGTCTAAAGTTTTCGAAGGTACTACCCCCACCCCCATCTGTGACCTTGATGTCAAGGTCATGGACTTAGAATATTGTCTTTTTATTGATTGGATGTTTTGGTTAAAGTTTTTTAAAGACACATATCTCCTGAACCCATAGATGAATTCTTTTTATATTTGCACTGTAGTTAGATCTACAGAGTACTACCCCAACCCTGCTCAGTGATCTTGATGTCAAGGTCAGGGACTTAGGAAATTTTTGGCTTTTTTAAAGTTTTCTAATTGCAAACTGATTCATAATGCTTTGCAGAGATTTTACGTGCAGTACTTACCTGCTTATTTATCCCTTATTATTTAAATAGGTTTTAGTTTGGTAAAATGTACATGTAAACTGGGAGAGAGACAAACAAAATTATACCGATAGAAAATACAATAATAAAAATTATAATAATATAACACTTGTGAAATTTTCGGAAAAAATGGATATTGTGATTTCTTTAATGGATTATTCAAGGAAAGTGTGTTATTTTTCACAAAGTTTTGGATTTTGAGAGTGGGGCTAATTATTGCACGTGCTGTAGAATCGAATACATAAGAACTGAGTAAGTGAATTTGGGTTGAACGTCCCACCAACAACTAGGTCATACGGAGACAGGACATCGGTTTGAAGTCTCATCCGAAAGGACAGGCGGCTAAGACACGATCAGGTAGGGATTAGATGTTGCAAGAATGATGAAAAATGAACTTGCTTTGGCATACTGGATGTATTTAACAATACTTTCCTGTAACATTCACCTACAATGTACCAAATGGGTTTTGTATCCCAAGTAAGGGTTTTTATAATATAGGTAGATACTTATACCCGCCCCGTTGGGGCTACGGACTCTACTAAATGAAGCATAACGCTTATATTTTTCATACTTATTAGTCTACCAGTTGCAATTTTTTTTGTCAGGAAACAGTACCCAATTGTTTTCTGTTAAAAAAGGCAAATGGCCATGAAATTTTTCAGTGTTACCTTATTTTTCAGAAAGTCTGAAAGTTTAGGGATTTTATGCCTGTAAAATGTCTGTTTTTCAAATTCAGTTATGCAAAATGCAGGAGGCTGATATACATTTTTTCCCCGTAACATATTTTTTTGATACCCCGTATCTGGCTCTGGATTTTTGTTTTATTGCCGAATTGTGTTATTGTTAGCCAGTTATCATGTGCTTTTGGAAAGTAGAAAGGGCCTACGGACTATACATTTTCACATTATTCATGAAAGCTTACTACTGAAACAAAATCCAGCTGAATCAAATGTTTTTTGTGTATCAGAGAATTTCTGAGGCATAACACATTTACATTAAAGCAAAATAAACAAATTTTCTTATTTTTATTTATGTCTGACAGTACTCTAGAAAATATCAGAAATCTTTTTAGTGTATAATTATACTTATTTTTCTTCTTTCAAACAATGCAGCAGCAGTTAAACAGTAGACATGAGCAAAGAAGGGCGGGATATTGAATTATGATGGCCAAAATTACTAAAATTTTCCAGTTAGGCAATATATACAAAACCAGGTTTGGGGCTACGGACTCTACACTGATATCTATAGATGCTAATAGGGATGTATATTTATGACAAGAAAGCATCTAATTGATGTCATCTACTTGCTTTACCCTTTTTTTAGTTATCAAAATACAGATTTAACATGCTCTGCACCCTTTTCTTCTGATATGTAGAAGATATTTGATACAAAAACTGACTGCAAACAAACCTCCTTTTCCAAAATCTCAAAAAGATCAGTATGGCTACTTTTAATATAATATGTATACATATGAATTGGCAGTTGATGTGAAATGAATAATTTAAACAATATGTGGCAAGGTATATTCTTTAAGAAGATTTACAGACATGATAATTATTTTATCAGCATGGGGCTACGGACTATACACTTCTGCGTGATGTTAGAAAAATGTTTTAAATCTCTGCACACACAGACTATGTTACAATCAGACCTGCTGGAATAAGCATAGAAATGGGTGTTTTTAAATGAAGTATGTAACCTTTACATTTAATACTAGCTAAAAGAAATAAAAGAGACTCTTAAACAAGAATGTTCAGAAGACATGTTTAATATGGACAATACTGGCCGAGTGAAATGAGAAAACTGCAGTGTCAGAAAGTTCTCCTAAGAATAATTCAAACCTCTAAAACATTGCCAGAGATATGACAATTTCAATGAAATGTGAAATATAGGTCACAGTGACCTAGAAGTGATATGAGGTCAATCACTGTATCTGAAAGAACACTTACATCATGCATGATACAAGTCCTTGAAATAGTATTAGAGATATTGGTTAAAACCACTGGACAATGAAATATAGGTCAGACTGACCTACAATTAGTATGAGGTCACTCACAGTGTCAGCCCAAACCATTGAACCAAGTACAATGCAAATTCATGAATAGTGTTAGAAATAGGAGGATACTCAATGAACCATGAAATATAGGTCAACACCATACCAGACAAGGTTCACTGCGTTCTGTTGGACTTTCCCAGAAATATGGATCTGCAAAGTATTATGACTCTGCCTCTTGTAGTTACTGAGAGGCTGACTTAAATATAGCTGATGAAGCATTTTATTAAGAGCAGTGAACCATGAAATATTGGTCAACATCTGATATGGTTTACTGTATATAGTTTTTCTTCCACAGATGTAAGGGTATGCCGAAATGTTACAACTTAAATTGTAGTAACTGAGAAACTAACTTTTAACACAGTTGGTGAAGCTTTTTTTCCAGGTCAGTGAAACATAGGTCAACATCAGGCATCGTTCCTGCATTTAGCTTTCCTTCCCCAGCTGTTACTGTTTACCAAGAATGAAGTCTGTATCCCATTTGATTACTTAAAAACTGAGCTGAACACAATAGATGAACCTAAATTTTCTATGTTCAATGAACTGTAAAATGTAGGTCATGGCCCTATAAGCATCGTTGCATTCTGTTGATCTTCCCCATATGTTATTATGTAAAAGTTTGGAGACAGTATCCCTTTCGGCTACTTTGAAACTAAGCTAAATGCAAAAGGTGAATAATTTTTCTAAGTTCAATGAACCATGAAATATTGGTCATGGCTCAGTATGCATCACTGCATTCAGCAGATCTCTCCCAGTATTACCTACACATGTAGCAAGTTTGTTGACTCTAACCAAAGTTTAGTTACATAGAAACTGAGCTTATCACAAAAGGTGAATATTCTGTTTGATTCTCTCCAGAGACAAAACCTTCATGCTTACAGGAAATGGAAACATTGTCTGCTGGCCCTGCTTGAACTTGTTCTAGTCAGATACACAACTAGAAACCACTTAATGTCTTTGGCATCAAACTTTGAGGTTCTAAGAGATTGCAGTCTGAAAGCAAGAGCTGTTAGATATAAGTAAATCATTCTGAGACATTTTTTGTAGAGTCCGTAGCCCCACAATAATTGCATTACAGAAAATTAACGGAAAATCATTTATACTGACAGAATTCAAATAATTAGTTTTTAAGACTACTTTGTATATCAAAAGTCCTTTCCAAAAGCATTGAAACAAGCTAGAAGAAATACTGTCAAACATTTCAAAATTTCATCATTACTATGTAACAGGGTCCTACATATGCTATTATTATCCTAGACCTTATCCCTTGGACTACCTGTTTGGCAAAATGATATTTCCTTGTGATCATCTACTTGGAAGTAATGAAATGAGTATAATTTGACAAAGATTCCTTTTACTTGAATCATTTAAGTCATTGATAAAAAACAGGGGCTACGGACTCTACAGGGCTACGGACAGCATATTGGCATCCATAAGTCAATTGCATATTGTGACAGCCAGAATCCTTTCATTGTGGTTCTAAGGTCTGTTGCACTGCAGTAGAAAATGAAGCATTTTTCACAATTAAGGATGTCATGTTTATGATATGAGATGTGAAAAAATGGGGCCTACGGACTCTACAAAAAAAGTCCTTTTTTCAACTGGGTGTCAAATAATGCTAGTAATAACAAGAAGTGCATCAAGCATTTTTACTTATTCAGCTATATCTAAATTCATATTCAGATTAGAAAAAAGCTGGTAAATGACCTCATCCTAGGCACAAAATGCTTCCATCTATGGGTACCCCAAAAAAGTAAAAAAGCATAACGAACCCCTGCCTTCGAATTACTTTACATATCTATAGTGATTTTTAACCGAAGTCTAATCCGCAAACAGCAGGATTTAGCAAAAGGCATCTTTATGTAAAATGAGCTTTATTTTTTAGATCCTGCAATATATATAATAAAAATGTCAGCTTTCAAAAATTAGGGAAAAAATCTTGCAACAGCATAACGCACAAAAAAAGCCATTTTTCAAGCATATTTAGGCATTTTTCTCCAATTCAGAAGGTTACAGGTACCAAAACCTATATATGTATATAAAGGGTATTCAATTGCGGATTCAAATATTGCAAAATTATAAAAGTGTAATTTGTTTCCTGCTTTTTCTCTGCATATAACAAAGCCCAGTTGCTAAATCCCTACCTGATTGTGTCTTAGTCGAGGAGAAGCGGGGAATCGATCTTACGACTCCTGGATTGGTAGTCCAGCGCGTTATCCACTACACTGCTGTCGCTTCTTACAAAAGAACTGACAATTTCATCTGTGCACAGATAAGATTGATGAATTGGTTTAAACAATATTGTATTAAGGTGGACGATCCCGGAAGAACTCTGTTCTTGCTTGTTTAAAACACAAACAGAGTTATTGTTCATCATCAAATCGACTAACTGTGGAGTAAATACAGTTATAATATACACTTACAATATTTACCGTAAAGATCCTAAGTTTTCGGGCATAAAGGTCTGTACAAACAGTGAAAACTGAGATCAGACTGTTCCTTAGGAACCAGAATGATCAAGATCTTCACAGTTTCCATTCCATCTGCGCATTTTTGTCGACATTACTCTATGGTAGAACCGAATAACAGGAAAATAAATAATAGGGCAAAGACCGGCTGTGCTTGCAGCAGGTGCAGAATTTGGGCAGTCTGTTTTGGGGATATTTTGAACTTAAACATTGTTTTTCTAGGAAACGAAACGGTGAAATGTTTGTTTTTTGTTTTATTCTTTAACATACGACGTAAGTTTTACTAAAATAATACGCATAAGCATGCCCCATCGATTGATAATATTTTTCATGACGTTTTTCATGAAATTCAATTTTCTTGCATTTTTTCAAAGAATGTAAAAATATACTTATTAACAAGAAAACGGCAATTTTTTGTTATCAGTTTGTTTCAAATATCATATATTACAGATTATATGATTTGCTGAAATGAAAGTGCATTCATGTGCTAGAGATATGAATTTTAATGGAAAATGTTTAAAAATAATATGTAGAAATACAAAATATTGTTTTTTAGGAAAACAAAACGGTGAAAATTGTTTTTTTCTTACCCAAATGTTTTATAGCTCTTTGGGTTATTTAGATGGTATAATGGTTTGAATGCCCCGCCAATATTTCTATTCAGTATTCGTCTACCTTAATAAAAACTACATGGTTACATAACAGTACAATATACGATCTGGTGCAGTTTCTTACAGTAAAACGTTTGTATGATAATAATTTTCTTAAGATTTGGTTTGTACACAATACCGTTCCAACACAACAATTGTTCTCTCAGTGGACACCCTGGCCAGACTGATCCGGGTCTACACCGTTTGACCAGACATGTCGATGGTAGAGTTGTCCGAAAACTTCTGCCCGATGCCGTATAGACATGACGTGACCTACCACTTTGACAACATATATTAGGA
This sequence comes from Ctena decussata, assembly GCA_963989385.1. Lineage (NCBI taxonomy): Eukaryota > Metazoa > Mollusca > Bivalvia > Lucinida > Lucinidae > Ctena > Ctena decussata. The sequence continues at coordinate 80,628,831 of OZ022499.1, read as the reverse complement.
CACTGTTATCTAAGCAAACGGTGTAGACCCAAGATAGTCTTTTCTTCCGGAACAGTCTGATTGGGGTCTGCACTGCTGGCCACATTGCCAGAAATCTTGACAACATAGCCTCACAGCAAAATCTAAGACATTGTAAAATTTGGCAAAGGCATACTTGATGCACCATAATTGAGACAGTGGAATTACGCAGTTGGTGGGAAGTCACCTCAGGTCCGAAAATATTAGTTGTTTTCTTTTCTGATTAGCTATTATATGTTAAATACTCATTTTATGTGCTCTTCGTAGCATTAACAGTATTTGTACTAATGAAATGCCAACGTGCATCTACCATCTACTGGAAATAAGTGGGGTAGGCCTACACCGATTTTTTTTGGCAATATAATGCAAGGCGCAACGCATTCATACAGTACATTATTTAATCATAACAAGAGCCTGTAAGTCGGTCACATTGATTCAGAAGAACGAAAATTCCAACCTTCAGACTGCCAGTTACCAAAGTTTCGAGCAAGTATATATTAAGTACTCATTTGTAATGAAAAGTAATCATTGGAGCAATACTAGTATTTACACTTATTAACAATGGACATATACAGGTCTATACTAGAAAATCATGTGCGTACACCGTTGTTTTTATGCATGGAAACGAATCCTGCAACACGTTCTTAGAGTGTATCATATAAACAATCACAGAGGAAGCTAATTTTGTCAGAAAAAGAGAGGAAAAATTTCAGATTGATTCAAAAGAAAGAAAATTCCTACCTTCAACCAGCCAGCCTCAAAAAATGTACACTACCTTGACAAACTAGAACCGAATTGGCATGTTAACTACTGAAACTCACGTGAAACATTTTTAACGAATATTAACTTTAAAGAATCCACCAAAGCGTGACCAGTTCACTTTTTCTATAAATGTCGCGTCATGCTTATAATTGGTACTTATTTCACCAAAACACTCGTGTTGACATAATGTTTCATCAAAAACGAAAGTACACCGTGGCAAGACTTTTACTAAATACGCCCGAAAACGCAAGACTAGGTTGTCTGTTCACGTATTGATTTACCCCCTTGATAGTGCAGCTTTTAATTTCTTAAACCTGTGATATGCCGCTGCACTCTCACCAAAGAGCTCCCAGCCTCTTATACCGTTCACAGTCCAGAGCAAAGCACAATCTTCGTGTTTGAAATTCAATGTTCGACAGTTCGTAGTTGTGATTGTTAGCAGTGTTCCCATTCAGTGTCTATTAGCGCACTACAGTCTATAACTATGACAATGACAATGACAATGACAATGGATTTATTCCAATTAAGGGCCCATGAAGGGCAATAAATCAAAGGAGAACAATCTCCATACAATGATTAAACATTATTAGAATGACAAAAATACACATATACTATAAAGACAACACAGACTACAATTGTAATCACTAGCTTCAGCAGGGTATTAATGTCACAAGCAGGATTACATAAGCTACTACAAGCTTCGATTACACAGTTCATAATAGGGTTTCGTACCGGGGAGAGCACAGTACAGTCAAGCAGGAAATGCTGTAGGGATTCTTCGCCATCCTTGCACAACATACACGTTGGGTCCACCTTATTCTGGTTAAATGACGCCCTGTTTGTCTGCAGTATGTAGGTCCCTGTAGCAACCTTGAGTTTTGTATGTATACGATGGATCTCTCTAGCACTCCCAGAAGACTTCAACAAATGATGTACTTTCCCGTATGCGTAGTTATCCACTACTAGAAACTTCAGGCTGGGATAAAGACTGGCACGACCTTTAATAAGGTTAGTCCAGTACACGTTTATCTGTTTGTTTACTCTGCACTTCCACGAATACTTTGTAGGGGGATGTTCCAGCAGTTCCAATGGATCCGGAAGCTCGTATTTCACCAGGAGTTTCTTAAGGGCAATAAACCAGCTACGACTAGTGTGGCTCTTGACTGTCAATTGCCTTATCGCCAGCTGCCGCTGTGTAGAACTCTCTTCTAGCCGACAAACGTTGCCGAACAGGGAAAGGGCACGCTTATGGATCACTCCTTCAATGGGTATAGTCCCAGTTAGAATATATACTGCTGAATCCACTGTTGTATTCGGAAGACTCGGAATATGCTTAAGAAACTTTTTATTCATACGTTCTAACATATCCACCAGTTTCTGTTCTGGAAGGACAACTTCTAGACCGTAGACTAATATTGGTAACACGTACACGTGTTGGTAAAGCTGAACCGACGTCTCGGGGTCAAGGCCATTATATCCATGCAACCCTGGGCCCATCAAACTGTACATAGTTTTCCTGGCTTTCTTTATGTTTTCTTCTACTGTAGGTTCGTTAGAGACGGCTGAACGCTTTATACCCATGTAAGTTGTTTCTAGAACAATAGGCATCGGCTCACCATTAATAGTCCAAGTGAAATCAGCTAAATCAATAGATTTTCTAACTTTCCCTGGAACCGGCTTAACCACACTCTTGACTGGCTGCAGAAGATAACGCTCCATCCTGCTATAGTCACTTCCTTCATCGACAAGCACCTTCAGCTCTTCTTTATTGTCGCTGATAAAGGTCACATCGTCGGCGCATGCCGGGTCTGCACAGATTACCTCGCCCACCATACCACCAATCAACAGACTGGTAACCCAGTCCAACAAGGGATTAGAATAGATCTTATATAGGTCAGTACTGAGTACTCCACCTTGACGGACTCCCTGACATATCTCAAAAGGCTCGGACGTCTCAACACACCAGCGTACAACTGTCCTAGCTTCTCTATGGAGACTATGTATCAAGTTCCATGTAACACCTTCTACTCCAGTATGGAACAACTTCCTCATCAAGCTTGAATGGTTAACAACGTCAAACGCAGCTTTGGCGTCCAGAAAAGCAATATAGGAATCCTTCTTAAGGTCTCTGTTCTCCCGGATGTACTCCTCAAGAATCAAGGAACAATTCATTGGGGAAGAGTTCTTTGTAAAACCACGCTGCATGCTGTTCTGCGTCGCCTCGACATAGGGCTCTATTCTCACGCGTAACACACTTTCAAGAAGCTTTGATAGGATTGGTAGGATGGTGATCCCTCGATAGTTCTTTGCATCCAAGCTGGACCCTTTTTTCTTGAAGACTGGCGTGAGCAATCCTAACTTTAGGGAGTCAGGTAGATCACCAAGGGCAAAGATACTGTTCATCAATGACGTGAGGACAGGTAGTAGGTTATTTGCAGCATATGTGAGATGTTCTGTAGTCAGACCGTAAATATCGGCCGCTTTACCCCTATTCAAGGAGCTCAAAGCATCAATTATTTCTTGCTCAGTCACATCATCATACTGGACACTCGATGTGTCACATATGTCTTTGATCTCTAACAACTCTTTCTCAACAAGACCATTGTACTTCTCATCAAACAGTGGATTTGATGACTGTGTGGCCAGCTCACCAAAATGCTTCCTCCACCCATCAAGTATCTCACCGTCTGATCTAAATGTTGACTCACCAACATGTAACTCATTCACACAGGCGCCGAGTTTACCACGCTGTTTGTTGATCAACTTATAGAATAGAGCTGTGTCATGACTCTTGGCATCCAGAATCTCCTGCTTCTCCTGCATGTACTGGTGGGCCTTCTCCCTTCTACACAGCTGCCGCAAGACTTTTGTTGTCAGCTTCTTTTGGTCAAGGAGTGGGTCACCCTCATTCTGCGGTTTACCTGCAGCCTTCCATAGATTGAATGCTTTCTTCTTGTCTGTAATTGCACTTCGTATTTCAGGCGTCCATGTCCTTAGCTTTGCTTTTCTAGCTCTGCGCTGTCTTCTGGGAGCAGACTCACTGGCACACTCAGCCAGCACATGGTTCATAGCCGTAACAGCCTTCTCAAGGTCATAAACGGTATTAGCACTCGTAGGTATACAAGCCAATCTTTCTTGCACGAAGGCGGCATACAAATCTGTATCAACTTTTTTCCAGTTAGTCCTTGCTGGTTTAGGGATACCTTTATCTTCTGATGCACTGACATAGTCAAAGGAAAACAGCATTGAGAGCTCAATTGGGTAATGATCTGATACATTGCTTATCACTGTATCCAGCCTTTCAACTGACACTGTCCTGTTTAACAGGGCCAAATCGTAAAAGAAATAGTCTATTGTAGAAACTTCCACTCCTTTAGCATTGACAAATGTAGGTTCGGTTATATGCATCTGTAGTTTGTACTCACTAATGAGATCCCGGAGACACTGGGTTCTGGTACTAACTGAGCTGGAGGTCAAGTCCTCGTTCATATCTCCACCAATAATCACCTGATGTGTAGCACTATATCGAGTCAGGATCTCTGACAACTGGTCAACAACTTCGGCATAATCCACTGTATTATCCGCTATACCCCTACACGGCATGTATACAGATATCAGAAGTGGCCTCTCTCCCTTGACTTCTACACATTGGATCCGGTTACCACCGTCAGGTAGTGCTGTGATGAGATGATCAATCTGATTCTTCCACAAGATAGCTGTTCCCCCATACCCCCAAGGCATCTGTACAGGCAAAATAGGGTCATAGCTGTTCCCCCATACCCCCGAGGCATCTGTACAGGCAAAATAGGGTCTCCTGTGTCCACTGCCTTGCCTCTGCCGACACACAGCTCCGAAATCTCATTCAAACGATGCAATTGGCAGTCAAACAGCCAGTGCTCTTGTAAAAACACTGTCAACACCTCGTTTTACCAATAGTTCGTTTAAAACATAATTACAGGTATTTACATTCTTGCAATTAAAAGATACTAAATTCAGCTTCTTATGTACTATCTTCTTACTCTCAGAGGCGGTGCCTGGGTTAAAAAATGTATTCCCTGCACTCTTGTTGGTTGAAGCTGAGCCTGTTGACCAGCGATCAATGGTTGTCCAGTGTACAGTGAAGCCGCCTGTACAGGCCCTCTTGCTATATTCTGTACTACTCTGCGCAGGGCCATAGCAGTGTGATCGTTGGGTTGACCCCCAATGGCCGTGGTGGTACCGCTCGGAGGTTGGTGTGCACGAGATACATTTCTAGTGTTCACACACTGGGACTGATGTGCTGCAGGAGTGTATGGATCTCTGCCTGCCAATAAGTTGGCACTACGTGCATGGTCCAGCCCGCTGGCCTGCGGATCATCAACAGCAATCAGGACACTCGATCAACAGATTCAACTTCACCGGTGGGCAGCAAGGTCTGTGACACATGTCAATTCAAGGGGGGTACATCGTTAACAGGTTCAGCTCTAATAACCTTGGCCTTAGCCTGGACACTTGGAGGAATACTCCGGGCCCCAAATCCTGTGGAAACTCTTGGAATGACATGTTTGGGACCAACCTCAGTGACACTAGTTACATCCTGCCTATAGGACCCTTGAGGTATTTGCGGTGAACACAACAGTCATTCCAAAATTAACGTGCATATCGATGTCCCTTCGGTATTTATCACAAAATAAGCAAAATACATTTAATCTTTTTAGGTTTTCCATTTACCTACAACACGTCTGTAAATTCGAATATGTTAGATTTCAAATGGGCCGCATCGTCTTACAAATCTAGTGAACGAAGGTTCCCCACATATGCACTATCATGGTGTCCCGATTACACGGTTGCAGGATGTTTTGTCATATTTTTATCCGAATAACTGTCCATTGAGACCACGTTTTGCTGTTAAAATTTTGTTATCATGCAATTAAACCCAAAACACCCCAGTAAATCTTCACATATCTTTGTCTTTGCGATTAAACAAATTCGTAAAATATGTCCCAGCGTTCTATGTCAACTCCGTTACGACAGATAGTTTTGGCTGAGCTACGGTTATGCCCCTTGGTATGCAAAAGGTGATGACGTTTATGTTCAAGTTTTGCGGCGCGAAAAATAAGAATGAAGATGGCAGCGAGGACACTATCATGAATGTCAGTGAAAAACTTTCTGGTAGGTGATTATTTTCATGCGTATATTAATACGTGGTCAACTCCGTTCATGCTTTATCATAGAAACGTTCTACAGTAATTTGAAAACAGTGCGACACAGGGTATAATAATCGCATTGAGATATGCGTAAGGGCTTTTGTTTACAGTGACGCTCCCGAAAAAGGAAACTACATGGCAAAGTGTGTCTAAATGTCAACTCTGTTACGGTCAACTCCATTACGAATTTTGTAACGGAGTTGACAGATTCGTAACGGAGTTGACTTTGCAGTCTTGTTGGTTTCCAGACGACAGCTCACAACTGATGAACTTCTTACAAATGTATATTTGCATAGATATTCTTAGTTATTAAGTTAATTGAGTGAGTATATAAACTTGAGAACCGACTAAATCCCGTCCCAAACCTTATTCCACACATCAAAGGGAAAGATTGACATACACATGCAAACAGACAACAAAATTGCAGGTGCTAAGCCGAGCCAGCAGCTCTTTCCCAAACAGGCTGTAACTCAGTTACCTTTACTGAACTAAATCATTTAAATCTACCAAACTGTTAAAATGAAAACATGAAATAAAACTGTTCAAAACTGTTTAATTCTTCTTTGTGAGCATTTCTTCCCTCGTATTTCGAAAACCACAAAATAGCCAGGTAAATTAATAAAAAGTTCATCTCTAGCAGTAAATTGTTAAGTAATTATTCACTATTTGAAGGTCAGTTGCTAAGTGGACAATATCACGAGCACATAGGACGAGTGGTTTCTTTACGGACAACAACCAACAAAAAGCGAAATATTGCTCAACGATCCACACACTTGAGCAGAGCTATTTAGTTCTAACAAGAAAAAAGATTTTAACAAAATCGAAATGGTTCAGAGAAGAGCAATTAGATGAACAAAATTCATATTCTTCTCATGCTAGCGTTACTAAAATGAAAAATCAACTTGGCCTAAGAACACTTGAACAGAGGACAGCAGATGCAAGAGTGATAATGCTATTTAAAATCGTATACTTCTTGTTGCCATTCCTTGGCCACCATACTATGAACCGCCCCTTAGAATACCACGACATAGCCACCCCCTCACACTGCGTCAGATACACACATCCGTGAATTATTATAAATACTCGTTCTTCCCTGCAGTCATTATGTATTGGAACAGATTACCTAGTTCTGTAGTGACACTGTCTACACTGGATCAGTTCATAATGGACTGATCAGTGTGGCAGTGCGGTCACTTGACCATCACATGTTCTAACTTAACAAAATCTGTTTTTAACCTGATTTTAACTCTTGTACAGACTTTTAACACTATTACCTTTTATTTTGTTCTTTTTTCTTACTCCTTTTGTACCGTGGGTTTACAACGCAATCTACCTAAACGTAATCCCCGCGAGGGGGTGTTGCAGCATATAAAAAAGAAAGCAACAAGCTAAGTCTTAATGTTTCCTTTAGAGTCTTCGATAATTTCGCCATTGTAATGAACAATCCTGTGAATACTTTTGACTGTTGCCTAGACATTTGTCAGTGTATTTCACGCAATTGTTATACACAAAATTACCGAAAACAGTCAATTCCACCCAGTGATTTTTTGCTGAATAAATCACTGATTCCCCCCCCCCCCACCCCACCCCCCATTTTTCCCCATAGGCTCAGTGTGTTAGAATTGTAAATAACATTTATACAAAAGTCAGTAGGGTGTAATGAATAAAAGGAATTAAAATAAAAATGTAGGATTTGTGAAAAGGTATGAATGAAACTGTCAACTCCGTTACACTGTGTCCACACCGTTACACAAAGTCATCTCCGTTACATGAGGTAAAATGCTAAATATACAAGACAGCTGAGCAGAAACGGATTTTTTCTTATTTCTATATACAATTACTATCATAATGTTAAATTTGAAATTTAGATTAATTTCATATGTGCAGCATTTACCATTTTGGACAACAAAAACTGGTCTGCTATTGTACCATTACTGATTTTGTGGATCGAATTCAAATATAGTATGGTAAATAATATTCTGCTTTTATTTCCTCTACATTTATGCAGTAAACAAATGTGGACTCTTTCTTCATATCGAATAATTTTACACATATTTCATCCACAACTTGAGTTGAAACAGAAAAAAAAGTTCGTAACGGAGATGACAATTTCGGGCAAGACCATATCTAAAATTTTCAGTATGAGTCAAATGCATACAGAACAATAAAATTAGAGTGGTATTTCAGATTCTGTGGAGACGTATCTAATGATTTGAGGTATTAGGAGGAAAGTTTGTAGGCATTGGTGTTTATTTGTGGTCATTTCACAGAATGTACGTTAATTTTGGAATGACTGACAAGTTACTTGGCTGTGTATATGTATCCTGGTGGGGTAGCTGCAGTTCAGGGTAAGTGGAGAAATCGTAAGTCTGTGGGATGTTTGATGTAGTGGGTCTGGATTGAGCAACTGGCTTCTGTGTACCCCTCTCCAACTGCTCAAATTGATTTCATTCTTCACTGTATTCATAATGAACTGTGTCACCTGGTCACGTACACCTATTATCAACTTGTCTGTGTCTGGATTGGATGAGTTAACCACATTATTTAAGTTTCTTGAAGCCCACCCATCACAGGTACAGGTACCGCTATCTATCACAGCTCCAACCCGTTCATCACCACCATTAATGTTGGATTCAGATTCCAACAGGTAGATTTTTCGCTGCAACGTACGCACTGTTTTCTCCAACTCGACATTTCTGGCTTCAGTTTTACGAACATAATCCTCTAGGCGTGCGAAGTCTCTGCTCGCATCATTGCACCTGGCTTCTCTCAATTTTAATTCTTCCTCCCATTTACGCAGCCTTGTAAGTTGTATCAGCTTGCCTCTGAAGTTGAATTCTCGCTGCTTGTTACTTACAGTTTCACTTTCTTTCATAGACTGTCTACTCTGACTGGTTCTACCAGAAACAACCAAGGATTCTTCACTAACAACTGTGCCGCTGGTAGTACAACCAACCGACTTTGACGCTGTCAATTCTTCATCAGTGAGGACACCTGGATTTTGACGTTCTATACCATCACTAAGCTCATCCTGCATTTCTTTCGCGCCACAAGAATTACACTTCTCCGGGTCAGAGGGTAACATACAACCAGCATGGCATGACAGTTGACAAGTGTCACATACCATGTCATCCTTTTCAAGAATTTTATCACACACTCCACATAACCCCTCAATTTCTTCATTTAGTATGTCCCTAGCCGGGGAAGCAGAAAAGCAGAATCAGAAATATTACTCATACTCTGCAACATATTATTTTTATTTTGAGACTTTACACAGGGTTCATTACTCTCTGAATTGTTCAGAATTGTTTTAGGGCACGTATTGTGAGATTGGCATTTTTTACAGTTGTATATGACGCCACTATCTTTTTCTAGTCTTTTAATTTCAGATTCTGTCAGCTTGTCACAATGATAATGCACCCAGTGACCCCCTAATTCACAATAAGCGGCTTTTGACAATACTTCTGAGACATATGGGACACTGATCATCTGTTCTGGGCTTATTACTAGGCTTGTTATTATCACTGTCTTTTTCCCTGGTTCTTACTCGTATTCTGGGTATGCAATTGTTTGTTGGTGCGGGCTGAGAAATCAAAGATGGCGTCCAAGATGGCCGCCCTGTTTAGAATAGGGCACTAGATATTTGTATCTTGCTGTAAAATTTAACAGATGGAAAACACAAAAAAGGAAATGACTTAATATTTATGTAACATAAACCAACATTTGAAGAAAGTATATTGTGGATTGCTGTTGAACAAGGTCAAGGTCATTTTCAAGGTCAAATGTATTTATTTGGGAAAAAATCTTCATTTTACCGCCTATTTTCACAATTATTGTAAAAGTCTTGCTGAACAGAGCAAATTTTTATATATGTTGATTAACTTCAGTATTAATAGTTATAGTTTATTGACATATGAATGCATTTTGCGCCATAACTGTGGGGATATTGACCTTGACATTCATCAAGTATGTCAAATACTGATTAAAATTGAAACAAAATCCTACATATATTTCTTATTTTGATATCACCTTTTCAATGTATATGCAGGTAAATCATTTGACCATCCTTTTTCACAAAGCAAACATACTATCAAGGTATTATATGCAACAAGGTCAAGGGGATATTAAAGGTCATGACATAATATAAACATAATATATGCCAAAATACAGGAAAATGGGCCTTCTGAGATCTAAGACTTGGAAAGTCTCTAAACAGCTTTCTAAGGCTATTTGTGTTACTGGTACTTTGGATAGCAACAAGAATAATTTACCTACATGCAGCAGAATCTAGCATTTATCAGCATAAGCCTATAAATAAGCTGGGCTACGCCTTTATGGTTCACATATGACACTATACACGTTTTGAAGATAAAGATATGAAGCTAGTCTCATGATCCATACTAATACATGTAACGTATTTTAATAGAGTTTAAAAATATGGCATGAATCTTATGATAAGGTATAAAGCACTGTGAGCACAGCTGTTATATTATGTACATCATTTGTCATTAAGTCAAGGTCATATCCAAGGTCAAGGGACAACCTAATCATAGTACCTCCTACATGTCCCCTACTTTAAAATTGTCATATACTTTGAAGAAAGTGGTGTGCATTTATTGAAAAAGTTGAAGAGATGTGCTGTACAAGCAAATCCTGTCCACAGTTATGATGTTATTGAACAAGGTCAAGGCCGTTTTCAAGGTCAAATGTATTTGAAAGGGTGATAAAGGTTGTCAACCTGTTGCACAGTTGGGATGTCTGAGTGTACTTTCATATTTTTTCGCCACTTTATGCGAACACACTCTAACGGTCCATGAAGACCTTTGACTGGGGTGAGGTGAAACCATTGGCACCACCTTGTTGTAGGCTAGTTCAGCCTGAGCCAAGATGCACATATCTGGGTCAGCAGACCATTTCAGCTTACTTAATTGTCTTTTCCATTTCACCACTTGCTCTGGTGGTAATGACTAAATCCTCAGTGAGAGACCCGTGCAGCTCATGCAACACCCATGCTGCTCATGCATTGATCGGTTCACAAGTCAGCTCAACTCGAATAAGACAACCTGTGTGTGTAAGTTCTTTTAAATGTTCTCAAATGAGAGGCAACTTTTATGATTTTCTTTTTCCTCCAGTGGCATGCTCTTCGTGGGGGGATCTGCTTCGCTGGGAGAGCTTTGCTGAAATAGGAAGAGGTTCTTTTCTTTGGGAGTTTGCCCTTGGTTACAAACGCAAAGATGGGGATGGAGGAGTTGCCTATCCTGAATGGGAGGCTGCTCTTGTGACTAAGCCTGTTTGTTTGCTTTTGCAGTGTGACCATTTGATGGGGAGTCTGCTCTGGAGCGAAGGATGGATGAATGACAGATGCAGTTACATGTCCTTTGAACAGTATTTCAGCCATATCGGAACAACAAGAGGGTGATAAGGGATGGTTGTCAAGCTGTTGCACAGTTGGGATGTCGGAGTCATATTTTTGCCACTTTTACAAAGGCGGGCAGCTTTTATGACTTCCTTCTTGCATGCTTCCCAAGGAGGCATGTCCCTTCCTTTTGGGTTTGCTTTGGAAGGATAGCCTTTGCTCCAATGAATGGGGAAATTTCTTTGGGAGCTGGCCCTGGGTTGGAGAGGGAGCAGGGATGGGTTGGCTGTGTTGGTTCCTCTAAAGATGTTTCACCTTAACATATACATTAACATAAAAAGTACGCCATACACTATCATGGTCAGAAAATACATCACTTGAATATACCTGGATGTTTTGTGTTGCATTGTATTTTAATATACTTGATTTTAATCCTGTAACTGGATTTTAGACCAAACTGAATTGATCTGATTTGAGGAAGATGCTAAGCGGCCTATACCCAGAAGACTTGTTGTGCAAGAAAGGGTTTCTGCAATGGAGACATACACTGGTGTAATGTACAGTACTAAGGAAAATAAACAGAGAAACAAACAAAGACGGGGGGTTTCCTCAGCTATCCTAATCCACTTTCGCTGTCAAGGCATTATGGGGCCAGATTGAAAAGGCCATTGTTGTGGTATTTATTTTCCATACAAGCTCTATCTAACATGCTATATAGAGGACAGGAGGGGGCATTGCAGATTAGACACAGACGCCCTGAAACCAGCATACAGTCAACAAACTCTCGAAATCTTTTGGGGTTTAATGTCTGTTTTGCAATCCTTATGCCGGGCATGATGTATAGCCTATAAGTCAGACTCTGTATTTAAATGTTGAAGAAGAACCTGAGTGCCTGGAAAAAGAACCATTGCAAACTTGCTCGGTAACAGAAAGAACTAAAATAGACGTAGTCTTGTCTTCTTTAGGCGTCAGAGACGAAGAATCTGCTGTCGCAGGTCTGAACCCTGACGATCATTAAGCTGCCTCATGACAATGGTTGTTACACTGTTCAACTGGCAGCCCAGTTAAGTCTTCCTAAGCAATCTGCATCATAAAGAGGGCAGCAATTTAATCGCCTTCAGTATAATTATAGTAAAGACAATAGGGTGCATCATCACGGTGGTGGGCATTTGTTTAATTACACCAAATGGCCGAGCATAAGCTCAAATAATGACCCTATTGATTTTAGTCTAAGCAGATTCAGCTCTCGTAGGCCATGATGCAGTCCAAGGGATCATCCTTAGGAATGATCTGTTCTTGTTTCAGTGCCGGTCTGATGCTCAGACAAGCTCTGGAAGCATGAGGGACTTCTGGCATGTGTAGTTTTATGGGTGGTCATGGGGTCTGTCTGCATTCAAATGTTGCTCTTTATTTTCAGGAGGTGACTGGTATTTTAAGCATTTTACTTTGTTTTCAAAAACCTGCCATTGTAATTGTATTATATGTTGTTATTATATGTTGTTCTAACATGATACTTTTAACTAACAGATACTATTTATAGGGGTGTAACAATACATCGGACTATCGATATATCGCAATAGTAACATTGGCAATAGTCACTATCGATAGGGAAAGCTGCAATGTCAATACTATCGGCAATAGTGTTTCCAATATCGCAATAGTTTCAATAGTTTCTAGACATGCATCTATTTCTTGAAAGAAGTCTTTAGCTAAAAGAATCATAGAAATGCATATGGATTCCAAAGAATGAAAAATATTTTCTTGTATTTTGTAGCCAAGGTGTGCATGTTGTGAAACAACAGTCATTAAAGAATGCTTTTCAGCCTTAAATTTGTGAACATACCAGATTTTTATACAGAAAAGCTCAGTTTTTAGATACAAAATCTGTCCCCAATAGTTATCGCAATGCATTGCAATAGCAACCTGCAATAGTAATAGTATCGCAATGGTACTTCTTGCAATGTCAATACTATCGCAATAGTCATTTATGGACTATTGTTACATCCCTAACTATTTAATCCCAAAATGCTGCGGTATTTTACTATCAAAATGCTCCATTGAAACGCTGTGGTTGTGGTTATTCGTGTTTAATACTTGTTTTAGTGTTAATGTTGCAGTGTTATCAATTTCAATTAATTCACTATATTATTTTATTCTGTTTATCATTCTGCTCCTGGTGGTAGCTATGAGAGATCTCCTTTTCAAAAAAAAAACAAAACAAAAAAAAAACAACAAAAACACACACACACACACACACCACTTCCTCCTCCATGTCATTTATAAACATAGGCAGGAATAAATAATGAGTTTCATAAGCCTGTTTTTGATATACACCACTTACTTTCTATTAAACTGTATGTTGACTATACTTCTCCTGCATTTCCCCTATTAAAGTAGCCGATTTTCGTGAAGTACCCCTTGTTGATATCCCCCATATTCACTTACTTAAAATGGTATAATATCTTAACCAAAGCATTAAAGAGATGTCAGTTGCCCATAAAATGTTATTCTGAAGGTGAAATAGCATTGCTATAAATATTTTGGAAGTTATTGAAAAAATATCTGGTCAAACAGTGATTTTTTAATAAATTTGACCTTTGACCTTGACCTTTGAGGTTTATCATTTGTTTTCTCACATGTTTAGAATGGTATGCACAATTAAAGATAAACTGCAGCTGTTTTAAATTCAAAACAACATTTAACACATGATGAGCACCAATATTCTATATCGACCCCCTTTTTAAGGAACGGCGGCCATTTTGTGACGCCATCTTGGATTTCTCAGTTCGCACCAACGTCACGCAATGGATCCCGGCTGTTTTACAAACTTTGGGATATGACAAACATTTTGGTATATAACATTGCTTGTAGTATTTTTATGACCACCTACCCTATGAAATATGCATCTTTTCTGGCCAAAGTCACCCTACTATTAGACCCAGAACTCATATTTTGACAATTTCAAACAATTTCTTTAAAAACCACTGGGCCAGTTGTAACCAAATTTCATGTAGAGCCTCCAGGAGATGAGGGAAGGAAAATTTGTTCAAACGGTCCAAGTCACATGACCAACATGGCAGCCACACCCATATATGGTAAAAACCTTTAAAAATCTTCTTCTGTAGAACCAATTGACCAATGGCCTTGAAACTGGGTATGTAGCATTGGGTACTCCAGTCCTATCAAGATTGTTCAAAATGATGACCTTGGGTTGACCTTGACCATTTTACAGCAAGGTCAAATATGGGAAAAGCCTAGAACATAAGATTTCATGGAAAGCTTTGAAGATTTAGGCCTAAAAATTGGTAAATACAGTCATCTTAATGAGTACATGAAGATTCATGAGTACAAGAGGTCAAGGTCATTCTTTGACCTTTGACCCTGAATTCTCATAGTTTGACAATTTCAAACTTCTTCTTAAAAGCCACAGAGCCAATTGTAACCAAATTTCATACAGAGCCTTCAGGGGTTTAGGGAACAAAAATTTCTTCAAATGGTCTTGGTCACATGACCAACATGGCCGCCATGCCTATATATGGTAAAAACCTTTAAAAATCTTCTTCCCAGAACCAATTGACCAATGGCCATGAAACTTGGTGATAGCATGGAGTACCAGAGTACTACCAAGATTGTTCAAATGATGACCTTGGGTTTACCTTGACCTTTTTTACGGCAAGGTCAAATATGCAAAAATGCTGGACATAAGATTTCATGGGAAGTTTTGAAGATTTTGGCCTAAAACTAGGTATATACAGTCGTCTTAATGAGGTCATGAAGAATTATGAGTACAAGAGGTCAAGGTCATTCTTTGACCCAGATCTTTCAAATGTTGACATTTTCAAATATTTACTCAAAAGCCAAAGGGCCAATTGTAAACACATTTCATATGGAGCCTCCAGGGGTTGATTGAAGAAAAATTTGTTAAACCGGTCCAGGTCACATAACCAACATGGCTGCCATACCCATTTATGGTATAAACCTTTCATATTTTTATCCCCCGACCGAAAGGTTCGGGGGATATAGCGATGAGCCTGGCGTCCGTCTGTCCGTCCGTCCGTCCGTCCGTCTGTCCGTCCGTCTGTCCGTCCGTAAACATTTTTCTTGTCCGCTCTATATCTTGAATACCCTTTGGAATATTTTCATGATACTTCACAGTTATGTAGAACAGGTCATGACAATGTGTCGCATACAAGAATGGTAACTCTTGCTATTGTACTTTTTGAATTATCTCCCCTTTGGTGATTTTTTGGCAGATTCGTGTCCGCTCTGTAACTTGAATACCCTTTGGAATATTTTCATGATACTTCACAGAAATGTAGAACAGGTCATGACGATGTGTCGCGAACAAGAATGACAACTCTTGCTTTCTTACTTTTGGAGTTATTTCCCCTTGATAGTTTTAGGTGTGATTTTTTGGCAGATTCGTGTCCACTCTATAACTAGAATACCCTTTGGAATATTCTCATGATACTTCACAGATATGTAGAACAGGTCATGATGGTGTGTCGCGAACAAGAATGACAACTCTTGCTTTCTTACTTTTTGAGTTATTTCCCCTTGATCATTTTAGGTATGATTTCGTGTCCGCTCTATAACTTCAATACCTTTTGGAATATTTTCGTGATACTTCACAGATATGTAGAACAGGTCATGACGATATGTCGCGAACAAGAATTACAACTCCTGCTTTCTTACTTTTTGAGTTATTTCCCCTTGATAGTTTTAGGTGTGATTTCGTGTCCGCTCTATAACTTGAATACCTTTTGGAATATTTTCATGATACTTCACAGATATGTAGAACAGGTCATGATGATGTGTCGCAAACAAGAATGACAACTCTTGCTTTCTTACTTTTGGAGTTATTTCCCATTGATGATTTTAGGTGTCCACTCCATAGCTTGAATACCTTTTGAAATATTTTCATGATACTTCACAGATATGAAGAACAGGTCATGATGATTTTTCTCGTACCTGAATGACAACTCTTGCATTCATACTTTGTGAGTTATTTCCCTTTGGTATTTTGAGCTGCTGTTTGAGTCTCTGCTCCATATCTGTATAACCCTGGCCAGCTCCTGAATTTGAATAACCCTGTACCTTTTAGAATGTTGATGATCATGCTGTGATATCTTATCAGTGTTCCTAACTCTCTCTGACCCCTCCACATCCCCCCCCCCACAAAAAAAAAAAATCCAGATTTGGATTCTTTGTCCAAATTCACTTACTAGAGAGCTCAAAATTAGGTTTGTATGGGCTGTACTTTAGAAGTTATTCACACATTTTGAAAGTTGAATGTATCGTATGCTATACATTTGTGTATATGGTGGCTGTTTGAGATATTACCTCTTTTTAGCAGTCAAGCATACTGTTTTAGTCTGAGTGTTAGATAATCATGCATCTGGTAACAGTCAATGTCAATCAGAGGCATAAAAGAATGACAATATATTACTAATATGTGTTTTGAAGTGCACCCTTTTTACCAAGGCCCATGGGGGTCTTCGGTCGGGGGATTTGCCATCTCCTCTGATGGCTATTTTTTATTCCAGAACCAATACACCTATGGCCTTGAAACTTGGTGAGTAGCATGGAGTACCAGAGTACTACCAAGACTGTTCAAATGATGACCTTGGGTTTACCTTGACCTTTTTTGCAGCGTGGTTAAATGTGGGAAAATGCTAGATAAGATTTCATGAAAAGTTTTGAAGATTGTTGCCTAAATAATGGTATTATGGTTGTCTTAATGAAGACATGAAGATTTATGAGTACAAGTGGTCGTGCTCATTCTATGACTTTTGATCCAAGATTCATATTTTAACAATTTCAGACATAAGAAAAAGCTACTTTGCCAATTGCTCAGGTTAGCGGTTCAGGGCCTCATGGCCCTCTTGTTTCAGAATAACTTCTTTGTTGCCAAATACAGTTTTATAGAATAAAGCGTAGTGAATGCATGCTTTTAGGTACATTGTACTTTTAACCCATGTTTTTGTTTTTGCTGAAAGTTCACATGTTTTCATGTTTAAACCTCCCCCAGTTTTGGATCAACAACATCATTCACACGCCACAGCCTACTTTCGGTTTCGGATGTTAGGGAACGATTAAATACAAAAACTATAAAACTGACAATAAAATCGCGAATATCATCTGAAAGTACTCATGACTACCTTAATTTTTAGGTTTCTGGTACCCAGACTGATGCCTTACACAGCAGAAACAATACAGTTTCCCACTTTTTAAATAAGTCTGAATTATATGATGATTTGTAGAAACTTGCTAAATTTATTTCCTTTGAAGCATATAATAGGTAACTTAACAAGTCTGTCCCATAGCATTGGAGCTGGGCCCTCCAGCTGGGGCATACAGGAACCCCTGCTCACATGCTTAAATTGCTTTTTCAGTGACCTGTAAGAATGGAGGACGGAGAAGAAGATTACTGGGGGTCTTCAAATGTGAAGAAAAACAGAGCGAAACAGAACATTTTTGACGACAATGTAAGCTGTATGGGAGATATTACTGAATAACCTCCCTTTCTTTTTCAAAGTGAATGGATACATACATTCAGGGGAAGCAACTCTGCTATTTTTATTTTTGCCTCCTTTTTAAATCGGGGTCAACTATTATAGGTAAGAATTTGCTCCCTGAGGAGCAAATTCTTTCCTGTAAGAGAAGACCCTTTTTATCCCCCGACCGAAAGGTTCGGGGGATATAGCGATGAGCCTGGCGTCCGTCCGTCCGTCTGTCCGTCCGTCCGTCTGTCCGTCCGTAAACATTTTCTTGTCCGGGCCATATCTTGAATACCGTTACGAATATTTTCATAATACTTCACAGTTATGTAGAACAGGTCATGACGATGTGTCGCGTGCAAGAATGGTAACTCTTGCTTTTGTAATTTTTGAGTTATCTCCCCTTTGGTGAATTTTTGGCAGATTCGTGTCCACTCTGTAACTTGAATACCCTTTGGAATATTTTCACGATACTTCACAGATATGTAGAACAGGTCATGACGATGTGTCGCGAACAAGAATGACAACTCTTGCTTTCTTACTTTTTGAGTTATTTCCCCTTGATGGTTTTAGGTGTAAATTCGTGTCCGCTCTATAACTTGAATACCGTTTGTAATATTTTCATGATACTTCACAGATATGTAGAACAGGTCATGACGATGTGCGCGAAAAAGAATGACAACTCTTGCTTTCTCACTTTCTGAGTTATTTTCCCTTGATGGTTTTAGGTGTAATTTCGTGTCCGCTCCATAACTTGAATACCCTTTGGAATATTTTCATGATACTTCATAGTTACGTAGAACAGGTCATTCTGATGTGTCGGGAACAAGAATGACAACTCTTGCTTTCTAAGTTTTTGAGTTATTTCCCCTTCATTGTTTTAGGTGTGATTTCGTGTCCGCTCCATAACATGAATACCCTTTGAAATATTTTTAGCTCACCTGAGCATGAAGTGCTCAAGGTGAGGTATTGTGATCGGTCTTTGTCCGGCGTCCGGCGTCAACTTTTGCTTTAAACGACTTCTTCTCCAAAACTGCCAGACGGATTTTGAAATAATTTCACAGAAATGTTCCTTGGGGGACTCTCTACCAAAATTGCTCAAATGGTTCCGCTCCACTGAACAATATGGCCGCCAGAGCTAAAATAGAAAAACCTTTGAACGACTTCTCCTCCAGAACTGCTGCGCCGATTTTGAAATAATTTCACAGAAATGTTCCTTAGGAGACCCTCTACCAAAATTGCTCAAACGGTTCCGCTCCGCAAAACAATATGGCCGCCAGAGCTAAAAATAGAAAAACCTTTAAATGACTTCTCCTCCAAAACTGCTGGGCCGATTTTTGAAATAATTTCACAGAAATGTTCCTTAGGAGACCCTCTGCCAAAATTGCTCAAACCGTTCTGCTCTGCTGAACAATATGGCCACCAGAGCTAAAAATAGAAAAAAGCTTTAAACATCATCGTCTCTGAAGCCAATGGCTCGATTTCAAAAACATTTCACAGAAATGTTTTACTCATGACTGAACAAAAATTGGTAAAACGGTTCCACTCTGCTGAACAAAATGGCCGCCAGAGCTAAAAATAGAAATAAATCTTAGAATGACACAGAGGGCACAGTTATGATCCAATCATCATGAAACTTTGTCAGAATGTTTATCTAAATGAAATCTAGACCATCTTTGAAACTGGGTCATGTGGGGTCAAAAACTAGGTCACTGGGTAAAATCTTAGAAAAACCTTGTGCACACTCTAGAGGGCACAGTTATGACCCAGTCTTCATGAAACTTTGTCAGAATGTTTATTTATATAAAATCTAGGCCAAATTTGAATCTGAGTCTTGTGGGGTCAAAAACAAGGTCACTAGGTCAAATCTTAGAAAAACCTTGTGTACACTCAAGAGGGCACAGTTTCATCCAATCTACGTGAAACATTGTCAGAATGTTTATTTTCATGAAATCTATACCAGATTTGAAACTGGGCCATATCAGGTCAAAAACTAGGTCACTAGGTCAGTTCTTAGAAAAACAATGTGAACGCTTTATCGGACACAGTTTTGTTCTAATCTTCATGAGACTTTGTCAGAATGTTTGTTTCCAACAAATCTGGACCAAGGGTGCAACTTTGTCATGTTGGGTCAAAAAGTAGGTCACTAGGTTAAACCGTAGAAAAACATTGTGTACACTCTAGAGGGCACAGTTTTGATAACTTTGTCAGAATGTTCATATCCAAGAAATCTAGACCAGGTTTGAAACTGGGTCATGTGGGGTCAAAATCTAGGTCATTAGGTTAAATCTTATAAAAACCTTAGGTACACAATAAAGGGTTCATTTTCCATTTAAACTTTCTGTCTTCGGTCATATGGATGTCTCTGAGGTTAAGTTCACAGGATACTCAGGTGAGCGATCCAGGGCCATCATGGCCCTCTTGTTATGATACTTCACAGATATTGAGATCAGATCATGACAGTTTGTCTCATACAAGAATGACAACTCTTGCTTTCATACTTTTCCGAGTCCCCCCCCCCCCCCAAATTTTTTTTTTTTTTTTTTTTTTTTTTTTCAGATTTGGATTCTTTGTCCAAATTCACTTACTAGAGAGCTCAAAATTAGATTTGTAGGGCTTGTACTTTAGAAGTTATTCACACATTTTGAAATGTTGAATGTATCATATGCAATACATTGTCTACATGGTTGCTATTTTAGATTTTACCTCTTTTTAGCAATCTGGCATACTATACTGTTTCGGTCTGAGTGTTAGATAATCATGCATCTGTAAAACAGATATTGTCAATAAGGAGCATAAAAGAATGACAGTATACTATTTATATGTGTTTTGAAGGGCACTGTGTTTACCAAAGCGTAAGGGGCCTTCGGTCGGGGGATTTGCCATCTCCTCTGATGGCTATTTTTGGAATGGCTTTGTTGTCCAGGAAAGTAAACAGGAAGTTACAAAATTTGGTCTGCTTTGTAAAAATGATGGAAAAATATGTAGGTATATCCTAACGCCATAAAAGGGGGTATCATTTTGATAAGAGAAGCAGTTGTTTACCTGTGTTTCTCCTATCTTGGGCTTCTTTCTCTCTTGCTGGGAGATGGCTGGATATAGACTGAAGTAAGAGCCGTTAACCCTAAAACAATAATTTAGTCATGAAAGGTAAACCTGTCTTAGGGGTCACCCAAGGGAAGCACTAAAACTGGCTGCTTAGCCACTAAATACAGGTTCATTTGGGCTGTATTTAGGTCCAAGGGACTCCAAAAAGGTGGCTGCTTAATACAGGTGATCCCTTAATACAGAAGAAGGCATAAGCAGGTTTGGCTGTACTTGTATCTCTGCAAGACACCAACTGTGGTCCCTCCTGACAACTGCTTGCCAAGTTGTTCAAATTAACCCGTGCAAGGGGAGTTGCCAGTGTTGCATACATTAATTTCATAACTAGGCATGAACAGACTCAGTTGGACTGAGTCTGCTGTTTTCATTTCTTCAGTGTCTTCCTTGCTTTCAAAAGAACTTCACTGCAGCTGGTGTTACTTATGTGCTGCTTGGCAGCCATAAAACAGGGCTGTGGAAATAACAAAATTTTCTGCTTGTCCATGGACAAGTTAATAGACAAAATTAACTTGTCCAGACAAATATTTACTTGCCCATAAAAAAGGTACACATGAAATAATTAGGAAAGAATAAAAGATAATGAATAGAGGAAGAGTTGATGACAGTTTCTGGCTAACTGTCACAAAGTTTCAAATTAAAACATTATGTGAGCCACGACACAAGAAAACCAACAATGTGGTTGTGCCCCCAGCGCAGACTCAGATCAGCCTGGGCATCCGCCCAGTCTGATCAGAGTCTTCGCTGTCCGCATGGAGGTAGCTTCAACCCTAAGCTACCCTTTGAGCACTAAACGAAGGGTCTGATCACTGATCAGCTGGGTGGATGCCCAGGCTGATCTGAGTCTGTGGTAGGCGGACAACCACACTGTTGGTTTTCTCGTGTTGTGCTCAATTGTAGTGGACAATGATGTCAGTTTATGCCATGTCGGACATTACTGTCAAGAACTGTTGGAAGTGTTGGCTTGTTTAAAAATTTGATAGAACTCTCGCAAATGTTAAAACTATGCATTTTAAGCAGTAGAGCGGTCAAATTACCAAAATCATAAGTCTGAACTCATATAATCCATAGAAACATTGACAAATCAGAAATATTTACATATACTGACATGGACCCCCCAAAAAGAAGTGTGATCAGGTGCTTGTGAGTAGTAACCGCCACCTGTCTATTATAATACACGTCTATATATGTGATGGAAATGTCAGTGGAAATGAAAGTCCAGGGGCCGTATTCATAAAGCAACTTAAGTCGTTGCTATGCTGTTGCTAAGGGTAAATTTCTATGTTGGAGATTCCCTACAACTATGAAATTTGGTCTGGAGGAACAGTCTTACAAAGACTGTTCCTCCAGAGCAAATTTCATACTGTTGTAGGGAATCTCCTTTATAGAAATTCAGGCTTAGCAACAGCATAGCAACGACTTAAGTCGTTTTATGAATACGGCCCCAGTAATTGAAAGCCATACTAATTTACTAATAGCATTTCAACCAATTCTGTGTTTAAAGTTGTAAATCAAAATGTTTGCATGAAAAAATCATGTGTGTTAGGTGTGGTTAGAAAAATCTGTCCCTCGGGATCACCGTTTTACATCACACGGCAAGCCTTGTGGTGCCAAACAGTGACCCTGCTGACAGTTTTTCCTATCTACATCTCACACACATGAAGGATACTAATATTACGATTCGAAAGAACACCAGGGGTCATATGTATAAAACGACTTAAGTCGTTGCTAAGGCTAAATTTCTATGAAGGAGACTCCCTACAACTATGAAATTTGCTCTGGAGGAACAGTCATTTTCAGACTGTTCCTCCAGAGCAAATTTCATAGTTGCTGGGAATCTCCTTCATAGAAACCTAGCCTTAGCAACAGCATAGCAACCACTTAAGTCGTTTTATAAATATGGCCCTTGATTATATGTTTATTTCTCAGGTGACAGTGGAAGCAGCGTTTGACTTGGCGAAATACAGGAAAAGTTTGAGTACACCTGATGAAGAAGAGGTGGATACAATCAACTGGGATGATACTCCTGTCAAGTCAGGTATTAGCACAAGTTTATAAAAGGGCCAAAAATTATGTATGGGCCGCGACAGGACAAAACCAACAAAATGGCATGTGTACCCAGCGAAGACTCAGATCAGCCTGGGCATCCACCCAGTCAGATCAGAGTCTTTGCTGTGTGCTTAAATAGTGGCTAAGGGTCTAAGCTACCTCCATACCGACAGTGAATACTCTGATCAGACTTGAGGGATGCCCAGTCTGATATAAGTCCTTGCATGGCACACCTGCCACTTTGTTGGTTTTGTCGTGTCGCAGCTCATATAATTGACTTTACAAACAGCATAGATCCACATGAGGGGGCTTGTCATGAGCTGCCTCATCTGGATTTACACTGTTTCCTTTTGACTGTACACTGTTAGTCTTTGTTTCAGTATGTTATAGCTTGGACAAAACATTTTTGTCTGGCCTGTGACAGACAGAAGAGAGACATAGGTATTACTTTTCTGGTGTTGTTGGTGACAGCATAAATTTTGCATCAAGTTCTCTGGTTTGGCTCTGTTTGTTTGTTTTTTTCTTTTTTTACAATCAACAGCCAGATGAGACACCTGATTTCACATAATTCTTGAATTGAAAGTTTTTAGATGTTAATTTTGTTGTCTGCTTTTCTGGCACTTTCAAAGTTAGGTGTAAAGTTTAAGTTTTGAACTCCTGTTAACTCAGATTCTGGTGTCTCAAAGTACCTGCTTATCTCAGTGGCTGTAATGTGAAATTACGACACAGCCATTATGACAATGTCCTCTGTGTGACAACACCGTCTGTGTTACTTTATTTTTGTGTGGATAGGGCCCTATGGTAAATCTCAAGAAACTCTTGTAACTCCAGGGATAATGTTCATAGATATTGCTCAAAGCATTATTGACAGAACAGCTTGACTGGTATTCAACCTAGTTTGCAAGAGACACAATGGCAGGGAGGGACATCCCTGGCAGAAACTTTATTAAATCATCCACCAGCCTGAATTTCTATTTGTGTGAGCTTGTGAATGAATTATGTTAACGTTGGTTTTAGTATGCTGAATATTGGAAAAAATCAGATAACTGCAGATGAATCCATTTTTACATTGCCATAGTTTGTGCATATATAGTATTTTGATTTAACATTGTCATTGTTCCAGATGAGGTATATGGGTTTTACCCTTATGTTTTCCTCCAGTTGTACTCAGGGAAACATTTTCTGTGAGTTGCTGATTGTTTCCATTGAAGAAGACGCGCTCTTCTCTGAAAGGAAGGAATTTGCTCTAAGAGGAGCAAATTCTTACCTTTCAGAGTTGGCCCCCTTTGAGAAGGTGGGCAAGAATGAAAATGACAGAGTTGCTTCCCTTGAAAGTGTACCCATTTAGCTGAAGAATAATTCTGTGATAATTTCTGAAAAAAAACAACAACAAAAAACATATTGAGACCTGACATTGAAACAGTTATAACGTGTTCTTTATGGAGTCTGTACTGAATTTGCTCAGACCTTTGCATTATGTGTGTAAATTTTTCTTTTTCAGATGTATTTTCCCCTAAAGCAGCTCCACCTTCCAAATCACAAGCAGGTGAGCTCAACTGGCATAGGGTTCCATCCAGAGGATGATTTAGTAGAAACTGTCTCCTTAAACTGGCTAACTTTTGAGGGAGAATTTTAAATGTATACAACATATAGTGGAATTCAATGGCCCTGATAGTTCATTAACCCTGTCTGACTAGAACTCATATCTGGGTAAAATTCAGTGTCTTAAAAATTAGCTCTTCAAGAGTTGACTGAAAATGGCAGAATTGCTTCCCTTGAAAATATACCCATTCACCTGAACTCCCTGTTTGCTATGGTGATGGAGATATTCATTCAACTATATGTGGAAGGGCTGTCACTTGCAGTCTGAAATTGATATTGAAATGGTAACAAGAAATCAGGGTATCCATAATTGGCATTTTAGAAACAAGTGATGTTTGTCTTGCCTGGTAGTAGCAGAAAGGGAGATATAGCTTTTGCTTTCCCAGCATAGGCAGCAGTGTTAGTTTGTGTTGGCGATGGTGTAAACTATTGTCCAGTAATCTGGTTCAGATCTGGTAGTAGTAATGGGGCCACTTTTTGACAACCCACGAACAGACCAGACATAGTGTTTTTCATAATTTTTGTTCTCTATACAGTGCTCCAGATAAATTTTTTTTCAATCAGTACCGTACTGGTCAAAATTTTCTTGGATCAGTATCCACAATTCTGCTTCAGTATTTGCACTGAACCGACAGATGTAACATGAAAACATATTTAATTTTAACAGTATTTCAGTGGTACTCCCTGGCTGTGACTTTGCCTTGTAAAATACTACTTCTGCTTTTACTGTGTGGAATTATACTCTTTTATATACCCCAAAACGCCATATCAAAATCTGATTTATTAAACAATTCTATCATGACTCGACCTTGTGAAAGCTCCTTCTGACTGCTTCACAAAATGTAAATATCAAAATGAAACTGATTTACAAATTGTGGTTGATGTTGCCAGAAGGAAGTTTTCACTAGGCTGAGTCATGAGACACATGTATGAAGAAAATTCTCTGCAAGTACCAAGAACCAAAACCATTACTATATGATCATTAAGGTCCATCAAGGCTAAAGAAGTCAGCAAACTATCAGTTGGTTTCTGTAGCCTTTTTAGTCTTTAGTTTATGTGGCTATAACATGATCAAGAATGAGTTTGCTTGGTACCTGTCTCAGCAGATACTTCAAGATGTTCCAAACATGTTCTATGACACATGTTTTTTTTTAAAAATTTCAATTTTACAGTGCTACTATAAGTACGAACTGGGTTCATGCGAATCACATTTGGAATTGAACTGCAATTTTCTACCTACCAGAATGTTTTCCCTTTTCTACAGACTACATGCAGTCATAACCGCACCTGAGTAATAGCATTATCTCATAGATGCATCTACAATTTTCGGTTGATTATTAAGTAGGCACAAAAACCGCATAATAGAGGCCTGCTTGTCCTATTCGTTTTTCGAAGCCATGCTTTCCTACTTTCAGTTTTGAAGCGACTGGTTTACAGTCCATCTATTTTCCACGCATTAGAAACACAAATTCAGAAGGAAATATTTAGAATCAGTCAGCTTCTTGGTGAGTGTGACGCATAAGGAAGCTCAATCTACTTGACGATATTATAATGCAAGCGTCTATGAGAACTCGTCCAGGTGGTACGAATTACCGGAAAAAATGATCCGTAACGGCTTGAAAGCGTCCGTACCGGGTACCGATAAAATTTCCAATAGCTCCGTATCGGCCAAAAATGATCCGTAATATACGCAGATACGGACGCTATCTGGAGCACTGTCTATGTAATTCAGTGTTAACTACAATATATGCTTACCTTGTGTACTGTTTTCTTTTGCTGGTCTCCACAGCTCAGATGCTTGTTAAGCCTTTTTGTTTGCCCATTTCTTCATTCAAATGATCTGTGACACAACAAAGTAGCATGTGCTCCCAGGGAAGACTCAGATCAGCCTGGGCATCCGCCAAGTCTGATCTGAGTCTTCACTGTATACTTGGAGGTAACTGAGACTCTTAGCTACCTTTAAGTGCTTAGCAAAGACCCTGATCAGTCTGGGCAGATGCCCAGGCTGATCTGATTCTTCACTGGGCGCACATGCCACTTTGTTGGTTTTCTCGTGTCCCGGCTCAGATATGAATATAATTTTGAATCTCAGTGGTATAGCTTCTGTGGTGTGTTATAATGGAATCTTGAGTACATTGATGTCACATGCTTGTGGAGAAATAAGAAAATCTGACAATAATTTTACTTTAAAATACTTTCTTACTGAGGCTTTGAATGTTGATAATAAATTTGAATGTTAATGAATTTATTATCTAGTTATCTTTTTCATAAACAGAGCTGGATAAGATGGTGTGTTGATATTAATTCTAACCCACAAAGAGTCAAAAAAGCAGACGACAGTTTACGTTTGTAAAATTTAAAAAAATGTTTCATCAAAACTAACGGTGTATCATTTTGAGATTTCAAAATCTAGAGGGCAGACATGGTAGGTTCAGATGAGTCAGCTCATTTTCTGGATCTGCACTGTTTGCAAATTCAACTATTTTCGTTTTTGACACGTTAACCACCAAGATAAATTGTCTATTTCCTCATAAGATATGGCCTCACAGAGGCAATTCTAATTAGGAGCCATAATATAATTGAGCTGCAACAAGAGAAAACCAACAAAGTGGTTGTGCACCAAGTGCAGACTCAGATCAGAATGGGATCTGCCAAGGTTGATCAGACTCTTCCATAAGCACTTAAAGGGTAGCTAAGGGTTTAAGCTACCTCCATGCGGACAACAAAGACTTTGATCAGACTGGGCGGATGCTCAGGCCGGTCTGAGTCTGAGCTGGACACACAACCACTTTGTCGGTTTTCTCGTACCGCAGCTCATATGTTTTATGGAAAATGAAGCGAAATTGTCTCAGAAATCTCATCAAAATTCCCTAATGTGCTTAAATATTGGGACACCTAAAACTATTAATTTTCCATTTGTCCCAAATGGAAAATTAATGGTTTTAGGTGTCCCAGTACTCACATGCATAAGGGTATTGCATTTATCTAGAGCTCCATGCTTGCCATAAGTTACTAAGTAAGGAGGTGACAAAATCTTCCATGAGGCCCTCAAAAATATATACAAAATATGATTCACAAGTGACAAATAATAAGGAAAAAAAAAAGAAAAAGAATAATGGAGCTATTCATTAAAAATGTCACAAATCCATATGTAAGAAGTCCCAAGTCAAAATGTGTTTGCAGTGATGAATACAGCATGTATATGTGAATGCATGATGGTGTTTATTGTATACTGGTATTCTTTTAGCATGCTGAATTGAAATATGAGCAGTCAGCATTTGATTTTTTTTTTCTTTTTGTTTGAAAAAAGTAGGGCTTGACATTTGATTCAAATATTTCCCATCATTCTACAAGAGTTTCTGTCGTGACTGCTTTAGCAAGCAGGAGCGACATAGGGGTCACTTTCACGTCATAGGGGTCACATAGGGCTTGACATTTGATTCAAATATTTCCCGTCATTCCACAAGACTTTCTGTCGTGACTGCTTTAGCAAGCAGGGGTCACTTTTGTAAACAATATTTACCCACTTCGTTTGCTCCATTTCTCAGAGACTTAGAGGCCAGTTGTGATGAAACATCACACAAATTTCCAAAAACACATACCCAGTACATTCATTGATACAGCAGTGTTAAAATATGAACACAGTAGGATCAGAAGGAAAGCATAAGCTTATTTGAGCCGTGACACAAGAAAACCAACAAAGTGGTTGTGCGCCCAGCGCAGACTTAGGGTAGCTAAGGGTCGAAGCTACCTTCATGGTGTTTTCTCTTGTCGCGGCTCATTTAGTTCTACAGTTTCATCAGGAGTAATGCCGTCAGCTGAGTACTTCAAAGGGTGATCATTTATTTATGAAAACACTTGTTTCAAAACAATAGATGTTAGTAGAATTTTCTAGATAAATAATTAAGTGAAAAGCGATAGAACTTGAAAGCCAGTAAAAGTCTCTTTGGTGTAATAATACTGTTACTTGTATGATGTATAAAATTACTAAACTGACAGACTAATGATCACCCCACCCCTTGTATGCATATTATTGTTTAAGCATGTTCATATTCACTGTATTCTTTCTCAAAGCTATCTGTAATTTATTAAGGAAATAAGTTTTATTAGCTTATTTGCATGCTAACCCTTCCTGTCTTGCTAGCTGTTCCCTACACCGGTGTATCAACTTTTGCGGAGCCTGAGCCATCATCCTCCCTGCCCCCCAACAAACCTTCCTTTGCTTATATGACTCATAACAGATCAAGAAGTGATGTATTAGGTATGTATTATATGCTTTACATGTTGCAATTATGATAACCTTATGAATTGGCACACTTTTACCCTTAGCCTGTTACAGTAAAAATTCTAAGTATTGGGGCAGATAGGTCTGGGCAAACAGTGTAGACCCAGATCAGACTGCTCCTAAAGGAGCAGTCTGATCAGGGCCCACAATGTTTGCCATTCTATCTGCATCTTCAGGAAGTATTACTACATTATATAACCAAGCTCTTCCCTTTTTGTCTCGCATGTTACTATATCAGAAGGGAGACATAGATATTACTTTTCCAGTATCAACAGCGGTGTTAACTTTGCATTGAGTTTTTATGCCCCCAACTTCGGAGAAGTTGAGGAGGCATATTGGTATGGGCCTGTCCGTCCGTCCATCCGTCCGTCCATCTGTAACGCTTTTGGCAGCTGGGAAACTCAAGAACCGCATATGCTAGGATCTTGAAATTTTATATGTGGTATGTACATGAAAAATAAGCGGACCCGTATTTTTAGCTCACCTGAGCCGAAGGCTCACAGGTGAGCTTATAGTATAGGCAGGCATCCGTCGTCCGTCCGTCCGTCGTCCGTCCGTCAATATTTTCAAACGACATCTCCTCTGAAACTACAAGGCCCATTGTTACCAAATTTCATATATAGCATCTATAGGCAGGGGGAACCAATAATGGTGTTTTTTATCCAAATCGCTTCAGAACTTTGGTTGCTATGGCAGCTTAAAGTTTCCATTGACTTGTATGGGAAAAACTGAAAATTTGCATTTATTGCTATGTCACTGCAGATATTTTGACAAAACTTTTACAGAAATGTTCCTTGAGTATTCCTCTATCAACCAAATGAACTTTATGTAAATTGCACAATTTGGCTGGTTGCCATGGCAACCGAATGGATAAAAAATAGAAAAAATATTAAAAAATCATCTCCTCAGAAACTATGCAACCAATAAAGCTCAAACTTCACAGAAAAGATCTTAGTACTAGCTTCTATAAAAGTACTGTTTTTCTTGGCAATTGCTCTAGCAGTTTGGTTGCTATGGGAACTGAAAGTTGCCATTGACTTATAATGGCAAAATGGAAAATTTGCATTTATTGCTATGTCACTGCAGATATTTTGACAAAACTTTTACAGAAATGTTCCTTGAGTAGTCCTCTATCAACCACATGAACTTTATGTAAATTGCACAATTTGGCTGGTTGCCATGGCAACCGAATGGTTAAAAAATAGAAAAAATATTCAAAAATCATCTCCTCAGAAACTATGCAACCAATAAAGCTCAAACTTTACAGAAAGGATCTTAGTACTAGCTTCTATAAAAGTACTGTTTTTCTTGGCAATTGCTCTAGCAGTTTGGTTGCTATGGGAACTGAAAGTTGACATTGACTTCTAATGGCAAAATGGAAAATTTGCATTTATTGCTATGCCACTGCGGATATTTTGACAAAACTTTCATAGAAATGTACCTTGAGTAGTCTTTAACCAGCTATGTTAAATTTATGCAAATTGCGCAATTTGGCTGGTTGCTATTGCAACCGAATGGTTAAAAATAGAAAAATATTAAAAAATCATCTTCGCAGAAACTGTGTGGCCCAATAAAGCTCAAACTTTACAGAAAGAACCTTAGTACTAGCCTTTATAGAATTATTGTTTTTCATGGCAATTGCTCCAGCAGTTTGGTTGCTATGGCAACTAAGAGTTTCCATTGACTTATAATGAGGAAAATGGAAATTTGCAATTTTTGCTGTCTAGCTAACTGCCGTTATTTAAATTTTTTTCTACAGAAATGTTTCTTGAGTAGTCCTCTATGATTCATATGAATTTTCTCCAAATCGCTGAATTTGATTGGTTGCCATGGCAAAATATAGTGTAAATTTTGAAAAAAAAAAAAAATCTTCTGCTCAGAAGCCATATAGGGGATGAAGCTGATATTGTGCAAACATGTTGATGACAGTAGTTTCTACATAAATTTTATTCTTTTTCTTCCAATCCCATAAGAACTTTGGCTGCTATGGCGACTTATAGTTTCCATTGACTCATAATGGGAAAAGTGAAGCCATGAGGGGGATGAAGCTGATACTTAGCATACATATTTCTAATTTTAACCTCTACCTAAAGTATGTTTTATATTATCATTGCCCATGTGAATTTGTTGCTACGGCAACTTAAAGTTTCCATAGACTTATAATGAGGAAAGTAGACATTTGCTATTTATTTCTGTGTTACTGCAGATATTTTGACAAAACTTCACAGAAATGTTCCTGGAGTAGTCCTCTACCAGCCATATGAACTTTTCCCAATTACTCGATTTTGATTGGTTGCCATTGCAGCTGAAAGGCCAAATTTTCACTTTTTTTTTTTTTTGCCAAAGATCTGAGAAGCCATTAATGGGGGATAAAGCTTAATTTTTTTTGCATAAATGTTTGTGATATTATCCTCTACATAAATGGTGTTTTTTATTACTGTTGTGCATGGTGTTTTGTTGCTGTAACCTCAATGCCTCAGTGCTCAGGTGAGCGATATAGGGCCATTGGCCCTCTGGTTTCTTTTTTCCGCAGGTCAAGTATTTCCAGAGTTATGCCCCTTTTTCGACTTAGTCTATGCCACATTGTGAACAAAATATCTCAAGATCCCTGATGCTAGGATCATGTAATTTTGCAGGAAGACATTGCCCAAGGTGTAGATGACCTGATTAACTTTCGAAAAAAAATCGTGCATTTTTGACCAAGTTATGCCCCTTTTTCAACTTAGTGCATTGTAAGCCTATTGAACCTTGGGAACAAAATATCTTGAGAACCCTTGATGCTAGGATCGTGTAATTTTGTAGGAAGATATTGCGCAAGGTGTAGATGACCTGATTAACTTTTGAAAAAAAATTGTGAATTTTTGACCGAGTTCTGCTCCTTTTTTGACTTAGTGCATTGTAAGCCTATGAAACTTTGTGAACAAAATATCTCGAGAACCCCTGATGCTAGGATCATGATTTTTTGCAGGAAGATATTGCCCAAGGTGTAGATGACCTGATTAACTTTTGAAAAAAAATCGTAAATTTTTGACCAAGTTAAGCTCTTCTTCGACTTAGTGCATTGAAGCCTATGGTACAAAGGTACCCTAACATATGGTCAAGAATGGTAAAAGGTAGGAACTTGAAACTTTATACACATGATCACTGATCAGTATGGAAAATAAGCGAACACGTGTTTTTTCTTTTTTCTGCCGGTCAAGTATTTCCAGAGTTATGCCCCTTTTTCGACTTAGCCTGTGGAACCTTGTGAACAAAATATCTCAAGAACCCCTGATGCTAGGATCATGGCTTTTTGCAGAATGACATTGCTCAGGGTGTAGATTTTTTTTTTTTTTTTTTTTTTTTTCACAGTGTGTTTTCTTTATTCTGATAAACCCCCTGTTACAATTATCCCAGACAGCCCAGGGGCGTCTGTCAGGGTATTAAGCATGAAAAGTATAAAGCACAGAACCATTTGTACCAACTCTCATACCCTTTCATACTGCATATAAATCATAAGCAAACTATTAAAACTTCTTATATACAAATCACTTACAGAGCGTTACAGAAGGGTTTGTAAAGCGGACCTTATTTCACGTGCAGGCCTGATGCACCCTGATCAGTCTCCACATAAACCAACGAACAGGATCCTCCCCACCTGCAAACATGCTGATGAGGAACCCGAGGAAATCTAAAATATAAACACTGAAGACTTTGACCAGTCTGCCCACCTGTCCTATCTGATCTGAATACCTCCTGCATGCACGTGATCCAAGATCCTGCTCAAGCAATGCCCGTCTTTAGAATTCCCTATAGATACACACTATTAAGTATATATTGAAAAAAAAAAAAAAAAATGTTCTTCATCAGTCAAACAGGGCTGCCTTTTCCATTCTTCAGATATTTTTGTTTTGCTTTTTGTTTTGTTTGTCTACAATGCTTAGAAGTAAGGGTGGCTTCCATATATATTACAAAACATATCATTTGAGTAGAGCAGTATATAACAAATCTATAAGATATATGCATGTGATTCCTTATGAAAAGGTTCAAACAAAATACTCAGTTTTCCCTCTTATTCTGTTTCAGTCAATGTCTAATATTTATATATTTATTTTTACTTTATCCAGTCAATTGCTGAAATGAGCTCCAGGCCTGCAAAAAGTTTTGTATTTCATTATTTTTAATTGCAATCTCTTTATGACTTTGATACAGTGACTGTACATTGACTTTATACCCCATAAAATTCAATGGTGTATTAGTACATCTACACATGTATATGTAGTATTTTGCAATTAACATTAAGAGTTGTATTATTTCAGATGTAGATTTGGGATAGAGACCTAAAACAAAGTTTATTTCCTTTAAATCCAACTGTACATCCATTTCTTTGAATCTTTTAACTAAATCTTGTAAAAAGAGTTGTGTTTTAGTGCAACTCCAAAATAAATGCGATATTGTTTCTTCAAAATTGCCACAAAACGTGCATTTAGCACTATCCTTTATGTTAATTTGATACAGAAATTTATTTGTTATGAGTACCCTATGATTAATTGTTGTCTGAAACCATCTAAGCTTTGTACATTTAGATATCTGAAAAGGTGCCTGAAAAATATATTCCCATGAATCTTCATTAATGTTATTATTATAAAGCTGATTCCACTTAACTTTGCCTGATGGGGTATCTTTATTCTTATTTAAGATAATGTATAAATTTTTTGAACCTTTATTTTGCTTTAATAAGGTACTAATTAATTTTGGGATTATTGGACCTTGCATATCTCCATTTAGATCACCATTTGCATCTCTTAATGCTTTCTTAATACATTCTATTACTCCTTGATACTGAATGAAATTAGTCTTGACTGATGTTCTTTCGACAAATAAGTGAAAATTGAAAAAATTACCCTGATTATCTATTAAATCCATTACATATCTCACTCCTTTATCAAACCATGCTTTATAAAAGAAACTGTTACTCCCAATTTTTAAGATTTTATTATAAAAGATTGGTGTTTGATGACATAGGCTTTTATCAAAATCCACTTCCAGTAAAATTTCAAACTTCCAAAAGGCTTTAAATACATCTCTCCAAAAATCATTTTTCAAAGCTGGTAAGATACTTTTTATATATTCTGATCCACAACACAGAAGCTTTTCCACTGATATTAATGTTTTTAAAAGTATCTGCCACTTACTCTCTTTCTGTAAGATTCTTCTTATCCATGTGATCTTAAGTGCCTCAGCGTAAGCTGTTATATTAATCATTTTTAGACCACCTTCAAAATATTGTTTAATCACCACAGATTGTTTTATCTTTGCTCGCCCATTCCAGAGAAAATCATACAATAAACCATTTATGTCATTTAAAATGTCTGAATCTGGATTGGGCAGGGCAATTAACAAATGGGTTATCTTAGGTAGTAATAGTGATTTTATTACAGTTATTTTTCCAAGTGGAGTAAGAAATCTTCTCTGCCACTGTTTTATAGAGTTTTTAAGGTATCCTATCTTATCTGAATAGTTTTGTCCTATGATTTTATTTAGGTCCACATCAAAAGTTATGCCAAGTAATTTAAATTTTGTAGCTCCCCATGAAAGTTTCCATCTTGTTTTAATTGAGTCTGCACTGTATTTTTTTGCTCCAATCCAAATGACTTGAGTTTTATCATAATTTATCTTCAATCCAGATATGTCTGCAAATATTTCCAGCTCTATAAGAGTTTCCTCTAGGGATGTCTTTGATCCATCTAAAAAGGCTGACGTATCATCAGCATACTGAGAGAGTTTAAATTCTACATTGTCGATTTTGATACCCTTAATTTTTTTGTTATTTCTTATCCTAGCAGCCAGAATTTCTGCACACAGAATGAATAAATATGGGGAAATTGGATCCCCTTGCCTACATCCACGACCTAAATTAAAGAAAGATGATAAAAATCCACACTGAGTCACTGCTGAGCAAGAATTTTTGTATAAAACTGTTACCCACTGTCTTATTGATGGTCCAAAGTTAAACAATTTCAGAACTTTATTGATAAAAGACCAAGACAGTGAATCAAAAGCTTTCTCAAAATCTATAAGAAGTAGTAATCCAGGAATATTTTGTTCTTCTGTTAATTGCATCAAATCATACATTAGTCGTGTGTTTTCCCCAATGAATCTACCCTCAATAAATCCTGTTTGGTCTGTACTTATCAGCTTATTTAAAACTTTTTTTATCCTGTTTGCAATTGACCCAGATGCAATTTTATAAACAGTATTTAGCAAAGTAATCGGTCGCCAATTTTTAAGATAATGTCTGTTTTTATTTTCTTTTGGTATACATACTATTAAACCTTGTTGCTGTGTAATAGATAACTCGCCCCGTAGAAATCCAAAATTAATTGCCCTAATAACAAATTCCCCTAATTGCTTCCAAAAAACTTTAAAAAAATCAGCTGAAAAACCACTTGTACCTGGACTTTTGTTATTCTTCATATGTTTTAATGTTTGACCTGCTTCTTCTAATGTTAAGATGCCTTCTAACTCTGAAGCTTCCTGTTCCTCTAACTTTGGAATGTCAGTGTTCTGCATATATACTGACAAATCTATATCATTTAAATTGTGCTCTTTACTTGAGTAGAGATTTTCATAGTATTTTCCAGTTTCTGTTAAAATATCTTTTTGCTTTGTTATCATTTCCCCATTTTCTTGTTCTAAAACAGTCATTAACTTACTTGTATAGTGGTTAGACTCTAAACTGCAAAAATATTGGGATGGTTTTTCTCCATTTTCGATTATGTTAGCTCTGGAACGCACTAATGTTCCATACATTTTATCTTCTCTTAAGCTATATAAATCATTTTTCAATTTTTCCAATTCTGGAAAATCTTCTTCCACCAAATTGTCTTCTAAAGTTTGAATTTTTCTTAAAAGTACTTCTTCTTCCTTATTTTTATTTTTCTTTTTGTATGTTGCATAAGAAATGGACTTACCCCTAATTTCCATCAAAAGTGTATCCAGAAATAATTCATCATTTATTGAAAATTGCAGTTCATTATTTGGAATATTATCAATGTTGTCCAGATTATAAACAGGCAAACAGTATTGTTGTTTTATTTCAGAAATTTTTGTATTAATTACTGTTAGGTATTCCATATCAGTAAGTAGAGAGTTGTTATGTTTCCATAAAGATTTACCATGCTCGAACTCATTCATTACTATTGTTAGTGTTATCATTGAATGATCTGATTTATACCCCGTTTCGATTTTTGACGTTTTTACTGAATTTATCATATTTTCTGTTACTAAAAAAAAATCTAGCCTAGCTTGCTTCAATGGATTTTTCCGCCTCCAAGTGAATCTTTTCATACAAGGGTGAAGTTCTCTAAAAGTGTCAAATAGGTTATTTTCCTTTATCTTATTTATTATGAAGTTTCGGGCTTTTGGATTATTTATATGTTTATAGTTGGAACAATCAATGTCTGGATCTACTATAAGATTAAAGTCCCCACAAATAATATAAGTATTATTACCAATTTCTTGGATCATTTTAAACAAATTGATGTAAAAATCAGGGTCATCTTTATTTGGGCCATAAATATTCACCAGGGACAATCTTTTATCATAGACTGTAATGTCTAGAATAAGATAGTTGCCATTTGTGTCTTGTTTCTGACTATGTATTTTATAATCTACTTGAGTGCCAAAAAATATTGCTACTCCTCTGGCATTTGATTGCAGTGCTGGGCTAAAACAACAACTTCCATCCCATCTATTTCTTATATAGGACTCCTGATCTGCTGTAAAATGGGTATCCTGTAAACAAAAGATATCAAATTTTGTATTTCTCAGATAATGGAAAACATCCTTTTGTTTCTTTATTCCACCCAGACCTTGCGTGTTAAATGAAACTATCTTTAATTCAGCCATATTTCGTATCTAAGTGTTTTTCATTCATATCATTAATGATGAGAAAAAAGCATGTCCTGTTTGACTGAGAGGAAGAAAACAACAAAAAAACTAATAATAAAAAACTTGATTTGTACTCAAAATGATACAAACACTTCAACATGTTTGAAGAGATCTTGGATTTACACTTAAGCTATTCTACTTATTCATGATATATTAAATTCTTACTATTTTTCTGTTATTAACTGCTACTACATACACAAAATGAGTTTTTGTGGATTTAACAACATCAAACACAGCACTCCTGATGTTGAGACATTTGGCCATATATCCCCAAAATTAAGTCCCCTGTCTCCTCCCCCCCCCCCCCCCCCCCCAACGAGGCACATGCCAAGACAGCTCAATAAAGGATCCCAACCCATGCACCCCATACTGAGAAACAGAGGAACCCCTCTTGAATCCCAAAACATTGAACAGAATACCCCATCAGTAGCACAGTGAATACCTGTTTCAGTCAAACATCCTTTTTTTTTGCTCAATATAGCATGAAGACTCTGTTTTACATGACTATATAATTAACAGCCTACTATATTTATTCAGTCAGAAGATAGGGTTCCTCCCCTCAAAAAAAAATCTCAAAGATCTGTATCCGTCGTTAGAGGGATACAGAGCCCTGAGGTTTCTTTGGAAGAGGAAATCCCAGAAGAAGAAAGACAAAAGACCAATCCACCTGTTTGCAGTAACCTGGAAGAGTAGCCTCCCATCTCCTAACTGAAAAAATATAGAATGGCAAAAACAAAACAAAAAAAGGAAAAATATTATTTTTAATTTTTGTTAATTAAACACAAGAATGCACTTTATTTGGTCTTCTTATTATTATTGAATTTCCGTGCTTACTGCCTGACACCATTACATGTATTCATGTTCGATTATTATTTTTTTTTTTAAAATGGGTCTCTAAGTCAAATTAACAAGAGTGATCTAGTGTTATACTTTTGCTCTGTAGCTAAATGCTTCCATCTATTTTTTACCATTGTTTCCTCCATTATCCTGTACACAATACTATCAAAGCCTACATGGCCTTTTACCACATTTATTTGGTTACAAGACAGGGTTTCTCCCCTCCAAAACAATCCCCGAGACCTAGATCTGTCTTGTAAGACAGATCCAGTTCCCCGGGACTGCCCTGGAAGAGAAAACACCCACCCCACAACTAACCACACAAAACCTAGTCACACATCTGCAGTGATTTCAGGAGAATAAATTCCTGCCCCATAATCAAATAAATATGGTACATCTTTAAAAATAGTAACTAACAGTCTAAAACAGTATTTGGGGTAAATATTACATATCTAAATTTGTACCATTTATTTATGTCTGCTTTTCCTGAGACTCCAAGCTCCAGGTCAGGCTAAACAGGACAACTCCAGAATGGGTCCGACCATAACCCCACGTAAACTCCTGTTGAACCTCTCTCTAAAACTGCCTAATTGAGGTTACAGTAGGGTTCACAATCCCCTAAAACCACCCAAGAGAGTATCTCCCCACCTAGAGCTGTTCTGGTTTGCCGATGAAGCTCTCATCCTACACATATCCTTTCTTTACTTATTTGCTTTTTTTTTTGTATTTTAACCTCTTTTTGTATTTTTTGCCACATTACCATATTTTCTCGGCCATACGACCCAGGCTTCTTCCTTCCAAGAATCAGCCCCCAAAACAAGATACAATTTTTAAGATGCATTCGCATCCCGATTCCCAGTATTGTAAAACCTATTCAACAATCAAACCACCCAACTAATAAACACAGCTGGGGTAACTTATGGAGAGAGAAAAACCTGTCCCCAAGCCGATCAGATACAGTATACTGTCTATAATATATCATAAGAGCTCCATATATCGGGACAGCTAGGTCTGAGCAAATAGTGCCAACCCAGATCCTCAAGGAGCAGTCTGATCAGGGTTTACACCATTTGCCATCCCATTTGCATTTTTTGGGGGCATTACTACTATCTAAAACCAAACTGTTCCAATTTTAGGACAATTATGGTAATTATTTTTGGTGTCCCGATATTTAGAATTTTTACGATAATAAGAACATTTAGTCTTTCCATTGATAACCTGCAATAAGGTTTTACAACCTCTACCAATTAATAATACCCTTTTTCGATTTTGTTAATTAACTTTAAGAATAGAACAGTCTCTTTCCTCTCGAAATACGAAAGTGAGAAAAAAGACTTTCTCGACTATAGCATAATGAATAAATCTTCTGCATAACATTGCACAAACTCTAGTTACAAATTTTTTCCGCCACCATCTGTGCAATTTTGGTTGAAAAATCCCATATAGACACCT
The DNA here is from genome assembly GCA_963989385.1 of Ctena decussata. NCBI lineage: Eukaryota > Metazoa > Mollusca > Bivalvia > Lucinida > Lucinidae > Ctena > Ctena decussata. The sequence goes on along the minus strand of OZ022499.1, from coordinate 80,589,750 downwards.
TACCTGTGTTTGGGTGTTGCATTTTTATATCTTCTCTTTTATCCAGCCATTACAGACTGTAAGGAATCAAACAGGATGTTTAACCAAAATCCTTATGCATTTTAAACTAAAACTAGTGACTTAAGTGATAAATTGCAGATTGGTTTTCTAAAATCACTGACAAAAAAGACTAATCACTAATTTATAAAGACAAACTATAGTTACCACATACCATTCATTTAAGTAAAAGACAGCCCACCCAACCCAGCCATGATACTCCCAATAGGTGTATGACAAATCATCAAAAATCACAACATCGAAGTAAAAAAAAAAAAAACACAAAAAGGGTCAGTAATTTCCCAGATTTATTCTGTGCAATGCTGTACCCTTAATGAAACATTGTGAACCACAATCATTTGGATTAGGGTCTAGGCATGATTCTTTATAATGTTTGTGACCCACGATGAGATGTCGAAGACATGCTCCTAATATCGTTCTGTCAAAGCCCACCTTCAAAAAAGTAGCCCCAGCCAGTCTAAAGGGCTGGCATGGACCCCACAGAGAACTGCTCCAGACATAAGCTAAAACCTCCTGTATCATGACTAACATATTGACAGGATCCACCAGGATAGGATGCGATGCCCACTTCTAAAAGGTTTACAAAATAGTTAAAGATATGTGCACATGTGAGTCTATGGGCATGATCAAACCCCATGCTTCCACTAGGTCTGACCATGGCCAACCAGAGTGAAGCATGTTAACTTGCCCTCAAAAGTTTACAAAATTGGGACCGATAGGTTAAGACCGTGTTGACCCCAATCAGACTGCTCCAACTGCAGCAGTCCGAACAAGGGCTACACCCTTACCCATTCCATCTGTACCACCGAACATAATGCACCAAAAAAAAAAAAAAAAAAAAAAACTAACTGGTCAATTTCTAGGGTGGCCACAGCAATCACTTTAGATGTCCCAATCTTTCTAGACTCTTACGGCAGTCAATAAACATTTCTCATAGCAGTATGATCAATAACATTTCTACAGCAAGATGACAATTTACCTTCAGAATTCTAAGCCAAAAGAGAAAAAAAAAAAAAAAAAAAAAAATGTTCCTAAAATCGAAACCCCTATTTTAACCCCCATTCATGATAACACATGGAACCACAAACAGAACTTAGGAAATATATTATCTCCCTTTGTATACAACATAATGGATGAGTAACTTTTTACTATTAACCTTTTACTACTAATCTTTCTCCATTGACTGAAATGACCCGATCAGTATGGAGTTCTGCTTGGAGCAATAATTAGCTCTTTCTATTGACCACTGACCAGCCATAACCATAATACTCTATCAGCCCTCTTCTTGATTTTTGTACATACCGTCATGACTCCAAAATTTTGGACATACGGAAGTTGGACAATTATTGTTCCAAAACTATCAGAAAGCGGATTTTACAAATGTTAATGCATCCAAATGACGCATAGTGAGTGGCAAACATTGTGGACCCAATCAAACTGCTCCTTGAGGAGCAACCTGATCTGGGTCCACCGTGTTTATTTAGACCGGTCTGTCCAAATATCTAGAGCCACCACGGTATATACTCTCTCAGCTTGACAAATGCTCATAAATGCATGTCGTGTTTACCTGCTTTTACCTATGCTAATCCTATTATACATTATAATTATACACTTGCAAAATACTAGATATGGGCCCCAAACTTCCCAAGGTTCTGGGACAGAAAAACCAAGCAACCATATGCAGACCTGTACTAGACTGTTCCTTAGGAAGTCAACAAAACAGCCGACATGCTCTTATACTTGTAATATGTCCCAAAACCTAGGGTTTTCATAGTAAAACATTTCAGCCAAAACCTAGGGTTTTTATGGTAAAGCACTTCAGCAGTATACCATTGTAAACATTCCAACAACTTTGACGCCCAAAGTACAGCTACTGTAATTGCCCCAGTATTGGGTCCACTCTGCTATAATTAATAACAAAAAAAAAAAAAAAAAAAAAAAAAAAAACAGTGCACACCCCAACCAGACTGCTCTCTTCCAGTTTGAGTCTGCACTGCCTGCTTAGTTCCATCTGACCCAATGTCATGAGCCTCCAAAGCAAATTCCTATCACAAAAAATATATTGGAAATGGCAAGGCAGTGAAGGCCCAGCACAGACTGCTCGGTCTGAACTGGATCCACCCTTCTTGTCTGTGCTGTCTTGTAGCCGAAATTGGGCGCCAAACATTTGTACAGCCATGGACATGCATCACTATAATTGAACCCACTAATTAAACATTTTTTGCAAAACTCATGGCCTGCGCTGCCTGTTCATTTATTACTTAAAGTGTCCCAACACTGTGGGCAAACTTAAAGACACTTTGGATTATCATGCTCAGTAACTTATCAAATCCGCCTGCATGCCCTTGACACACCACCAAATGTCAGAATAATTGTTTAATTTATCTTCAACTTAAGAGTTCCCAGTTTACATAGTTTTACAGACCAATATAACAACATGTAACCTATACAAAACCCATCAGGAACACAGAAATACTGAGGATAGCCGCCATACTGGTACCGCAAAGATGTACCCACACTGTAAATCACCACCCATCCCTGGACAACTCAGATATTTTTATTACCAGCCTCCTGTAGTACTTCTTTGAACTTGGGTAAATTCATTTTACCTTCCAGAGAGGTGGTCAGCAGACAGTGCAGGCATGGACCAGACTGCTCCTACAGTCTGATTCATATCTGCAGTGTCCACTAAATCCTTCCATTTCATAAATTTGAGTGCAGCACTCAGGGTTTCAGGGTTTAGTAATCTACGAAACATTAACTGCAAGGAAAGATGGAATTTAAGGGAATGGAATGAAATGGATTGGCAGGGACTGTATTATGATCATCAGTCTGGGATGGAGCTCCCACAGGAAGGAGTCTGCTCCCTTGTGGGGGAGCAAAACTCCCCTGCTAGAGCTCCATCTCAGGCCTCCGGAGCAACTGTAACCATCTGAATGAAGATTATCTCTGACATCCAGTCCATTCCATTTGAGGTTTTTAACTGTACAACTATCACTAGGATTTTCTACTGATTTTTTATAGAAGACCAAAATGTAAAAATTTTATGAAGACTGGAGAAAAATTTACCACTTACCTATCTTCATGTAATTTTATTCCATGAATTCATTAAAATTATTTCCATTTGAAAATGTAACACAGATAAACAGAAACTTAACTCACACATGCTTTCACACTCACCAACCAAAAAGTGAATATATTACATGTACAGTAACTGCGGGACACTAGTCAGTCTATGTCAGTCTATGTGCTCATTGCTCCTTCATCTTCTTTCTTCTTATTAATAACCCTGTTTATGTCAGAAAACAAGTCAAATTTATAGCGCCTGCCCTCGCGTGTTTTCCCAAATATGGCACCATTAAAGAACCAGGCCGATTCTATCTTTTCATGCCTTAAGAGGCGACTAATTAGTTCTGTATTCTTCTTAGTCACATCATCCACCAGTTTATGTCCTTGTTGTTTCATTGTTTTTCTCTGCTTCATTAATCGAGTTTTAATATTGTTGTTTTTCAGCTTCATCAGAACTGGCTTTGGATCTTGTCTGGAAGGGATTCTATGAATTGCCATTATTTCTGAAGGCTCCATCTCCACCTTTGCCTTATCTTTAAATAGTGAAATGACTTTCTCTGTTAATTTGGTTTCAGTTTCATTTTCAAGCTCATTTATTCCCAAGATTTTGATGTTGTTTTTTCTGGAGAATTGCTCATTATAATTACTTCTCTCCAAGGCTTCTTGCATTTTCTCTCGCTCCTTCTGCAGATCCTTTTCCACCTTATCAAGTCTATCTTTTATTTCCCCATTTTCATAGACCATGAAATCCAGACGATCATTGAGCTCGGCTGTTCTCTCCTTCACTTGGATTTCTACTAGCTGTGTGAGCCTTCCTTCCATTTCTCTCACTATGCTCTGGACAGTCTGAGTAATAAAGCTCTGTATGTCATCTTTTGACACAAGGTTCTTGATACTTTCTCTGGTTTCCTTCATATCTACAGTCAAAGTTTCTAATTGTTGGTGTATAAAAGAGAACTCCTCTAGACTAGCCTCAGAAACCTCTGAATGGGTCCTCTTCAATGCTTTACCAAGAGGTTCTTTATCAGCTTTTGTCAAAACTTTACTGCTGCCCCCTGTGGCTTCTTTATCTTCAGCTTTACCTTCACCTTCAGTCACCTCCATATCAGAGTCTTTCCTAACTGTACTTTTGCAGCTCATGATGTATGACTGTCAGGGGTTTTCTCAAATGAGCCTTTGTTTGATGCCTTTGTCCAGTACCTTTAATCCTTTCTATTTATAGCACAGTACAGGTATTAAATGGCCACTGTTTCACCATTGAAGATTTTATTTTGACTTTAAACTTTTTGCTGTATCTACACTATTTTATAATTTTTCCTACTGAAACTTCGGCAATCTGTTCTTAATACCTTAATGTACCATATTATCCACAAAATAAGAATTTTATATCACAATAATAACAATTTTTTGTGTAATATCCAAGAGAGTCAAAAATGCTACATAACACTCACTAATAGCCTCAGGTCAGGGTCTGATATTAAAAAATCATCTCCTCAGAAACTATGCAACCAATAAAGCTCAAACTTCACAGAAAAGATCTTAGTACTAGCTTCTATAAAAGTACTGTTTTTCTTGGCAATTGCTCTAGCAGTTTGGTTGCTATGGGAACTGAAAGTTGCCATTGACTTATAATGGCAAAATGGAAAATTTGCATTTATTGCTATGTCACTGCAGATATTTTGACAAAACTTTTACAGAAACGTTCCTTGAGTAGTCCTCTATCAACCACATGAACTTTATGTAAATTGCACAATTTGGCTGGTTGCCATGGCAACCGAATGGTTAAAAAATAGAAAAAATATTCAAAAATCATCTCCTCAGAAACTATGCAACCAATAAAGCTCAAACTTTACAGAAAGGATCTTAGTACTAGCTTCTATAAAAGTACTGTTTTTCTTGGCAATTGCTCTAGCAGTTTGGTTGCTATGGGAACTGAAAGTTGACATTGACTTCTAATGGCAAAATGGAAAATTTGCATTTATTGCTATGCCACTGCGGATATTTTGACAAAACTTTCATAGAAATGTACCTTGAGTAGTCTTTAACCAGCTATGTTAAATTTATGCAAATTGCGCAATTTGGCTGGTTGCTATTGCAACCGAATGGTTAAAAATAGAAAAATATTAAAAAATCATCTTCGCAGAAACTGTGTGGCCCAATAAAGCTCAAACTTTACAGAAAGAACCTTAGTACTAGCCTTTATAGAATTATTGTTTTTCATGGCAATTGCTCCAGCAGTTTGGTTGCTATGGCAACTAAGAGTTTCCATTGACTTATAATGAGGAAAATGGAAATTTGCAATTTTTGCTGTCTAGCTAACTGCCGTTATTTAAATTTTTTTCTACAGAAATGTTTCTTGAGTAGTCCTCTATGATTCATATGAATTTTCTCCAAATCGCTGAATTTGATTGGTTGCCATGGCAAAATATAGTGTAAATTTTGAAAAAAAAAAAAAATCTTCTGCTCAGAAGCCATATAGGGGATGAAGCTGATATTGTGCAAACATGTTGATGACAGTAGTTTCTACATAAATTTTATTCTTTTTCTTCCAATCCCATAAGAACTTTGGCTGCTATGGCGACTTATAGTTTCCATTGACTCATAATGGGAAAAGTGAAGCCATGAGGGGGATGAAGCTGATACTTAGCATACATATTTCTAATTTTAACCTCTACCTAAAGTATGTTTTATATTATCATTGCCCATGTGAATTTGTTGCTACGGCAACTTAAAGTTTCCATAGACTTATAATGAGGAAAGTAGACATTTGCTATTTATTTCTGTGTTACTGCAGATATTTTGACAAAACTTCACAGAAATGTTCCTGGAGTAGTCCTCTACCAGCCATATGAACTTTTCCTAATTACTCGATTTTGATTGGTTGCCATTGCAGCTGAAAGGCCAAATTTTCACTTTTTTTTTTTTTTGCCAAAGATCTGAGAAGCCATTAATGGGGGATAAAGCTTAATTTTTTTTGCATAAATGTTTGTGATATTATCCTCTACATAAATGGTGTTTTTTATTACTGTTGTGCATGGTGTTTTGTTGCTGTAACCTCAATGCCTCAGTGCTCAGGTGAGCGATATAGGGCCATTGGCCCTCTGGTTTCTTTTTTCCGCAGGTCAAGTATTTCCAGAGTTATGCCCCTTTTTCGACTTAGTCTATGCCACATTGTGAACAAAATATCTCAAGATCCCTGATGCTAGGATCATGTAATTTTGCAGGAAGACATTGCCCAAGGTGTAGATGACCTGATTAACTTTCGAAAAAAAATCGTGCATTTTTGACCAAGTTATGCCCCTTTTTCAACTTAGTGCATTGTAAGCCTATTGAACCTTGGGAACAAAATATCTTGAGAACCCTTGATGCTAGGATCGTGTAATTTTGTAGGAAGATATTGCGCAAGGTGTAGATGACCTGATTAACTTTTGAAAAAAAATTGTGAATTTTTGACCGAGTTCTGCTCCTTTTTTGACTTAGTGCATTGTAAGCCTATGAAACTTTGTGAACAAAATATCTCGAGAACCCCTGATGCTAGGATCATGATTTTTTGCAGGAAGATATTGCCCAAGGTGTAGATGACCTGATTAACTTTTGAAAAAAAATCGTAAATTTTTGACCAAGTTAAGCTCTTCTTCGACTTAGTGCATTGAAGCCTATGGTACAAAGGTACCCTAACATATGGTCAAGAATGGTAATTGGTAGGAACTTGAAACTTTATACACATGATCACTGATCAGTATGGAAAATAAGCGAACACGTGTTTTTTCTTTTTTCTGCCGGTCAAGTATTTCCAGAGTTATGCCCCTTTTTCGACTTAGCCTGTGGAACCTTGTGAACAAAATATCTCAAGAACCCCTGATGCTAGGATCATGGCTTTTTGCAGAATGACATTGCTCAGGGTGTAGATGACCTGATTAACGTTTGAAAAAAAATTGTGAATTTTTGACCGAGTTATGCCCCTTTTCAACGTAGTGCATTGTTAGCCTATGTTAACAAAATATCTCAAGAACCCCTGATGCTAGGATCTTGATTTTTTTTTTGCATGAAGATATTGCCCAAGATGTAGATTATCTGATTAACTTCGATTTTTTTTTTTAAATTTTTGACTGAGTTAAGCCCCTTTTTCGACTTAGTGCATTGAAGCCTATGGTACAAAGGTACAAGTATTATGGGATGAACCTTCTTTAGAGGCAAGAATATGGTTGGGGGCATAGTGTTTCATAGACACATTTTCTAGTTTTGGTTAGGCTCTGTTTTGTTAGAATGGGCACACAGACGAGACACCACTTCCTCAGATTTCTTTTTAGGGCAATTACGGTAATTTTAGATGTCCCAAATTTTAGAATTTTTACAGTATTTTTAGCTCACCTGAGCCGAAGGCTCAGAGGTGAGCTTATAGGATGGGAGTCGAGCCGTCGTCCGTCCGTGCGTGCGTGCGTGCGTGGGTGCGTCAACACTTTCAAACATAAATATCTCAGAGACCAGGGGGCCGATCGCAATCAAATTTTATCTGAAGCATCATTTGGGTGGGGGAAAGGCTGAATTAGGTTTTGGTGCCGATCAGCTCAGAACTCTGGTTTCCATGGCAACAGATAGCCCCCATAGGGTTATAATGGGGAAAACGGCGTCATCACGTTTTCTCGACTGTTTTTGATTAGATCCTTATCATACTTGCAGGTAACGATGACATACACAAGAGCTTGGATGAGTTCGAAATTTGGTCGGATTCGAGCACAGACTACGGAGTTAGCTGCCCTTGAGCGTTTGAAAAAAATCCCATAGGGTTATAATGGGGAAAATGGCGTCATCACGTTTTCTCAACTGTTTTTGCTTAGATCCTTATCATACTTGCAGGTAATGATGACATACATAAAAGCTTGGATGAGTTCGAAATTTGGCCGGATTTGAGCACAGACTACGGAGTAAGCTGCCCTTGAGCGTTTGAAAAAAATCCCATAGTGTTATAATGGAGAAAACAATGTCATCACATATTTTTAGAAAAACTTGTCATCGCTCTATTGCCTACATTTCTCAACGGATTTTAAAATAACTTCACACAAATGTAGGGCATGACAATATATCGAGCAAGTTCGACTTTCAGGATGCTGCGCCCAAGGTCAAGGTCACTGTGGCTATTTTTAGAAAAACTTTGTCAGCGCTCTAGCACCTACATTTCTCAATGGATTTTGAAATGACTTCACACAAATGTAGGGCATGACAATATCTCGAGCAAGTTCGACTTTCAGGATGCTGCACCCAAGGTCAAGGTCACTGTGGCTATTTTTAGAAAAACTTTGTCATCACTCTAGTGCCTACATTTCTCAACCGATTTTAAATCAAATTCACACAAATGTAGGGCATGACAATATCTCGAACAAAATTGACCTACAGGGTGCTGCGCCCAAGGTCAAGGTCACTGTGGCTATTTTTAGAAAAACTTTGTCAGCACTCTAGCACCTACATTTCTCAATGGATTTTAAAATAACTTCACACAAATGTAGGGCATGACCATATCTCGAGCAAGTTCGACTTTCAGGATGCTGCGCCCAAGGTCAAGGCCACTGGGGCTATTTTTAGAAAAACTTTGTCAACGCTCTAGCACCTACATTTCTCAGCAGATTTTAAAATAACTTCACACAAATGTAGGGCATGACAATATCTCGAGCAAGTTCGACTTTCAGGATGCTGCGCCCAAGGTTAAGGTCACTGACTATTTTTAGAAAAACTTTGTCAACGCTCTAGCACCTACATTTCTCAGCAGATTTTAAAATAACTTCACACAGATGTAGGGCATGACAATATCTCGAGCAACTTCGACTTTCAGGATGCTGCGCCCAAGGTCAAGGTCACTGTGGCTATTTTTAGAAAAACTTTGTCAGCGCTCTAGCACCTACATTTCTCAGCAGATTTTAAAATAACATCACACAAATGTAGGGCATGACAATATCTCGAGCAAGTTTGACGATCAGGATGCTGCACCCAAGGTCAAGGTCACTGTGGCTATTTTTAGAAAAACTTTGTCAGCGCTCTAGCACCTACATTTCTCAGCAGATTTTAAAATAACTTCACACAAATGTAGGGCATTACTATATCTCGAGCAAGTTTGACTTTCAGGATGCTGTGCCCAAGGTCAAGGTCACTGTGGCTATTTTTAGAAAAACTTTGTCAACGCTCTAGCACCTACATTTGTCTGCAGATTTTAAAATAAATTCACACAAATGTAGGGCATGACAATATCTCGAGCAAGTTCGACTTTCAGGGTGCTGCACCCAAGGTCAAGGTCACTGTGGCTATTTTTAGTAAAAACTTGGTCATCGCTCTAGCGCCTACATTTCTCAACAGATTTTAAATCAACTTCACACAAATGTAGGGCATGACAATATCTCAAACAAGTTTGACTTCCAGGGTGCTGCACCCAAGGTCAAGGTCACTCTGGCTATTTTTAGAAAAACTTTGTCTGCGCTCTAGTACCTACATTTCTCAATGGATTTTAAAATAAATTCACACAAATGTAGGGCATGACAATATCTCGAGCAAGTTTGACTTTCAGGGTGCTGTGCCCAAGGTCAAGGTCACTGTGGCTATTTTTAGAAAAACTTTGTCAGCGCCCTAGCACCTTCATTTCTCCATGGATTTTGAAATAACTTGACACAAATGTAGGGTATGACAATGTCTCAAGCAAGTTTGACTTTCAGGATGCTGTGCCCAAGGTCAAGGTCACTGTGGCTATTTTTAAAAAAACTTTGTCATGGCTCTAGCACCTACATTTCTCAATTGATTTTAAAATTAATTCACACAAATGTAGGGGATGACAATATCTCGAACAAGTTTGACTTTTAGGGTGCTGCAATCAAGGTTTTTGATTAGATCCTTATCATACTTGCAGGTAATGATGACATACATAAGAGCTTGGATGAGTTTGAAATTTGGCCGGATTCGAGCACAGACTACAGAGTTAGCTGCCCCGGAGCATTTGAAAAAAATCCCATAGTCTTATAATGGAGAAAACAACGTCATCACATTTTCATTTTTCATTGGATCCTCTTCATACTTGCAGGTCATGAGGATATGCATAAAAGCTTGGATTAGTTAGCATTTCGGCTAGATCCCACCACTGACTATGGAGTACCTGCCCTGAGCATCCAAAAAATCAATGTCGCCACTATTTCTTGGTTTCTTCTGATCCGATCCTTTTCAAACTTGCAGGTAATGAGGAAATGCATAATATCTTAAACACGTTCAAATTTTGGCCAGATCAGGCCAACCACTACGAAGTTCGCTGCCCTTGACAGCTCTGTCTATTGTGCTCTTGATCGGATACTTTTTAAACTTGCATATATTAAATGAGGGCATACATAATGTTTTGGATGAGTTTAATTTTCAGCCTGATTGGACCACTGACTGTGGAGTTAGCTGCCCTTGAGCATCTTAAATATCCCTATAGGTTTACAATGTGTCTCAGGTGAGCAATTGTTGCCCTTTGGGCTACTTGTTTTTTTGGTGGATGTTTCTTTCTTCAAATTTTTATCCCTTTATTTTTGTCTCGCATGTGACTAGCAGAATGCAAGACACAGTGTCACTGGCAATGTCAACTTCAGCAGTGTTGGTGGGGGTTGGTGGCATAAACTTTTGTTGACTTTGCTGGTTTAGCTGTGTAACAATGTGTAGACTGGTGAGACAAAGGGTTCCACTGAATTCTTCATGTTTTATCATGGAATGTTTTATGAAGTTTTTGTCTGATTTGCAAACAGTGCAGGCCCTGATCAGACTCACTGCTCCTAAGGAGCAGTATGATCTTGGGCTATACTTTTTGTTAAGGCATATATTTATATGTTCTTTTTTGGACAATTAGGCTTTTCCTCCTATATTGGTTTCACTTTTGGATATAATGATTTGGGGCTTTTGCAAAGCTTCTGTGAACAAAAGGTGGGAAAGGGGTTGTTAAGGTGGGATGGAATTGGGTGAAGGGATGTAACAGGCAGACATTGCAGGTCCTGATCATACCCTGCAGGCCCTGATCATACTCTGTTTTATGAGCTCTGTTTTATGAACATTGTTAAATGACGTATCTTCATGTTACAGTTGGCAGTATGGGTAAAATGTCGTTGAGGAAATCCCCAAGTGTTCCAGATCCTGGGCTGTCAATGGGTACAGACATGACTATATCAGCAAGTGAGTACAGACCTTATAGGATCGAGTCGGGTAACTTCGGACAGCGGGTAAATTCGGACATACCATTGGAAACAGTGAAAATCCAGATGAGACAGCTCATAATGAGCCGTCTCATCAGGATTTTCACTGTTTGCCAAATTATTTTTGTTTTAATTTCAACTGATATATAAAGGAAACGATGTCACTGTCCGAATTTACCTGCTGTCTGAATTTACCTGACTTGACCTTACAGTAACAAACTTTAAGATGAATGGGTATACTGTCCTAGGAAGTAACTCCGTCATTTTTAGGGCCTCGCCAGACGAGTTGGCGGAGGCCCTCCCTATAGTAATCACCTTGTCCGTCCTTCTGTCGGTCCTTCAGCTTTTCACGTCCTGGCCATAACTCCGAAACTGTTTGAGATATTTTCTCGAAACTTTGTACAAATATAGAGCATCATCAGAGGATGTGCAGAGAACAAGAACCATAACTCCGGCTACATTTTTTACGGAATTATGCCCCTTTGTAGTTTTATGTATGGAAATCGTGTCCGGGCCATAGCTCTGAAATTGTTATAGGTATTTTCATGAAACTTGGTACAAATATAAAGCATCATCAGACGATGTGCAGAGAACAAGAATCATAACTCCGCCTACATTTTTTTTATGGAATTATGCCCTTTGTAATTTTAAGTATGGAAATCGTGTACGGGCCATAACTCTGAAATTGTATGAGATTTTTTCTCCAAACTTTGACAAATATAAAACATCATCAGACAATGTGCAGGGAACAAGAATCATAACTCCACCTACGTTTTTTATAGAATTATGCCCCTTTGTAATTTTAAGTATGGAAATCATGTCCAGTCCGTAACTCTGAAATTGTTATAGGTATTTTCATGAAACTTGGTACAAATATAAAGCATCATCAGATGATATGCAGAGAACAAGAACCATAACTCCACCTACATTTTTTACTGAATTATGCCCCTTTGTAATTTTAATCGTGTCCGGTCCATAATTTTGAAACCGTTTGAGATTTTTTCTCGAAACTTTGTAGAAATATAGTGCATCGTCACACAATGTGCAGAGAACAAGAACCATAACTCTGCCGAAGGCTCAGAGGTGAGCTTATAGGATGGGAGTCGAGCCGTCCGTCCGTGGGTGGGTGCGTGCGTCAACACTTTCAAACATAAATATCTCAGAGACCAGTGGGCCGATCGCAATCAAATTTTATCTGAAGCATCATTTGGGTGGGGGAAAGGCTGCATTAGGTTTTGGTGCCGATCAGCTCAGAACTCTGGTTTCCATGGCAACAGATAGCCCCCATAGGGATTTAATGGGGAAAACGACGTCATCACGTTTTCTCAATTGTTTTTGATTAGATCCTTATCATACTTGCAGGTAATGATGACATACACAAGAGCTTGCATGAGTTCGAAATTTGGTCGGATTCGAGCACAGACTACGGAGTTAGCTGCCCTTGAGCGTTTGAAAAAAATCCCATAGGGTTATAATGGGGAAAATGGCGTCATCACCTTTTCTCAACTGTTTTTTGCTTAGATCCTTATCATACTTGCAGGTAATGATGACATACATAAGAGCTTGGATGAGTTCGAAATTTGGCCGGATTCGAGCACAGACTACGGAGTAAGCTGCCCTTGAGCGTTTGAAAAAAATCCCATAGTGTTATAATGGAGAAAACAACGTCATCACATATTTTTAGAAAAACTTTGTCATCGCTCATTTGCCTACATTTCTCAACGGATTTTAAAATAACTTCACACAAATGTAGGGCGTGACAATATCTCGAGCAAGTTCGACTTTCAGGATGCTGCGCCAAAGGTCAAGGTCACTGTGGCTAATTTTAGAAAAACTTTGTCAGCGCTCTAGCACCTACATTTCTCAATTGATTTTAAAATAACTTCACACAAATGTAGGGCATGACAATATCTCGAGCAAGTTCGACTTTCAGGATGCTGTGCCCAAGGTCAAGGTCACTGGCTATTTTTAGAAAATCTTTGTCATCGCTCTAGCGCCTACATTTCTCAATGGATTTTGAAATAACTTCACACAAATGTAGGGCATGACAATATCTCAAGCAAGTTCGACTTTCAGGGTGCTGCGCCCAAGGTCAAGGTCACTGTGGCTATTTTTAGAAAAACATTGTCATCGCTCTAAGGCCTACATTTCTCAACGGATTTTGAAATAACTTCACACAAATGTAGCGCATGACAATATCTCGAGCAAGTTTGACTTTCAGGGTGCTGTGCCCAAGGTCAAGGTCACTGTGGCTATTTTTAGAAAAACTTTGTCATCTTTCTAGCGCCTACATTTCTCAACGGATTTTGAAATAACTTCACACAAATGTAGGGCATGACAATATCTCAAGCAAGTTCGACTTTCAGGGTGCTGCACCCAAGGTCAAGGTCACTGTGGCTAATTTTAGAAAAACTTTGTCATGGCTCTAGCACCTACATTTCTCCATGGATTTTGAAATAGCTTCACACAAATGTAGGGTATGACAATATCTCGAGCAAGTACGACTTTCAGGGTGCTGGGCCCAAGGTCAAGGTCACTGTGGCTTTTTTTAGAAAAACTTTGTCATCGCTCTAGCACCTACATTTCTCAACGGATTTTGAAATAACTTCACACAAATGTAGGGCATGACAATATCTTGAGCAAGTTTGACTCTCAGGGTGCTGCACTCAAGGTCAAGGTCACTGTGGCTATTTTTAGAAAAACTTTGTCATGGCTCTAGCACCCACATTTCTCAACGGATTTTAAAATAAGTTCACACAAATGTAGGGGATGACAATATCTCAAGCAAGTTTGACTTTCAGGGTGCTGCAATCAAGGTTTTTGATTAGATCCTTATCATACTTGCAGGTAATGATGACAAACATAAGAGCTTGGATGAGTTCGAAATTTGGCCGGATTCGAGCACAGACTACGGAGTTAACTGCCCTTGAGCGTTTGAAAAAAATCCCATAGTCTTATAATGGAGAAAACAACGTCATCACATTTTCATTTTTCATCGGATCCTCTTCATACTTGCAGGTCATGAGGATATGCATAAAAGCTTGGATTAGAAAGCATTTCGGCTAGATCCCACCACTGACTATGGAGTACCTGCCCTGAGCATCCAAAAAATCAATGTCGCCACTTTTTCTTGGTTTCTACTGATCCGATCCTTTTCAAACTTGCAGGTAATGAGGAAATGCATAATATCTTAAACAAGTTCAAATTTTGGCCAGATCAGGCCAACCACTACGAAGTTAGCTGCCCTTGACAGCTCTGTCTATTGTGCTCTTGATCGGATACTTTTTAAACTTGCATATATTAAATGAGGGCATACATAATGTTTTGGATGAGTTTAATTTTCAGCCTGGTTGGACCACTGACTGTGGAGTTAGCTGCCCTTGAGCATCTTAAATATCCCTGTAGGTTTACAATGTTTCTCAGGTGAGCAATTGTTGCCCTTTGGGCTACTTGTTTTTATGGAATTATGCCCCTTTGTAAATTTAAGTTTGGAATTCATGTCTGCTCTGTAACTCTGACACCGTTCAACATATGTTCAGGAAACTTAATACAAGTACAAAGCATCATCAGATGATGTGCAGAGAACAAGAATCGTAACTCCACCTGCATTTTCTATGGAATTCTGCCCTGTACTTTTTAGTATGGAAATCGTGTCTGCTTTATAACTTTAAAACTCTCAAAGATATTTTCATGAATACAGTCAAACCTCGATAATTCAAACTGACAGGGACCTCACTATTTCATTCGAATTATCCGTAGTTCGAATTTTCGAATTCGGCATTTCGTTCATTTCTGTATATTTCCGGAATTCGTCATTACCGCGGTTTTTCGACAGTCCGATATTTTATTTCTCTATGCTTACTGACGTTCATGAATTTACAAATCGATGAAAGCAAAATCAGAACGTAGAATAATTAATATTGCATACCGGAAACATTCAAAACATCCACGATCGTTTAATCCCGAAACCACCCTTCGTGTTTGGCACATGTACGTGTGTATAGGCTGAAAGCAGCACATGCCGAACATTTTCCCAGCGCCTCAAATCAACTGTTGACAATGCGGCCTGACAATGCAACGCCGGCGAAGATCAAAGCCAGACTGAACGGAAACAGGCTAGCCGCTTAACGCTGACTTGTTTCTATCTCGGACTCACTGTACTTTCACTTTCCGTTTTTATGCCCCCGAAGGAACTTCGGGTGGCATATTAAAATCGCACCGTCCGTCCGTCTGTCCGTCCGTCCGTCTGTCTGTCCGTCCGTCCGTTACAAATGGTGTGTCCGCCATAAGTAAAAAAACGCTGAAGAGAATTTAATCAAATTTCACAGAAAGGTAGACCAAATTGAGAAGGTGTGTCGCACACAAAATTTAGGCTCCCATGATCAAGGTCAAGGTCACAATCAAAGGTCATAGGTTTGACCCTTACAAATCCTGTGTCCGCCATAACTCGAAAACCCCTGAAGTGAATTGAATCAAATTTTACAGAAAGGTAAACCATAATCACAGTGTCGGAGCGGAAATGTACAGTGTTTGAGATTGTATCGTCTCCTGTGATTCTGTACAGTGAGAATCCGACACTTGGTGTAAAGGATGTCAATATACACGGTAAATAATGTTGGCAATTTTCTCAAGTTATGATTAAAAAGCCAGACTGTTTTGGTCCGTTTGACGCATCAGTAAATTTGGAATACCTCAAGAAGGTAAATGTCATTTATAAAGTGTTCTTAGTGTAATGTACAAGTCTCAATCATCTTTGCATGCAAAAATATGCATGATCGCATCAATGACGAAATGTGTATTTATCGCATTATCGAACGAAACACCGATTGTTTTCATAAGGACCACATTATAGAAACATATATTTGTGAAATTACATCTTGGAAGCGGATCTGCACTGGAGATAAATCCTAAAAATTCTTCATTTTACAGGACACTGCATGTATCGATTGTTGTACAGTGACTTGGTATGCTGTCGTACAGACAACTGCGATTTTCAAGAATTTTTCTGTACAGTCACTTGTATATAGTATCTGCTTCTTTTACCATGTTTACGATAAAACCACAGCGCCAGCTGACCTTCAATCACATCGAAAGCAAACATTACCACCACTACAGCCGTATTCGCCTCCTATCTGATGTAGACGACCCTTTGTGGCGTATGTCAGCATCTGGTCCATTCCATATGCATGCGTTTAAACCAAGTTCTTCAAAAACTTTGTATCTCAGTAACCACTCAGCAAAAAAACATTCATACTTGGACCAAAGGTACCTTGGAGGGTCAGCTTTCATTTCATGACTCCTAGCCTCAGGGTCCTTGCCTGGGTGTGGCTAGCTATGAAAATCTTGGACACCTTAAAAAGTGTTTTTTTCTGCTTATCTATTTCAAACACAACTTGCGCTTAATCTTGGTCCGTCATCAGTGAACCATGTGACATTGTCTTATGGTATTATGACCTCAAGGCTGTGGTGACCTACATTTCATGGTTAAATGACTTTGCCTTATAACTTAAAGACTTTTGTATCTATGACCTTCATTTTTGTATACGAGTTGGTATGACCAGATTTTTCACCTCAAAATAAATATAGGTCACTGTGACCTACATTTCATGGTTGAGTGATTTTGCCTTATAACTTGAAGACTAGTTCATGTACCAGCTTAATTTTTATATACGAGTCAGTGTGACCCGATGTTTCAAGTAATAAAAATGTAGGACTTGTTGACATACATTTCACAGTTGAGTCATTATGCAGTATAATTTCAGGATTATTTGATGTATGAACTTCATTTTTATACCCCCCCACACGTTAGTGGCGGGGTATTATGTTTTCCCGCTGGCTGTCCGTGTGTCTGTCCGTCCGTCGTACGTACGTCCGTCCGTCCGGTCGTCCGTCCGTCCGTCCGTGAGCACTTCGTTTCCGTTCGATAACTTGAGTATTTATTAACGGATTTTATTCATACATGGCATGTGCATTGGTCTTGGGAAGATCTCGGTTGGGATTGTTAATGGGCAAATTTCGATGTCTTCTTATGGAGTTATTGCCCTTTTCATGGTCTTAAAAACAGTTTTATACCCCGCCACACGTTAATGGCGGGGTATTATGTTTTCCCGCTGGCTGTCCGTGTGTCTGTCCGTCCGTCGTACGTACGTCCATCCGTCCGGTCGTCCGTCCGTCCGTCCGTGAGCACTTCGTTTCCGTTCGATAACTTGAGTATTTATTAACGGATTTTTTTGTATATGAATCAGTATGACGTGATGTTGCACCTCAAAATAAACCTACATGTCATGGTTGAGTGATTTTGTCTTGTAACTTGGACATGTTATTTTTGTCTTGTTTTCCTGCACATAAAATGACCAAGAAAACTCCCGTCACAAATTAATTCCATCTATCATCACGGTGGTACTACCAATTTCCTGTGTACGGACCTGCATTTAACAAAGTTCACTCGGATATTGCGCATGTCACTGGCGTACAAAACGTAACCTCAAAATGTAACGTTTCGACGTCTTTGAGAATCAGTTTATGGCATATCTATGACTTTCAATAAAAAACACATTGAAAATTATCAAGCTTAAAATACTATTTCTGTAAAAGGAATCGCTGACATAAAGATAAATGAGCCGAGGCACAATATTCCATACAGTTTCCCCAGTGCGCACCGTTAAGACTCAGACCAGCCTTTGCGTCTGCGCAGTCTGGTCAGAGTCTTCGCTCGCCACTCCCAGAGAAAGATGATCAGATTGCGCAGAGTCCTCGCTGAGCGCACATGTGAAAATGTAGGAAATGATGTGCCCCGACTCAGAGCCGAGACACGAGATTTTCGTTTCGCTTTTGCTTAACGTCCCAGTAAACAATTTTTCAGTCAAGTCGGGACGGAGTCACCACTTCCGGGGTATCACCAGTATCTTTTGGGAGTAAATGTGCCTTGCTCAAGAACACAACACGGCGCCTCGAGTGAGGATCGAACCCAGACCTCTCGCTCCGGAGTCCGAGGCTCTACCACTAGGCCACAGCGCTCCCCAAGGCACGAAATTAATCAGTTTTTGCTGGGCGCTCATTGCATAACTACGGATCGTGGGGCTGCCTTATGTAGCCAGCGAAGACTCTGATAAGACTGCACGAATGCACATACTGATCTGAGTCTTCGCTGAGCGTACATGTGAAATTGAAGGAATTATCATGTGTCGTGCATGTATGTGTGTCTTCTGAGAAAGTACACTGTGATACAACGGTACTAGTATTGTTGAGCGAAAGCTATTTTGTCGATGCTAATACTTGTAGATAGACATTTGACTTCGGCAATGTAATTGGTGTATGACTATTTTATCAACGCGCTATGTGCATATTTGTTTTTAATTTCCAAAGTAAATTCGGGCTAAGTCGTCAGGCTCATTAAGTCGTCACTTTCCCTCTTTGCCTACGTCATCACAGAAGTGGAGGAGCGGCAAAAATTAAAATTAAAATTATTCAGCTTTTATATTCTTTTGCCACAAATATTATTATTTTTAATATTTGCAAGATATATGCTATTATTTAGGGGTACTGTTTTTCGACCCTGATCAAAACGTGGGCGACGGAATAGTCTAGATTTAACGGGTTGTGGCGACTTTCCGATGCGGCAACGTGCCATACTAAAGTGCTCGGCCTTGAGAAGAATGGTTAGAGAAGCGAACAAGTGGTTTCCCTTGTACCAAATTATGCGATTAAATAAAATACTTACCATGAAAGAGCACTGACGACCTAATAAGACATCTGACGACTTAATGTGACATTTTATGTATTCTTGCTTCCACTCTTTTACACTAGATACCGAACAGACCTATAAATCGCGAGAATGTTTCACTTCATCAAAGCGACTATACAACTGATGTTACTACAGGAAGCAATTTCATTTCCGTGGAATTTGTCGATGGGTAAACGCTCGGCGAATCACTCACAAACTGAATAAAACACGAAATGCTCTGTGCTATGCTTGAATGTGATAAACTGGCGTGTAGACATCGATAAAGCCTACAATATTTATGCCTTATAATTTCAATTGTATCATGAAAACATGGAAAATAGTTGTAACAAATCGTTGATTTTAGAAGCTTGCGGAAAAATAGATGAGATTATGATGCTGGCATTTACGAAGTCTAAATTTTTTGCCTTCTAGCCAATCAAATCGCACGAAATGAACTAAGTTGGAATTATTGATAAGTATGGGATGGTGGTAGCACCTTGCAAGCATCCTCGAACAGCAATGGATACTTTTTACAACAGCAAGCATGTCTAAACTCTCTCTCTCTCTCTCTCTCTCTCTCTCTCTCTCTCTCTCTCTCTCTCTCTCTCTCTCTCTCTCTCTCTCTCTCCTCTCTCTCTTATTCAATTTCTTATTCCTATTATCTGATTTCAGCAATGCCTTCAAGGCCTGGTTCCAAAGGACCCAAAGCTTATGCAGGCAGTCAGTTGCAGATGCGCAAGCTCGTCTGAGACATAGTTTGAATAAACTACCCAGAACCGCGTCCCACGTTTCTTGGAACACCAGAAGGAAAGATGCACATATACAAGAATGCATGCACAAACACACATAGCCCCCCCCCCCCCCCCCCCCCCCAAACACACACACACACGTGGTTATGATTTCAATGATCATTTATTGAATTATATTCGTCATGATTGAGTCCTGTTTGCAAGAGGTTGAATTACTTGATTAAATAAGTTTCCTTTTCTTTTGTTAAAAGAATCCCAGAAGGTTATAACTTAAGAGCCTACTGACGACATTCCAGTACATAAGATGACGACTAGATGTGTCTTGTCATATAAGGTCGTCAGGTCCACCCTTCTGTCATTCAGTGATTTTTCACGAAAAAGGTTCGTATTTCGGGAATAACTGAAATAAATAATCGTTTAGATTAATAATTCTGGTACCCGTTGCAAAAAACCGTTCTCAAGTACCTTTGTTCGTTTATGCATAGTAATACAAAATATGCCGCAACCTGACGACTGAATGTGCATTGACGTTACATGCATTGTTGAGCCACAATATGCTACCATACACAAAACGCTACCAATATAGCATTTTGTGTATCCCTGCCTACACAAAATGCTATCTCAAAATTTGGGAACATATTGTGAAGGTATCATATATGCCCTACACAATATGCTCCATCTAACATGAAAATGAGGGACCAAAATTTCCCCGGCGCCCATTCCGTCCAGCTTCAGATCAGAGGGTTCCGACAAATTTTACCATAATGATTGCAAAACTCATTGTTGGAAAATGAAGGGGGGGGGTCTGACCCCCGTCTCGCGCCCCTGTATCCGCGCATGGGTACGATAATGTCAACTAAGACTGAGGTTGCCTTAAACATGTGTTTTTGAGTCCAAGTCATTAAGTCGAGCTTAAAAGTGATACTTTTTCCTGGTAGAGCATATTGTGTATCCTCGAACGACCAGTCAAATAACATATGTACCCTACTTACACAAAACGCTACCAGAAAGCATTTTGTGTACACTGCCTACACAATATGCTTTTTGGTAGCATTTTGTGTAGGCAGGGATACATAAAATGCTATCTCGGTAGCGTTTTGTGTATGGTAGCATATTGTGGCTCAACAATGCATGTATGTATGTATACGTTCATGGCATCAAAGGCGATAAATCAGTATCTCAAACTGCTCCTCAAATGCTTCCCTGTAAGTCTCATGAAATCGACGACTGAGGTTCTAAAAGTGTATTCTTTCTGTTGTTGTTGTTGTTGTGTTGTTGCTTTACGTCCACGGTAAACAGCTATGTTCATCTCGGGACGGTCAGTTAACCTAACCACACTATTACTGGGCAGGCTTAGACCTCCTAAGCGGTTAACCAGTACTAAGTGTCCATACTTTCACCAGTAACTGACAACTGCCCTTCTTGAATCAGTGGAAGGGGGAAAATGACCGTAGAAAAGATTCATGATCAATTTCCACGAAAGTATGTGGCCGGACTGGGTATCGAACCCGGTACCTCTGGCTCTTCAGTCAGACGCGCTACCGACTGCGCTACGCGGCCCGGCGTATTCTTTCTGTCCGCGACAACTGTCTTATATAAGACAAAACTGTAGTGGTCAGTAGCTGAAAGAAACAAATGTTGGCGCACCACCAGTAAACTATTCGGGTCCAAACTTGATTAAAGGATTTATATTCTGAATTCTGGAAGTAAAAAATGTGGAAGGGTCGTCGCTGTCGAAATGAAATGCATTAACTCAGCTTGATGAAAAACAACTCGATCCGAGTCACTGTACAAAGATAATAGCGGGTCACTGTACAATTTCCAAGCTGTCTTCTGCAAGTGACTGTACGAATATCAATCGATGAACAACTCAGCATTTCATCACTTTTATTCACCCCAAACATAAAAACCGAGGTACTACTGTTAACCTCAGGTATTTTAAAGACCAATACTCATTTGCTGAAAAAATAACAGTTTATTTGTGCCTTGACACGAGAATACACGACCCTTCACATGGACGAAATCGTGTGTTGTTTTGCGTGTTCAAATGATCAAGAACTTGTGTGTGCACAACTTGGGGAAAAACATAAAGCATTCATCCTCTGAAGTTCTTCGTAATTTATAAGCAATCCATAGAAATCGCAATAAGCAAGATAATAATGAAATTAAAGAAACCATCGTCATGTTTACTTACTCTCTCTGTGTATCGCTTTGCACCAAGTGTCGGATTCTCACTGTACAGAATCACAGGAGATGATACAATCTCAAACACTGTACATTTCCGCTCCGACACTGTGATAATGAGAAGGTGTGTCGCGCACAAAATTTAGGTTCCCACGACCAAGGTCAAGGTCACAATCAAAGGTCATAGGTTTGACCCTTACAAATCGTGTGTCAGCCATAACTAAAAAAACCCTGAAGTGAATTGAATCAAATTTCACAGCAAGGTAAACCATAATGAGGAGGTGTGTCTTGCACAAAATTTAGGTTCCCACGACCAAGGTCAAGGTCACAATCAAAGGTCTTAGGTTTGACCCTTACAAATCGTGTGTCAGCCATAACTTAAAAAAACCCTGAAGTGAATTGAATCAAATTTCACTGAAAGGAAAACCAAAATGAGAGGGTGTGTCATGCACAAAATTTTGGTTCCCATGACGAAGGTCAGGGTCACAGTCAAAGGTCATAAGTTTGTCTTGTATGTCAGCAATAACTAAAAAACCCCTGAAGTGAATTGAATCAAATTTCACAGAAAGGTAGACCAAAATGAGATGGTGTGCACAAAATTTAGGTTCCCATGACCAAGGTCAAGGTCACAATCAAAGGTCATAAGTTTGTCTCCTACACATCTTGTATCCAAGATATCTTAAAAACTGCTCAAGCAAATCGAATCAAATTTTACAAAAAGGTAAACCAAAATGAGAAGTTGTGTCATGCACAAAATTTAGGTTCTCACGACCAAGGTCAAGGTCACAGTCAAAGGTCATAAGTTTGTCTCTTACAAATCTTGTGTCCAAGATATCTCAAAAACTGCTGAAGCAAATTTAATCAAATTTTACAGAAAGGTAAATCAAAATGGTAAGTTGTGTCATGCACAAAATTTAGGTTCCCATAACCAAGGTCAAATTCACAGTGAAAGGTCAGGGGTCAAATACCAGGTGATAGGGGCCTTCGGGGGCATTTGTTACACACTGTAACATTTCTTGTTGTTTCCGAGAACTGGGCTACTTTCGTTTTCAGAAAAACGACTTAACCGGTCATCTGAGCCGTGTCACGGAAAAGGTTCCTCAGTCATTCGGAGTCAGTGTATTTGGGAACAACGAATACTCAAACCAGCCTGTCTGTCTGGGCAGTGTAGCTTGAGACTCTGTTTAGTGCTGTGTGCAAACCGTATGATCCATGCGCAAACCGAACGAAACCAAAGTTTGGATGCGCATGCTAGTCCAAGCCTTTGCTGGTTACAAAAGCCATCACGTTAAGACTTTAAATTTACAAACTTCAAACAAGATAATCCCCGCCAATTGTGCAATTAGACAGACACCTTTTGCTCATCAGAAATTGATGATTAAGCCATCAAAAGGTTAGTGGTCGTAAAGCGATAATTACCTGTACAGGTGGCAGTGATGACCTGAGGCTGTAAATATTTATCTCATCAAGACAATAGGTGTTATTTTCCAGCATGTAATTGGAGCATGAATTTTGATTTCGAATAATAGAGGGATATTAATAGTGAATTTACTCCATCGGGACCTAATTTTTCTTTCGAAAAATCCGATTTTTCGAATAATCGAAATTCGAATTTGCGGAAGCGTTTTTGCATAGAATCAATGGGCATTCGATCGGGACCGTGTTTCAACTTGGAAAAATCCGGTAGTTTTGAAAAATCGGCGTTCGAACTACCGAGATTCGACTGTACTTTGCACAAATATAAAGCATCATCAGAGGATTTGCAGAGAATAAGAATCATAACTCTATCTACATTTTTATATGCCCGTTTTGAAAAAACAGACGTATAATGTCATGGCGCTGTCCGTCGGTCAACATTCTTGTACGCCCCACAACTCAGTAACCGTTTGAGATATGCAGTCTGATAAGGGGCTATACTGTTTGCTTGTGTAGTCTGGCAAAATATGTTTAGTAAATAGGTCAATGTCTAGGTCACATATCCTTTATGTTGCAGTGGTGGGAAAATCGGATGCAAAGACTGATTATCACAAACCAAAAACAAGACATGAAGAGGAAATCGAATATTTAAGACAGCAGCTGCAGGTTGGTCTTTTTTTCATGCTATTTTTCCATGATGAAGTTAAAGTGACATATTGGTTTGGGCCTGTCAGTTTTTCTGTCAAGGACATTTTTTGCCAACTGTGAGACTTAAGATTTGCTTATGCTAGGATCTTGACATTTTATAAACATAATGTATGCGAAAAAAGTTACAGACTGGTATTTCTTTGTTTCTCTGTCTCGTTGTTATGGAGTTATGTCCCAATTTTTGCTTGCCTGGATAAGTCCAGGAAGAGCTATTGCACCCCCAGCGTCAGCTTTGCGAACATAATTTGTATAATTACAGTTACCATACCGGGATGGTTGGGTGGTGCGATGGTGCTGGGTATAACTTCCAGTGCCGGGGCGTCCTACTGATTTGGATGAAAGTAGGGCAAGGGCCTACTGTGCTTGCAGTAGGTGCAGGTGGAGGTTGTTTGGACATTTTTTCTCTCGTCTATCATTTCTCTCTCCTTTCTCCCACTCTTTGGGAGACGGCTCGATATATACTGAAATACTGTCTTAAAGGGCAGTTAAACCCAAAACAACCAACCAACCAACCAACCAACCAACCAACCAACAGTTACCATAAAATGTAGCTCTGATTCAATTTAGGGTGAAATCCACCAATTATTATAGGAGATATGGCCCTTTTTCAACTTCATTTTGTGCAAAATGCTTGAAAAGTTGCATGGATTGGATTCATTTTTGATATACAGATATACATTCATGAAATATAGGTCAGCTTAAATTTGGAGTGAAATCCACCAATTATTTATGAAAGTCATTGCCCTTTTTCAACTTCTTTTTTTGGCAAAATGCTTGATACCAGGCTATATCCTTGAAAAGTTCCTTGTTTCTGGGCTATATCTCTTGATCTCTTGGAAAGATGCATGGAATCTATTTCTATACAGGATATAGAATTTTATATCACATACCACAGAAAAATGAAATAGAAAATGAGCCCAGGCTGATCTGAATCTTCCCGAAGCGCATATGCCACTGTGTTGGATTGTCGTGTTGCGGCTCAAACCCTTTCTGAAAGCACTTGGTAAATTAACAAACAGAGTAGACTTTCAAAATAGTGGAGACACCGATCTGGGAGTATATTATAAAGTACTCTATAATGGAAATACTTGATGACATGATTTTGTTAGACAACCCTATGTTTGAGTGTCAGGTTATCATTCATTACAGATGGCCAAGAAAAGCTCTGTTGGTTCCAAAGTGACTGTGAAAGACACAGTAATGAGGATTATGAGAGGGGAGGTAACTATAGTTTACTATGTAATTTTCTGATGTTAAGGAGTGGGTATGTTCAGCTTGATTTGAAAGTGTGTGAGCCAGGCTGTGTTTTACCTCCTGTTAACAGTTTACTGTTAAAACTTTGGTTCACATGTGAGCAGGAAAGGGAAAAAACAAAAAAAAAAGCATCTAGGAGTTTATCACAATTGAATAAAGCCGTCAAGGAATGTTTTATTTCAGAAATAGAACATTTGTTGATGGCTTATTATTGCATGATTGAAGCCATGCATCCAGCAGGTGTATAATGTTGGTCAATTGATTAAGAGGAATGGTACACTGTCAAGGGAAGTAACTGCCATTTTCCTTTTTGCCTGCCTTCTCAATGGGGGTCAAATCTTCCTGCTATCAACTTCCTGTTTCCTGCCCTGGACAACAGAGCCCTTTCAAAATGAGGTTGTATATTCTTTCCATTATGAATTGACCCCAGGTCAGAAGGCAAAAATGAAAATGACATAGTTGCTTCCCCTGAAATTGTATCCATTCTGTAAATATTGGCGTCAGAGCAAACATTGCTGAATCAGATCAGACCGCTTCATGTGTAAAACAGATTAGGAGCAGTCTGCGCTGAGTTGTGCAAAGCATTGTTAGCCTAACAAGCTTTTTAAGATGTCAACTGTTAAGTATTTTATGACTATATAGCCAAATAGTTATTTTTTTTTTTTGGAAAATATGTGAGAAGCTTTTACACTGCAAAAGCTTCTCACATTTTTTCAACAAAAAATATTGGCATATTTGAGATATTTGAAAAGATTTGAAAATTTGTTTTGAACAACTGGGCCCTGATCGGGGTTTCTTTTTTTCACCTTTCCTCCATGCAATTTTGAGACACATTACCAGCTACTACAAGCTTGTTTAAATTTTGAGATAATTACCACAATTGCTTAAGATGTACAAATTTTTGTGGTGTATTAATGTTTTCAAATTTTGCACTCAGTAAGTTTTTGCGAACTTTAATCCTCATGAATTCACTTGTTACTGAGAATTGATAGAAGAAAGCAAAAAAATTACAAATACAGTGGACCCTCTTTACAATGACCACGTTTGTTCCCGAACATTTTGACTTTGCTATAATAAAGAATCCACTTTTTGAACAAAAAAGCAATTCTGTGCAAGTCAATATGATGTTATATGGAATTTTGCTGTTGTAATGAGTGTCATGGTAAAGAGGGTTGACTGTATCATACTGTCATAGTTAACAAAATTTTTTAAACTGCAATTTTTTGTCCCAGCAAAATTTAAAAACAGTGACAGTATTAATTGTAATTACCCTAATTTATTTCTCAACTTTTATTTTCAGCCATTTGCATTAGAGTCCTTCAAGTCCAAGGAAGAGAAGCTTGCACTCCTAGATGAAGCTATCAAAACCCATGATGGGAATGCTATCATCGCTGTAAGTGTCATACCTTACTGTAAACGCTAAGAATTTGAACGGGGTGAGCAAATAGTGCAGACCCAGATCAGACTGCTTCTAAAGAATAGCAAACTGCTCCTAAAGGAGCAGTCTGATCAGGGCCTGCACAGTTTGCTGTTCTTTAGGAGCAGTCTGAGCTGGGTGTTCTGATCGGGGTCTACACTGTTTGCTGTTTTAATATAAATCTTTTGGATGCATGACCGCATTGTATTAGCAAACCATACCATTTTTAGCACAAATAAAGGTGTTATTTTAGGGTCCCAATTTTTGTCTCGCCTTTGAAAATGGAATTAAGCATTTTTGTGTCACCTGGGACTAGCAGAAACTGAGACGTAGGTATGGCTTTGCTGGCAATGTTGATATCAGGGATGTTAACACTAGTAGTGTTTTAGCTGTGTAACAGTGTTAGTCACAGAAGGGAGACACAGGTACTACTTTTCCAGTGTCAGTGTCAAGTTTTCAGATTTAGTTCTGTGGTATACAATGGGCAGAGAGGCAAGACAGCATTCCGTAGAATTCTTGTTAGAATATTTACGGTAAATGGACCAGTAATTATTTGGACAGAATGCAAGCTGAAAAGTGCAGGCTGTGCAGGGTCTGCATTGTTCCAGAACTCTTTTATGAAACATCTGCTGGTGGGATAAATTACTTTGTTCAAACTTGAAGAAAAAAGATGCTGTTATAGCAGGGGCTGAAGTGTCAGAATATATGTGATAAATAAAATACATGTAACTATAGTAAAGATATGTGGGTACACCTTCATGTTTTTCCTCCATCTTTACAAAGGGAAACAATTTTAGTGACTTCCTGTTGGCTTCCCTGGAGAATGTAGCCCTTTTAAAATTGGGTCCACTCTTAAAGGAAAGAATTTGCTCCTAATTCTTTCCTTTAGGAGTTGACCCCTAATGGGAATGGAGTCAGAAATGCAAATGAAAGAGTTGCTTCCCCTTAAAGTGTACCTATATACCTTAAGAGCTTTTCTGACAAATAATGGCTGCAAATAATGGCTGCATTGGGGGTCCTGGCAGTGGTATCTTTGGTGACTGACCATAAAACTCATAACAGTATATTGTCAGCCAGTAGCGCCAATTTTACCATTCTAGAAAGCCAGTGGTACCATTGAAGAGTCAGTCCTGAGGCATAGGTATTGCTTTTCTGGTATTGTTGGCTCACCTGAGCCGAAGGCTCAGAGGTGAGCTTATAGGATGGGAGTCGAGCCGTTGTCCGTCCGTGGGTGCGTGCGTGCGTCAACACTTTCAAACATAAATATATCAGAGACCAGTGGGCCGATCGCAATCAAATTTTATCTGAAGCATCATTTGGGTGGGGGAAAGGCTGCATTAGGTTTTGGTGCTGATCAGCTCAGAACTCTGGTTTCCATGGCAACAGATAGCCCCCATAGGGTTATAATGGGGAAAATGGCGTCATCACGTTTTCTTGACTGTTTTTGATTAGATCCTTATCATACTTGCAGGTAATGATGACATACACAAGAGCTTGCATGAGTTTGAAATTTGGCCGGATTCGAGCACAGACTACGGAGTTAGCTGCCCTTGAGCATTTGAAAAAAATCCCATAGGGTTATAATGGGGAAAATGGCGTCATCACGTTTTCTCAACTGTTTTTGCTTAGATCCTTATCATACTTGCATATAATCATGACATACACAAGAGCTTGCATGAGTTCGAAATTTGGCCGGATTCGAGCACAGACTACGAGGTTAGCTGCCCTTGAGCGTTTGAAAAAAATCCCATAGTGTTATAATGGAGAAAAACTTTGTCATCGCTCTGTTGCCTACATTTCTCAACGGATTTTAAAATAACTTCAGACAAATGTAGGGCATGACAATATCTCGAGCAAGTTCGACTTTCAGGATGCTGCCCCCAAGGTCAAGGTCACTGTGGCTATTTTTAGAAAAACTTTGTCAGCGCTCTAGCACCTACATTTCTCAGCAGATTTTAAAATAACTTCACACAAATGTAGGGCATGACAATATCTCGAGCAAGTTCGACCTTTAGGATGCTGCGCCCAAGGTCAAGGTCACTTTTTTGGCTATTTTTAGAAAAACTTTGTCAGCACTCTAGCACCTACATTTCTCAGCAGATTTTAAAATAACTTCACACAAATGTAGGGCATGACAATATCTGGAGCAAGTTTGACTTTCAGGGTGCTGCACCCAAGGTCAAGGTCACTGTGGCTATTTTTAGAAAAAACTTGGTCAGCGCTCTAGCACCTACATTTCTCAATGGATTTTAAAATAAATTCACACAAATGTAGGGCATGACAATATCTCGAGCAAGTTCGACTTTCAGGGTGCTGTGCCCTAGGTCAAGGTCACTGTGGCTATTTTTAGAAAACATTTGTCAGCGCTCTAGCACCTACATTTCTCAACGTATGTTAAATGAACTGCACACAAATGTAGGGCATGACAATATCTCCAACAAGAATGACTTCCAGGGTGCTGCGCCCAAGGTCAAGGTCTTTGTGGCTATTTTTAGAAAAACTTTGTCAGCGCTCTAGCACCTACATTTCTCAATGGATTTTAAAATAAATTCACACAAATGTAGGGCATGACAATATCTCGAGCAAGTTCGACTTTCAGGGTGCTGTGCCCTAGGTCAAGGTCACTGTGGCTATTTTTAGAAAAACTTTGTCAGCGCTCTAGCACCTACATTTCTCAATGGATTTTAAAATAAATTCACACAAATGTAGGGCATGACAATATCTCGAGCAAGTTTGACTTTCAGGGTGCTGCAATCAAGGTTTTTGATTAGATCCTTATCATACTTGCAGGTAATGATGACATACATAAGAGCTTGGATGAGTTCGAAATTTGGCCGGATTCGAGCACAGACTATGGAGGTAGCTGCCCGTGAGCGTTTGAAAAAAATCCATAGTCTTATAATGGAGAAAACAACGTCATCACATTTTCATTTTTCATCGGATGAGGATATGCATAAAAGCTTGGATTAGTTAGCATTTCGGCTAGATCCCACCACTGACTATGGAGTACCTGCCCTGAGCATCCAAAAAATCAATGTCGCCACTTTTTCTTGGTTTCTACTGATCCGATCCTTTTCAAACTTGCAGGTAATGAGGAAATGCATAGTATCTTAAACAAGTTCAAATTTTGGCCAGATTAGGCCAACCACTACGAAGTTCGCTGCCCTTGACAGCTCTGTCTATTGTGCTCTTGATCGGATACTTTTTAAACTTGCATATATTAAATGAGGGCATACATAATGTTTTGGATGAGTTTAATTTTCAGCCTGATTGGACCACTGACTGTGGAGTTAGCTGCCCTTGAGCATCTTAAATATCCCTATAGGTTTACAATGTCTCTCAGGTGAGCAATTGTTGCCCTTTGGGCTACTTGTTAGCATAAGGGATGTAAACACTGGTTGAGTTTTACAGAGCTTCAGATAAGAGGGGGTGTTTAGGATAATTCGAAGATAATTTTTCTTATTTCCAAATGAAAACATATGTTGTGACCCCTCTTTAGAACCGTCTCGACGAGACGGTTCTAATGATGGGTCACAAAATATGTTTTATGGAGAAATATTGATAATTATCCCTGTATTTCTCTGTTACCCCTTCTTATCTGGAGCATTGTTTTAGCTGTGTTAGTAGTGTAGGGGAGGCTAAATGATAATGCTCAGACAGGCGTGACATAGCATTCCCTGAAATTCTTGTTATTTAAGGCCTCTGTTATTGGAGTATTTGTTTTATTATAGGCTGTTATATGGTTAAAGAGGACCATTAAAGATCAGATATTCAACTTGGAATTGAGGAAGAGACCTGAGGCAGTGGACCAGTATTTGGTCTATCTCAGAGCACATTATAATTTGAAGGAGCTGGAAGATGTACTTGGGTAGGTATTGTTCTATCTCTAAGAACTAGGGTATGCATTGGTCTGTCTCCGAGCATTTTCTAATATGATAGAACTGGGGCATGTGCTAGAGTACATTCACGGTACAGGGTCTAAAATTGGTACCAAAATCAGTCAGATTAGGCTTAAATTGACAAATTTGATCACCCAAACTGCTTCCTAATCCATCTGGAATTCTACATACATTTCAATACTGATAATAAAATAAAATGAGACTTTATTTACAAAGGGGTAATGTAGATTTAGTTTGATAGTTACCATCTATGTGGCCCTCTTTAAAGGTGACGGATACACCATCAGTGGAAGCAGCTCTGCCGTTTTATTCTTCCATACCATCTCCTTTGGGGTCGTCTCTTAAAGGAAAGAATTTGCTCCTTTAGGAGCAAATTCTATCCTTAAGGAGATGACCCCTTTTGGAAGAGTTTCATTGTCAGATATGAAAACTGGAAGTCATAAAAGTTGTTCCTCTTTGTAAAATATACCTAAAGGGGTCACTCAAGGGAAACTTCAAACCAGTGATTGCTTAAAAACAAGTTCATTGGCATTGTATTTTCAAAACAGGCCCACGGGGACTACTATATTCTTTTAACAGTTTTCCTTCCGTTGTGAATTTATTGATATAAATAATACATGTAATTTCAATGTTTTTATTCATATTTGGTTGGTTGGTTGTAATGATATTCCCACCATATTTTCTAGGATGTTGGGGAGAACTGAAGAAGTAGCAGTAAGTACCATAAATCCCATAAGTTGATTTGGTATATTTTCAGGGGAAGCAACTTTGCCATTTTCATTTTTGCCTCCCTTCTCATAGGGAGTCATACCCATGCACATTAAGAGGTTACCCAAGAGAGGCTTAAAAACAGTGATCACTTATAAACAAGTTCATTGGCATTGTATTATGGTTAAAGGGATTCTAAAAAAGGTAGCTGCTGAAGCCAGGCACCCATTTATGGAGCTGACTGCAAAAGCTAAAAAGGGTAAGAGTGATAATTAAGGTATAATTTCCCATATTTCTCCATAAAATCATATTTTGTGATCCCTCATTAGAACCCTGTAACAGAGACGGCTCTAATGAGGGGTCACAACGTATGTTTCATTGAGAATAAGAAAAAACATCTCGAAATGTCACCTAACCTGGAGGACTGAGCAAGTTTGGCTGTACAGTGATTATAGACTCAACATTCCATGGAATCCTTTTTATCCCCTGACCGAAAGGTTAGTGGGATATAGCAATAAGCCTGGCATCCGCCCGTCTGTCCATCCGTAAACAGGAGCAGCTGTAGTGTAGTGGATACCACTCCAGACTACCAATCCAGGGGTCGCAAGATCTATTCTCCGCTTCTCCAGTCTTTCGGATGAGACTTTAAACCGAGGTCCCGTCTCCATATGACCTTGTTGTTGGTGGGTCGTTAAACCCGAGTTTGCTCACTCACTCACCATCCGTAAACATTTTCTTGTCTGCTCCATATCTTTAATACCCTTTGGAATATTTTCATGATAGTTCAGTTATGTAGAACAGGTAATGGCAATATGTCGCATGCAAGAATGGTAACTCTTGCTTTTGTAATTTTTTAGTTAGCTCCCCTTTGGTGAATTTTTGTCAGATTTGTGTCCGCTCTGTAACTTGAATACCCTTTGAAATGTTTTCATGATACTTCACAGATATGTAAAACAGACCATGATGATGTGTCGCCAACAAGAATGACAACTCTTGCTTTCTTACTTTTTAGCTCACCTGAGCACGAAGTGCTCAAGGTGAGCTATTGTGATCGATATATGTCCGGCGTCCGTCCGTCCGTCCGTCTGTCTGTCTGTCCATCCGTCAACAATTTCTTCAAACGTCATCTTCTCCTAGACCAGTAGGCCAATTTCAAAATAATTTCACACAAATGTTTCTGTTATAGCCCTGAACCAAAATTGCTAAAATGGTTCCACTCCGCCGAACAAAATGGCTGCCAGAGCTAAAAATAGAAAAACCTTTAAACAACATCTCCTCTGAAGTCAATGGCTCGATTTCAAAAAAATTTCACAGAAATGTTTGACTTATGGCTCTGAACCAAAATTGCTAAAACGGTTCCACTCCGCTGGACAAAATGGCCGCCAGAGCTAAAAATAGAAATTTAAAAATAGAAAAACCTTTAAACGACATCTCCTCTGAAGCCAATGGCTCGATTTCAAAATAATTTCACAGAAATGTTTGACTCATGGCCCTGAACCAAAATTGCTAAAACGGTTCCACTCCGTTGAACAAAATGGCCGCCAGAGCTAAAAATAGAAATAAATCTTAGAATGACACAGAGGGCACAGTTTTGACCCAATCATCATGAAACTTTGTCAGAATGATTATCTTAATGAAATCTAGACCAAGTTTGAAACTGGGCCATGTGGGGTCAAAAACTAGGTCACAAGGTCAAATCTTAGAAAAACCTTGTGTACACTCTAGAGGGCACAGTTATTGTCCAATCTTCATGAAACTTTGCCTGAATGTTTATCCTTATACAATCTAGACCAAGATTGAAACTGAGTCATGATGGGTCAAAAACTAGGTCACTAGGTCAAATCTTAGAAAAACCTTGTGTACACTCTAGAGGACACAGTTATGATCCAATCTTCATGAAACTTTGTCAGAATGCTTATCTTTATGAAATCTAGACCGAATTTGGAACCGGACCATGTCAGGTCAAAAACTAGGTCACTAGGTCAGAACTTAGAAAAACCATATGAATGCTCTACAGGGCACAGTTTTGTTCCAATCTTCATGAAACTTTGTCAAAATGTTTATCTCCAACAAATCTAGACCAAGGGTGCAACTGGGTCTTGTTGGATCAAAAACTAGGTCACTAGGTCCAACCTTACAAAAACATTGTGTATACTCTAGAGGGCACAGTTTTGGTTCAATATTCATGAAACTTTGTCAGAATGATAATCTGAATGAAATCTAGGCCAAGTTTGGAACTGCATTGTGGGGTCAAAAACTACCAGTAGGTCACCAGGTCAGATCATAGAAAAACCTTGTGTACACAATTATGGCTTTATTTTGCATTGAATCTTCATGAAACTTTGTCAGAATGTGTATCTTCATGAAATGTAGGCCAGGTTTGGAACTGAATAATGTCTGATAAAAAAATAGATTGCCATGTCAGATCTTAGAAAAACATTGTTTACACTCTAGAGGGCACAGTTTTGATCCAGTCTAAATGAAACTTTGTCAGAATATAGATTAGAAAGTGCAAAACTGCTCCAATTGAACCATCATCAAATAGATGATCTTCCATGTTATTTCATCATAACTCAGGTGAGCGATTTAGGTCCATCATGGACCTCTTGTTTGAGGTATTTCCCCTTGACAGTTTTAGGTGTGATTTCATGTCCGCTCCGTAACTTGAATACCCTTTGAACTATTTTTATGATACTTCACAGTTATATAGAATTGATCATGCTGATATGTCCAAAACAAGAATGACAACTCTTGCTTTCTTACTTTTTGAGTTATTTCCCCTTGATGGTTTTATGTGTGATTTCAAGTCTGCTCCATAACTTGAATACCCTTTGAACTATTTTCATGATACTTCACAGATATGGAGATCAGATCATGACAGTTTCTGTCATACAAGAATGACAACTCTTGCTTTCATACTTTTCCGAGTTATTTCGCTATGGAAGTTTGAGCTGCAGTTTTGTGTCTCTGCTCCATATCTGTATAACCCTGACCCTGGCCTGCTCCACAATTTTAATACCCTTATACGGTGTACCTTTCAGAATTTTATTTTGATGATCATGCCTCATGACATCCTTTTAGTGTGTTCCTAACTCTATTTGACTTTGCAACCTCCCCCCCCCCCTCTCTCTCCCTGATTCAAGAAGGTCAGTTGTCAGTTACTGGCGAAAGTATGTGCACTTAGTACTGGTTAACCGCTTAGGAGGTCTAGGCCTGCCCAGGAATAGTGTGGTTAGATTAACTGACCGTTCGGACATGACCTCAGCTGTTTACCGTGGACATTAAGCATCAAATCAGTCAATCAAAAAAAAAAACTCTTTTTAGCAATCTGGCATACTGTTTTGGTCTGAGTGTTAGATAATCATGCATCTGTTAAACAGATAATGTCAATAAGGAGCATAAAAGAATGACAGTATATTATTTATATGCGTTTTGAAGTGCACCCTGTTTACCAAGGCACAGGGGCCTTCGGTCGGGGGATTTGCCATCTCCTCTGATGGCATTTTTACATCCAGGCAGGAGCGGCTGTAGCGTAGTGGATAACACTCCAGACTACCAATCCAGGGGTCGCAGGTTCGATCCCCCGCTTCTCCGGTCTTTTGGATGAGACTTTAAACCCGGTCCCGTCTCCATATGACCTCGTTGTTGGTTGGACGTCAAACCCGAGTTCACTCACTCACTCACTCACTACATCCAGGCATGTATCAGAAGCTCCTGGCAGACTGAGAAGCAATTTGAGCCGCGACACAAGAAAACCAACTAAGTGGTTGTGCGCCCAGTGCAGACTCAGATCAGCCTGGGCATCCGCCCAGTCTGATCAGACTCTTCGCTAAATGCTTACATGGTAGCTAAGGGTCTAAGCAAGCTCCATGTGGACAGCAAAGACTGATCAGACTGGGCAGATGCCCAGGTTGATCTGAGTCTGCACAGACTCTGATCAGACTAGGCAGATGCCCAGGCTGATCTGAGTCAGCACTGGCCTCACATCGACTTTGTTGGTTTTGTCGTGTAGGGGCTCATTTATATTTTGATCAGTATGATCTGGGTCTACACTGTTTGCTTGGGTACACATGTCAGCATATTTATAGGGATTTCTGTAACAGTCAACCTTCAAGGTGAAAGAATACTTTTTCAGGGGAAGCAACTCTGCAGCTCTTAAAGGAAAGAATTTGCTCCTATACAGGCTGACCTCTTTTAGGAAGGCTTAAAACAAAGAGGAAGTCACAAAAGTTTTCTCTGAAAAAAAAAAAGGTTTTAGCAGCAATCTGATCTGGGTCTGCACTGTTTGCTCAGACCTATCTAGGACCCAATGCTTAGAATTTTCACAGAAAATGAATAACTTTATTTTTCACAGATGATGAAATTGAAGCAGGCTGAGTCTGTGACTGACCCTGTGGCCAAAATTGAAAGACTGAAGTCATGTCTTGGGTAAGAACTATACTCTAAAATTAATTTATGCATCAACTGCTTTTTAGCTCACCTGAACGAAGTTCAGGAAGAGCTATTACACTACCCCCAGCGGCGGCGGGGGCGTTAGCAAAATGTTAAAGTTTTTTTATGTGATGGGCAAGGCGTGTCAGGCGAGCTATCCTGGCCCTGTGACAGGTCTTGTTCTTATGCAACTCAGAGTTCCAGGTTAATCTGAGTCTTCTCTGACGTTTTAGTGTCTATTCTTTAATTTGATATTTACCACTTAAGGTGGTGATTTATGATAAATGTAAAAACCTGCATAAAACCATAAAAAAGGAACGTATCTCCCTGAAAGTTAGCAGACTTCTTATTTTCATTGTTCTTTACAGTTTAGAGTACAAAATAGACGTACATGCTGCTTAAAAAAGTGTTTTTATAAGGAAAGATCAAAGGGTAATTTTCTGCGAATAAATCTGAAAAAATAATATCGTTATTGAAAATTTACGTAATGCTGAAGGTGCAATATTGCATAATGAAGAGCGTCCTAGCAATTATTTATTCCAACTCTTTCTCAAATTGTAATGTAGACCAGATGAAAAAGGTAGCTTTTTCTCAATGTTCAGCCATGTACAAAGGCAATGTACACTGGACACATTTATTAAATATAGGGTAGGCAAGCATACCTATGTTAACACCTACAATATAAATAATACATTACTGACATGATCAGTGGTGTGTAGATGAAATTGTTCAACCTTGTTAAAATAGTATCACCTGTCTCACCTGTGTGTTTTGACAAAAAAATTTGGACACAGACTGCATCTTTTTTCAACTGCTCAGCCTGATAATGTGTGAAAGAGATGGAAAAAATAATTGCTAGGACGCTCTCCATTATGCAACAAGGTACTCTAAGCACTAAGTATCTTTTCAATAATGATATTATTTTTTCAGATTTATTCGCAGAAAATTACCCTTTGATCTTCTCTTATAAAAACACTTTTTAACATTAACAAATGCTGAATTTTGGGATTCTAAATTATGAGAAACAACATAAAGAAGGCATCTGCTAAGTTTTGGAAAGATCAGTGTTATTTTGAGTATTTTATGCAGATTTTTGTCTTTGTCCCAAATCAGTGATTATCACCACCTTAAGTCAGAATAACTTCCCTTATAAAACTCCAGAATTTTCTAGCTTGTCGAGGATCAGGTATTTTACCATTACAAAAATTGTAAGATTGAGCTGGAATTTTGAAATTAACACTCTTGATACTTTCAACGTATAAAAATCAAATGGTTTCTTGCAGAAAACTTGACAAATGGACTTGTTGCAATATGGCCGGATTTGTGCCCATGATGGATTTTGATGAGTTAATGTGGACAACAGCTTGATGTATGGCAGTTCTTATAAACACACTGTTATGAAAACGATGATGTACAGAGTTGCATGACTTCCAGTTGAATCTATGTTCCAAGTTAACCAGACAGAGCTTTTCAGTGTGAAAAATCAGCAATAAATCAATGAGAAAATTATTATCTACATAATGTAACACATATTTTATGGTGTTGTCCGAGCATTAACATGAACTTTTATGCATAAGTTATCACATGACTCAGCATTTTATTTATGTTTTTAACGAAAATGTTAGGACGATATTGTAAAGGCTTTATTACAGTAACTGTAAAAAAACGGGGCTGTGAAAATTTTCCAGGATAAAATGTTTGAAAACAAGTTTTTGAACCTAGCCTGGGTTCTGGGATTGGTCTGACCTTTCATTGAAAAAACAAAGGCACACAAACAGCTTAAGTGCACTCACTATTATTGTGTGCATATTTCTGTGAAAACTAACACTTGTTTGTTACCAATGCCTGAGCAAGTTCGATCTTTAACTATATTTACCATGGTCCAACTGAAGAATGATCAAACTGTTTCTGGTTGAATGGCGGGAAAATAATGACCTCACTTTAGTCAGACCAGCTTGAATCAGTGTTTTTTATGCCTCCATGATGATAGTCAGGGGGCATTATGTTTTACCCTTGTCCATCTGCCCGTATGTGTCCGTCGCGCCTAAAAAAAGTTTGTATAATCAACTCCTCCTTCAGTTTTTAAGCAATCAATCTGAAACTTTGCACAAATGTTCCAGACATATTGAAGATGTGCACTTTGTTTTTTGAAGAAGAAAAAATAATTTTTGACAAAAGTACAGCCTTTTCAGACTTTGAAATTTTACAGGTTCTAGCTAATACAAAACCATAAGTTTGTGTACATTTTTCATTGCTTTGCCTTGAATGCTTTCCTGTCATATATTTTCAGTGCTCACTTTAAACATAATGCCAGTTTAGAGCATGATGCGAGTTTGATAGAACAACAGATTGATCTTCTACACAGACAGAGACCTGTCGAGGTATGACCTGTTTTCGTATTGTGCTAAAGTATTGGGACACCTAGAATAATTAATTTTCCATTTCGGACAAATGGAAAATTAATTATTGCAGGTGTCCCAAAATAATGACACCTAAAATGATTAATTTTCTATTTGTCCCTAATTTTGGGACTCCTAGAATAATTAATTTTCCATTTGGGACAAATGGAAAATCAATTATTTCAGGTGTTCCAAAATATTGACAACTAAAATAAATTTCAATTTGTCTCAAATTTTGGGACACCTAAAATAATTCATTTTCCATTTGTCCCAAATGGAATATTAATTATTTTAGATGTCCCAAAATTTATGCACATTACGGTACTTAGAGGGACAGCTGAGAGGAGAAGTTGTCGATTTCAAGAAAGTGCTGCAATTTTATTTAGCTTTATGTAAGGAATGAATTTCATTTTTCTGAGGTTTATCGAAGTGTAAACTACATTGGGTCACGTGCAAAGTGAATGAACCCCGAAGGGGTTCATGTAAACTTTGCTAGTGACCCAATGTAGTTTACACTTCGATAAACATCAGAAAAATTAAGTTCATTGCTTATATTTACATTCGTTTCAATCAAATCTTTCATGAAAAATCTTATATAAGCGCTAAAATTGAAGCAATAAAACATGTACACGCATTTTTGCTGCTAACAGCAGAACGGCATGCATGACGTCATGACGTTGCTAACGTCCAATCGGGTTGTAGAGAGCCATTGTTTATCTTTACGTCATTGACGTCGCGTGTCTCAATGTAATTATTGGAATGTAAACTACATTACTTTCCAATGGTTTACTATAGGGCTTTTCATTAAATACCCCAAGAATGTAAATATGTTTTAGTGCAAAAATGCTAGAAAGTTAGGTGTATGGAGAAAAAATAGACATATTTGTTGATGTACTAATGAAATACTGTGCCTCTTATGCATGGCTGTAAGTGGTGGTCACTCACACACATGGTTATTTTCACTCACATAAAACGTTTACATGTGGTTTTATTCCATAAACTACAGTCAAGGGACATAATTATTCGCCACTTTCAAAATGGCCGCCATCAACAAAGAAATGATGCACTGAATTCAAACTAGCACTGTGCTATTATCCAGAATTTTTTTTCATTGAAATTTTGAAAAATCAATTTCCTTTCAATTAACTACATACCTATTTCCTTCAATATTTTGCTGTTAATCTTTGAGAAATTAAAACTGCATGTTTTTTCAAGCAGGCTGAATTGGTTCCATTTGTTAAATGAGTGAGGTTGGCTTTCAAACATAAATTTCTTGACTTCACTTTGTGACAAACCATAATTTTTGAGGAAATTTCATGATTGTAGTGTAAAAGAAAAATACAGATAAACTATTTAGTTCCTGGGCCTTGTGGAAATTTAAGGGCTATATAATTTGTACAGAGGGGGTCCTGATTTTGAAGACTGATCTTTAATTGCAAATTATTTGGTACTAGTTAATTTTGAAGTTTGTTTGGTATCTTTTCATACTTAAAGGGCATTCATACTTTATCACTCCTGAGCTAGATTCGTGAAAGCTTAAAAAACAAACAGTCACCAACCAATAGTATTGACTTACTGTCTACAGTGAGGCTACTGCCAGTGACGGGCATGTAATAAATTGTCTCTCCACATCCAAGATTTGTAAGAAAATAAAACATAAAGTAGCTGACACTCATCACTGGATGTCCATTCACCCCCATTGTATGTCAATAATCCAGTCCCTCTGCTCCTTATCCTATGCCATCCTCTTTATCATCCCACCTCCCCCAGCCCCACCCACCTCATATGATCCTTGTATTTTCTGACAGCCCTTTGTCATTTTCTCTTAATTATCTTTTCTGTAAAATCTGTACCTGATAACAAATTCCAGTGTACCACAGAATTCTCCCACAGTTGTCTTGCTGTTAATTTTCACTAAACCCAAATTTAGCTATCTGCTTTGGATGTAAACAAACATCTACCATCACAGTCTTGCTTCATTTCTTCACAACAAAAACTATATTTTTCCTTCAACAGTCATGAAATTGTGGCCCCAGACATGCAAAATATGATCATTAAGTTTTATAACTTTTTGTCAACAATAAATAAACTTAATATTCCCTTTAACAGCCCACCTGTCAAAATTATTGTGCTTGGTAGCCATGCTGTTTACCCATCATGCACTCTGTGTCCATGGTAATGATGTCATCAAATACCCTTGTGACATCATCATGAGGTTATAAGCAATTAACTCATATAACTTCCAATTATTGATTATTTGTGTGTGAGTAGCACAGAGCAAAATAAACACACAGTGTAAACCAAGTCTACTAATTTTCTTCTTGGGTGGCGAATAATTATGTCCCTTGACTGTAGATCCCCATGGAGAATATTAAGAGCAGACATGGTTACTCTCTTTAAAACCATATATGGTATTGTGATCTCTAAGGTGTCGGTAACTACAGTCGAACCTGTGAACGAAGGCCAGTCATGGGAAAAAGCAAAATTGGCTGTTGTTTACAGGTGGCCCTTGTTCAAAGATTCAATAATTTCAGGATTTTGATCTACTGACAGATAAATGTAAACTTCGTCGGAGATTGTTTTCGCACACTTTTGTTTGCAGGCAAGCGCTAATATTTCCCGCGTTTTTTGCATGTGCGCAAAATCAATATTCAAAAGTGCATATATACCATTAAAATACTCCAGAAAATAAATTTCTGAAATATTATTGTTGCTATAGTTTGAAATTCTGTAATAATTTGTTTTCAAAATACACACACTTATCGGTAACAAGACTTTTGCTTTCACGGTTGACACACACGACCTTTCGGCGACACATTCAACTGACTGATTAAAACAGTTAGAGATGATTAATTATCGGCTGACTGAGCACACTGTATAAGACATGATTATCCAAATAAAACTGACCTTAATTACCTTACAGAAAGTAATACTTATAGAATCAAACGCATTATGCGCTATTAAATTGCGTAGAATACACTTTGTTACATAAATTATACTGCACCCAAAAATCAATAACCATTCTAGTGCTAAAATAGATTAGGCAATAAGCAAACACGTGTTTCTGAAAGTGAAACTGTGTTTAGAGACAAGGACTGACCGTTATTCAGAGAAATTAGCGCGTCTTGGGATGGATTCGGATTACCGTTGACAGTAGTTTGCAGTGGACTGCTATTCCCAGATAATTTAACCAGGAAATTCGACGGGAGGAATCCGAACAGACCGTTGTTTACAGGAGACCGTTATTCGGAGGTGACCGTAAACACAGGTTTGACTGTATTTCCCTAAATGCGACATGGCAGTAATTATCAACACCCCAAACTTAATTGTCTCAAAAATGCACAGTTGCTAGAAAAATAGATCAGAAAAAATTATTTTCAAGTAAAATTATTTCAAAAAGCAAACAAAACATCATCAAATGTACATTGTTTAATTTTGTTTTTGTAAGATTTTTTTTTTATTTGAGGGTTAAAAATGAATGTAATTCCACAGTTTTTAAGGCTACTTTTTCATATTTTTGCATATTTTCTTGCTGACAGTGTAAAAATCAGAAATCTTGGGATTTTTCGTTTTGATTTAAAACAAATCTTTCAATCATTATCTGCACTTAATGATCATAGCATAATTTATAGAAAAGTTGTATTAAATCATCATTATTTTTATCACTACCATTTAGGGATAAAAGGGGTGTTGTTAACTGCTTCTGGGTGTTGATAACTGCTACCATCCAGTATACGGCATGAGGCAAAATTTATTTTTGAAATATAAACAATAAACTAATGAGTTCCTTCTCATCATCTTGGTAGATAATTGTGTTAATAAAAACAGGTCAATCCAATATGAATCTTACAAAAGTATCTGTTTAAAACCAAATAGTAGCTTAATACCTTCCGTTGCTCTATATCCTGTTTAACAGTGTCTGGACCATTGATAATTCTGTGTGTTTTCTTTTGCTGATTATAACCAGGTAGCTGACGCCATGGCTGAGAAAGATGGCAAACACATGGCATTCCGGAAACTTCCCAGAGCATCAACTGTGATCAACATGCCTGTTATAACGACCCTCTTCTACTGCTGTTTATACCACTATGAAGAACCTGAGGTATGTACACTAAGACCTGTCTTAAGGGGTCATGTGACTCAATTTTTCTTTATAGGTCGCTCACTGACTGCTTTTAATAAGACAGAAAGACAGATAACTAACTCTGTGTAAAGGTGTCATCCTAAGAAGGTGCGTTACTCAACTTGTCTTAAGGGGTCACCCAAGGGAAAGACAGAGGGTGACGGCTTAAGACAGATACCCTGAAAGTTTGTCCTCAGGGACTGCCTGTCCCTGTCCTGGGCAATATACATGTATAAAGTAATGAAATCGGAGTTGGAAGCAGTTTTTCTAAATTATACAGCAAGTGATCTTAGTAATACAGTAAATGTATAGGCCTCCTATGATGTTCAAAACTTCCCTCATTGTCCCTCTGCATAAAATGATGATGAAATATAAATACAAAATAATTTAAAAAGGTTTTAAACTTACAACTAATGATAAAAGTAATATAGCTTCTTGTGGTGTTAAAAATTTGGCCCTATGAGGTTATCTGCCCCAGCCCTGTGGCAATGTACATGTATAAAATCGCTAAAATGTATATAGTCAGAGTGGAAGAGATCTTTCTGAAACTTACAGCAAGTAATGACAGCATTATTTTGCCCCTGCCATGAAATTTCGGAAGGGCATATAGAGTTTACCCTGACCATGTGTGCGTGTGTTTGTGTGTTACCAGAATCATGTCACACCCATAATTTCGGCCTACATGGTCGGATTTAAATATTCAGTGGCACAAATGATCATCATGACAAGACAGTGTGTCCCGAACAAGAATCATGTCGCTAGCTCAAAAATCAAGGTCACAGTCTATACTTATCCTTTTTGCACAGGCTATACTGAAGACATGTTTGTGTCTGGTTCATAACTTTGTCCTGCATGATTGGATCCAAAAATTATTTACCATAAAGGCTTGTCATGACAAGGCAATGTGTGCATGCTAGAACCACGTCACTAGCTTGAAGGTCAAGTTTACACTGCACACATAAACTTAGTGCTTAGGCTGTAATGAAACATGTCCAGCCGATTTTTTTTT
Organism: Ctena decussata; assembly: GCA_963989385.1. Classification (NCBI taxonomy): domain Eukaryota; kingdom Metazoa; phylum Mollusca; class Bivalvia; order Lucinida; family Lucinidae; genus Ctena; species Ctena decussata. The sequence goes on along the minus strand of OZ022499.1, from coordinate 80,546,409 downwards.
GTCCTGCATGATAAGATTTCAAAATTATTTGGCATAAATAATTATCATGACAAATATATGATATGGTGTGTGCAAGACTCATGTCGCTAGCACAAAGGCCAAGGTCACAGTCCGCACTTAAACTGTGTGCATAGGCTACAGTGAAAACCTGTTTGTGTTTGGCCCCTATATTTGTCTTGCATGGTGGGATTTCAAAAAGTATTTGGCAAGATATTTGTTGCACAGAAGGACCATACCACTAGCTTATAGGTCAAGGTCACATTGCTTCTTAAGCTATATGAATAGACTATAGTGAACACCTGTTTGTGTCATATTCGTGTTTTAGGTTTGACTGCAAAAAAAAGTGTAAGTCTTTTTGATTTATATTTCATGTCCCTTGATTTGCTATTTATATTATAAAAATCTGCCTCTATGAACCTAGTTATCCTACAAGTGCCAGTAACTTGATAAAGGCGCCATTTTACTAATGGCACTAGGCTCAAGTCCTATGGACACATTTCTAGTTTCAATGGTGTTTGGCTGTCCCAGCCCTGAGGTAAGAAAGAAAACGAAATAAATCAAGAAAAAAAAAATCAATGAGGAAAACGGGTTGGCAGTGGCAGTGTATCATGCAGTCATTTTTTATGCTTTTATTGACTTTGGGGTGATAACTTGTCAGATTCCCCTAGCTTTATTTTGGAGAAAACTATTATGTTCATTTTGATATGTGTTTCTCTCATTTCAGAACCTGTTGGCAAGTCCAGCAGCTCTCAGAAAACAGTATCAGGTAAGGAGGTCAATATGGTTTCCTGTGTATAAAGCTTACAGGGCCAGCCCATGATCGTTACGAGAATTGAAATATCCACAAGAGCGACACGGCCTTGAAATTATGTCCTATCAATGTCATTTGGACATTTTATGCTTTCTTGAAAATACTGTAAATTTAGAAATGTTTGGGAACGCTTATTTTTATACGCCCGTTTTGAAAAAAAAAACGGACGTATTATGTGGTGGCATTGTCCGTCCGTCCGTCCGTAAACATTCTTGTGCGCGCCATAACTCAGTAACCATTTGGGACATCTTCATAAAATTTGGTAGGCATATGTATTAGGTTGGGGGAACATGTCACGTACAAGAATGGTTGCTCCCCCTTCCTTAGTTTCCAAGTTATGCCCTTTTGATTAATTTTTTCCCTGCAAGTCTTGTGCGCGTCATAACTAGATAACCGTTCGGGATATCTTCATGAAACTTCATAGCAATGTGTATTAAGTCCAACGGTGTGTCGCGTTCAACAATGGCTGCTCTCCCTTTCTTCGTTTTAGAGTTAATCCCTTTCATTAGTTCTTATAGGCTATTTTTGTGTAAACTTATCTTGTACAATATATTGTCAAGGGAAAATAGTAGAACCAAAAATGGTATATCTAGTATATTTAGGTTATCTCCCTTGTTCCACTTACCTTGGAAGCTGTTTTTTGGTATACTAACAGTATTTCATGTGTTAAATATTTAGATAATGTTGCAGTCATTATACCCCCGCTTTGAAAAAGTGGGGAGTATACTGGTTTACATCTGTCCTTCCGTCCATCCATCCATCTGTCCTTCTGTCCCCTTTAAATCAAATTTTTCGCCAAAATATCTCCACAACCATGCAAGCTAGAGTAGTCATATTTGGTATACAGGTTGATGACGACATGTTGTATTGTGGGATCGAGAACCAGCCTTCTCCTGCTTATTCTCCCGTGTATTTGTCCGATTTTCTTTCTTTCCCTACTTTGAATAATGAAATTTTTCGTCAAAGATTTCTCCACAACTAAGCAAGCTAGAGTAGTCATATTTGGTATGCAGGTTGATGACCATATGTAGTATCGTGGGATTGAGAACCAGCCTTCTCCTTTTATTCTTCCCTGTATTTGTCCAATATTCTTTCTTCCCATACTTTGAATAATGAAATTTTCCGTCAAAGATTTCTCCACAACCATGCAAGCTAGAGTAGTCATATTTGGTATGCAGGTTAATGATGACTTACTGTATGGTGGGAATGAAAACCAGCCTTTTCCTCTTTTTCTTCCCTGTATTTGTCCGATTTTCTTTCTATCTTTACTTTGAATAATGCATTTTTTTCGCAAAAGATTTCTATGCATCTGTTAGTTAGAGTAGGGATATTTTGTATGCAGGTTGATGACGATATGTTGTATTGTGGGATTGAGAACCAGCCTTCTCCTGCTTATTCTTCCCTATATTTTTCCAATTTTCTTTCTCTCCTGACTTTGAATAATGTAATTTTTTGTAACAGATTTCACAGTAACCATTCATATTTGGTATACATGGTAACAATGATTTCTCTCCCTCTCTATGCTTTTTGTTACGAAAATAACAGCATTTGATTTAAGCAATTTAGTGGGAGTATAGTGGGATTCGCCGACAGTTCTAGTTAATTATAGAGTGGTTGCCCCTGTTTGAGTGCCTGTCTATCCTTTTGTAAACAATCTTGTTCATTCTGTAACTCCTTTAGGACATTGAAACAGGCGTATTAATGCACGGCTTGAGAAGCCCTTGTTAAATTCTGTTGCCATGTCACAAATATTTCTAAATTGACAGTAAGTCAACTCTGTTTGGTATGGATAGACGGATTTTAGCATATGGTCCCAACAGTAATTAACACAGCATAAGCAGCTTGGAAAGTTTAATGAGGACTACATTTTACAAAGCAGAGTTCCAGATAAGAAGAGGTAACGGGTTTAAATCAGGGATAATTTTCCATATTTCTCCTAAAAAGAAAAAGAAAAAAAAAGATCTGACCCTTCATTAGAACCGCCTCGCCACACATATTCTGACCCATCATTAGAACGGTCTTGTCGATTGTCGAGACAGTTCTAATGAGGGGTCACAACATATGTTTTTGTTGAGAAAGAAGAAAAAGTATGTTAGAACTATCATCAATACCCCCTCATTTGGAGCACTGACAAATGCTAGGTTTATGCTAGAAGCCAACTTGAAACCAACAGCTGTTGCAGCATGTTTATGTCATGGGGGAGGGGGGGGGGGGAGGGGGGATTGTGGCCCGACCAGGACTCAAACCCAGGGCATCTCCCTTTGGGACTCAATTCCAGGGCCTCTCGCTTCTTGTACGAGCATTCTGCTAACTGAGCTACTAAGCCATTTAGTCGACCTTTGACATTTTCCCTTGCTTAATTAGAGTTGTCCCCAAATCTGCTCAGAATTACGGACCAAGGAGACATGCACTTTTTATACCCTGCCACACTGTAGTGGTGGGGTATTATGTTATACCTTTCGGTGTCCGTCCGTCTGTCCGTGCTCACCATTTCCGATCAATAACTTGAGCATTTATTCACAGAATTTTTTCAAATTTTGCATACAGATTGTTATCGGGGATGAGTGGTATGGGATTGTTAATGGGCAAAATCCGTCCATTTTTAACAGAGTTACTGCCCTTGTTTGTATTGGAAAAATGGTTTCTGGCCTGTTATTCCTTTACTGTTTATGATATCTGAATGAAACTTCATAGATATGTTGAACATCAAAGGTTTCATATTGTGACCAAGGGCTGTCACTCTGAGCTTTCCAGTTCGTGAGTTATCCGCCCTTGATAGGTCTGAAAAATAGTTTCTGACCTGTAGTTCCTTTACTATAAGGAATATTTGAATGAAACTTCATAGATATGTTGAACATCAAAGGTTACATATTGTAACCAAGGGCTGTCACTCTGACTTTTCCAGTTCGTGATGATAGGTCTGAAAAATAGTTTTTGACCTGTAATTCCTTTACTGTTCATGATATTTGAATGAAACTTCACAGATATGTTGAACATCAAAGGTTACATATTGTGACCAAGGGCCATCACTCTGACCTTTCCAATTTGTGAGTTATCTGCCCATGATACATGTGAAAAATAGTTTCTGAGCTGTAGTTCCTTTACTATAAGGAATATTTGAATGAAACTTCACAGATATGTTGAACATCAAAGGTTACGAATTGTGACCAAGGGCCGTCACTCTGACCTTTCCAATTTGTGAGTTATCCCCCCTTGATATGTCTGAAAATAGTTTTTGACCTGTAGTTCCTTTACTGCTTATGATATCTGAATGAAACTTCACAGATATGTCGAACATCAAAGGTTACACATTGTGACTAAGAACCGTCACTCTTACCTATCTTGTTTGTGAGTTATCTGCCCTTGATAGGTCTGAAAAATGGTTTTTGACCTATAGTCCCTATATTATATGGAACATCAAAATGAAACTTCACAGATATGTTGAACATCAAAGGTTACATATTTTGACTAAGGCGATCACTCTGACCTTTCCAGTCTATGAGTTATCCACCCTTGACAGGTCTGAAAAATGGTTTTTGACCTGTAGTTCCTATACTATAAGAAATATTTGAATGAAACTTCACAGATATGTTGAACATCAAAGGTTACATATTGTGACTAAGAACCATCACTCTAACATTTCAAGTTTGTTAGTTTTCTACCAGTGATTGATCTGAAAATGGTTTTTGACCTGTTGTTCCCTTACTATATGGAATATTTGAATGAAACTTCACAGGTATGTTCAACATCAAAGGTAACATATTCTGACTAAGGACGGTTACTCGTACCTTTCCAGTTTATTTGTTATTTGCCCTTGATAGTTCTGAAAAATGGTTTATGACCTGTTGTTCCTTTTCTGTATGGAACTAGATATCTAAATAATATTTCACAGGTATGTTTAACATCAAAGCTTACATTTTGTGAATAAGGATGGTCACTCTTACCTTTCCAGTTCATGAGTTATTTACCTTTGGTAGTTCCTCCACTATATGGAATATCTGAATGAAACTTCACAGATATGTTTAAAACCATAGAATAAGAAACTGAGTTTCTCAGCTCAAAGAAATGTTTTATTGCCTGATCTAAATCTACACTGGTCTGAATGCCCCACATTGTTAAAAATCTCACAAGACTGCTATGTATGAGTGGTTTATATTAATATCTATACTTAGTAAAACAATTGAAGGATATTAAAATTCTGTGATTATTTTTACTTAAAACAAAACCTTTACAAATTTCAATATGCATGCATTCAAAAGTATCGGGTTATCTACAATTAAAAGAATGGCCAATTAAAGACACGCTTAAGTGGTTACAGTACAGTACCGCTTCAAATAGAATAGCCCCTACAGCATGAATTCACAAACATGCGTACTTATCGCTATATTGTTGCCAATAACAGTTTTAAGGAGTTGAATGGTTTACCGTAAGGAGGCAATCATTCCCACAAAACATTAAGGACACAATAAAAACATTTGACACATTTGCAAATTTGAAGAATTAAGACTACTCCTACTCACTGTCCTGGATATTCTTTAGTTTAGCCTTGACCAGCAGCAGAATAGTTGGCATCAGAATATTGTAAGAAGCGCTTAAATGATCAGGCAAGCTGCCTGTTTGAATAACTTGCTAAAAAGGAGGTTTCAACTCAATTTTAATTGTTTGTGATTTTTTGCAGCAGGGGGTCAGTACATTTGGAATGGTACCATACAGTAACCACTGTAGCGTGACGTTAATTAATCCTGTGCATCGATTGCATACACCCGGTACAAGTACATCCATGCACATTTAATTTGATATATATTCCATTAAAAGTCACAAATAGGATTAAAATCTAATATCCTTCAATTGTTTTACTAAGTATATTTGTAGTAAAGACATCACATCTCTGTCTATCCCAGTTCTGTGGCTATTCAACTATTATATATCTCAAAAAATAAGTTACGATGTCCAGCAGTGGCGGGGTATCATGCAGTGCCTGCGTGCTTCTATTGATGCTCGTGGCCCCTGCCATGAACCCACACTGAGCCACCAAATGTCACAGTATAGGTTAGGTATATCAGTCACTTTTTCTGCCTTGCAGTACAAGCTGGCTTTTATAGTGATGTGGTTGAGTGTCTGGCTTTAGGTCAAAGGATTTCGGGTTCGATCCCCGTCTGGGGGCATATAAGATTTTTCAAGAGTGTAACATTTACATTTCCAGTGTAACGTCTTTCATAAACCTACAGAATCCAGTGTAGCTTACAGTTCAGTGCAAACATTGGGTCTTATGTGACATTGAACAAGGCAAGCAGTGTTATGACATTGACACTGCTGTGCTCATACAGAAACATGTACCGTATTAGTCCTATTAAAGGCCCTGGTGATGTTGCATTTTACAAAAGGGGGCATTATTTAGAACCTTAAGTTAGTAAATTAGCCACTGCAAAAATTCCTCTATTTAACAGTATTTACATGAATGGGTATACTTTCAAAGGAAGCAACTCTACTATCTCAGTAGTGATCAACTAAGCCGCGACACGAGAAAACCAACAATGTGGTCGTCCGCCCAGCGCAGACTCAGATCAGCCTGTGCATTCACTCAGTCTGATCAGACTCTTTGCTAAGCGCTTAGAGGGTAGCTGAGGGACTAAGCTACCTTCATGCGGAAAGCGAAGATTCTGATCAGACTGGGCGGATGCCCAGGCTGATCTGAGTCTGCGCTGGACGCACGACCACATTGTTAGTTTTGTCACGTCGCGGCTCAACTCTTAAAGGAAAGAATTGCTCTTCTAAGAGTAGACCCTGTTTCAAAGAGCTATGCTCATTGAGTCATTTAGAGAGCAAACAGGAATTCATTCAAGTTCATATAACATTTTTTTTGGAAAAGAGACAGGGGGCATTTATTAGAGCAAGAGTGTTTATTAGAATCAATGCAGTAATTTGATTAGTGCTTTTAATTGAACAGTGAAGACTGAAACTAGCCTGTGAATCCTAGTCTAGCTAGAACTGTCCTTCTGCATCTGTAGATTCCTGAGGATCAATTCATGGTTTCCTAGAGAAAGAGCAAACTCTATTCTTTAAGTTTGGAAGGAGGGGCAATATTAAAATGGCAGGGCTGCTTCTGTTGAAGGGGAAATGGTCATTGTATTTATTTGAGTATAAGATAGGACTTTCTCCAAAAGTACCCCAGTATGTAAATCAGTCTTGCTTAATTTGGTAAGTAGATAGGTTTTTATGCCCCCGCCATTAAATATTGGGGGGGGGGGGGGCATATAGTATCACCGCTGTCCATAAGTACGTACGTACATACGTCCTGGACCAAATGGTTTCCGTTCAATATCTTTTGAAGGCATTGGTGTATTGAATTCATATTTCATACACAGCTATATAATCATAAAATACAGGTCAGTTTTGATGTTGGGTAAAATCCGTCAATTATTGTGGGAGTTATGGCCCTTTTTCGACTTTATTTTGTGTGAAAAAAATGGTTTCCATTTGATATCTTTTGAAAGCATTGGTATATTGAATTCATATTTTATACACAGGTATATAATCATAAAACACAGGTCAAGTTCATGTTGGGCAAAATCCGTCGATTATTGTGGGAGTTATGGCCCTTTTTTGACTTCATTTGTATGAAAAACTGTTGAAAGCATTGGTGTATTGAATTCATATTTTATACATAGGTATATACTCATAAAATGCAGGTCAAGTTCGATGTTGGGCAAAATCCGTCGATTATTGTGGGAGTTATGGCCCTTTTTCAACTTTATTTTGTATGAAAAAAATGGTTTCCGTTCGATATCTTTTGAAAGCATTGGTGTATTGAATTCATATTATATACACAAGTATATAATCATAAAACACAGGTCAAGTTCGATGTTGGGCAGAATCCGTCGATTTTTGTGGGAGTTATGGCCCTTTTTCGACTTCATTTTGTATGAAAAACTGGTTTCCATTCGATATCTTTTGAAAGCATTGGTGTATTGAATTCATATTTTATACTAAGTTATATACTCATAAAATGCAGGTCAAGTTCGATGTTGGGCAGAATCCGTCTATTATTGTCGGAGTTATGGCCCTTTTTCGACTTCATTTTGTATGAAGAATATGAAGAAATGGTTTCCGTTCGTTTTGAAAGCATTGGTGTATTGAATTCATATTTTATACACAGGTATATAATCATAAAATACAGGTCAAGTTTGATGTTTGGCAAAATCCGTCGATTATTGTGGGAGTTATGGCCCTTTTTATGCCCCCAACTTTGAAAAAGTTGGTGGGGCATATTTAATTTTGGCTTGTCCGTCCGTGCGTGTGTGTCTGTGTGCGTCACACTTTTCATGATTGCTGTATCTTTAGAACCCTGCAAGGTAGGGTCTTGAAATTTCATATATGGATTCCTCATGGAAAATTAGCTGACACATACTTTTTTTCTATTCGCAGTTATGCCCCTTTTTGGAGTTATGCCCCTTTTAGAAATATGAGATAAATATCTTGTTAGCAAGATATCTCAAAAAGTATTTGAGCTATAGCCTTGATATTTGGTATATTGATTGGGTATGAGGAGTAGATTACCTGATTAACTTTTGAGACAATTCCGTAAAATATTGGAGTTATGGCCCTTGTTTGAATTTGGCATTTTTCCAACATTTGAACCGCTTGAGCTAGGAAGCTGATTTTTGGTATGGTAGTAGTTCTTGGTGTGTTAAATACTTTAGTACAAGTTAGGTAACTCTGCATTCATTATTTACTGAGTTACTTCCCCTGATGTTCAGTACTTATGCAGCTACTAAGTTCAAGAACCATTAGGAATAGGGTTTTGAAATTTCATGTATGGATTCCTTGTGGAAAATTAGCGGACGTATTGTTTTTCTTTTCCCAGTTATGCCCCCTTTTTGGAGTTATGCCCCTTTTTGAAAAATGAGGTGACTATCTTGTTAGAAAGATATCTCAAAAGGTATTTGCGCTATGGCCTTGATATTTGGTATACTGATTGGGTATGAGGAGTAGATTACCTGATTAACCATAAATAGTGATGGAGTTATGGCCCTTGTTTGAATTTGGCATTTTTGCAACTTTTGAACCGCTTGAGCTAGGAAGCTGATTTTTATGCCCCCGGCTTTTAAAATGGGGGGGCATATAGTATCACCGCTGTCCGTCCGTACGTACGTACGTACGTACTACGTACGTAGCGTAGCGTACGTACGTACGAAATGGTTTCCGTTCAATATCTTTTGAAAGCATTGGTGTATTGAATTCATATTTCATACACAGCTATATAATCATAAAATACAGGTCAAGTTCGATGTTGGGTAAAATCCGTCTATTATTGTGGGAGTTATGGCCCTTTTTCGACTTCTGTTTCTATGAAAAAATGGTTTCCGTTCAATATCTTTTGAAAGCATTGGTGTATTGAATTCATATTTTATACCAGCTATATAATCATAAAATACAGGTCAAGTTCGATGTTGGGTAAAATCCGTCAATTATTGTGGGGGTTATGGCCCTTTTTCGACTTCTGTTTCTATGAAGAAATGGTTTCCGTTCGATATCTTTTGAAAGCATTGGTGTATTGAATTCATATTTTATACACAGGTATATAATCATAAAATACAGGTCAAGTTCGATGTTGGGCAAAATCCGTCGATTATTGTGGGAGTTATGGCCCTTTTTCGACTTTATTTTGTATGAAAAAATGGTTTCCGTTCGATATCTTTTGAAAGCATTGGTGTATTGAATTCATATTTTATACACAGGTATATAATCATAAAATACAGGTCAAGTTTGATGTTTGGCAAAATCCGTCAATTATTGTGGGAATTATGGCCCTTTTTCAACTTTATTTTTTATGAAGAAATGGTTTCCGTTCGATATCTTTTAAAAGCATTGGTGTATTGAATTCATATTTCATACACAGGTATATAATCATAAAATACAGGTCAAGTTTGATGTTTGGCAAAATCCGTCAATTATTGTGGGAGTTATGGCCCTTTTTCGACTTCATTTTGTATGAAAAACTGGTTTCCGTTCATTATCTTTTGAAAGCATTGGTATATTGAATTCGTATTTTATACACAGGTATATAATCATAAAATACAGGTCAAGCACAATGTTTGGTAAATCCGTCAATTATTGTGGGAGTTATGGCCCTTTTTCAACTTCATTTCATACAATAATGATGTCCGTTTGTTAGTTTTTGAAAAGTTACTTGTTTCCGGGCTATTTCTTTTGGAAAGTTGCATGGCATCCATTTCTGCGATAAGATACAGAATATCATCACATATCAGTTATGCTACAAGTGCCTTTACCTTAAACAAGGCGCCATCTTACTTAGGGCACTAGGCGGGGGCATCCGTGTCGTATGGACACATTTCTAGTTGGTATAGTAGTAGTTCTTGATGTGCTAAATACTTTAGTACAAGTTAGGTAACTCTGCATTCATTATTTACTGAGTTACTTCCCCTGATGTTCAGTACTTATGCAGCTACTGAGTTCAAGAACCACTAGGCATAGGGTTTTGAAATTTCATATATGGATTCCTTGCGGAAAATTAGCTGAAATGTATTTTTTTTAGCTCACCTGGCCCGAAGGGCCATAGTGAGCTATTGTCATACCAATGCGTCTGTCGTGCGTCGTGACGGAATTTGTCCGTCAACACCTAAAAACAAATATTCAAACATCTTCTTCTGTAAAACTACTGGTCCCATGGTTCTCAAATTTCACATGGAGCATGACCTGACTCCAGGGTCTCAGAATTATAAAATTGGGTCAGGTTGAAAATCCAAGATGGCCGCCGTTACTAAAAATAGCAAAAACAACAAAATAAACTTCTTCTCCAGAACCACTGGGTATATTTGTCTGAATTTTGGCATGGAACATCAGTGAAACCTTGGTATTCAAAATTGTAAAAATGAAAAAAATCTGTAGCGGAGTTTTGTCACAGTGACCTACTTTCTGTTTATGTGTGTAATTTTGCTCAAATGCCAATGTCAAAAAATGACCTATTTAAACAACTTCAAACAACTTCTTCTCTAAAACTACTGGTCCCATGGTTCTCAAATTTCACATGGAGCATGACCTGACTCCAGGGTCTCAGAATTGTAAAATTGGGTCAGGTTGAAAATCCAAGATGGCCGCCGTTACTAAAAATAGCAAAAACAACAAAATCAACTTCTTCTCCAGAACCATTTGGTATATTTGGTTGAAAGTTTGCATGGAACATAAGTAGGACCTTGGTATTAAAAATTATAAAAATAAAAAAAATCTAAAGCGGAATTAGGTCACAGTGACCTACTTAGCGTTTACAAGGCCGATTTTGCTCAAATGTCAAATGTCAGAAATGGTTCTTGAATGGAATTATTTCAATTTTGTGCCAGTTGACTATCCAAGATGGCCACCATGGGGGCCGTTACTAAAAATAGCACAAACATAAAAATGACAATTACTCAAGAACCCTTGAATGGAATTGGACCAATTTTGTGTCAGAATGTTCCTTGCATGAAGCCGTTTCGATTAATTGCGATTTGGCATTCCAAGATGGCCGCCATCTGGTGTTACTAAAAATAGCACAAACATAAAAATGACAATTACTCAAGAACCCTTTAATGGAATTGGACCAATTTTGTGTCAGAATGTTCCTTGCATGAAGTCGTTTTGATTAATTGCAATTTGGCATTCCAAGATGGCCGCCATCTGCCGTTACTAAAAATAGCACAAAACATGAAAATGACAATATCTCAGTAACCGCTGAATGGATTTTGACGAAATTTGTGTCAAAATGATTCTTGAATTGAGATGTTTCAAAAATATCTAACTGTAGACCCTTCATATTGGCCTCTGTTACTAAAAATAGAAAAATGTGAAAATTAGAAAATCTCAATGGAGTTGGATTAATTTTGTGTCAGAATGGTCCTTTAATTAAGCTTTTTCGATTTTTTGCATTTTGGCATTCCAAGATGGCCACCATTTGCCGTTACTAAAAATAGCACAAAACATGAAAATGACAATATCTCAGTAACCGCTGAATGGATTTTGACGAAATTTGTGTCAAAATGATTCTTGCATTGAGATGTTTCAAAAATATCTAACTGTAGACCAGTCATATTGGCCTCTGTTACTAAAAATAGAAAAATGTGAAAATCAGAAAATCTCAATAGAACTGAACCAAATTTGTGTCAAAATGGTCCTTGCATGAAGGCTTTTCGATTTTTTGCATTATAGCAATCCAAGATGGCCGCCATCTGCCGTTACTAAAAATAGCACAAAACATGAAACTGGCAATATCTCAGTAACCCCTGAATGGATTTTGATGAAATTTGTGGCAAAATGATTCTTGCATTGAGATGTTTCAAAAGTAAATATATAAAGACCAGGACCCGGTTGTATCTAACCGCCATTAAACTAATGACAAATTAACCGCTAATCTATCATTAAAGTCCTAATGACAAATTAGTTAATGGCGGCATTAAGTCCGGTTGTATCAAACGTTCATTAAACCGTCATAAGTTAATGATGCGCTAATGACGAGTTTGTCATTAAATCTGACGTCATCGGACATCGTAACGTGACGTTATTAAGACTGCGTGCTATTTAATTGGATTTTCGCGCACTGGTTAAGCAATTAAAATCTTTTCTTACCAGCTTCACCTAGTTATTCTTGAGTGCTTGATCTTTTTCAGCATTTTTCGCACCGAAAATTTAACAACATTTAATATTTTGGTTAAAATGTTTAACAAATAGAAAAGAATAATAATAAATATATAGAAAATAAAATAAATAAAAACTATCTCCCGATTTCATCGCAACGTTCTCCCTTCCTCGAAACGGTCAAATCAAATCAGAAACAGTTGCAGGATTAAATAAGCTTGTTGGTTGGTTGTTTGGGATTTAACGGCTCTTTGAGACCGTATTTCAGTCTATATCGGGCAAGCACAGTTGGCCCTTGCCCTACGCTTATCCAAATGTGTAGGGCGCCCCGGCACTGAAAGTTACCCAGCACCATCGCCTGACCCTAAAATAACTAAATAAATAAATAACTTTCAAGTATATTATATTAAGATGAATGGGTACACCTTCTGGGGAAGCAACATAAACATCCCCAATCAGCCTGTCGCCACTCCAAACCGGGACCAACTCCCAAAGGAAAGAGCGAAAAACAAAAACTGCATTACTCTAAATGCCCCTCCAAAAGGGCCATGCCAGCCGAGGGAAAAAGGAGGTCATAAAAGTTGCCTCCCCTGCTAGTGATCACTCGGTTCTATTTATGACGTAACAGATTTACGTCATATGAATTAGGTGATCTAGAAACGACAGCATACCAGTAATTTATTTAGGGTTTTAAGCAGATCTAGATCTTTATTAAGCTCGCCTGTACGAATGTACAGGAAGAGCTATTGCACTACCCCCGGCGGCGACGGCGTCGGCGTTAGCAAAATGTTTAAGTTTTACGTTAAAGCTTTTTCTGTGATGGGCAAGGCGCTGTCAGGCGAGCTATCCTGTACCACGGAGAGGTCTTGTTTTTCTTTTATCTCTTTTTTTTCTTTTCATGGAGAGGGCAAATATACCAGAAATACACACTGTAAATGGTAAATGATTCATCAGCAAAATTCGTTTTAATGCTTTTCATCGTCAAACTTGGCTTGGATTAATTTTTCATGTTTTTTCTATCATCGGATGCGGACTATGAAATTGGAGGCTAGGGCTTGGCCTGCATGCTATACTTTATCGACAACAGAATAAATTTACCAAACTATGTTATCTCAGGACCAGTACACAAATCCATTGTCTTCTTCTTGGGTAGGCCCGATCCCTGGTGTGGAAACTTGTTTCGGAAGAAAGAACGAATATCTAGGGAATGAGATGATGCTATAGCAAACACTTTAGTGTGCACCATGATTTATTGACTATCGTTATTTTTTATATAAATATTATGAAACGCGACACGAGAAAACCAACAATGTGGTTGTGCGCCCAGCGGAGACTCGGATCTGCCTGGGCATCCACCGAGACTGATCAGAGTGTTTGCTAAGCGCTTAAAGGGTAGCTAAGGGTCTAAACTACCTCCATACGGACAGCGAATACTCTGATGCCCAGGCTGATCTGAGTCTGCGCTGGGCGCACAACCACTTTATTGTTTCTTGTATTTTTTTCGAGTCGCGGCTCATATGTTCTTGTAATCAGAAGTATTCAAATGTATTATTCTCCTTGTCTCTTCATGAAATGGTCGGTACAAATTGTAGTTTCGCGCCGCGAGTCATTGGATAAAGCATGATGTTTTTTTTTTCTTAGCCCATAAGTTCTTTCAATACCTATCAGAACCGACTGGTGAGTCGCTTCAACATCGCCAGATGATTCTCAAGAGGGCACAACATACGTTTTACAGAAGAAACAAAAACAACCTCCCATGCCAGACTGATGTCTGAAATGTCAGCCGAAAATGCAGTAGGCTATTTTCTTTCTTTTCTCTTTTTTTTTTGAATCAGGAAAACCTCACATGTACATCTTCAATATGCTTGTGACATCTTTGCATGGTTTCAAAATGATTGCTTGAAAACTGTAGCTGAATCCATAAACGTATAATCCTATATTGAATACTAATCTAAAAATGTCCAAGTCGAAATCATGGCAGTTATTTGTCAAGAATGACAAGAATGATCTTTTCGTCTGCAAAAAGTCACATCTTCATCGCAATTTGCTTGTAAGATCTGTGCATCGTTTCAAGTTCATTGTCTAAAAACTGGTGTGTGTGTGGGGGGGGGATTACACATAGTTGCTATCTGATATTTAGGCCTAACCTCAACATTGTCTAAGTCGAAAACGCCGTAAGTTTGTAAACCTTATTTTTTTAATCCCAATAACGTCACAATGCTTGTAACATCTCTGCAAAGCTCCAAATGGATTGCTTGAAAACTCTGGGAGGAGTCGATTATACAAACATTTCATGCATGAAGGCAAGACAGTCGGACGGACCGAACTGACAGGGGCAAAACATAATACCCCCTGACTATCGTCACGGCGGCCTAATAAAGTTTATGATATATTTAAGCTATTTTGATAGCCAACCAAGAAACTTTGCAGCACTTTTTGTCAGAAGCCGAGTCTTATTTTATTTGTTTAAAACTGGCCAAATACGGCTGTTTAAAAGGATGAATCTCTTGTGAAAATCTTTCAGAGATAACTACAGTAAAATATTCCATGAGATTATACCATTTTGATGGCTTTCCGAACAACTTCAGTATTTTATCTTTCGCAGGGACGTACAACTTTTCCTGTGTACCTCTTTCGCGTGTTCCTGTGCACTGTGTACTGTGACAAATTTTACACGTGCGAAAAGCATGCACAGATGCTGGTTTTGTACTTTTTATGTACGACAAATTATGTGGCAAATTATGAGCTTGCTTACTTTCTGTTGTGGCTTGCTTAATATCTACTGCCTATTGAAAATAGCTTTTCGAGCATAGAGCATGCGCGCACACATCAAGCTTTAGCTCAAACTCTGGCATGTGCGCAAAGTCAATGTGGAAGTTGAAAGAAAGCAGTAGACTGGAAGCAGTATACAGCAATAGTTTATGGGCAAGCACACAAAAAGGTATATACCCTGCAGGCAAACAACGTTGAATCAATATTGATTAGCATCTTGATTCAACGTCGGTTCAGCCGGGCCACGTAGCGCAATCGGTAGGGCACCTGACTCATAAGTCAGAGGTCCTGGGTTCGAAACCCGGTCTGGCCACATACTTTCGTTTCTCCTTCCGCTGTTTCAAGAAGGGCAGTTGTCAGTTACTGGCGAAAGCATGTGCACTTAGTACTGGTTAACCGCTTAGGAGGTCTAAGCCTGCCCAGGAATAGTGTGGTTAGGTTAACTGACCGTCCCGACATGACCATAGTTGTTTACCGTGGACGTTAAGCAACAAATCCATCAATCAATCAACGTCGGTTCAGCGTCATGACGCTGAATCAACGTTGATTCAGTATTGATCGGACGTTGTGTGCCCAATATGTAGGCTCCAAGAATGGGAATGTCATGCATGGAAATGGGTACATACATTGCTGGCTCGCACCGTTGATTTAACGTTGTAAGACGGATGTGTAGGCTCCCAAATGGGAATATCATGCATACAAATAGAAACACAACGCTGGTTCAACGTTGTGTGTCCAAGACGTAAGCTCCCAAAGGCATACAAAGGGGTACATACCCTCTTGGCGCACACCGTTTAATCAACTGTGTGTGCCTGATATTAAGGCTTGCAGAATGGGATTTGGTCACATTTCCTGCTGGTCAGACAACGTTGATTCAACGTTGTGTGTCCGATGGTTAGGTCCGAGAATTGGAATGTCATCCGACAAAGGCCTGAAAGGGTACGTATCATGCAGGCACACGACACTTGTTCAACGTTGTCTGCCCGATGGGTAAGCTCCCAAAACGGGTATGCCATGCATACAAAGAGATACACTGTAGGCACGCAATGTTGAGTGATCGTTGAGTGTCTGATGTGGAAGATCCCAGATTGGGGATGTCATCTATATAAAGGGGCACATAGGGCACATACCCTGCATGCACAGAGCGTTGAATCAACGCTGTGTGTATGATGTGTAGGGTCAAAGACAAAGGGTACATATTCTTCAGGCACACGACGTTGATTGAAGTTTGGGTGCCCGATATGAAGGCACCCAAAAATTGGTATTGTATGCATACAGGGGTCCGTACACTGTAGGCACACTAAATTGATTCAACATTGTGTGTCCCAAGTTCGGGCTCCTAGAATTGGAATATCATCTTCATGATCTTACAAAAGAGACACGTTCTGCAGGTACATTAATTAGGCCTACGATGGACAACGTTGTGTGTCTGATGTGTAGGCTCCAAGACTGAAAGTGACATGCATACAAAGAGATGCATACCCTGCAGACACACAACGTTGATTCATCGTTGTGTGCCCTATGTGTTAAATCCAGGTATTGGAATGTCAAGCATACAAAGAGGTGCTTACCCTGCAGGCACACAACTCAGGCTTAACGTTTTAGGCTCGATGTGTAGGCTCCCATATGGGCTGTTGGCATACAAAGGGGTACATACGCTGTAGGCACACATCGTATTCAACGTTGTGTGCCCGATGCAGGGATAATTCTGGCTCAGAAATTCATGAAAGAAAATCGCTCATTCAGCCAAAAATGGCGAGAAACTATGGATTTTTAGTGAGAAAATTCAGCAAAATCTTTCGCCAATTTCCCTTTTTTTGTATGAGATTTTTCTCTCATGTGGCAAATTTCAATGAGATTTTTGCCATAAAAATGAGCAAATCTCTCACAATCTCCCCAGAAAATAATCCCTGCCGATGTGTGGGCTCCTAGAATGGGGGTGCCATGCATATGAAGGGGTGCATACCCTGCAGGCACATATCGTTGATTCAATGTACGCAGTCGTGTAGACCCCAAGAGTGTGGATAACTTACAAAGTAACATTTCCTGAAGGCACACAACGTTGATTCAACGTTGTATCATCGACGTGTAGGCATCCAAAACAGGATGTGATGCATACACATGGCTATGTAGCAGGCACACAACGTGGATTCAATGCTGTAGGTGCGATGTATAGGCGCCTAGAGTGTGGAATATGGACGTTACGCCTACCCTGCAGTCACACAACGTTGAATCAGTATTTAATCAACGTTTGTTCAACGTCGATAGCCCGGTGTGTAGGCTCCCGGAAATCCAACAACCTTAGAAAGTTTAGTTTAATAGAGTTTATTGGTCATCAAGTCAAATCGGGTCATAATTTCTATCAAAAGTCCTTAGATATTGATTGCGCGCTGCCTGTTGTCTTATGACGTCATCATGTCGTGAGCAGCTGGTCGATACATTTCAAAACAAATAGGACCTCAATGATGTTTACATAATTTTACGATGCCAACGGGAAAGAAGCAAGTTTTTAAAGGAAAATGTATCAAGCTTTGGATAACCAACAACTGCTGTATGACATTTGAATGGCTTTAGGTTCTTGCTCTGCATGGAAATGATTGCAGATCGAGGTATCTGGTTTCTTTTCACGAATTTCCATCTCCTTCGCATTCTACATCGCCCATGTTGTCTTTAAAATGGTCGCTTTTCCGAAATATCGAGGTCAAATCGGACGATGGCGGCCATCTTGAATTGCTTAATGACGGTTTAAAGATACCCCCAGACCATCATTAAGTTAATGAAGAGATAATGACGAAGTCGCGTCATTAAAAGTTTCATACAACCGAATTTAATAACGCGTTAATTAATGGCGGTTTAATGACGGTTTAATTTGTCATTAAAGTTTGATACAACCGGGTCCAGGCAAGTTGGCCTTTGTTACTAAAAGTAGCTAAATGTGAAAATGAGAAATTCTCAGTGGAATTGGACCAATTTTGTATCAGAGTGGTCCCGTTGCACAATAGCCAGGTGAGCGATATCAGGCCCATTTGGGCCTCTTGTCTTATCCTAGTGGAGCCCCGGTAGCTCAGTGGGTTAAGCGCTGGCCTACTGATCTAGCGGTCGCGGGTTCGAACCCTGCTGGAGGCAGAGCTCTTTCCATCGTAAACGGGGTTCCATTGCACACAGCCTTTCATTATCACAAGCACATCGTCCTGATATGACTGAAATACTGTTGAAAAGGACGTAAAATAGCAAGTCATCCATCCATCCATCCATCTTATCCTAGTTATGCCCCCGTTTTGGAGTTATGCCCCTTTTAAAAAAATGAGATAACTATCTTGTTAGCAAGATATCTCAAAAAGTATTTTAGCTATGGCTTTGATATTTGGTATACTGGTTGGGTAGGAGGAGTAGATTACCTGATCAACTTTGGGGAGAATTCCGTAAAGTTTTGATGGAGTTATGGCCCTTGGTTGAATTTGGCATTTTTCCAACTTTTGAATCGCTTGAGCTAGGAAGCTGATTTGTGGAATAGTAGTAGTCCTTTATGAGTTTAATACTTTAGTACAGGTAAGGTAACTCTGCATTCATTAATTATGGAGGTATTAAAAGTATTTGAGCTATGGCCTTGATATTTGGTATGCTGATTGGGTATGAGGAATAGATTACCTGATTAACTTTTTGGACAATTCTGTAAATATTTATGGAGTTTTGGCCCTTGTTTGAATTTGTCATTTTTCCAACTTCTGAATTACTTTATCTAGGAAGCTTATTTTTTGTTTAACAGTAGTTCTTGATGTGTTTAATATTTTGATAAAGATTAGGTAACTCCTTTTCAGACTTAGACATTCTAAAGTTTGACACCTTTAGAAGCAAGCATATGGTTGGGGGCATAGTGTCTCACAAGCACAATTTCTAGTTCGACTTCATTTTGTATGAAAAACTGGTTTCCATTCATTATCTTTTGAAAGCATGGGTGTATTGAATGAATTCATATTTTATACACAGGTATATAATCATAAAATACAGGTCAAGTTCGATGTTTGGTAAAATCTGTCAATTATTGTGGGAGTTATGGCCCTTTTTGGACTTCATTTCATATAATAATGGTTTCCGTTTGTTAGTTTTTGAAAAGTTACTTGTTTTTTGGGGCTATTTTTTTTTTTGAAAGTTGCAAGGCATTCATTTCTGTGATAAGATACAGAATGTTATCACACATATCACAGTCATGACACCCCCCACGCTCTCCAAGCACCCCCCCCCCCACCCCCAACACACATACATACTTCTCTTGATCCAAGAAGCACAATACATCTGCCCAAGGAAAACAATGAAACATGTACAACAAAAGTCTGCCTTTGTGAACCTAGTTATGCTACAAGTGCCAGTACCTTAAACAAGGCGCCATCATACTTAGGGCACTAGGCGGGTCATCCGTGTCTGATGGACACATTTCAAGTTTATACACAGGTATATAATCATAAAATATAGGTCAAGTGCGATGTTGGGCAAAATCCTTCGATTATTGTGGGAGTTATGGCCCTTTTTCGACTTCATTTTGTATGAAGAAATGGTTTCCGTTCGTTTTGAAAGCATTGGTGTATTGAAATCGTAGTTTATACACAGATATATAATCATAAAATCCAGGTCAAGTTCTATGTTGGGCAAAATCCGTTGATTATTGTGGGAGAATTTTTTTCGACTTCATTTCATGCAATAATGGTTTCTGTTTGTTAGTTTTTGAAAACTTACTTGTGTCTGGGCTATTTCTTTTGGAAAGTTGCATGGCATCCATTTCTGTGATAAGATACAGAATGTCATCAGACATCACAGTCATGACATCACCCTCCAAGCCCCCCCCCCCCCCCCCCCCCCCCCCCCACACACACACACACACACTTCTCTTGATCCAAGAAGCACGACACATCTTCCCAAGGAAAACAATAAAACATGTACCACAGAAGTCTGCCTTTATGAACCTAGTTATGCTACAAGTGCCAGTACCTTAAACAAGGCGCCATCTTACTTAGGGCACTAGGCGGGGGCATCCGTGTCCTATGGACACATTTCTAGTTCTCTTCCAAAACTCACTGAAAAATTTTGTGTTTGTTTTGGAAGGAAAATCTTCTGTCTTATAACAGAAGGAATACAGTATACCTCGGAGGGAGGTCACTCTGACTTGGAAGGTTTGCCTTAAAGTTGTCCCTCTTAGAGTTGGCATTTATCTGGGAGGAAAGCAACTACTTATTAGCTTGCCGGAACGAAGTTCAGGAAGAGCTATTGAGCTACCCCCGGCCTCGGTGTCAGAGGCGGCGTTGGGGTTGACGTCGGTGTCGGCGTTAGCAAAATGTTAAAGCTTTACGTTAAAGTTTTTTATGTGATGGGCAAGGCGCTGTCAGGCGAGCTATCCTGGCCCTGTGACAGGTCTTGTTTGTTGAAGTGTAAAGAAAGAATGATGGTCAGACCATGGGGCATAGCCACAAACTTTAATTCTCATGCTGTTATTGGCACAAATTGTGTTTTTCACAAATTATATTATATTAGATAGATAGATAGTTTATTGATGCATATATTACCTTGGTTGTTTTTCTTCATCGACAGCTGACAGAGAAGCAGTATATCTGGACTGCAATCAGAGCTAGAGCCTTACTCAAGCAGTGGACAGACATTGAACAGTTGCTCACAACTAAGGTATTCAGACCTTTGGCCCAGAGGTTATAAAACTTGAGTACATTCTCAAACTCAGAAGAAAGCACACTGATTGGCTGCTTCCGAGCACATGCTCGAAAGCAGCCAATCAGTGTGCTTTATTTTGAGTTTGAGAATGTACTTACCTAGGCTTTATAACCTCAAACCCTGGATAAGGATTTGATACTGAGGATAATTTTGAGATAATTTTTATTTCTCAAAGAAATGCAACATATGTTGTGCCCCCTCATTAGAACCGTCTCGCTGAGACTGTTCTAATAACAGGTCAAAACTTATACTGAGGATAATTTTGAGATCATTATTTATGTCTCAATGAAAACATATGTTGTGACCCCTCATTAGAACCGTCTCGCTGAGACGGTTCTAATGATGAGTCACAACTTTTGTTTCTGTGAAGAAATATGAAAAATTATCCCTAAATTGTCTCTGTTTGTCCTTCTTATCTGGAGCACTGGACTATTGTTACTTATTTAAGTATTGTGGAATTTTTGTCTTGCCTGAGACTAGCATAGTCAAGACATAGATAATTACTTATCTGGTGTTTGCGGTGGCTTAAACTTTGCGTCAAGCTCTGTCTTGTGACAATGTGCAGAAAGGCGAGACATGGCATTCTGCAGAATTCTTGTTTGATCAAGGAACTATTTGTGCTTTGGAATTATTTGCAAGTACTCAAACTTGCAACTACATACTTGTTATACACTGAACAATAACCAACATCAGGTCCATTATAACTGCATGCTGTATACTGTCACATAATAACATTATCATATGAGCCGTGACACTAGAAAACCAACTAAGTGGCATGTTCGCCTAGCTAAGACTCAGATCAGCCTGGGCATTCACTCAGCTTAAAGGGTATCCAAGGGTTTAACCTACCTTCATGCAGTGAAGCCTCTGATCAGACTTGGGGGATGCCCAGACTGATATGAGTCTTAGCTGGGCGCACATGCCACATTGTCGTTTTTTTCTTGTCGCTGCCCATATGTAGTGAGTCTGTTGCACCTCCTTTAAAGCTGAACTTTCTTCTGTTCAGTGATAACTGAACAAAAAATATTATTAGCCAATGAAACTATAAGAAGATGGTTGAACAGACAATTTGAAAATTAAATTAACCCATTGCATTCTGGGTATTTTTTTGTCGTCTGCTGAAATGGTCGTCTGCATCAAAAATCAAGAATATTTTGACAATATTGGTCTAAGTAACTCTTGTAAAAATGATGTCTAGGTAGCAAACAGTTTGGATCTAAGATCAGGCCCAAAATTTGTGGGGCCTGATCTGGATCCAAACTGTTTACCCAGATACCCCTAAAGGGGTATCCCGAATGGAATGGGTTATTACAGTTTGAACAAGAACATGTTGATTAGGGCCCCGCCAGACGAAGTCGGCGGAGGCCCTATAGTAATCACCTTGTCCGTCCGTCTGTCCGTCTGTCAGCTTTTCGTGTCCGGGCCATAACTCTGAAACGGTTTGAGATATTTTCTCGAAACTTTGTACAAATATAAAACATCATCAGACGATGTGCAGAGAACAAGAACCATAACTCCACCTACATTTTTACAGAATTATGCCCCTTTGTTGTCAGTCCGTCAGCTTTTCGTGTCCGGGCCATAGCTCTGAAACGGTTTGAGATATTTTCTCGAAACTTTGTACAAATATAAAACACCATCAGACGATGTGCAGAGAACAAGAACCATAACTCCACCTACATTTTTACGGAATTATGCCCCTTTGTAATTTTAGTATGGAAATCGTGTCCGGTCCGTAACTTTGAAACCGTTTGAGATATTTTCTCGAAACTTGGTACAGCTATAAAGCATCATCAGACGATGTGCAGAGGACAAGAACCATAACTCCACCTACTTTTTTTACGGAATTATGCCCCTTTGTATTTTTTAGTATGGAAATCATGTCCGGTCCGTAACTTTGAAACCGTTTGAGATATTTTTTCGAAACTTCGTACAGCTATAAAACATCATCAGACGATGTGCAGAGGACAAGAACCATAACTCCTCCTACATTTTTTACGGAATTATGCCCCTTTGTAATTTTTAGTATGGAAATCGTGTCTGGTCCGTAACTTTGAAACCGTTTGAGATATTTTCTCGAAACTTGGTACAGCTATAAAGCATCATCTAACGATGTGCAGAGGACAAGAACTATAAACTCATCTACATTTTTAGCTCACCTGAGCCGAAGGCTCACAGGTGAGCTTATAGTATAGGCAGGCATCCGTTGTACGTCGTCCGTCCGTCCGTCAACATTTTCAAACGACATCTCCTCTGAAACTACAAGGCCCATTGTAACCAAATTTCATATATAGCATCTATAGGCAGGGGGAACCAATAATACTGTTTTTTATCCAAATCGCTTCAGAACTTTGGTTGCTATGGCAACTTAAAGTTTCCATTGACTTGTATGGGAAAAATTGAAAATTTGCATTTATTGCTATGTCACTGCAGATATTTTGACAAAACTTTAGCAGAAATGTTCCTTAAGTAGTCCTCTATCAACCACATGAAATTTATGTCAATTGCACAATTTGGCTGGTTGCCATGGCAACCGAATGATTAAAAATAGAAAAAATATTCAAAAATCATCTTCTCAGAAACTATGCAACCAATAAAGCCCAAACTTCACAGAAAAGATCTTAGTACTAGCTTCTATAAAAGTACTGTTTTTCTTGGCAATTGCTCTAGCAGTTTGGTCGCTATGGGAACTTAAAGTTGCCATTGACTTATAATGGCAAAATAGAAAATTTGCATTTATTGCTATGTCACTGCAGATATTTTGACAAAACTTTTACAGAAATGTTCCTTGAGTAGTCCTCCATCAACCACATGAAATTTATGTCAATTGCACAATTTGACTGGTTGCCATGGCAACCGAATGATTAAAAATAGAAAAAATATTCAAAAATCATCTCCTCAGAAACTATGCAACCAATAAAGCCCAACCTTCACAGAAAGGATCTTAGTTCTGGCTTCTATAAAAGTACTGTTTTTCGTGGCAATTGCTCCAGCAGTTTGGTTGCTATGGCAACTAAGAGTTCCCATTGACTTATAATGGGGAAAATGGAAATTGGCAATTTTTGCCGTCTAACTGCAGATATTTAGATTTTTTTCTACAGAAATGTTTTTTGAGTAGTCCTGTACGATTCATATGAATTTTCTCCAAATTGCTGAATTTGATTGGTTGCCATGGCAAAATATAGGGTAAATTTTCGAAAAAAAAATCTTCTGCTCAGAAGCCATATGGGGGATGAAGCTGATATTGTGCAAACATGTTGATGACAGTAGCCTCTACATAAATTTTATTCTTTTTCGTCCAATCCCATAAGAACTTTGGTCGCTATGGCAACTTATAGTTTCAATTGACTTATTATGGGAAAAATGAAGCCATGAGGGGGATGAAGCTGATACTTCGCATACATATTAATAACATTAGCCTCTACCCTAAAGTATGTTTTATATTATCATTGCCCATGTGAATTCGTTGCTATGGCAACTTAAATTTTCCATAGACTTATAATGGGGAAAGTGGACATTTGCTATTTATTTCTGTGTTACTGCAGATATTTTGACAAAAGCTTTACAGAAATATTCCTGGAGTAGTCCTCTACCAACCATATGAATTTTCCCCGAATACCTGATTTTGATTGGTTGCCATTGCAGCTGAAAGGCCAAATTTTCACTTTTTATTTAAGATGTGCATGTGGATTTTTGTTGGACCTAGAATTAATTTTGACAGAATTACGGCCTTTTGAACTTAGTCATTTTAGGCAAATTTTTGCATTGTAGGGTATAGAGTTTGTGTAATCAACTCCTCCCACAGTTTTCAACGGATCTTTTTCAAACCTTGCATACATGTTATGAACATATTGAAGATGTGCATGTGGATTTTTGTTGGACCTAAAATTAATTTTGACAGAATTACGGCCTTTTGAACTTAGTCATTTTAGGCAAATTTTTGCATTGTAGGGTATAGAGTTTGTGTAATCAACTCCTCCCACAGTTTTGAACGGATCTTTTTTCAAACCTTGCATACATGTTGTGGACATATTGAAGATGTGCATGTGGATTTTTGTTGGACCTAGAATTAATTTTGACAGAATTACGGCCTTTTGAACTTAGTCATTTTGGGCAAATTTTCGCATTGTAGGGTATAGAGTTTGTGTAATCAACTTCTCTCACAGTTTTCAATGAATCTTTTTCAAACTTTGCAAACATGCTGTGAATGTATTGAAGTTGTGCATGTGGGTTTTTGATGGTATAGAATTAATTTTGACAGAATTATGGCCTTTTGAACTTAGTCATTCTAGGGAAATTTTGCATTGTAGGGTATGGATTTTGTGTTATCAACTTGCTTCACAGTTTTCAATGGATCTTTTTCAAACCTTGTCTACATATGGTGGACATATTTGAAGATATGATGAGGCATATTGATAGGTCTAGAATTAATTTTGACAGAATCACAGCCTTTTTAACTAGTCATTTTGGGCAGTTTTTTCATGGCAGGTTATGTTTTCAATGGATTCTTTGAAGGTGCTTTATGGATATATACATATCATGTGACAGGCGCTGCACGGGGGCATCATTAGTGTCTTACAGACACAATTTTCTAGTTTTTTTTTATTTTGCGAAAGAGCTTCTTCTGAGAAGCCATTAAGTGGGGATAAAGCTTCTTTTTTTCATAAATGTTTGTGATATTATCCTCTACATAAATGGTGTTTTTAGCTCGCCTGAACGAAAGTTCAGGAAGAGCTATTGTTGTCACCACGGCGTCGGCGTCCGCGTCAGCGTCCGCGTCGGCGTTCGGATTGGATGTTTTGGTTTTTTAAGTTTTTTAAAGACCTATATCTCCTTAACCCATAGATGGATTCTTTTGATACTTGCACTGTAGTTAGATATTGGTCTAAGGTTTAACAGGGTACCACCCCCACCCCACACCGTGACCTTGATGTCAAGGTCATGAACTTAGAAAATTGGTAGTTTTTTTGGACTGGATGTTTTGGTTAAAGTTTTATAAAGCCCAATATCTCCTTAACCCATGGATGGATTCCTTTGATACTTGCACTAAAGTTAGATATTGGTCTAAAGTTTTCGAAGGTACTACTCCCACCCCCTCTGTGACCTTGATGTCAAGGTCATGGACTTAGAATATTGTCTTTTTATTGATTGGATGTTTTGGTTAAAGTTTTTTTTAAAGACACATATCTCCTGAACCCATAGATGAATTCTTTTTATATTTGCACTGTAGTTAGATCTACAGAGTACTACCCCAACCCTCGCTCAGTGATCTTGATGTCAAGGTCAGGGACTTAGGAAATTTTTGTCTTTTTTAAAGTTTTGTAATTGCATACTGATTCATAATGCTTTGCAGAGATTTAGTTTATACTTGAATTGATGTTAGTCTCTTTTTTGAGTTTTTACAAAACAGCTTATACTTACCCCACTGGATGACCTTGAAGTCAAGGTCATCAACTTAGAATTTTGTCTTAAAGATTTTGGCTAAAGTGTTATATTTATGAAGACATAATTTCACAGTGCCACAATGATGGACTCAGTTGATACTAATACTTGGACTGATGTTAGATAATGGTTCAGGGTTTTGATACATCCTAGCCGCGCCCACCGACATTTTTACAGAATTATGCCCCTTTGTAATTTTAAGTATGATATTATGTCAGGTCTGTAACTCTGAAACCATTTGAGATATTGTCTCGAAACTTAGTTCATTTGTAAAGCATCTTGAGACGATGTGCAGAGAACAAGGACCATAGCTCCATCTACATTTTTTATGGAATTATGCCCCTTTGTAAATTTAAATTTCGAAATTGTGTACGCTCTATAACTCTGAAACTGTTTAAGATATTTTCAAGATACTTAATACAAATATTGTGCATCATCAGACGATGTGCAGGGAACAAGAACTGTAACTCCACCTACATTTTCTATGGAATTCTGCCCTGTACTTTTTAGTATGGAAATCATGTCTGCTTTATAACTTTAAAACTCACAAATATATGTTCATGAATACTTTGCACAAATATAAAGCATTATCAAATGATGTGCAGAGAATAAGAATCATAACTCATCTCCATTTTTACAGAGTTATATCCCTTTGAAATATTCTATATAGAAATCGTGTCAGCTCTATAACCTTAAAACTGTTGAAGATACTTTCACAAAACTTGGCATGAATATGAAACATCATCAGACAATATGCAGAGGACAGGAACTATAACTCAGCCTATATTTTTATACAGAACTTTGCCCCTTTGTAATTTTGTGTATGGAAATTGTGTCCATCCACTCTGTAGCTTTAAAACAGCAAAATATATTTTCACAGAAGTTGTTACAAATATAAGACATGACAGACAATCTGCAGATACTGTAAAACACTTATATTTGGCGGTCACTTTATTTTGGCGATATTGGCGGAAAAGAAGAAAATCGCCAAATTAAAATGCCGCCAATATAAACTCATGATACTGAATGAAGAAAAATATTATTGAGCATATAATCCTATTTCCTTTACCAAAATATCAAAGCTAATACACATCACATTAGCGCTAAGGAAAATGCCTCGCAATCAACAAGTGGGAGGAAACAGAGTATGAAAATGTTCTCACCATACTAATTAGTGTTTCAATTTAGTTGATTAAATCAGAAAGAACACAAAATCTGTTTGTATCTTAAGTTGCATTTGTTTACTTCAAACAATTAACTACGCAAAATGTAACATGATTATGATAATAATTGTTATTATTTTAATCAACATGACAATACAGAGCTCAACTCAAGAGCCAAATTCGACGTCAGCAGGAATATTTTGTTCTTGAGAAATCACAAAACCGCCAAAATAAAAATCCGCCAAAAGGTCCATATTATAAAACCGCCAAATTTTGCTGCCGCCAAATATAAGTGTTTTACAGTAATAATTGTAACTCCATCTACATTTTTTACAGAATTATGCCCATAGTAATTTTTAGTGTAGAAACTGTAGCCAGTCTATAACTTTATAACGGAAAGGTTTTATTGTTATTTCCAGTTGGAGACATATGACTTAATGCCATCAATAGTCCCATATAAAGGCGGGGCCCTATTAGTTACCATGTTTCTAGTTTAACTTCCTGGCAATATGTCAAAAGCATACTAATAGTTTAGTCTAGTCTAGTCTATCCCATGACCTTGCAAGGTTGTTTGGGCACCACAGAGGACTATTAACAGTCACTCGCCACATGACATAATGACAATAATAGACAGAATGGCAAACAGTGCAAACCTTGATCAGACTGCTCCAGGAGCAGTCTGATCTTGGTCTGCACTGTTTGCTCTGGCATGCCTGTCGAGACATTAAGGGTA
Source organism: Ctena decussata (assembly GCA_963989385.1). Classification (NCBI taxonomy): domain Eukaryota; kingdom Metazoa; phylum Mollusca; class Bivalvia; order Lucinida; family Lucinidae; genus Ctena; species Ctena decussata. Next base: position 80,518,145 of record OZ022499.1, on the reverse strand, counting down.
AATTTAGTATTTGAATTTTTCAGAGTTTCTTTGGTGGAACTAAACTGAAGTCTGTGATAGGGTTTGATAAAGTAGCTGAGGTTGTTCACAAAGCAGAGGCCCCTCCAAAGGTAATTAATTGTACCAGACTGATTTTTACCATAAAAAGTGGTACCACTTTCTGACTTACGTCACATATCCCTTTAACGGTAATTTACTGTAAATATTTATACATTTACTGTAAATATTTATACATCTGATTGATTTCGCCGTGCCGCGTAGCACAATCAGTGGGGCACCCGACTTGTAAGTCAGAGGTCCTGGGTTTGATACCCGGTGTGGCCACATACTTTCTTTTCTCCTTCCGCTGATCCAAGAAGGGCAGGTGTCAGTTACTGGCAAAAGTATGTGCACTTAGTACTGGTTAACGGCTTAGGAGGTCTAAGCCTGCTCAGGAATAGTGTGGTTAGGTTAACTGACCATCCCGACATGACCATAGCTGTCCACCGTGGACGTAAAGCAACAAATCAATCAATCAAATCTGATCGATTTCTATAACTGTGGGGATAATTGTTCTATCACTGAACAATATTCTATTTCAAGTCATACAAAGGCTAAGGGTTATATGCGATAAGCATTATACAGTGAGTACTCTACATTAGAAAAGAATACAAGGCAGAACATTTAGGAGCCATGGAATGATGCCTTATAGTCCTAAAATTTTAAGATAGCATTATATTCAAACTTGCATTATAATTAGGCCCCCCTGTATGGTGTATTAGTTTGTTATTTTGTGGTGATAATAATGCTTAATTCAGAGCTCTAGGTAAGAGGGGTATTTGATGATAATTGAGGGATAATTTTATTTCTCATTGAAACCATATGTTGTGACCCCTCATTTGAACCGCTTCGTCGAGACGGTTCAGATGAGGGGTCCCAACATATGTTTTTATTCAGAATTAACGAAAATTATCCTTAATTATCACCAAATACTCTCTCTTATCCAGCGCTCTGGCTTATATTCCAGGAGATCAAAAAATATTTGAAGGAGTTAGACGATGTTGAAAAGAGGTTGGCCCTTGCTCAGAAGATGCAGTGTCATGAAGCTGTGATAGATGTAAGTACCGTATACAAGATAATTTCCGCGGTGTTCCATTTTTTCGCGGTATTTTGCGGTCACTTAGAAACTGCGAATATAAAAATTCCAAAATGATTTCCTGTTTCTTACATACAAAGTATCTTCTGTAGACACAGTGTTCATATATTTTGTTTCTGTTTGCTTTGGTCATTGCTGGTACTTTTCACTTGAGCCAGTTCGTTCATTAACCTGCGGCAGCCCTGCCGCTGGCTAATGAACGAACTTGTTCAAGTGAAAAAGTAGTTTTGCTTTTTGCGCCTGTTGCTAACCCAGAAAATTAAAAGCCGCGAAAATTAATCTTTATGTTTTTTACTCTTAACCGTGAAAATTTGAACCCGCGAAAATTAACGCATATACGTTATCTCATGACAATATAAAAAAGTAAAAGTTTCTCATAGCCATAGGGGCAGTGGGGGTTATATGTCTACTGTGTCTTGGGCACAGCATATGAAAGGCAGAGGTCATCCCTCTTTTTTTGCCTCCTTATCCTTCCCTGATTAAAAGCAGGTACCCATTTACTGCTGGGCTGACAGAGAGAGTTTTCCAGTCGTCGGATGGCGAAGCTCAGGTTCAATCTCACAACCTTCTGGGGACATTCTGCACCATAAGCAAGCATCTCTAACCACTCGACCATAGCACCTCTCTTGACAATATACCTACAGTTGTTATGGCTGAGAAATGTTGTGTCTGTCCTCGACTATCAAACAATCCATATCACTGCTGCCTGGGAACATGGGTTCAGGAAGTATGATGCAGTGGTGACGGAAGTTATGTTGAATAAGTACACCTCCTTGTTTTTCTGCCATTTTTACGAAGGGAACAGAAATTGCCTTTAAGAGTTGACTAGTATTGATAAGGAAAGCAGAAAAATCATAGAATTGTTTCCCCTGAAAGTGTCGTAGTTGCCTTAAGCTACTAGGGCAAAATTGGGGAGCAAGTTTTCACTTTGCAGTGCCTGTGAAGTCTTCCTGCCATGGAAGGTCTGATCAGACAAAACATAACACCCCCAGTGTCTACACATTTACGGTACAGTAATCAATTAATTCATTTAAGAGGAATGTTTTTCCACTATTTTTAAAAGGATCTAAGTATTGGCTTCCACATAAAAGGAGCTCCCACATTAAGGGTGCACTTTTTAAGGAAAGAAACTGCTGCCCTAGGAATGTAATAGGAAAATTCTTTTCTATAAGGGTTGATCCCCAGTGATGAGAAAGAAGGCAAGAAATAAAAATGGCAGAGCTGCTTTCCATCTGTGTATCTATTACCTTATCTCACCTTTTCTACTCTTTGGCAGACATTCCAACAGCAGAGAGACAAACAGGCCATACAGCAGTACCAAAAGAAATTAAAGACACATTCCCAAGAATGGTTCTATGCCAAGGATGTGCTCAGTAATAATGTAAGTGGAATGTCTTTTATAGCTCTGAGAATCAGAATCAGAACACTCTTTTAATACAAGTTGAAATTATTTTTTATAGAAATCTTTGTTTGATTGACATTTTAGTGGATAATGTAAGAATTTGATAATTCCTCCATATTTCAGATTTCTTAATAAAACCCCATCTTGTGAAATCTCAGAATCCTGGTTATGAAGGTCTTTATGCAGAAGCAAACTAAGATTATTATAGATCAAGTTAATTTTGGCAAATCATACAGATTTATGATACGTGGTCTATGAGAAAAGATGTAAACTCTTTCAGCTCAGCGTGGTCTGCAATAGGCATGTGACCCGTGACACAACAAAACCAAAAAAGTGGCATACATGTATGCGCCTAGAGAAGACTTAGATCAGCCTGGGCTTCAGCCCAGTCTAAACAGAGTCTTCGTTGTCGGCATGGTGGTAGCTTAGTCCCTTTGCTACCCTTTAAATGCACAGCAAAGACTCTGATCAGACTGGGCGGATGCCCAGGCTGATCTGAGTCTTCGCTGGGTGCACATGCCACTTAGTTGTTTTTTTCGTATTGTGGCTCATGTAGTTATTCACCATAAGGTGTATGAGTGCACCTCCATATTTTTCTGCCATTTGTTTTATAGTTGGACCCATTCACTTAAACCAAATGTTCTGAGCCGAGAAAAGACCTTGAAAAAATGCCACATCTAACCAGTTCTTTGCATTTCTTATACAATTCTTCTCTTAAAGGAAAGAATTTGCTTTCAAAAGGACCAAATTTTTCTCTTCAAAGCCTATGCCGTAATGATAAGGGATTCAAACAACAGGTAACGAAATAATTTTCAGCAGGGTAATCCTCCTTTGAAACCTAGACAAGTTTTGCTTTTGTAACTTATTGCGCTCTTGTGTCCATACAACTTATATTTTTTTTTTATTTTAGAGTACAAAGTGGAAGACTTAATGACATGGAACTATTAGAAGAATGGTTGCATGGAAATTAGTTTTGGAGTTAGCTGAAGGAACATTTTGGACAGTGTGACTACCCATCCTTGAGACTGCATGTTAAATGTGCAGACTGATTGCAGTCTGTGACAGAATTATGAATTTGTTTATGGTCATGGGGAGAGGAGAGAGTGAAGAGGGGGTTTGGGAGGGGAGGACGGGGGGCAGGGTTGTGGGAAGGGGGAAACAAAAAAGAAATGGTGGCCATTCAGACTGCCTGATTGGCAGGCTGGGCTGGGTCTTGTTATATAATTTTGTTCTTAAGTACCTTCAGCCAGCTTCAAGTTCAAGTCAGCAAAGCTAAAACATTCCATCGGAGTCTACAAAGTTGTTGATATTTTTTTTGCTCTGTTACCATTTTTAATGAAACTCATGTGATGTGATGTGATATTGCAGGAATACCATTATTTCCCTCAAGCTCATAGCTGTGAAACAGACCATTTAATATAATGAGAATTAAGTTTGTTTCTGTTGTTATTATTTTGAATACAGGAACTTTATTTATGAACTAGAATTTTTGTTGTACATTATCTATACTTCCAGGGCTCCAGGTAAGGAGGGGTTTTAATTCTTTTCCTTCCATATATAAAGGATCGTACACAAGTGGTCATTCCATATGAAATTTATGAAATGAGCCTTCGGCAAGTTTCATAGATGTCATATGAAATGACCATGAGTGTAAGATTCTGTTTATCATATGACCCTTTAAAATGGTATTTTAATGCCTCCAAACTGAACTTTATTTCATTGAGAAAACGCATCGTTGGCAAGGATGTCAATGAAGTTACATGTAAGCACTAAAGTGTTACTACATGTGTGGTCATATGATTTTTCTGACAGGACATTATCCACCGAATAACAGGGACGTCATATGATAAAAAGATTTGTGGCTATGCATTAGCACCATCTTGCCTAGGCACTCCCATTGATGGGCAACAATATACGTTTTTATAAGGAAATAAGAAAAAATCTCAGAATTATCATCAAAACCTCTCCATATCTGGCAGTCTGGCATCTCTTAGTCTAGACTTGCTTGGTGAGGCTGTTATATTGAGATCCAACAATGTCAGTGTTTGGTGATACAAGTTGCAAATTTTGAAAGTGATCTTTACCCCATGTGTCAATGTCAATTTTAGTATTAATTTTGTGTATTGGATTTTTTTTTATCTGTTGTACTTTGTTTGAAAGTCCTGTATTCGTATTACCATATTAATTTTCAAAACATAACAGAGATAAAGACGACTTAGGGGCCCACACTGCCAAAATTCAAAATTTAACATTAGGGGTATGGGCATTTTCTCCAAAATTTCAGGGGTGCGGCCCAATATTTAGGGGCTGTGGGTTACTGGGCCCCTATTAGTCTTTGTTCCTGCATAATTTATCACTATTTACATGTCCTAATAATTTGTTCTGAATCAAATATTCTCTTATCTGCAGCATTGGCAGACCAGAGCATATCCATGATTCCTCTGAGTTGAGTGGAAAACCCCCCATCTTATAACCGTATCTGTTATAAATGTGATTTTATGGCCTTAAGGTCAACAGTATTTCAGCAGAAAGCATAATGCTGTCACAGATGACATCATGACATTATGCATCAGTAAACAAGTGTGATGGAAGGTGTGGTATATTATTTTCATGATGTTAGCCATTGAATGAAAGCAGTATCATATGATTAATACTTGTAGACTTATACAATAAAACATACATGTAGTTCCGAGCCACACCGAGAATGTCACTTAAAAGTCACCTGATAGTGTATAACTGGCCAATCCAATGACAACTTGTCACGTGACATAGTCCCACAAACAAAATTGCATGTCCATGATTTTACCTTACAGTAAATGGAAGGATGCCTACCTGTTTAAAGTAGGCATGGTTTTCGGAAGTTTTAATTCATAAATGTCCATTTGTCTATTTTTATTCATGTACAATGAATCATCTGTGAGCAGCATAATGAAAGGGACATTGTGAACACAGATCAGCCTGCTAGCTATGTCTCCTTTTCCATGTGTGTAAGGTAATTGGTACACCTCCCTGTTTTTTGGCCATTTTTACAAAGGGGAACAACTTTTGTGACTTCCTGTTTGCTTATCTCCTGAAAGTGGGTCTGCTCTGATAGAAAAGAATTTCTTTTCTTCAAGAGTTGTCCCTCATTGATAAGGGAGACAAAACTTAAAAAAATAGTTTCTTTCTCTGAAAGTGTACCTGTTCACCTTAATCTTCTCTGTGGTATAGCGAGATATGAAGACTCAGATCATCAGGGCCCAGTTGTCCAAAACTAACGATGCACACTTTAATTATCTTATTTGTAGTTTAAGACAACTATAAAACTAACAACTTTGTTAAGCTAATGATGCTTTGAACAATTGGGCCCAGATGCACAGGCTGATCTGTCATCAGTGTTCGTATATATCCCTTTACTCATGGTGTGAATCAAACAATTTTTAGATGAATTAGCTCTAAATCATGTTTGTTTTTTTGTAAACTCACAAATGCTCATACCGTGTTGATGTTGAAAGATATTTTTTTATTGCTCAATGCAATATTTTCAGACTTCATAACTGTTAACAAAGACAATGACAAAAATATTAAATCAGTATGAATGTGCATGTTTTCAAATATTATATGGACCAAAGATTAATAGAATCTGTATTGGGGTTAAAGCCGAGACAAGGAAACTCCAAGTTGGTTGGTTGTTTTTGGTTTAACAGCTCTTTGAGACAGTTTTTCAGTCTAAATCAAGCCATCTCCCAGAGAGAGAGGGAGAAAGAAAAGAGATGATAGGGGAGAGATGAAAATGTCCAAACAACCCTCACCTGTACCTACTGCAAGCACAGTAGATCCTTGCCCTACTACCGTCTAAACTAGGATGCTTCCGCAGTGAAATTTACCCTGCAGCATCGTCTGACCGCAACCACCCCCTCCCAGTCTAGTTATCAGATTATTGAGTCTCATGCAAGGCTTGCAGAACGCAAGACTAAAATAATATGAAAATCAGCCTGAGATTTCCTTGTTGAGGCCTTAACACCGTCATTGATTATTTTTCTCGCCTATCAGATGTAATAAACAGAATATCCATTAAATGCTGAACATTTTGTTCATGCCATTACTATAGACTTACAGCTAATTTTTTATTAATAGTTCTTTTATGTTAATTTCATCTTTCACCTTCGATGACCGACAGCTAATCAGAAATCTACACTGATATTTCTTGCACAGCACTTGCTGTCAATTTAGTATGCTGTATGCAATTTACATGACATGTAAGAAGCAGAGTTGTTGAAAGGCTGTACTAAGCAATGATTGACAGACTGAGACAGCTTTCTGATCCTAGGTTGAGACAGTAGGCCGAGATAATAAGTATCTTTCATGGGTGTGAGGTACGGATAGAAAAATCAGTCACAAGGGTCACTGTTGGGTATCACAAGGTTTGCGGAGTGATGCCGAACAGTGACCCCGATTGACGGATTTTTCTATCCACACCTCACACCCATGATAGACCCTTTTTCTTGCACGTCACGTTTTGTTGTAACTTAAGAACTTGTTAAAATGCATAATTTTATTGCTTGAGAGGTTTCTAGTTTTGAAAGGTGCCACTTACAATGACAGCCATTTGGTTCTGTATGTATACATCTGGCAAGTTGCTTCTGAAATGGGAACTAGTGCAGACTCTGATCAGACTGCTCCTTTAGGGTCTAAACTTTTTGCCTAGGTTCCATTAGCATGGATGACTTGCGATTTTACGTCCTTTTCAACAGTATTTCAGTCATGTCAGGACGATGGGACGGTGATAATGAAAGGCTATGAGCAATGGAACCCTGTTTACGGTTGGAAAGATTCTCACCTCAAACCGAGCTCGAACTCGATGAGTTAGATCTGTAGGCCAGCTCTTAACCCACCAAGCTACAAGGGCTCCTTGGCTCCATTAGGAGCAGTTTGATTTGGATCAACACTGTTTTTGTGAAGCACTTCTGTCCCATTATGTAGGGTCAGTATCATATACTGAACAAAAAAAAAACAAATGTTATACCAACATTCAAATAATTTTTTTCCAGAAACACATCATCCAATTTCAAAATTTAAACAAGACTAAAACAAGTGTAAAGCGGTCGTTTGTTGAAATTCGAATGCAGATACACTACCAAACAGTTTTAAGTTTATTTTGGATTCTTTGCATCCTGTGACGTTGAGAATTTTAAAGGTAAAATGTATGTAACACCTTTTTTTCTGTTCAGTATAGTATCATTCCCTTTAAGGGTGTATCACTTTCTAACAAATTATTCTGTTATAGTGCCATCTTTTTTTTCGAATGTGTGCAATAAACCCTGTTAACTTCCGATTGTTGTTGTTTTTAGATTAAACATTTTATTGCATTTAAACAGTGCGGTCAGACCCAAGTAATAACATTAGATAGTCCTTCTGAAACCAAATAAATGGTACAACAGTATAGAAGTATAAGATTCAATAGAACTTCAATGTCTTGAACCCTGATGGCAACATTTACCTTGCTTGGCTAGAACTTGTTCTTGGGTCCCTTGGGGTCCATTTTATATAGAACCTAGCCCTGGATGGCTGGGACTACTTTTGGCTGGAACTATTTTCATAGTCCCAAGCCTGTTTTAGCCATACAAGTTCTTCTGTATGTAGAAGTGTCATACCTGTAATTGCTGATCCTGGCCTAGTTCCATCCAGTAGATGTACACAAGTTTACAGCTGCTGAGCTGAATCATGATCACCATCTGCCATAGTGGATGTGGCAGTATGTGTAGGTGGTCATTCTTTTTCCACTGGACAGACCAGATGCAAAACCCATTTCATCTGGTTTTAGGTTATTAAATAACTTTTCTGAGCCTGAGTTCATTGGATGTCCAGTTTTCATTAACTCTTTAATTGCCAGAGGCAAAAATAGCTTAATTTGCAAACAGCGTAGATCCTGATGAGGTGGCTCATGCCTCATCTAGATCTACACTGTTTGCCCTCTAGTCTTTGAATTCTCAGTATGATATGGCTTGGACGAAAAATTATTTTGCAGATGTAAATTTCATCATCTGCTTTTTGGCACTTAAAGGGTTAATCTGTTCCAGAACACAAAATAAGGTAATTGCAGAAATGGCACAACACTGTAAATGGAGATTTTTTTTGTGAATCCTGAATTTCGGGAATTTATAAATTAATGAAAACAAACACCTTCATAAATTGTATATTTTATTTTCAAAGATGTATAGATACAAAACAATTACAGTATAAAATAAAAGTATTGCTAACTACCTAACCAATAGCTATTATAAACTAACAAACATGATATAGCCATATGAGCCACGACGCGACAAAACCAACAAAGTGGTTGTGCGCCCAGCGCAAACTCAGATCAGCCTGGGCCTCCGCCCAGTCTGATCAGAGTCTTCGCTGTCCGCATGGAAGTAGCTTAGTCCCTGAACGACCCTTTAAGTGCTTAGCCAAGAGTCTGATCGGACTGGGCGGATGCCAAGGCTAGTCTGTGTCTGCGCTGGGCGCACAAACACTTTGTTGGTTTTCTCATGTCGCGGCTCATATCCTTATGACAAAGCCAAGTGTGTGTATATAAAATGTGAAGATATACTATAAGGATGAGGTAAGCAAGGCAAAGAAAACAGTGAATCATAGCTATAGTGTTGCACACTAAATCTTCCAAATTTTCTATATAGGCAGAGAAATCTCCTGGTGGTAAATTAATTGCCTAATGTTCAACATCAGATTTCTTAATTTGTTTGGGGGAGGGCTGTGTAAAAATTAAGTTTTCCTATAGCTCCGAATGATAGAGATGTATAATAAAAGCTAAATTTTTACCCAAAACTTTCAGATTATCTCATTCTATAATTCAGGATACAGGGACATGTACTTGAAATCTGTAAATTAACACTTTCATCTCACACCCATTCATTTATGGATATATGAGTTTTGACAAATATTTTTCATTCTCGACTATAAGTTGTTCATAGAACTGGCCATGACTTTCATTTCAGAAAAAAAAAAAGATGTGGAGATGCCATTTCTAGATGTGGAGAGAGAAGTATGTCTGGTGACCTAGCAATGATATATCTCCTAAGGATGAAGTTGTATGTTTCCAAACTTTGTTTTCCTCCACAAAGTATACATTGTGGGCCTTAATACAACTGTCTCACTGATGTGGCTCTAATGATGAACCACAATACATGTATGTTTTAACAAGATTACACCAAAATATCAACACCCACAAATAATATCTTCCACAAACAAATGATAGATAAGGTAGAGAAGTCAGAAAGCTATTCCATAATTCAGTGCAGTTGAGTAAAGTTTTAGAAATGCAGGACAGTAAAGTTGCATAGCAGTGCTGAATTTCAAAGTGGCTCATAAGAAAAGCCATATAGCCAAACAGCCTTACTTTGATAAAAAATTTTCTATTAAATCTCTGGTTTCTCTTAGGAAGAATCAGTAAATACTTGTTAGTTGTTTACACTCTTTATTTCCTTAATACAGGAAATAAAGAGTGTAAACAACTAACAAGCAAAAAATTTCTAACAAATCAAAACATCTATCTTTCAAATTTCAACAAGACTGGCAAGAGTTCCTCAAATAAACAAGTACATAAAAGGCAATTCTGCTATCTGTTAACAAGCAAGTCTTCTGTCTGTTAACAGACATAGTACAAGTTTCCGGAGTGCCTGTGAAGTACACATACCTACTAAACAAATAAAACAATAGTAAATAATTTGAGAAAAAAAAATAATGTAAATAGGTACACTTTCAGGGGAAGCAACTCAACCATTTCATTTTGACCTCCTTTCCTTTAAGAGTAGCTGCTCTTTTGGAATGGCTTCATCCTCAGATGAAGACTCAGATCAACCTGTGCATCAATCTTTACTTTTTAGCTGGCCTGAACAAAGTTCAGGAAGAGCTAATGTACTACCCCTGGCGTCGGCGTTAGCGTTAGTGTCGGTGTTAGCGGCGGCGGCATTAGCAAAATGTTAAAGTTTTACGTTAAAGTTTTTTATGTGATGGGCAAGGCGCTGTCAGGCGAGCTATCCTGGCCCTGTGACAGGTCTTGTTGCATATGCAGTAAGTGAACCCTGGGATACCCAAAAGGTAAAAGTTATGACTAGGGGAGAGTCGGGTAACTTCAGACAGCGGGTAAATTCGGACAGTGATATTTTTTCCTTTATATGTCAGTTGTTTGGAACTAAAACAAAATTAACCGGGCAAACAGTGAAAATCCTGATGAGACGGCTCATTATGACACAAATGTGAAACTCCATCCATCTCTGTACTTGAATGTTCCAGCTTCAAATTAACACTAATGATTCCAGATGCACAGGCTGATCGGAGTCTTCCCTGTTTGTACATGCCATAAGGTACCTCAGACAATCAAATAAACTTTCAACCCCTGCATGTGTACTGACAAATTTGACACTTCAGGTAGCACCAAGAAAATAGTAAAAATGTCTGAATCCTATTCAACATACTGCATTTAATATATGTCAAAAAGACAACCAAACAAGCTGGTAGTCAGTAGTTCACTTCTACTTTTAACTATAAGTTCAAACAAATGTTTATAAGCAAATAATGCATTTTCAGTCTATACTCGTGACTTTCAATAATTCAGTTGGCAGCATATAGAGCAAGTATAGATCTTGTATAATTTAAAGGACATGTAAAGGCACTAGTTTAAGGGTAGAGCAACAGGTTATAAGAAAGCTGATATAGTTCCTTAGCAGTTTTCCTTATTTCTTTTTTTTTTAACAAGAGCTTGTCTCTTTCTAATGATCATTCTTCAGTTTCTCTTCCAATTCTCATGCGCTGCTTTCTCTTCAGTTCCTAATGAGATAATCTCTCTTTAGATTCTAATGAGATGTCACTGTATGTTATATGAGCCCTGTCTTGCAAAAAAGTGCTCATATATACTTAGTAAAACAATTGAAGGATATTAAATTTTAATCCTGTTTGTTACTTTTAATGGAATATATACCAAATCAAATGTGCATGCATGTTCTTGTACCGGGCGTATGCAATTGATATGCAGGATTAATCAACGTCACGCTTCTGTGGTTACTGTAAGGTAACATTCCAAATGTACTGACCCCCTACTGCAAAAAATCACAAACAATTAAAATTGAGTTTAAAGCTGCTATTTCGCAAGTAATTTACATAGGCAGCTTGCCTGATCATTTAAGCGCCTCTTACAATATTCTGATGCCAACTATTCTGCTGCTGATCAAGACTAAACTAAAGAATACCCAGGGCAGTGAGTAGGAGTAGTCTTGATTCTTCAGATTTGCACATGTGTCAAATGCTTTCATTGTGTAACTAACGTTTTATGGGAATGATGGTCTCCTTATGGTAAACCATTCAACTCCTTAAAACCGGTATTAACAACAATTATAGCGATAGGTATGTATGTTTGTGAATTCATGATGTAGGGGTTATTCCATTTGGAGCGGTACTGTACTGTAACCACCTAAGCGTGACTTTTATTGGACAGGCTTTTAATTGTAAATACCCGATACTATTGAATGCATGCATATTGAATTTTGTAAACATTTTGTTTTAAGCAAAAATAATCATAGAATTTTAATATCCTTCAATTGTTTTACTAAGTATATTTGCTAACAGTCACAACTAAAAGCAGTATGTGAACCTGTGCAGCCTCACTATGTACAGCCTTCATTTTGCGTCTGTAGATTTCGTTGGGTCCACACTTGATGTGTGCTAACAACAAAGGCTCTGATCAGACTGCACATTCATGCAGTCTGATCAGAGCTTTAGTTGATATTTGTTTATGCGAAAAGCACCATTTTCGCAAGTTGTGACTCAGTATTATGATGATACGAGCTGGGATACAAATAAACCAACATAGTGGTTGTGTGCCCAGTGCAGACTCAGATCAGCCCAGTCTGACCAGACTCTTTGCTAAGCACTTAAAAGGTAGCTCACGATCTAAGCTACCTCCATGTGGACAGGGAAGACTCTGATCAGACTGGGTGGATGCCCAGGCTGATCTGAGTCTGCGCTGGACATACAACCACTATGTTGGTTTTGTCATGTTGTGGCTTATATGAAGAAAATGTCTCAGAACTAGCTTACTGGATCTAAAATATGCTGCAATGGTAATAATAATAATTTTAAAAAATAGCAACCAAGTTTGAATGAAACAGTCTTGCAATAGCTTGGTCAAGTAACAAAGCATAAATCTATTATATAAATCTAACAATTATTTACACCACAGAATACAGACACCCAGCAATAAGATGCACCTTAGATTTGCAAGTTATCAAACTTTTTAAAATAATGGGCTTGTTCAACACGAATTCAGCTAAAGTCAGACATTTTCAGTGTGCATCCTTACGAGTGACACTCCCTCAGTTTTTGCACCAAAAACCTGATTTTATGTGCTGACTCCAGGAATGTTTTTAAAATTCCTTCTTTATGTAATGTATAATGTGTACCTTTCCATTTTTTTTTTTTTTTTTTTGGTGGGGTAACTCACATTATCTGGCCAAAGAATACACCTACCTACCAACTGGGTACACAAGGTTGGAACTAGAAATGTTTTTCAGAGAAAAACTGATGTCCCCCCACCAGCCCATTTCCCATCCCCTCTAATGAATAAAAAGCTTGAACGAGTAAAATATCTAGGCAAGTTTGGAGAAAATCCATCCACTGGTTTTAAAGATATCCTACATAGATGACTATGACCTTGAAAATGAGGTCAAGGTCACCAAAATAAACTCACCTCTTAAACTTGTCCGAATGATGTATCCATGCATGTTCGGTGAATTTCCATCCATTGGTTTAAGAGATATCACTGGTACAAGAAATTGTCATCTATGTCCTCCAGTGACCTTGAAAATGAGGTCAAGGTCACCAAAATCTAATCAGCTCTTAAACATGTCCCAATGATGTAGCCATGCAAGTTTGGTGAAATTCCATCCATTGGTTCAGGAGATATGGTGGGTACAAGAAATTGTCATCTAAGTTCTCCAGTGACCTTGAATATGAGGTCAAGGTCACCAAAATCTGACCAGCTCTTAAACTTGTCGCAACGATATATCTATGCCAGTTTGGTGAAATTCCATTCATTGGTTCAGGTCAGGAGATATAGTGGGTACAAGATATTGTCATGTAAGTCCTCCTGTGACCTTGAAAATGAGGTCAAGGTCACCAAAATCTAATCAGCTCTTAAACTTGTCCAAATGATGTATCCATGCAAGTTTGGTGAATTTCCATCCATTGGCTCAAGAGAAATAGTAGGTACAAGAAAATGTCATGTAAGTCCTCCAGTGACCTTCAAAATAAGGTCAAGGTCACCAAAACCAAATCAGCTATATAACTTGTCCCAATGATGTATCCATGCAAGTTTGGTGAAATTCCATTCATTGGGTCAGGAGATATAGTGGGAGAAGAAGCTGACATCTAAGTCCTCCAGTGACCTTAAAAATGAGGTCAAGGTCACCAAAATCTAATCACCACATAAACTTGTCCCAATGATGTATCCATAGCAGTTTGGTGAAATTCCATCCAGTGGTTCAAGAGATATCGCGTGCACAAGAAATTGTCATGTAAGTCCTCCAGTGACCTTGAAAATGAGGTCAAGGTCAACAAAACCTAATCACCTCTTAAACTTGTCCCAATGATGTATCCATGCCAGTTTGGTGAAATTCCATCCATTGGTTCAGGAGATATAGTGGGTACAAGAAAGTGTCATCTAAGTCATCCAGTGACCTTGAAAATGAGGTCAAGGTCACCAAAATCTAATCAGCTCTTAAACTTGTCCCAATGATGTATCCATGCAAGTTTGGTGAAATTCCATCCAGTGGTTCAAGAGATATCGCGTGCGCAAGAAATCTGTCACGCCGACGCTGACGCCGACGCCGACGCCCGGGAACCGCACTGAAAACAATATGTCCCCCCTCACCTTTGGTGGGGGGACATAATGATGTTCCATGATAACACTACATTGACAAATCCTTGTTTTTGTTTTCTGGCTTTCACACATCTTATTTCTAACTTTTTTGTTAAATTTAGTTTTTAATCTTGGAATCAAATATAAAAATGCCCTCCAGTTTGCCTACCATGTTTATGAATGTTTTCCTTTTTATGCATGTCCAAAGCAATAGTCTACTACGATAAAAAGAATTCATAACCTACAAAATTAAAGTCCACCTTTTTGAAGCACCTGCAATGGGGAGATTACTAGGGGAAATATTTTTAACCATCTGTAAAGGGAGGTTACTGTAAGCATATTCAATGAAAGAACACCACAACATTGAATATTTTGTAAAGATTTTTTAAAATCTACTAATTAAATATCTACACGTAAAATGCATATTATCTTGGGACATTAGATTCTATCTACCTGTGCTGAGAGACTTAATAAGTTTAAATATGACAAAGAGGTGAAAAAGTATCAATCGGACAACATTCAGTCAGATTTTTCATAACATTTCATTTTTTCGGCAATTATGCAAAATTTCAAAATGCTGATTTTGTTAGTATCAAAAGAAAATTTAAGGCACAAAATATACCCGAAAAAATGCTTGCAAAATGCCCTGCTTTATGTTAATTCCAAAATTCTATTATGCTGAAAAGATTAACAGAGACAAATGTCCCTTCTGTGAATATACATCCCAAAGGGAGGACACTCGGAGCAAGAAGTGTTTTCCTACCTTCTCACAAGGCAGCTACCCTTAAAGAAAAGAATTTGCTCCCAAAGGAAGGTAGCAAAAAAACTTTTCTTTTAGGGTAGCGCCATATGAGAATGTAATTAAATACTTTTCTGTTAAAGTGGTCTCCCTTTGAAAAAGAGGGACAATATCTGATCTATTAAGAGAGCCCTCCCTTTGAAGATTATTCCATTCATTTTCATTGTAAAGTTTCTTCACATTGTTTTTTTGAAAGTTTTGTTCTTCCTGAATTCAACATTTGTTCTGCTGGTGATCCCTGAATCTTGTTCTGTCCCAGAAATGGTCTTGATTCATTTATGAATACATTGTGGTCTGAACGAACTGAAAAGATAAAAATGTCAAGCCTGTTTAAGAGCATCAATATGAAAGAATGTACCAGGGCAAATATCCCTGAGTAAGAATTTGCAGCCTTATGAGGTTCTTACTACAGTCAAACTTACTCATGTGGTCAACTCTATTAAGAGATCACCTGTCTTAGGCAGCCAAATTTTCTGGGTCCCTTAAACAAAAATACAGTACAAATGAACTTGTATTAAGGGGTCACCTGTCTATGTCTTTTCCTTGGGTGACCCCTCCAGATGCACAGAGGCGTGCAAATTTAAGACTCTGCTCAGACAACTCTTTATTGTTTGCATGTGCTATAAGGTTAATGGGTAAACTTTCAGGGGAATTAACTCTGTCATTTTCATTTTTGCCTCCCTTCGGATGAGAATCAACTCTTAATGAAAAGAATTTGCCTCCCTAGGAGCAAATTCTTTCCTTTAAGAGTAGACCTCATTCTGGAAGGTTTTGTCATCCAGGAAAGTGAAGAAGTCACAGAAGTTGTCCCCCTTTGTATAAAAGGCAAACAATACATGAAAATGTACCCACCTACCACAAGATACATGTGCTGTACATCAGGAAATATTCGTAACAGTTTATTTTCAAGAAACTTCACATTTGTGAAGGTATTTAATTTCATGTATCACAAGGAAGTTGGTGTCCTTAGTATTTATGCACTAATTCATGATGTTATGAGACATGCAAATTTACATTGCTCCTGATAAGAAGGGGTAACAGGGATAATTTATGGATACCGGTAATTTTCCATATGTTGTGACCCCTAAATTTTCCTCATGTTGTCACCCCTCAGTAGAACCGTCTCGCTGAGACGATTCTAATGAGGGGTGACAACAGTCATGTTTTCATTTAGAAATAGGAAAAAATATCTTTGAATTAGCCTTAACACCTCCTCTTATCTGGTGCTCTGAATTAGAACTGCAAATATCACTTTTAATTCTCCAAAATAATGAAATTAACTGAAAAGTAAGTATTTGTGGTAGTTTTTCTTATAAGCATGTTCATCTATACACAGTTACCATAATAATCCTATGTGTTCTGACAACTTACACCTTAATAAGCTATTTTCTGTGCCAACCCTTTGCCAGATTCAGTTTTAAACAAATCCAATTGTCTATCATGATGTTTCACGGAACTATTGGTCTCAAGGAACAGTATTGGTCATGACATTCAAAAGCAGCCTGATCTAGATCTGATCCTCACTGTTCAGACACTTCTGTCACGGCTCATACTAAGACTAAACTACAAAGGAATATAAGGCAAATGAGCATTTAATGCTCATTTGCCTTATATTCCTTTGTTGTTTAGTTGTATTTAATGCTCATTTGCCTTATATTCCTTTGTTGTTTAGTTGTATTTAATGCTCATTTGCCTTATATTCCTTTGTAGTTTAGTTGTATTTAATGCTCATTTGCCTTATATTCCTTTGTTGTTTAGTTGTATTTAATGCTCATTTGCCTTATATTCCTTTGTAGTTTAGTTGTATTTAATGCTCATTTGCCTTATGTTCCTTTGGAGTTTAGTTGTATTTAATGCTCATTTGCCTTATGTTCCTATTTAATGCTCATTTGCCTTATGTTCCTTTGTAGTTTAGTTGTATTTAATGCTCATTTGCCTTATATTCCTTTGTTGTTTGGTTGCATTTAATGCTCATTTGCCTTACGTTCCTTTGTAGTTTAGTTGTATTTAATGCTCATTTGCCTTATATTCCTTTGTAGTTTAGTTGTATTTAATGCTCATTTGCCTTATGTTCCTTTGTAGTTTAGTTGTATATAATGCTCATTGGCCTTATATTCCTTTGTAGTTTAGTTGCAATAATATACTACCATATCTATTGGCTATAAGGCGAGATTTTCCATCTCTAGAATAAACCCAAATATCTAATTCAGTCTTATGAAATTCAGCTGTGAGCTGGGCTTTTCCCTTCTTAAACAATCCCAAATATCTAGCTCCATCTTATAAGGTGGATCTAGATTTCTGGGATTGTTTTGGAAGGAAAAATGCCGTATTATAACCAAACTGTGCCTTTGGGCCTCAATAACAGAGTTATAAAAGGACTGCCGTGTCATGTTTCTCCAATACCTTATCTATTCGGCTACAAACAGGATTTTCCCATCTCTTGAATGACCCCAAATATCTTAATAATCAGTCATGAAATTCTGCGTAAGATGTATTTTTCACTTCCAGAACAATTATTACTTACGTTGTCAATGTCAAAGGCTGCCAAACCATGCCTCTCACGGTCAAGATTATCAAAGGTTGCTAGAAATAGATGAAAACAAAATAATTATATATTCCCCCACATTAAGAGAGACGCAGGGTATGTATTTCATAGTAAGTCTGTGATTTTTTATATAAATAAGATCAAACACCATAGCATCTATATGTAGACAGAATGACCTTGCCAAGTTGGCAAGGAGCCACATTTAATGTATACAGTCAACTAGTGATATCTCAAAGTGAAAGTTCATCTCAAACTACTGATATAATCTCAGAATATTTTTTCAGATTCCAGAAAATTTACTTTGAGATACTAGCAGTTTGAGATATTGGGGGCTGAAATGTTATGGAAAATATGAAATGTCTCAAGACGAAATGTCTCAAAAGTATTATCTTTGATATACTGGTAAGAGGGTACTTTGAGATATCAGACTTTGAGATAACAAGAGTCATCTGTAGATTTTATTGGAGAAATAAAACATCATCCCAGAATTATTACCCAATAGATTCCTCACAGAGAGCTTTGACTTTTTTTTTCCTTTCTTTTTTTTTCATATTTTGTAAGTTTCAAAGGAATCCACTAATGCTGTTGTTGTATGATGAAAAACTTGTTTATGACTAAGTTTATGTTTCATTTTTTTAATTCAAGTAAACAAGGTTCTGTTCTAAACAAGAGCTGTCGCCTGACAGCATAGCTCGCCTGAATAGGTGCTTGCCCATCACACAGTCGCTATGGTGGTGTGGACTGCTATGTATAAAACTTCAGGCAAGCATGTCCATAATGACAACACATTTATAAACAAAAGCTATCTCAGAAATGTCTTAAAATAAAAAAATCCACATGAAATTTCAAAGTCCATGAGCTTGAGGTCAAAGAACTAAGGGGTAGGGGGGAGGAGGGCAGGGCTAGGATGT
This sequence comes from Ctena decussata, assembly GCA_963989385.1. Taxonomy (NCBI): domain Eukaryota; kingdom Metazoa; phylum Mollusca; class Bivalvia; order Lucinida; family Lucinidae; genus Ctena; species Ctena decussata. Next base: position 80,499,460 of record OZ022499.1, on the reverse strand, counting down.
ATCAAAGCCTTTAACCGTTATCTAACATCAGTCCAAGTATTAGTATCAACTGAGTCCATTGTGGCACTGTGAAATTATGTCTTCATTAATATAAAACTAATCAAATTCTTTAAGACAAAACTCAAAGTCCATGACCTTGACATCAAGGTCATCCAGTCGGGTTAAGGGGTAGGGGGGAGGAGGGCAGGGCTAGGATGTATCAAAGCCTTTAACCGTTATCTAACATCAGTCCAAGTATAAGTATCAACTGAGTCCATTGTGGCACTGTGAAATTATGTCTTCATTAATATAAAACTAATCAAATTCTTTAAGACAAAACTCAAAGTCCATGACCTTGACATCAAGGTCATCCAGTCGGGTAAGTATATAGTGTTTTGTAAAAACTCAAAAAAGTGTCTAACATCAGTTCAAGTGTAAACTAAATCTCTGCTAAGCATTATGAATCAGTACGCAATTAGAAAACTTTAATAAAGACGAAATTTCCTAAGTCCCTGACCTTGATATCAAGGTCACCGAGCAGGGCTAGGATAGTACTCTGTAAAACTTTGGACTAACATCTAACTACAGTGCAAATATAAAAAGAATTCATCTATGGGTTCAGGAGATATGTGTCATTAAAAAACTTTAACCAAACATCCAATTAATAAAAAGACAATTTTCTAAGTCCATGACCTTGACATCAAGGTGACTGAGGGGGGTGGGGGTTGTACCCTGGAAAACTTCGGACCAATATCTAACTACAGTGCAAGTATCAAAGGAATCCATCCATGGGTTAAGGAGATACTGGGCTTTAGAAAACTTTAACCAAAACATCCAGTCCCAAAAAACTCCCAATTTTCTAAGTCCATGACCTTGACATCAAGGTCAAGGAGTGGGGTGGGGGTGGTACCATGTTAAACTTTGGACCAATATCTAACTACAGTGCAAGTATCAAAAGAATCCATCCATGGGTTAGGGAGATATAGGTCTTTAAAAAACTTTAACCAAAACATCCAATCCGGACGCCGACGCTGACGCGGACGTGGACGCGGACGCCGACGCCATGGTGACAACAATAGCTCTTCCTGAACTTTTGTTCAGGCGAGCTAAAAATAAATTTGACCTTCATGCAAATAATGATGCACAGGATGGCTACAACTCTATGTTTCAATCTGGTCAACTTCTCCTTTGCAGATATATGTCCCTTCAAAAGTATTTGCAGGGCTGAACCACCAGTTGGTGATTTCTCACAAAAGACCCAAGTCATACTTGAATCACAGTCACTAGACAAGAAGCTAGTGACTACACAGGGTTACATTCCACATCCTCAAAATTCCCTGACTTTTCCCTGACATTCCCTCTTTTATGTATCCATAAGTTGACTATAATCTTCAACAGGTAAAGGTATCATCTGATGGATGTTACTCTTAAACGAAAGAATTTGCTCCCAGGAGGCAAATTCTTTCCTTCAAGAGTAGCCCCCCAATGAAAAGGGAGATAAATACCTCTGCACCCTGATTATCTTCCCTGAAAGTGTATTTTTTCCCCTTGGCAGAGCAATAATACATGTATTTTCATTTTTAATTTCCTGACTTGAAGAGTCCTTTTCAAAGTTCCCTGATTAATCATAACATTCCCTGAATTTTCCCTGACCTGAAAAGAAAATTGTTGTCCAGATGTTTTTTCCATGACCAGGGCAACCCTGTTACACGAGATGAATACCTTACAAACAGAGCTTAAGGGGTCCTGCATTACTAATCATACTTACATAACATAGACTTGAGGCGAATAGCACACAAGATAAAGTCTCCAAACTCAACCTCTCCCTTTTTATTGCTAAACCTCATGATAATGGCTGACAGTGATCTGTTGCTCAGACGGAAACCTGAAACACAAAATACAGACTGTATTAATACTAATAAAGGTCCCTGCTCTAATAAATGCCCCCATGCCTCTTTTCCCAAATAATGATATACAGTAGAACTTCAACGGCTTGAACCCTGATGGCTCATTAACCCTGCCTGCCTAGAACTCTTTCCTTGGTCCCTAGAGGTCACTTTATATAGAAGCTAGGATTATTACGATATCTTTCACAATCTGATGTAGATCATAATATCAGGGTCATGTTTAAGTCCTTTTTGTCAGAGTTACAGTTATTGCTCTGTCCAGCAATACAAATCTTGTGGACGCAAATCCTTTTTCAGTTTTCAACCGATCTTCAAAAAACTTGCAAAATATTGTTATCACCAACTAAGTAGATCCTATTTTATCATTTGACATTAAGACCCTATTTTGCAGAGTTAATGCACTTGATTAGTCCACTAAGAGAAATCTAGTGGCCCAACTCCTCTTAAAGTTTTCAGCCAATTTTCTGAAAAATTTCTGAATATCATAATCATCATATGAAGCTAGTCATATTCCATCATGATTGGACCTTTTGTCCTCGACTACGCCCTTAATCATTCAGTAAAGAACACATAGACAAAATACAGCTTTCCATTTAATCAGTAAATAGAGACAGACAGACAGACACACACACACACACACACACACATACAGACACACACATACACAGACAGACAGACAAACTTACCACTGGCATAGAAGGCACTCCTGAGCCTGTATGTGCAGCATGTTTCACTTTAAAAGTTGTTCTTGTCAAACTCTTAAAACACAGCTTTCCATTTATTCAGTAAACAACACAGACAGACTGGACAGACAGACACTTACCACTAGCATGGAAGGCACTCCTGAGCTCATAAGTGCTCAGTGTTCCACTATTGTTCTGGTCATGTTTTTTAAACACAGCTTTCCATTTTCTCAGATCCATCCAGAGCTGTTTAAACTCTTCAAATCCTAGCTTTCCCGACAAGTCACCCTGTAGAACTGAGTTAAGGATCAACATACTTATGGCAATCACAGAAATATATTTATCACATGACGTCGCATCTGAGAGTGTAATAAAGCCATGCATTAAATGCGATAATCCACTAGTGGATTAAATATGCAAATTACGTCGTAACATTATGCGTTAACGTCCATAAAACGTCGCGTTTTCTAATGGCGAAATTGTGACGTTTTAGTGCAAAATTTGCTAATAAAATGCGATTTTAGTGTCATATGATAAATAGAATCTTGCATTCGTGCTTCTGTATTATTGAATTTATTAAACTCGTTGGTGAAAACGATAAGATGCTCGGCACAGCCTCGCATCTTATCTTTTTCCCCAACTCGTTTAATAAATTCAATAATACATGAGCACTCATGTAAGATCCTCTATATCAAAGGCACAAAGTTAGGGAAATTTTTAGGCATTCCTTACTGTGCCATAATATTTCTTATTTTTTCCACCAATTAAAACACATTATATCTGCACCAAAACATAATCTTATCATCACCCTTGCTTTCAGAGACTTTTCAAGTTGGATTTTCAACAGAATCACTTTCACATTTTATTGCATCTCTTACACAATTTGAAATTTGTATCAGAAAGTTAAACCATAGCAACCATTTGTATTAAGGTGTATGGGTACACCTACATGTTTAATTGCCATTTTTTACAAATGGGAACAATTTTTTTAACTTTTTTTGCTTGTCTGGGCAATGGAACTCTTCAGAAAGGGATCTGCCATGAAGGAAAGAATTTGCGCCTCACTGGAATTCTTTAAGAGTTGAAAAGAGGGTAAAACTGAAAATGACAGAGTTGCTTCCCTTAAGAGGGTACCCATTCCCCTTTAAGTAAGACAGCAAGATTTATATCACATCTGAGTTGTAGCTGGTTGTTTATACACTTCTCTTTCCTTTACTAAAGGTCCAGATAAGGTGGTGGTTTAGCAATAATTTCATACAGGTTTTTTTATTTCTCACCAAAAAGATATACTGCATAAGATAGGGGTTTCTCTTCCTAAACAACCCCAAAAACCTAGATCCATCTTATCCATCTTAAAAGATGGATCTAGGTTTCTGGGGTTGTTTTGGAAGAGAAAATTCATCTCATGGTAAAACGAAAATGCCATCCAAGACTACATAGAAGAGTAGACTGATCCAAGTCTTCTCTGTCTGCACTCCTTAGAAAGTGCAAGTTTTTCTCATTTTTTAACAAATATATATACTAGCTACATGTATTTGGCAAGTGTCAGTAGCAGGAATATTATCTGACCATGTGCAGATTTATTTCATCTTTAACAAGCGTGGACTCTGCATACATCAAAGAGCACCATTACATTAATTACCTCATGTTGTGACACAAGCGCATGGTAAGATCTGTAAAGATATTTATTATATACCTAAACAGATCCACATTCACTTTACATTGGAGTAACTGTGCAGTATTTTTAGCTCACCTGAGCCGAAGGCTCACAGGTGAGCTTATAGTATAGGCAGGCATCCGTCGTCCGTCCGTTGTCTGTCGTCCGTCGTCCGTCAATATTTTCAAACGACATCTCCTCTGAAACTACAAAGCCCATTGTTACCAAATTTCATATATGGCATCTATAGGCAGGGGGAACCAATAAGACTGTTTTTTATCCAAATCGCTTCAGAACTTTGGCTGCTATGGCAACTTAAAGTTTCCATTGACTTGTATGGGGAAAATTGAAAATTTGCATTTATTGCTATGTCACTGCAGATATTTTGACAAAACTTTTACAGAAATGTTCCTTGAGTAGTCCTCTATCAACCACATGAAATTAATGTAGATTGCACAATTTGGCTGGTTGCCATGGCAACCGAAAGGTTAAAAATAGAAAATATATTCAAAAATCATCTCCTCAGAAACCATGCAACCAATAAAGCTCAAACTTCACAGAAAGGATCTTAGTACTAGCTTCTATAAAAGTACTGCTTTTCTTGGCAATTGCTCTAGCAGTTTGGTTGCTATGGGAACTTAAAGTTACCATTGACTTTAAATAGCAAAATAGAAAATTTGCATTTATTGCTATGCCACTGCAGATATTTTGACAAAACTTTCATAGAAATGTACCCTGAGTAGTCTTTAACCAGCCAAGTTAAATTTAAGCAAATTTTGCAATTTGGCTGGTTGCCATTGCAACCGAATAGTTAAAAATAGAAAAATATTAAAAAAATCATCTCCGCAGAAATTGTGTGGCCAATAAAGCTCAAACTTTACAAAAAGAACCTTAGTACTAGCCTCTATAGAATTACTGTTTTTCATGGCAATTACTCCAGCAGTTTGGTTGCTATGGCAACTAAGAGTTTCCATTGATTTATAATGGGGAAAATGGAAATTGGCAATTTTTCCTGTCTCATTGCATTTATTCAAATTTTCTTTCTACAGAAATGTTTCTTGAATAGTCCTCTACGTTTCATATGAATTTTCTCCAAATCGCTGAATTTGATTGGTTGCCATGGCAAAATATAGGGTAAATTTTCGAGAAAAAAATAAACAAGAGGCCCACGGGCCACAAAGCTCACCAGATCTCTAGCACAAATTGCAATCATTTGTATAGGCTTAAAATTGCTGTCACATTTGTGCAGGCTAATACAAAATATACAACTACAAAGTCTCAGTCTGACAGTCTGCTGAGTTGATAACAAAATATATAACTATTTCCCAAATTATGATTGCAGTAAATGCCATTTAAATTTCTACATCATTATTAGTCAACGTAAGTCTTATTTGCCATAGCAACCAAATGAAAGAGCAGATTTTCACGAAAAAAAAAAAATTTCAATTCCCAGCCCAAGGATACTAAAGATAAAATCTGAGCCCAATTGGCTAGTGGCTTCAGAAGAGATATTTTTTTAAGCATTTTCCCCCCGTTTTTTGCATTTTGGTTTCCATGGCAACCAATAAAACGAGCAGTGGGCCAGAAGACATATAGCTGATAGAACACTTCTCAAGCAACATTTCTATAAAAGTTCTGTCAACATATCTGCAATGGCTTGGCAATAAGTGCCATTTTTCAATTTTCCCCATTATGAGTCAGTGCTACTCTAAGTTACCATAGCAACCAAACTAAACAGCTGATTTTCATATAAAACACAAACTTTCAATCCCCAAGCCCAAGGATACTACAGATGAAATCTGGGCTTAATCAGCCAAGCGGCTTCAGAGGAGATAATATTTAAAGTACTTCTTTTTCATTTTTTGCATTTTGGTTTCCATGGCAACCAATAAAAGGAGCAGTGGGCCAAAAAAAGCATATAGCTGATAGAACACTTCTCAAGGAACATTTCTATAAAAGTTTTGTCAACATATCTGCAATGACTTGGCAGTAAATGCCATTTTTCAATTTTCCCCATTATGAGTCAATGCAACTCTAAGTTACCATAGCAACCAAACTAAAGAGCTGATTTTCATAAAAACATAAACTTTCAATCCCGCAACCTAAGGATACTACAGATGAAATATGGGCCTAATTGGCCAAGTGGCTTCAGAGCAGATAATTTTTTTTTTTAAGTATTTTTTTCCTTTTTTTTTGCATTTTGGTTTCCATGGCAACCAATAAAAGGGGCAGTGGGCAAAAAAATATATAGCTGATAGAAGACTTCTCACGAAACATTTCTATAAAAGTTTTGTCAATATATCTGCAATGGCTTGGCAGTTAATGCCATTTTTCAATTTTCCCCATTATAAGTCTATGGGAACTCTAAGTTGCCATAGCAACCAAACTAAGGGGCCGATTTTCATAAAAAACACAAACTTTCGATCCCCCAGCCAAAGGATGCTACAGATGAAATTTGGGCCCAATTGATCCAGTAGCTTTAGAGGAGATGTTGTTTAAAAGTGTTGACGGACGACAGACGACGACATACGACGACATACGACAGACGACGACGATGACGACGGACAACTGCCTATACTATAAGCTCCCCCGGAGCCTTTGGCTCTGGTGAGCTAATAAAAAATGAAAAAATCTTCTGCTCAGAAGCCATATGGGGGATGAAGCTGATATTGTGCAAACATGTTGATGACAGAAGCCTCTACATGAATTTTGTTTTTTCTTCCAACCCCATAAAAACTTTGGTTGCTATGGCAACGTATAGTTTCCATTGACTTATAATGGGAAAAGTGAAGCCATGAAGAGGATGAAGCTGATACTATGGATACATATTAATAACATTAGCCTCTACCTAAATGAGGTTTCATATTATCATTGCCCATGTGAACTGGTTGCTATGGCAACTTAAAGTTTCCATAGACTTACAATAGGGAAAGTGGACATTTGGTATTTATTTCTGTGTTACTGCAGATATTTTGACAAAAGCTTTACAGAAATGTTCCTAGAGTAGTCCTCTATCAGCCATATGAATTTTGCCAAAAGACCTGATTTTGATTGGTTGCCATTGCAACTGAAAGGCCAAATTTTCAATTTTTTCATTTTTTTTTTTGCCAAAGATCTCCTTCTCAGAAGCCATTAAGGGGGGATAAAGCTTATTTTTTGCATAAATGTTTGTGATATTATCCCGCTCATAAATGGTTTGTTTATTGCTGTTGTGGATGTTGTTTTGTTGCTGTGACAACTTAGTTTTTCCAGCATAGCCTCAGTGCTCAGGTGAGCGATATAGGGCCATTGGCCCTCTGGTTTGCATATTGCATGGAGTCAAGTGCATATTGCACAGAGTTAAGAAGTCACGTTCACCAGAACTACTTTTGAGAGGATAAAAATGTGGCGGCCATTTTGTTGTCGACTGCAATTAAAAATCCAGTAAAACGATGATACTGATGGCAGTTTCGCTGTATAAATTGCATATAAGACAGTTAAACACGATTTACAGTAAAGCCAGAGAAAAACTTGACATAAAGTGCAACTGATGTGCACTAGCCCAGAGAGAGGTGTGCACATGACTTTGAGTAAGCTCAGAGACACAGGTGCACTCGACTTTGCGACCCAAGTGCACTAGACAAATTTCCAACTCAGCAATCACCTGTGAATTCAATGTGCACATTCATGTTCAGTATATTTGCTATAAACCTACTCTACAGTTCTTGGTTCAACATTGTAAGACACCATTTATTCTTGATTTTTCTTTTTCACTTTCTTTTTATTTATCTATTTCATTCCCTCTTTTTCTTTAACCAAACATATCAAATTTGATCTTTTTATGTCATTTGAAGTCTGTACTGTGCAGGTTGGTCGGGGTCTCACCAGTGCTGTTATTACGCTTTCAGTCGTTTTTTGTACTTATCAGTTCAATTGTTACGATGATGATTCATGAGACCCTAACCCGTCTGAATAGCGTTGCATGTTTCTTATGGTCTAACTGGTTCCGTCGATGTACGTCTTCAGGCGTTATGTTATGTCTGCAGCTATTAGAAAGGGTATGTGCTTAAAGATAGATGTATTTATATATCGCTTCCTATCCTGTATATGTATATTGTATATTATATGTATAAATGCTCATGGGCCATAATGGCTTATTGCATAAATAAAGTATCATATCATATCATGTAATCACCATCTATTTATTAATGAATACCAATCAATTAAAAATAGTGGTAAAAGGTTGGGATAATTACATTAAATAGAACATTCTATCAAAGTAATTTAAAGGTGCGCAAACAATGATTTTTTCTAATACCCCTTTCAGTTTTTCCTAGTGACAAAATTATGAGTAGGTGGAGTGAGAAGTGCCATTATATTTAAATGTAGATAATGCTTTATTCCCAACACACTTCTTTAATGCTTTTGTTGTTATAAGACAATAAAAGATGACAGCCAGACAGAAGTCTCTTTCAGGTAAGTATTTATCTAATTGTTACCTTATTTATTGCAGAGCACCTCGTTTAGTAAGGCTAATTTAAATATGTTTATTTTAGTATATCGATGTTTTGGAAGAGCTTGCTTAACGCTGCGTATTTAATTATTTATATTTCAACATATTTATTTACATAACGTTACACGATAATAAATTTGGCTAATTATCTCTGTCACTATTTCTGAAGTAATTACAGAAATTTGTGGACTTATATATATATATAATTTTATATCATTGCAACTCTATAGTCACTGATTATCTATCTGACAAAACCATGACATTCCCTGTCCGCCAAGCAAAGACGCATTTCAGCCTGGGAATCCATCCAGTCTGATCAGTCTCTATTTTGCTCATGCAGTCAGAGAAGATTCTGATCAGCCTCGGTGGATGCTTAGGCCGATCTGAGTCTTTGCTGAGTCATTTTGTTGGATCTGTCGCGCAGCGGCTCGAATGAGATGGATTTGAATAAGGCATCTGTCAATACATGTATCCTTGGGCAAGAAGATTTCTTGTTTGTGTAAATGTTTGATCACTGTGTACTTAAAGGTCTGGTTTTTGCTCTTCAAACCCATAATGGAATCTTCTTCAATAAACGGGTAATAAGAATATCGAATGCATCTCTTAATCTCCTCGTTATTAAAGTCATAAAATATTAAAGTGCTGAGACAGCTGCCAGCCTCAGGGTTCCCGGTGGTGTATATTCACGAATCAATCCAGTAAAACCTTAAACAAATGGAGATCAGAACCATATATTTTGGAGAAAAAAAAACATAAAAAGGAGAAAATGCAAATAAAATAAAATAGATAGAAAAATAGAATTGAACTGAAAAAGGAAATTTAGAAGAAAGAAATTTTGATATATATATATATATGAATATTTTCTTGTATATTACTTACAAATCGTACTTACTTTACTTTTTACCATTTTACATATTTCGCCATTATGATTTTCAATTTTAATATTATTAACTTTTTAATTCATTATTTTATCTTATTTATTTATTGGTTTGGTAGTTGAAATATTCTGCAATTTAATAAATTTTGAATTTTCAAATAAAGAAAGACAACGCAATTTGTAAAGATAAAATTTTTGTTTCAAGGCTCGCTGCATAGATCCCTAAGACTACAATTAGATTGTGAAACATATGTTTTGAAAATCATTGATAATCAGTTTGAGGAAATAAGTTTAGTGATTAAAGCAAGGTATCTGTTATTGATTTCCCTCAACTAGTCCACATTAAGACATAAGGTATGAAAAAAATAATACAAATGAAAAAATCTACAAAGACATCTTAATTCTTTGTATCACATGTAGTCACCGTGGAAAGGAAATATTCCTGTTGCGTTATATGTCGTAATGGGTTGTAAATTGTGTAGACTCTGGCCAGGCTGTGGACACATTTGAGCCGCGACACGAGAAAACCGACAATGTGGTTGTGCGTCCAGCGCAGACTCAGATCAGCCTGGGCATCCACCCAGTCTGATCAGAGTCTTCGTTTAGCGTTGAATGGGTAGTTAAGGGTCTAAGCTACCTCCATGCGGACAGCGAAGACTCTGCTCAGACTGGGCGGATCTGAGTCTGCACTGGCCGCACAACCACATTGTTCGTTTTCTCGTGTCGCGGCTCATTTCTAGTTTCTTGATGAATTGACCCCACTTGAGAAATGAGTAAAAATTGAAAATTGCAGAGTTGCTATTCCTGAAAGTATGCCCATGAACTTTAATACTGTATACCGTATTGCGTGAAAGTTTAACCTTTACACATATCTCTTATGCAAAATCCATATGATCTCCAATTCAAACTGTATTCAAGGCTGTCGCGGCTGATCCGGACCGGCCATGGACCACTGTTTTGACAAGCATAATATGAATATTACTCCCCCCACCCTCTTTTTTCCATTTGTGTTCTCTTTCCCCCATTTTTTTTTAAATCTTAACTAAGAGTGTGCGGAAAACACCAACCCTTTTTCATATTAGTCAATGAAATCTTGTTATCAGCCGGAGTCAACTATTGATAAGCCTGAGGATGTGAAGCGAAGTGTCGGCACACTTCATATACAAACATTGCGATCGTGAAACAGATACCTGTTTGATCGGATTAACTTACTAAAGAATTTGCTTGATGAGAGAATTTAGAGACACTTCAACTATTTGCAGGGGTAGACATAGTTGTTTTGCAGTGCTTCAGATAAGAAGGGGTAGTGTGGTAATTTACAGATAATTTATCACATTTCTCCATAGAAAAGTATATAATCTTTATTTCCTCCAATAATGAAGAGTACATGTATATAACATACAACACAATACCAAAGTTGTAAGCCCTCATTAGAATCGATTCACCGAGAAGGTTCTAATAAGGGGTTGCAGTCTGGAACTCTGTATTTGTGATGTTTTTTCGAAATTTTACAGAAGTAAATTGTCGTCTGCCTTTTAGGTGCTTAGAGGGTTTATAAACTAAAGGAGGGTTTTGTCTACTTTTGGTGACCAGATACACTTTCAGAGGAAGCAACTCTAATCATTTTCATTTTGTTTCAATATACATGTAGGGTTCAACCCAAGAAAGAATTGAAGTGAGCCCCTATGATCAAATTCTTTCCTACATGAGTTTATTTTGTCTAGGAAAGCAGACAAGAAAGTCACAAAAGTCGTTCCCCATTTAAAAAAAAATGCGGAAAAAAAACGTGATAAAAATTGCAGGAAAACGTGATAAACTAGTAAACTGTCTTAAGCCTTGCAGACAAGGCATCTCATATTTTGAAGAACAAAAACAGCGTAATTTGCAAATAGCGTAGATCCTGATGAGGCGACTCATAATAAGCCTACACTGTTTGCCCTCTAGTCTTTGAATTCTTATTCGTTTCTTTAATATAGCGCGAACAAACGAAAATAGCTGAATTTGCAAATAGTGTAGATCCTGATGAGGCGGCTCATAGTGGGCAGCCTAATTTAGATCTGCACTGTTTGCCCTCTAGTGTTTGAATTCTTATCCATTTCTTTAACATCTATAGCGCGAAACAAAAAATGAAAATTGCTGAATTTGCAGATAATGTAGATCCTCATGTGGCGGCTCATAATCAATTGATTGAATGAGCAGCCTCATCTAGATCTACACTGTTTTCTCTCTAGTCTGTGAATTCTTATCCATTTTTTTAAACACTTAGAGCGCTAAAGAATGAAAAGCGCGGAATTTGCAAATAGCGTAGATCCAGATAATGCGGCTCATAATAACCAGCATCATCCAAATCTACACTGTTTGCCCTCTAGTCTTTGAATTCTTATCCATGCATTTCAATTCTGCGCTGGGCGAACAACCACATTGTTGGTTTAGTCGTGTCGCGGCTAATTTATTTCTGACTTTGTTTACTTAAGACGCCGCAGAAGTGTGAATACATGTATCCACTCAGTTTTAGAGTTTATTGTTAAAACAACAGTACAATAAACTAAGATTCAAAAGCGTAATGAAAGTGGATTTAGAACAAACAAACAGATTTACCTTTGAATATGCTTGATCCACAACTCATTGTGTTAGTTTTGTCATGATTCAAGATCAAATAAAAGAATAAAATAAAGTTGATAGTTTAATACCTTACAATATGTCTTTTCTGATTTGCAAATAAAAGGAAAAAAAAAAAGAAAAAAGAAAGACATCAGAAAATTAGAACCAATACAAATTTAAAATTGTTATATTTTCTTTACTCTTGCAATACAAATTAAAAAAAAGATGATCTGGGTAGTGCACAAACTGTATGTCCATTCCATGACTGGCTAATCATAAAAGTATGTGTAAAGGTTCAATCTGAACTCTGAACTTCAGGTGCACTACGGTTTGAGAATGGGGTGCAACTCAATGCTCAAAGCTAGCTCAGGTGTAGTGCAACTCATGTGCAACTGGGTTGCACAAGGGTGTCAAGTCTTTCTCTGGCTTTACTGTACCTTTGACCTGTCAATCTTTTAAGGCATAGTCTGTGAATATTAATGAAGAATTCCTATGAGTTGCAGAGAGTAGGACTGGAAAATGGCGCCCACTTCTTGTTAACTTTAAAGTTGGTTTACTGAGTTGCAGATTCTATAACGTCATATTCACTTTCGCGCCGTCAGGACTGGCTTTCAGCATGTATGAAGACACCAAAACTGCATAATGATATTTCAAATTTAAAGAAATTGTGGTTTGATATGCTGATATTTATTTTAATTTCTTATGTAGACAGCACTGCTGAAATTAGCGGATTAATGATAAAGGTATATAATAAAAAGGTTATTGAATTTATATTGGGAAATATTCGGAACTCTTTCATATGGCGGAAATATATGAACTCGTGCCGAATATTTCCCAATATAAATTCAATAACCTATAAATACCATGCAGACCACTTGACTTTCATGAGCGCAGAGATACTGGCTAAGTAAGTGTTCTAAATTTTAGAAATTAGAAATTCTAGAAATTGTTCAAGATATTTTGGGTCTTTCAGAAATTACTTTTGGCAATAATTTTGGGTGCTAGAATTTTTAGGGTATTTGGAATTTTAGAAGAATTACCATATGACCGTTTTAGACATCTGAGGTCATATTGGAGGGAAAACTCCTCATATAATAGCCAAATAAATAAGGTATTGTAACCCATAATAAGAACTGCCTCACTGAGGGAGTTATAAAGATGGGTCACAAGGTACTAAACCTAAATAATCCTTAAAACCCATCTGAACTATTATATGTATATTAAAAGGATACATCGTGCATAGCTACCATACTTCTGCACACGTCGATAGAAAATCCATCAAAGCTGAATTCTGAAATAAAAGACATTTATAGATAAAGAAATGTTACACAGAACTTGCATCACTGTAAGTCACATAGCTAATAGTTGTTACCATATTCTATCTAATAGCCACACATGCTCTAATAAGCCCACACTGAATGTACTATGCAAATTAGAAAACCATATGTTTCGTTTCAGCATATACAGACCAACTCATGCAAAAGAAAAAACCTGGCATATTATGTGCTTAGATTACTGTGCATCTGAACTAAATACTATTTATATGAAATGACAAATTTTGGGGAATATTTATTTTTTTTAAAATCTCCAGAATGCTTTTTTCTGAAAACTCGAGTTAACTTGAGAAGTTTTGATTTAAATGAAACCATGACCACTTCACAATGTTTTTACAAACTAGGCAAATTTCTAGAAAATAAAACAACAGTTACTGCAAATATATTCCAATTTACAGTACCTTCAACATGATTTACAGGGGATGCTACATCTTCTGGGGCCGTATTCATAAAGCCACTTAAGTCGTTGCTATGCTGTTGCTAAGGCTAAATTTCTTTGAAGGAGATTCCCTACAACTATGAAATTTGGTCTGGAGGAACAGTCTTAAAGAAATTTAGCCTTAGCAACAGCATAGCAACCACTTAAGTCGTTTTATGAATACGGCCCCAGGAGTATATTTCATTAATTATTTGAAAATATGGTGCAAACTACATGTTTTGCAGTGTTTAGCATAGCACCTGCAGGACAAGAATATTAAACAGTTCAATTAAGTAATGATTCAGTGCTTAGCTGAGATACGCCACAACTGAAACAATCTGTATGAGTTCTGGTTCTTTTGCTGAGCTGGTTTGCAGATTTAACAAAAGATGACTGAATCAGACGAACAATTCTTTATGTCAACTAAATTATATAACAAAGTAAGCAGTTTTGATGAAATGGAACTGACATGATTTTTATCATCAATATACATGTATATTTAATTCAAAACAACAACAACAAAAAAAAAACCACTGATAAGTGAAAAGTAGCATAAACTTGAGCCTACCCTACAGGAATTAGTGTAAAGAACATATTGCAACTGTTCTGGCATCTTAGTAATAAACTCCTATGTTTGCTCAGGCATTTTGTGCAGGATTACCAGTATTCAAAATAATTTGGCTTACAGTTACATTCTAAAGAAAAAAAAAAATTAAGTACATAAACCCCTCCAAGAAAATCTTAAAGTTAGCAAAGCAACTACATGTAGTAAAGGCCTCAATCTGATCATCGGTTTTGATGTTCTATGAATATTTCAGTTCAGCTCAGTTCAATTCTCCTAACGACATTCCCCAAGTGGCTCAGTGGTACGTAACCATAGTTGCACACTTGGCACCATGTGTCCGTCCAATGCTATGAATATTTCCAAGAAAGGTCAAACTATTATGTGATGGGTGGGGAGCTTAAAAATTGGTTTACAGTCTCGCGAGGGGGGGGAGGCTAAGCTGTACCATCAGCCATTATCTAACATCAGTCCAAGTATTAGTATCAACTGAGTCTGTCATCGTGGCACTGTAAAATTATGTCTTCATAAATATAAAACTTTAACCAAAATCTTTGAGACAAAATTCTAAGTCGATGACCTTGACTTCAAGGTCATCCAGTGGGGTAAGTATAAGGTGTTTTGTAAAATCTCAAAAAGTGTCTAACACAGTTCAAGTATAAACTAAATCTCTACCAAAAGCATTATGAATAAATATGCAATTACAAAACTTTAATAAAGACCAAAATTTCGTAAGTCCCTGACCTTGACATCAAGGTCACTGAGCGGGGTTGGGGTAGTATTCTGTAGCTCTAACTACAGTGAAAATATAAAAAGAATTCATCTATGGGTTCAGGAGATATGTGTCTTTAAAAAACTTTAACCAAAACATCCAATCAATAAAAAGACAATTTTCTAAGTCCATGACCTTGACATCAAGGTCACTGAGGGGGGGTGGGGGTAGTACAGTCGTAAACTTGAGACAAATATCTAACTTCAGTACAAGTATCAAAGGAATCCATCCATGGGTTAAGGAGATATTGGGCTTTATAAAACTTTAACCAAAACATCCAGTCCAAAAAAACTCCCAATTTTCTAAGTCCATGACCTTGACATCAAGGTCACTGAGTGGGGTGGGGGTGGTACCCTGTTAAACTTTGGACCAATATCTAACTACAGTGCAAGTATCAAAAGAATCCATCCATGGGTTAAGGAGATATAGGTCTTTAAAAAACTTTAACCAAAACATCCAATTCGAACGCCGACGCCGACGCGGACGCGGACGCTGACGCCGTGGTGACAACAATAGCTCTTCCTGAACTTTCGTTCAGGCGAGCTAATAAAAATAAATAAATAAAGAAAGACTAAAAACTCACAGTGACACACTGTGAGCCTTAAGCTGAAAGCTAATTACATCAATAATGAAAGAAAACATGCACATTAACCAAGGAAATAGATTAACCACATCTACCCTAAATTTTTATTTTTCTTTATATTCAGACAAATTAAGGAGCTTTAAGGGGAATGGGTGCATCTCCATGTTTCTCTACCACTTTCACAAAGGGAAACAACTTTTATGACCTCCTGGCCCGGAGGTTATAAAACTTGAGTACATTCTCAAACTCAAAATAAAGCACACTGATTGGCTGCTTCCGAGCACATGCTTCCCATGCTCGGAAGCACCCAATCAGTGCTTTATTTTGAGTTTGAGATTACTCAAGTTTTATAACCTCGGACCCTGATATTTTCCCTGGACTAAGAAGACAGGAGCAAATTCTTTCCTTTACAAGTTGACCCCAATTCAGAAAAGATCCAAAAATGAAAATGGCAGAGTTGTTTTCCCCGAAAGTGTACCCATTTGTCTCAAATAGAACTATCTGCTAACTATGTAGACACTGTGAATCAGTCTGATCTGGGTCTGCTCTGTCTGCTCAAGCATTTTGTCCTAAAATTTAGGGTATATATGATATCTGTGTGTATACAATATATATATACTTTGTGCAGATCTTTTTTTTTAACAGGAAACAACAAATTAACTTGTAAAGAAGCTGCATTATTCTATTCTATTTGTCCCATTATGCCCTCTGTATTCTGTTGTGGCATGCAATACCAAAGAGTGAAGCATTAAGGTGTTTACAAGAAATTACATGGTGCCTTTATTTCAATAAAGTAAAATCTATGTCATTTTCTGTCCCTAAATCAGAAGCTCTAAAACACTAACACTATGCATGTTGAACTCCTCTGTAGAAAATGTAGAGGACTTCACTGTTAGCTTATAGTATGCTTACAAGCTGGAATTCACTGCAAGCGGGCCATTGTAAGCAGTTCTCTCAGATCTAAAACTGAATTTTAATAAATGTGCTGGGGTATTTCAAGCATTTCTCTTTCTAAACTTTAAGTCGTTAAATCCCAGTGATGAAATTAGCAAAATTTGAAAACAGCGTAGATCCTGATGAGTCAGCTCAGAATGAGACCCCTCATCTAGATCTACACTGTTTGCCCTGTAGTCTTTGAATTCTCAATATGAAATATCTTGGACAAGGCATTTTTTCTAAAGTTTGCAGATGCACTTAAAGAATTGATAATGTACTGGGACAATTTTTAAATACCAAACTTACCATACCACAGATGTTTTATAAAACTGTTGTATGAATGAAAAACCATGCAGACTCTGATCACACTGCATCTTTACGAGCAGTCTGATCTGGCCAACTGTGAAACTAAGAATTTTATAGCTTCTAATAGATGTTACACTGTTGTGCTATGCACAACTGTCTTCCTACAACTTACCAAGTGTATCATCTGTAAATATGTCTCAAATTTTTAAACAATACCACAACCTTATCATATTACAGCTTTTCCAGATGTTTTATTCTGTGGCAAAGGAAAAACATACTCAAAGCAAGCCGGTATGTCATCAACCATGCAGTCTGGTCAATATAGAATTTACTCCAATACTATTCTCAAGGGTTGAAAGTTTGAGATTCAACAATTTTGCATTAATTAATTGGTATAAGCTTTTGTCCTTTTGCCTAGCTGTCTATAAACTCTTTAGTATAAAACTTTATTTCACGAAAAGTCACAAAATGTCTTTAAGTCCCAGTGACGAAATTAGCAAAATTTGCAAACAGCATAGATCCTGATGAGGCAGCTCATAATGAGCTGCCTCATCTAGATCTACACTGTTTGCCCTGTAGTCTTTGAATTCTCAATATGAAATGTCTTGGACAGTGCTAGTCGCAGGCAAGACAACAAGAGCTGTCGCCTGACAGCATAGTTCGCCTGAATTGGTGCTTGCCCATCACACAGTCACTATGGTGGTTTGGACTGCTATGCATAAAACTTCATGCAAGCATGTCCATAATGAAAACACATTTATAAACAAAACCTATCTCAGAAATAAGTCTTAATATAAAATTGAAATAAAAAAATGAAATGAAATTTCAAAGTCCATGAGCTTGAGGTAAAAAAAACTGACAGGTGGGGTGGGGGAGGAGGCTAGGATGTATCAAATCCTTGAACCATTATCTAACATCAGTCCAAGTATTAGTATCAACTGAGTCCATCATCGTGGCACTGTGAAATTATGTCTTCATAAATATAAAACTTTAACCAAAATCTCTAAGACAAAATTCTAAGTCGATGATCTTGACTTCAAGGTCACCCAGTGGGGTAAGTATAAGGTGTTTTGTAAAAACTCAAAAAAGAGTCTAACATCAGTTCAAGTATAAACTAAATCTCTGCAAAGCATTATGAATCAGTATGCAATTACAAAACTTTAAAAAAGACAAAACTTTCCTAAGTCCCTGACCTTGACATCAAGATCACTGAGCGGGGTTGGGGTAGTACTCTGTAGATCGAACTACAGTGCAAATATAAAAAGAATTCATCTATGGGTTCAGGAGATATGTGTCTTTAAAAAACTTTAACCAAAACATCCAATCAATAAAAAGACAATATTCTAAGTCCATGACCTTGACATCAAGGTCACAGAGGGGGGTGGGGGTAGTACCTTCGAAAACTTTAGACCAATATCTAACTTTAGTGCAAGTATCAAAGGAATCCATCCATGGGTTGAGGAGATATTGGGCTTTATAAAACTTTAACCAAAACATCCAGTCCAAAAAAACTACCAATTTTCTAAGTCCATGACCTTGACATCAAGGTCACGGAGTGGGGTGGGGGTGGTACCCTGTTAAACCTTAGACCAATATCTAACTACAGTGCAAGTATCAAAAGAATCCATCCATGGGTTAAGGAGATATAGGTCTTTAAAAAACTTTAACCAAAACATCCAATTCGAACGCCGACGCGGACGCTGACGCTGACGCGGACGCTGACGCGGACGCGGACGCCGACGCCGTGGTGACAACAATAGCTCTTCCTGAACTTTCGTTCAGGCGAGCTAAAAATGTGTAAATAAATACACAGCCTCCAAAAAGCATAAAAAGTAATTATCACAAACATATTTTACATTTAGCAAGCACAAGACTGCATGGTTGCATGTGCAGCAAAGTCATGTATTTAACCCATTCCATTCGGGATACCCCTTTAGGGGTATCTGGGCAAACAGTTTGGATCCAGATCAGGCCCCACAATTGTGTGGGGCCTGCTCTGAGATCCAAACTGTTTGCTGCCCAGGCATCATTTCAACAAGAGTTGGTTAGACAAATAATGTCAAAATATTCTTGATTTTTGATGC
Source organism: Ctena decussata (assembly GCA_963989385.1). Classification (NCBI taxonomy): domain Eukaryota; kingdom Metazoa; phylum Mollusca; class Bivalvia; order Lucinida; family Lucinidae; genus Ctena; species Ctena decussata. The sequence continues at coordinate 80,480,269 of OZ022499.1, read as the reverse complement.
AGATGACAATTTCAGCAAACAACAAAAAATACCCAGAATGCAATGGGTTAGACATAATACATAACTCATATAGCATTGCCTTGTGTACCCTTGGTGAGTGTAAAGTTTTCTCAGTCACATTCTGATACATGTATATTCTATGTTCCGCCATAGAGGCATGAATCATACTACAACAAAACTGAACTCCTGTGTAAAATAAATTTGTTAGAAATTATAAATACAGTAACCATAGCATGCAACATCTACCATATTCAAATTCTATTGTCACAGATGTCCAAGACTAACAGCGTTCTAAGACTCACTGTTTCATGTTCTTACAATCAAAATTTTCACCACTGGTTAACTTTGTACATACAAGGGCTGTTAGGAAATGAAAATGAGCTGTTATGAAACGAAAAAGAGTCATAGTTACCAAATGACCTGATGACCAGGTTGTTTGGTATCTACAACTCTTTATCATTTCGTAACAGCTCTTTTTCGTATCGTAACATCCTTGAAAACATAGTTTACCAGGTGTGATACTGACATTATGAATTTGGTCAGGCATTCAAGCAAATATGTATACAGGCAGAAGCCTGCAGAGCAATAAAAATTAGAATCAAATGTATATCACAAATTTATTCTCCCATGATCAAACTTTGAATATGGTAAGCTTAATACAATATACACCAATGAGGTTACAATATATGTAAAGCTTCCCCCGACAGTTTGTGTCCTGTATTTGTGCAGTTCTTACCCATGTAACCCGCTTCATGCACAAAATAGAAAACAACAAAATCACATCATGGCACTTAAACATGTAAAATTTTATTATGACAAACCTGCAAAATAACAGCAATAAAAATTCAGATTACATTTTTCAAAGATACAAATGGATTTCGAAAACAGAATTCTGTATTGCACTTCAGCTGCTTTGTAATGACAGACATTATACAATAGCCGTAATTTACATAAGCTGCAGTGCAATATGGAATGAAGACTATTTTTGCTATGTTTATTTTATTTTTACTTATTATTTAATTCATTTTTACTTTTTTTTTTGTTTCTCTCATTATCTGCTAACCAATGTTTTCATTATTTTTCTTTCAATTTTTTATTTCTACCTTTTTTGTTTATTAATTATTTTTATTTATTCTTTATTTAAACATTTTTTTTGTAACAACAAAACACAGTGTTTCACTTGTTTCTATTCTGCACTCATTGTGGTAAAGCTGAACATACAGATACACATGAACATATTTTAAACACAAACAGTATGTAAATAACATGACTTATATAGTTTTGTTTATATTTCTGGTTACTCTATATTTAATTTTTACATTGTATCACAGTCTAGATATCTTCCATAAAATATTTTAAGATTGTTGTTGCTTTAGCAATTATCACAGTTTTCTTAAAGATCTTATTACCAACACATCAAGCAACATATTTCATGCAGCAGTCACAACTACCCGTTTCATTTCATGCAATCTATTTAGTTTAGATATTTTGTATATCAACATCTACATATTCTTGTATATATATTTCAACATTTACGTAATCTTGTAATCTTTCAAATTTCAATAGAGACATATCTCTGTATAGCTCCTGATGAAAGTGTTTTTTTTTTTTTTTGTTTTTTTTTTCGCAGTTACTGTAAAAAAATCTAATTTTTGGGATAAACAGGTGTGCGTAAACAGTGCAGACCCAGATCAGACTGCTCCCAAAGACTCAACATAGCCTCTTTTCATTCTCAACCCTCAGATTATGGTTATTATTTTAGATGTCCCTATTTTTAGAATTTTTATGGAAAATCTGGGACAATTTTATTTCCACATAAAAGCATACAGTAACTCTTAACTGAGGGATCAAAACATATGTATGAAGAGTGTAAAAATGTATGAATGACCTGTCATCACAAACCACTCTTACCAGGAGCTATGACCTCTGACCAGTTACAGTTTCTCTCATTCTCCCTAAGCTTACCAACTGAATGCTGAGATCCACTGCCTTAAAAAGACATGCAGACATTCATTCGAAATATGCCATTATACTGTATCAAATGGGCACTCAGTTCATTGGTATTTGAGTGTGCTAAAGATTTCCACAAGAAAATTTCATTTAAATTTCTTTGGTTTAAATGTTTCTCTTCTTCCCCTTTAATGTAATAATAGCATGCTAGATGGATCTAGATTTTGGGGGTTGTTTTGGAAAGAAATAAACAGATCCTCTTGCAGAATTACCATATTAATCCTATTAAATGCCCCTGCTTTAATACACACTCCCTGTATCTTTCCCGAAAATAATGTTATATTAATTTGCATAAATTCCTGTTTACTTTCCTGGATGAGGTAGCTCTTTATATTCGGGGTCTACTCTTAAAGGAATGAATTTGCTAGGAGCATTTGCTTTATGAGTTGACCTCCACCCTACTGAAAAGGGAGGCAAAAATAGTAGCGTAACACTTCCTCTGAAAGTGTACCTTGGTTCTCATAAATTCTGTTTATTAGAGGTATTTAGGCAGGGGCTGATTAACTACAATTTGAGCTCTAAACAACACCCCTCTTGCTTGAAATGCAATGCCCCAAGACAGTTTAATACAATTAATATGGTAATAGAAGGTCATTTTGGAGGAGGAAAATCTTTCTGTCTTACAGCTGAATAAAAATAAAACTCAAGAGAAGTGGTGTCTATCAACTGTCCTAAACATCATTCACCACAGACATGTATATATGTCAACAAGCCATAAAAGTTACAACATACAAAGTTATGCAACGACATGGAATATCATTCAGGTGCTCAATTTTCATTCATCGTATGCAAGACACTGTCATTCATATCTATGGGCATCAACTTTCATTCATCTTATGCAATGAAACTACCATTCATATACATATGGGCATCAACTTTCATTCATCTTATGCAATCAAACTGCCATTCAGATACATATAGGCATCAACTTTCATTCATCTTATGCAACGACACTGTCATTCATTACTTATGGGCATCAACTGTCAATCTTAAGTAAACCTAACTGAGCATAATAAATAATGAAAACTTTTAACACATAAAGCACCCAAAATGTCAGTGGTTAAATTTGCAAACAGCATAGCTATACTGTTTACCTATATTCTTTGAATTCTAATATGATTTATCATATGACGTCGCATCTGAGAGTTTAATAAAGCGATGCATTAAAAACGATAATCCACCAGTGGATTAAATATGCAAATTACGTCGTAACACTATACGTTGACGTCCATAAAATGTCGCGTTTTCTAATGGCGAAATTGTGACGTTTTAGTGCAAAATTTGCTAATAAAATGCGGTTTTAGTGTCATATGCTAAATAGAATCTTGCATTCGTGCTCCTGTATTACTGAATTTATTAAACTCGTTGGTGAAAACGATAAGATGCTCGGCAGTGCCTGGCATCTTATCTTTTTCCCCAACTCGTTTAATAAATTCAATAATACATGAGCACTCATGTAAGATCCTCTATATAGCCTGGATGAAACATTTTTTGAAAGTTTGCAGACTTAAATTTTGACATCTGCTTTATTGGCACTTTAAGGGTTAAAACGATAATTTTTACCAAATGATTTTCTAAAATAAAAGTTTTTAATGCACTCTGAGAATATATAATTCTACACTGAACTTAACCCATTCCATTTGGGATAGCCCTTTACGGGTATCTGGGCAAACAGTTTGGATAAACGTGGGGCCTGATCTGAAATCCAAACTGTTTGCTGCCTAGACATCATTTCTACAAGAGTTAATTAAACCAATATTGTCAAAATATTTTTTATTTTTTAAGCAGACGACAATTTCAGCAGACGACAAAAAATTCCCAGAATGCAATGGGTTAAAGGTAAAATGAATTATCATATTTCCAAAATCATTCTGAACTTCGGGTTTCATTCCTTTGTAAAACACTTACGAGTCAGGTCTGCAATGCAAACATCATATTTTATACATTTTTTCGTGAACCAAAAGGACCTGTCTGTACAAGGACATCTTCTTTAGACATTGGCGTGTTCTTTATTTTCTGAGCCCTGGTTGTTCAAAGCATCGTTAGCCTAACAAGCTCGTTAAGAGGTCAACTTGATAAGTGTTTTATGACTTCATAACCAAATATATCTATATTTTTTTATTAAAATGTGAGAAGCTTTTCAGATTTTTTCAGCAAAAAATATTGGCGTATTTGAGATATTAACGTTTGAAATTTTAATGAAATGTTAGCTAACGACCTTATTAGTTTTGAACCTGGCCCTGGTGACGATATCTTGACCTTACACTGCTTCTTAAGTTTATTTCGCTCTACAAGTTTTCACAAGCTTATAGCCAAACTTAATAAATACCTCATAAACTTAACTGGAACATGGAACATGTATACCGACTGGTTTGCAAGATAATTTCAAAGCTATCCTTGAAATGTCTATGACTTGAATCATGTGAGCCACAACACGAAAAAAACCAACAATGTGGTTGTGCGCCCGGCGAAGACTCAGATCAGCCTGGGAAGCCACTCAGTTTGATCAGACTCTTTGTTAAAGGCTCAAAGGGAGGCTAAGAGTCTAAGCTACCTCTATGCGGACAGCGAAGACTCTGATCAGACTGGGCGGATGCCCAGGCTGATCTGAGTCTGCGCTGGGCGCACAACCACATTGTTGGTTTTGTTGCGTCGCTGCTCATATATGAGACTGAAAACATGACTGACAATGTATCCACTGTCATGCACAAAATGAAGTATGTTCATGAAATTTTAATATATACAGGTATCAGTTTAAATGTGATTATTTATAATAATGTGACTGGTGATTAAAATGCTCATCAAATGTTTATCTGTTATGTATTTTAATTGATGTAACATATAAATGCACAAATAAATCTTACTTATCCATTCCGTGACCATTATGATACTACAAAGAGAAGATACAGCCAAGCCAAAAACAAGATTGCAACATTATTGTGACCATTTATGTTGAGGAATATGCGGTTCAGAAATCAATATATACCTTGTTCTTGAAGACAGTATCTCTCAAACTGTTGTGAAACCTTTCATAACCATCTTATTCCAAACTACGTACCAGATAAGCCAAGATTTTCAGGTTGAAAATTTTATTTTTTCTCCTTTTCTTCTCAAAACATCTATAATTGCATCTGAATCTCATCAGAACTGGCTCTAAGACACCAGTCTCATGACATGCCATTACATGTATAAAGGATCTTAAGCGAGTGGTCATTTGAAATGAAATTTATGAAATGAGCCTTGGCTCATTTCATAAATTTTGTATCAAATGACCACAAGTTTAAGATTCTGTTCCTTATACAATAAATTTCTAGGGATTTTTAGGCACAAAATTGTCTCACAATTTTACAGTGTTGTCATGGATAGCAATGGAATGTGACATGCTGTAACCTTGTGATATGTAACATGTACATCATATCAAATTTATGTGATGATCAACATAAATGTCACTGCTGAACTGGGTTGTCATATGATAATTTGTGATTGGGAAATACCGTAATCGACCCATTTACCGCACATGCCCCTATAACCGCACACCAAGGCCATTTCCGGACAAACTGCACAAGTGCACACTGCTTTTTCTTTGAAACTCTCACAAAACCCAATAAATAACAGGGAACTCATGAAAAGTATAAACACAAAGTATTTCCAGTCCTACCCATGTTGCCTCTTTCCAGTCACCCTGCATTTCATTGTTCTGAGTGTGCGGTTATTAAATACATTTTAACCACATCTTTTTTGTTGCAATTTTGAAAAAGTTAAGCGCACGGTGCGGTAAATGGGTCGATTACGGTAAGACAACAAATTAAAATTTTCATTCCCAAATGTATTGCTTATCTGGTACTCAGAGACTATACCTACCCTTTGTGAAGACAGTGTTGAGAATTTCTTTCAACTCATATGCATCAATTTCCAAGTCCTCCCCAGCAATATGCTTGAAACTCTCCCTCAGTGCCTGTCCCTGGGCCTGGTCTTCCTCAGTTATAGGAGGGCCCTCCTAAAACAATCAGAAGCAAAGGAATCAAATATTGGACTACGAGTGTTGCACTCCTCTAAGAATACCTACCGTAACCCTGCAAGTCTGGCTGTTCCTTCCATGTTACCAGTGGTTCCTATTATTATACCAGTGACCACCACTTTCTCTTTTTCTTTTTTTTTTCAAATATTGATAGGTCTGCTCAAATCACATTCACCTATCTACCACACAATGCACAAAATTTTGGACTCTGTGATTTCAGAAAGACACACAATGAGCAGTTAATTCAAAACACCTCAAATGACTGTGTGTTTTAACAAATCCAGAAACTTAAAATAAATGGATCAAATGGCAATGCTTTTGAAATAGCTCCTTCCTAAATATAAACAAATTTGTTGCCATAAATTTATCATTCTTTCCCACTTACAAGTCACTGGATTTGTATGATATTTGGCAATGACTTTTAAACTGTACTACTACAATATCGATATAATAATAAAATCCTCCTCTTAACCTGTAGAAAAAGAACAGCAACATATAAAAATAATCAGTTTTAATTCAAAAACAGTCTTTATCCCATTCATTCTACAAACTACTTCTATTCCAAATGAAAGAACTCTACAAGATAGCATAATGAAATTTGGTATCGACAGAATCTTAGAATAGTGAAACAAATCCAAATGAAAATAATTTATTAAAGTATTAACCATAAAAGCATATTTGATTCATTTCAATATAAATTTCTACATCAACCTCTGTACTAGACTAGTTTTTAATGTAATTTGGTTTAAAACGGTGCTCTTACTAGTTAAATATGTTTTTTCTACATAGAAACTATGTTGTTCAAATACCTAGAATAACTACTAGTTTTTGTTCCTCATTGTTTAAAATAATCAATGTATGCTCTGATTATGCACAGGCACATGCTACATGATTTTCTCAAAATGGACATGCTTCAATGCAGAAAGATGAATAGCATTCCTAGCTTACAAGTTGGATGCATAAAGCCCCTCTTTGTACTTTCAAATATAATATTTACATTCTTGATGTATTTATTGAAAAGCCCTATAGTAAACCATTGGAATGTAATGTAGTTTACATTCCAATAATTACATTGAGACACGCGACGTCAATGACGTCAAAATAAACAATGGCTCTCTACAACCTGATTGGACGTCAGCAAGGTCATGACGTCATGCATGCTGTTCTGCTGTTAGCAGAAATAATGCGTGTACATGTTTCACTGCTTCTATTTTAGCGCTTATGTAAGATTTTTCATGAAAGATTTGATTGAAATGAATGTAAATATAAGCAATGAACTTAATTTTTCTGGTGTTTATCGAAGTGTAAACTACATTGGGTCACTAGCAAAGTTTACATGAACCCCTTCGGGGTTCATTCACTTTGCACGCGACCCAATGTAGTTTACACTTCGATAAACACCAGAAAAATAAAATTCATTCCTTAAATAATACACTAGCAAATCACCCATATGATGCCATCAAGGGCATATAGCACAGTAACTATGAAAACCAATTTCATCTATTTATCCCATTCTTTACCGTTTCTAAACCTAAACTTTGCTTTGGCTCTTTTATTAGTCACCTCCTTGTCCTCTTTGTATTATATAGTATTCCTCAAAATTATTGAGAATTTTTTGCAAAGTGAAAATTAAGCATTGGTAGTTGACAGATCATATATATACTTAATATCTTTGATTACTTAGTTTACAACATCCCTCTGTAAACTTTTTAGCATACCAGTATTACTCATATAGTTGAGTTACAAATGTTATCTCCCCTTGAATTGTGCCACCCAGATATTTTTTGCCCGACAGGAAAATTATGTACCCCTACCAAATAGAATCGATATTTGTGGAAAAGATAAAGACAAACCAGTTGATTTTTGAATGGTTTTCTCATTTAGAAATAAGGAGTTGGCGAACTGAAAACAGAATTTTGTGTGAGCTTGTCAGCTGTAGATGCTGTTGGCATTCAAACACGTGACTTCATTTAAAAAAAGTGCCCGAAATTGGGGAAAATTGCAATTTTGACAGAGGGTGTGTTGCTCTGATTCATTCTTATTCTATACATCTCAACGGAAACGGCACAAAACTATATTTTTGTAAGGCTTAGTAAACGTGCTTTAAGGAAAATGAGTTTTGACATGATTATCAATACCTTGCCAAAAATATTCTGTTCAGATCACTAACAGATCAGATTTTTTGCTGTTTCTGATGCCTTCAATTTTCTTCCTACAATATAACAGCTTGTCCCTGACTCAGAAACTGGAATTAGTAACTTTAAATCATGCAAAATATTAAAGGCAACATTAATAATGTAGATGATGTTGAACAATGGAGAAAACAAACTATTTCACCTGAGATAGTCTATTTCTAGCAAAAGTAGTATGGCAAAACATAGTCGAAATCAAGGGACATATTTTTACCGGGGTGTACCCTAGCCCCTTCTTACCTACCACGGATGACAGAAAATGCATTATATTGCCATTTTTGTATATCAAACTTGAAAAAGAGGTTCTTTTATTGTATTTTAAGCGTTTAGAATATTGTTGAACATGTGCGGCTATCGACTGTGTGCCAAAATGCAATTCTCAATAATTTTGAGGAATACTGTACAATTAATATACTGTCAGTGAATTTTTTATAAATATAGGTATCACCGCTGAGATCCAGAACCTGTGCCATGTTAGAATTCAGTTGGTAACTACAATCACATCAACCGCAGTAGTTGAGAATCAGGAGTACAACAAACCCACATTAATGCACTAAACCATTGATGACCTGATCCATACACCAAATAATAAGTGATCCATGTCAGTGCAAAATACCGACATGAAGTGATACTTGTCAAAACACCAGCATCATAAAGGCACCAAAGAATTTTTCATTAAAGAGTCAGGGCAAAAAGAATATCCAAAGCATATATCCTGTAATAGCTCCCCCCACCACCTTCCCCCTTGACCTCTGTGGTGCACCTCCCTCCCCCCTCCCCGCTCCCCCTTGACCTTTGTGGTGCACCTGTCTCAACCTTCCTAAGCCATGAGGAAAGATGAAGGGCTGGACAGATAAATGGAATGTAAAAGGATCACACAGATAGAAAATCAGGCCTACTTTACTGCATTTGCTAAAGCAGTTGCAACAAACTTCTGGGTGAATGACAAAGTTAAAAGAGATCCTGGCCAAACTGGTAAATTAGCATATACCAAAATCAAGACACCAACTAGCCAGACTCTGCACATGGCATCAAACAATCTGTGCTCTGAATCATAACTGGCCAAGATGTAATGATATGTGATTCATCAAAAAATAAAAGATCCTAAGTGAAAAATTCTATCTACAGTGGTCTTGGTCAATGCACCACAAAACAGGAGTAATCCTTGTAAATGAATCAACTAACTCACATCTGGTCCAGGTACCAAACAAATGCTATCATTAAAATTCTGAAAATTGTGAACCATAACTATCTAAAATGCAACTGGCTCAAAAGATGCACTTGGAATGGCAAACAATGTTGAGCCTATCTATCATAATCAGAATTTATAGTAAATATGATCAAATCACAAAACAGGGCAGATCCTGGTCATGGCACCAAATAATTAGAACAATCAGTGACTGATCCTGGTCACAGCACCAAAACAGCCGGTAACAAAACCACACACACACACACACATATAAATAAGCTTCTAGTCATGGCATTCTTCAGTTTGAGGATGCATGTACAGTTCCACTGAAACTTGAACTGTTTTAATAATTTTGAAAAGTTCTGCTTATCATTTACTCCTAGTGATGACTGTCTGTAAAATCAATAGAAAAATACTTTAATTTTTTGTATAATTTTAATGAGGATGTTCCCAAAGAGACTGAAGACAATGGATCCATAGCATGCACCACCTGGCACTGAGTATGTCCATGACCCATCTCAAAATTTTCTGCTTTAAAAGTATGGTATACCTGTCTTGGGGTATGAACAATAAACTTGTTCAAGATACAAGGTAATAAAATATTTGGTCAAACATCCAAATAACCTCCAAGTAAGTGCACCATATAAGTAGTAATAGTGTTGGTGACACATTCAAAAACATCTGCACATACTTTGTTTAGTATCAAAACTTAAACTGGTTAGTAACATGAAACCTTGGTGTTAGATTAGGTAAAACTTGCAGTCATACCAGAAATACTAGAGTCAAGATGTCTAATATAGCTTGTAAAGAGCCAAGTTTGTTACAGAAAAACAAAGCAAGACTTCTGTGAAAGGCAGTGTCTCGCCTGTCTGTGCACAGAATATAGCTAAACCATAAAACTTGATGCAAAGTTTACACTGCTGACACCGCAAAAATAATTTCTACGTCTCACATTCAGGCAGTCACAGGCATGGCAATAAAACTTCCTCAAATCTTAGCCACACACTCACACTACTAGTCCATTAAAAAGCAAACTAAGGTTCTTCATCTCTGATCCTTATAATACCCACCAAAAATACAGCATAGTACTCCTTGAATTTTTCTAATGCCGCTGCTTGATTTCATGCAAAGTTTAATTTCATATGCAAACTCACATGCTTAATGCATTTTGCAACTTAGCAGTGCCATATAAGATATGTACTTATGCCACAGAGCTCTAGATAAGAGGGAGTATTTGGTGATAATTAGGGATAATTTTTGTTAATTCTGCATAAAAACATATATTGTGACCCCTCATCTGAACCGTCTCGATGAGACGGTTCAGATGAGGGGTCACAACATATGGCTTCGATGAGAAATAAAAAAGATTATCCTTAATTATCATCAAATATGCCCTCTTATCTAGAGCTCTGTGCCATGTGTGAACAAGGAAGATTCAGATTAGCCTATACATCTGATTATTGCTACAATGAACCCACTATTTAATGGCAGCATTCTTTCCAAAAGATTTTGCTTGTCAACTGAATTTACTGCTATACAGAATCAGATCTCATAAGAAATTTCATACTTTGGTGCCAGTCAAATTGACATTATAAAGAAATTGCAGTCACTTTGTTAGAGATCCACTGAAAATTGAGATTTAACTACAAAGGAATATAAGGCAAATGAGCATGTAATGCTCATTTGCCTTATATTCCTTTCTAGTTTAGACTTTGTAGTTTAGCCTCAATGGAGGTCATGACGTGATAGTGATATATCCTAAAGAGTGTTATAATGAGGAACATTATAGTACTGAAATTTGCTATAAAGTGGGTTGACTGTATCATACAGTATAAAGATTCTTTAGGCTGCATACCATATTTTCATTTGTAAGACTTTTTTTCCTAAAAAACCACTTTAAAGATCTAAATTCATCTTATTCCTTTGATCTTCATTTTTGGATTTTTTTTGGAAGTGATAAACCCTGGGAAAATTCAATTTCATAACTGATCTGACTACAAATCAGAAACTTCTCTGTTCACACAAGCTACCAGAACCTTTCCTCATGGCAATGCTCAGTTAGATCTTTTGTTGTGAAAAATACATAGACTATTTAGGTCTTTAATAAAATCCAACTGCATATACATTGACCAGCCTGTAAATATATGATGCACAGCTCACATAATTATGCTAAATTATGCCTTTTTTCTTTTACATGATGCCATTCATATAATTTTTGCATTTTATTGTACAAGTAATATAAAGAGAAAAATTCGATGCACAAATTGTCAAAGGATAGCACAGCTCGCCTCAGCTCCTGATCAAAAACCTTGACAAACACATCAAAATGTGGACGTTGATGCCAAAGCTAGCGTGACAACATGTCCCTTCCTTGATATTCAGGAGAAGTAAAAAAAACTTCTTTTCATAGCAGCTTAAGGTGTATGGGCACACTTTTATGGTTTTATTACTCTGGATACAAAGGGGTAACAGGGACAATTGATGGCTGATTTTTCATATTACTCCATAAAACCAAATGTTGTGACCCCTCATTAGAACCGTCTCAGAGACAGTTCTAATGAGGGGTCAAAACCTATATTTTTGTTGAGAAATAAAAAAATATTTTTGACTTATCCTCAATACCCTATCTTATCTAGGGCTCTGGACCAATAGGCACTATTTTTACAAGGGAGACAGGAGCGGCTGTAGCGTAGTGGATAACACTCCAGACTACCAATCCAGGGGTCGCAGGTTCGATCCCCCGCTTCTCCGGTCTTTCGGATGAGACTTTAAACCGAGGTCCCGTCTCCATATGACCTCGTTGTTGGCGGGACGTTAAACCCGAGTTCACTCACTCACTCACTACAAGGGAGACAAATCTATTTGGTTTCAGTACAGTATATTTGCTTCACTGGTATTCATTCCCTTCTAAGGGGAGCTTCTGCTAAAGATAAGAATTTGCTCTTTAAACAGAGCAAACTTTTTTCTCTATGAGAAAAGTACTTCCTGATCTGAGAAATCTCCCCTGAGGTGCATCCCCATCTTTTTCTATGGGAGACAACTTTTAAGTTTCTGTTTGCTTCCCCCGGGCAACATAGCCCTTCCAAATTAAGATCTACCATTAAAGGAAAGAATATGTTCCAAGGAGCAAATTCTTTCCTTTAAGAGTTGACCCCCATTGATAAGGGAGGCAAAAGTGAAAATGGCAGAGTTGCTTCCCCTAAAAGTGAATCCACACACCCTAAGAAGAGCTAAAGACAAGCAGACAAAGTAAGAGCCACTTCAAGAAACTCTTTGAAGATTATAAGCAAAACCGTCGTCACTACTACCAATTACTTTTTTAAACTGTTCCGTAAGAAATTTTATAGCTTCTTCTTTCGAATGTATGATTGGACTTGGAGCGCGATTGTACCGCCTCATACCGAGATGTTCTAGTTCACCTGTGTGGGGAGCCTACATGCGGGCAAATAAAACAGCAAATTAATATGCATTGACAATAATTAATACAGAGTATAATATGTGCTTGTCTATATGTCCATAAACAAAACACTTGCCTATTATTTTCAATAAAAAATATTCATAACTTATTCAGGCTCAAATTCCACCAGCTTATACTAACTGATTTCTGGACAGTTTTGCATCCATTTAGCAATACCAATTCAGTTTTAAGAGGCACATAAAATTAACAATTTCTTCTACAAAACCTTATCTTTCAATAATGATCATCAATGAGCTGAGGCAATGGATGTACAGAATAGCATTTCGTTTATGGACAACAACTAAATGCTTTACTTTGTATTTTGAGAAAATGGCAACTTTGACTAGAGAACAATTTTGAAGAATGGACTTGACTGGTTGGCAGACAGGGATCAAATCCTGGTGATCCAAAGATTATACTGCACATGATCCAGTTGTTTTTGAGAACTGCTTTTACAATCAACCCTTAAAGCACCAAAAAAAGCAGACGACAAAATTTTCGTCTACCGAATTTCAAAAAGCTGTTTCGTCCAGGCTATATCATATTAGGAATTAAAAGGCTAAGGGGATAAACATGGGCTGCCTCATCTACAGCCACCACATCTGGATCTACATTGTTTAGAAATTCAGTTTTAGTTTCACCTTTGGTGCTTTAAGGGAATGCTTTAGATTACATTGTCTTACTCCTTCATCTCCTCATAAAGTTCTTAAAGTTATATTTCCTCATGATTTCTCGATAGTCTAATTAAAGGTGCCATTTATAAATTATATAAACATACACATGTACGAGGGGAGTTCAATAAGTTCGTAGAACGCGGGGTTTAACTCACAGATTGGAAGATGGTTTCAAGATTATTTTTCAATATAATCCCCCTTTACTTCAATTTACTTTTCTGTTAAGCAGTCTGTGCCTTTGAAATAAAAGTCGTCTATTTGGTCCCCAAACCAATCCTCTGTAGCAGCCTTGAGCTCATCATCGTCCCGAAATCTCGTTCCACGCAAGTGGGACTTCAAATTTCGAAACAGATAATAATCACTTGGGGCCAGGTCTGGACTGTATGGCAGGTGATTTAACTGCTCGAACTTGCACTCATGAATAGCCGCTTGTACAACTCTGGACTTGTGCACAGGGGCATTATCATGCAAAAGAAGGACACCAGCGGCTAGCTTTCCCCTTCGTTTTGCTTTCATAGAAACCCTTAATTGTTTAATGACATTGGCATAGTATTCTCCTGTAATTAAAGTACCAGCAGGCTTGTAATCTATCAATATAATCCCTTTGGAGTCCCAAAAAACCGTGGCCATTACCTTGCCGGCTGATGGTTGGGTACGAAATTTCTTAGGTGGGAGTGAGCCAGGGCGCTTCCATTGCATAGACTCTTTTTTAGTATATTCAGGTCCCAGTGGTGAAGCCAAGTTTCATCTCCTGTTACAAGACGAGTGTGAAAGTCTTCTGGATTGGCATTGTACACTTCCAGAAGTTCTTCACTTGACTCCACCCTTTGCTGAGGATCTTGCATGTTCAGGTTTCTGGGTACCCACCTGGCAGATACTTTTGACATGCCTAAATGTTCATGGATTAAAGTGTAAACACTTCCATTAGAAATACCACATTCTGAAGCAAGTTCAGCAACTTTGATTCGGCAATCTTTTAGCACAAGTCTCTCAACACTGTCAATCAACTCCTGGCTGATGACATCAGCAGGGCGACCTGGCCTTGGGTCATCTTCTAAGGAGTCTTGCCCACATTTAAATTCTGCTGACCACTTTGCCACAGTGGAATACTTTGGGCTACTATCACCATACACATCAGCCATGTCGATGGATTTCTTTGGCGTTTGCACCCTCCTTAGTGAGGAAATTTATGACTGCTCTGAACTCAATATTCTGACTTTCCATTTTTGCCTATGGGTATAGGTTTTCAAACAAAAAGTAAGAGCAAAAAATGTATGTGTTGACTGAACGGCTATTGTCATTCAACTAACAAAGGTTTACACAGCACAAAAATGAAAAACGAAATCTTGAATTGTATAGAAAATACCGAGTTCTACGAACTTATTGAACTCCCCTCGTAGTTATGAGAGGTGAGAGAGTTGCGGTTAATGTCCCAGTCAACAATATTTCAGTAGTATTGAGACATTTGCCTCTGAAGTTGTGGGACTTTTAGCCAACCTAAGATGAATGATTTGTATGTACTCAAGTCTTGCCAATTTTAGGTACTGTAAAATACTTATTTTTGGCGGTTACTGAATTTTGGCGATATTGGCGGTTAAGGAAAAGAGCGCTAAAATATAAGTCCGCCAATATTACATATATTTTATGTATATACACAGGCACAGCATAACAGAGGTTCAGATAAGAAGGAGTTTTGATGAGTATTTTAGATTTTAATACCTTTCCATTAAACTTTACATTGTGGCATCCTATTAGAATCGCCTCGATGAGGCGATTCTAATAGATGCCACAATGCATAGTTAAATAGAAAAGAGAGAAAAATTTTCACAAATTTACATCAGATTCTCTGGAGCCTTGGAACATCAAGACCGCCAAAATTAACATGCGCCAATATGTCATTTTCTTTAAACCGCCAAATTTTTACACCGCAGATATTAAGTGTTTTACAGTACTTGCACCTCTGCTGCACATGCGCCAGGCAGCCCATATATTTCATAGGCCTTGATGGGCAGGTGCAGAGTTTGTGAGTATGAGTGAGTAAATAAATCTCACTTTGACAGGAATACAACAATGTATTGTTGTATATCAAGTGTACAGCTATAACTAAGGCCAAAACATATAAAATGATTAGTCTCTCAAGCCATTCTTTTTTAAAATACATGTAGATGAGGCAGGCAGGTTTCAAATGCATTGTATAGTAAAAAGTTTCATTGTAAACTGGTATCATTTATACCATTAGAAAACTTTCTAGCCACCGTACAGGACACATCATGTGATTTCCAACAATATGGCAAGGGTGAAAAGCGAAGGCTCTGATCAGACTATTCTCATGTCTGATCAGAGCATTCACTTGTCACATCAGCCATCTCAGCCATCTATAGAAGTGGCCCAAGCCATATAGCCAACAGCACCGTCTCTGATTAGCTTGTATAAATGAGACAGATATTTTGAATATCACATGACAAAATGTTGCCACATTATTGGTCACATGACATGGCTCATGTGTTATTGCAAGCAAAGCTTAGGTGACTTTTCCATGTTCTTGTGTCTCCTTCATTTCTGTTTTTTTTTCTTTTCTTTTTTTTTCCACTGAGAAACAGCTGTTAACAATACTGGCATAAATTTTATTTAATAGAATGTCTCACCAAACTTATCATAAACACAATGTGTTGGTATATATATGTTTTGCATGCAGTACACGTTTAAACCCTTTCCTGACTCTTTATCCTCCCAGCTTTATAATCAGACTTCATAATTATCTAATAATTTCAAAGTTCAGAATCCTTATTCCCTTCCCAAAGAAAAATAGAAACTTGGAAGAACTTGAAGAGCTGCCATAGTATTTGTAACTGACTTCAAGACTTCAGGAAAGAATTTTGAAACCCATAAACAACAAGGGCTTCGCAAGCGGCGCATAATACGCCCGTTTTAATGTCATAGAGGAGTATGGAATGAACAAGATTGTTTACAAAAGGATGGATAGGCAGACAAACAGGGGCAACCACTTTAAAACTAATGACGGCAACATTATTCAAATATTTAACACATCAAATACTATGAGTATACCAAAAATCAGCTTCAAAGTTATTGTGGCTCAAAAGTTGAGTAATGCCATAGTTGAACAAGGGAGATAATTCATAAACTAAATATACTAGATTCTTGGCTCTACTACATTCCCCTGACAAAATCACATGTAGGGTTAAGGAATCACAGAGGAAACAGGAAATTTATGCAAGGGCAGATAATTCAGTAAGCCAGAGTTGTGGTTCTTGCTCGGAATACATTGCCCCATTATTATACATCTTCCTACAAAGTTCCATTCTAATATTTCAAAAGGTTAAGGAGATATGGAGTGACTGAGAAATGCCTAAAATTACTTATCAAAGGGAAGTAACTCCAAAATGAAGAAAGGGGGAGCAACCATTCTTGTATGCCACGCATCGTCTTGTGATCATGCACATTGCTATAAAGTTTCATCATGATATTCCAAACGGTTACAAAGTTAAGGTATGCACAAGATATGTATACACAAAAATAACCATAATCAACTAATGAAAGGGATGTAACTCTAAAATGAAGAAAGGGAGAGCAGCCATTTTTGTACGCGACATATCGTTCAGACTTCATACACATTGCTATGAAGTTTCAAAAAAAATCCCAAACGGTTATCTAGTTATGGCACGCACAAGACTGGCAGGGAAAAAATTAATCAAAGGGGCATAACTTGGAAACTAAGGAAGGGGGAGCAGGGCTTCCACTAACTTTCAAAATTTGGAAGTCCAGACTTCCAAGGTGTCAGATTTGGACGTATTGAGAGAATATTTTGGAAGTCCGAAATTTTTAGGAATAACTTATGCATGCATGGTTATTTTTACACCCCCCCCCCCCCCCCACGCACCCACCCTTACACGTCCTTCTCTCTCTCCCATACTATAGTGAACTTTTTGTTCTTCGAAAGGAAGCCTGGGCATTTGCGCAGTCTAATCAGAGTCATTCCTGTTTGTTTGTGAACAATACTCAAGTCCTCTGAAGACTCACCGTTGCACTGTCTGCTAGTGCATAATATTTACTTTCATTGCCGCCAAAGGGGCCGCGTCGGAAATACGGTGACTTACGGAACGCAGTCTAATCAGAGTCATTCCTGATTGTTTGTGAACAATACGCAAGTCCTCTGAAGACTCGCCGTTGCACTGTCTGCTATTGCATAATATTCCCTTTCATTGCCGCCAAATGGGCCGCGTCGGAAATACGGTGACTTACGGAACGTATAATGACACGCTTCCACCGAAGAACTCGGTTGTCGCTAGGTCGATGTTCATTATCATTCATGTTAGATGCAAACAAGGAAGACCGGTCTGACTGCTTAGTTGCGCTGGCTGATACCATTGTTAGTTATATCGGTATGTGTACTGAGGTACCTGTCTCACGGTATGACACTGCATACGGCACGCGTATATACTCGCAGCGGCGCCTTTGATCTTTACATCAAAGAGAAAACGTGCTTTACCCATAAACGTGCAGGTAATTGTATATCAACGCTACCGTATATATAATCGCGTAGACCTTGATCAGAATGCGATATTTTTGTGCACACTGTACGGCATTATTTTTCGCGCTGGGTTGCATGACGATATGACGATACATCTAGGAAATCGGCGAAATGGACGTTTCAGTATTCGTATTTTAATAGTACCATTAATCAAACCAGAGCGTACAACCATAACACGTCGGAAATAGCGACTAATAATATTAACAGTGTATCTTCGCTTTGAATCAACACTTTTCGCGGAAGAGGTTCGTATTCCTAAAAACTCCATTGACGACAGTATGGATCATGACAAGTGAGTGAGTGAACTCGGGTTTAACGTCCCACCAACATCGAGGTCATATGGAGACGGGACCTCGGTTTAAAGTCTCATCCGAAAGACCGGAGAAGCGGGGGATCGATCCTGCGATCCCTGGATTGGTAGTCTGGAGTGTGATCATGACAAGACCTTCGTTGTAAGGGCAAGCGTTAATATGAATATTATGTTCTTAAAAACTTTTGATAGAGTTTGTCAATACATGCTTCAGTATTCGAGTTATGGATACATTCACAAACTTTTGAAGTCGGAATACGCCTTACGCATACAGGTCAGTTACATTCTCGCGATCGTAAAAATAGATGGACACTAATCATCCAAAAGCTCAGTCATCGTGATGCGATAAGTTGTTTTGCACACTAGCCGTAAGAGGTTGAATCTACGAGTGGGCGTTATTTTGATAATCGTTTTTGACAGGTAGGCTGTCCGACATATATGTTACCTAGTTCAGTGCTTCATACAGACAATCTCGATTGGCCCGTAGGCGGTCTTTTCGTCTGGCTGACACCTGCGTTAATCCGATTAATTATGACACGTGCTAAAATTTTAAAGACAGTGGCGATATTTTTATACGTCGGGACAAGATCAAACGGCCGTATGTGACACTTATCGGGCGTATGCCAGACGCCAGAGGTCCCATTTCTCGACGTACGGGAGCAAATCCTGGGCGTAATATACGGCCATACGCCCGTTAACGGAAGCCCTGGGGGAGCAACCACTTCTGTACGCGACACGTTCCCCCAACCTAATACATGTTCCTACCAAATATCATGAATATATCCCAAACGGTTAATGAGTTATGGAGCGCACAAGAATGTTTACGGACGGACGGACGGACGGACGGACGGACGGACGGACGGACGGACGGACGGACGGACGGACAGCGCCATGACATAATACGTCCGTTTTTTTCAAAACGGCCGTATAAAAACATCTAAACAAATATTGGGAGAGTAACGTTACAATTCTTTACAATGATGCCTGCTTTGTAAAGGATCACAATTATGCCTGTCTTTTAAAGGAAATCACTTTTTATAAACTTTGAAGGGCACATTTTAATTTTTAGATAATATCCATATACAAAACAAAGAAGAGCAAAGTAGCAGGGCTCCCCTATATCCCCGACCAATACCATCGCCTAAGGAAGTTAAACTTAATGTACAGCTTTAATGCAAATGCTAAGAGATGGACAGATGAATGAATAAAACAAGAGACAGATTGCAGAATGGATGGAAAGACAAAAAACCATATATTTTCCTTTTGAAATTACTGTAATATGCAACAGTTATACCATAATTTGTCCACCTGTGCCAGGAGATAATTCATGAGCTTTAGAGAGTGGATTGTCTCCCGAACAGGGGAACAAACTATGGTAGAACTAGTTTATACCACCTCATCCCTGTAGATACTGCACTGTATGAAATTCTTAATGCTAAAGATTGGGTTTTCTAGCCAGGGTGGTGCCTATTTTGTTGAAACTGTATGGACACACAGACAGGGTAACTCAGCAATTATATACATGAATTTCACAATAGGTACTAAATCTAAGTTCACACAACACAGTAATTCACTATAACATCTAAAGCACTAAACATGTGACGCCAGCTTTTATTGTTTGCAGTCAGACAACAGCTTTCTGTAAAATATATCTTAGAAATATGGAAACATCCATTCTTTAAAATTTAGGGAAATGAAGCTACATTCGTAGAAAATACTAAATGTCTCTCTGACCTTTTCTTCCATTTTTGTAAAAGTAAATAAAGGAACGGTCAATGGAGGGAGCTGTGGGCATACCCATAACACATTTGCCGAAGTTGCCACCAACAAAGGGGTAACAAAACAGCTCTTCAATTCTTTTGCAGAGGTGAGTTAATTATTGTGTGTAAATGGATAACAGGGTCAGGTTGATAAAGTCATTAAACAAGATTCCTTAAGTACACATAAAATCAAGTACATGTATGCCAATATTTTTTGTTGAAAATAGGAAAAGCTCCTCACATTTTTTCAGCACTGCAAAAGCTCCTCACATTTTTTTCATACAACGACAATGTTTTTCCATACAATATGTTTGAAAATGTAATGTCTTCTTAATTATGGACTCTCTGAATTTGGAATAGTTACTGAAATCTGTGGTCTGACTAATGTTTTAAATATGATGACAGCTACTTATAGATAGATGGCAAAAGAGGACAAAAGCCCAAAAATGAAAACTGAATGTGCATTTTACTCCCTTCGCTTTGACTTGTGGGACACTCCAGTTCTACCACGTGCAAACTTGAGCTCCTAATCTGTGCATACCATCTGTCTCCAGAGGGTTAAAGTTGACACTTCATAAAAGTCATTTAGTTGCATTTATATGATACTGGTTTATCAGAGCTCTAGATAAGAGGGAGTATTTGGTGATAATTAGGGATAATTTTTGTTAACCCTGCATAAAAACATATGTTGTGACCCCTCATCTGAACCGTCTCAACGAGACGGTTCAGATGAGGGGTCACAACATATGGTTTCGTTGAGAAATAAAAAAAATTATCCTTAATTATCATCAAATACTCCCTCTTATCTAGAGCTCTGTTTATCTATGACAAAAATAAAATAATAAAACAAAAGATTACAATGTACAACACAAAAAAGAAAAGTTTTGAACAGCTGCCGATAAAAAATGTAAGTTTGTTAGCAAAGCTAAAGCAATATTAGCACAGTTAGTATGAGGATCAGTGTCCAGAATTTCTACTCTATATGGGAAATTTGGTGTTCTACTCAATCTTTGGTATGAGGTCTTGCGTTTATCTCCAGTACAATCACATCACATTTGAATTCAAGCGCTTCATATAAAATCAGTCAGAATGAATACAACTAAAATCTTCATTTAATTCATAAACTGTAATTGAACCTATCTGCAGAGACTACTGAGGCTCCATATCATGACTTCTTTGAATGACATAGCAACTATCAAAATGAAAAAAAAAAAAAAAAACAGAAAAGAAGTCAACTCATTAGTTGTATAAGAAAAACACAGTGCTCTAGCAAATCGTAACAAAAAATGTAAGAGAAAACTTGCAAAAGAAATTACCAATTGTTATGTGTATTTATTATTACACACCATTTTACTTTATGTCCATTAGAAATATAAGTAGGTTGTCCTTGCTGATAATATATGGTAAAATAAACAGCTTTTTTACTACTCAAACTACAAACCAAAGTTTAAAATCAAACAAAATTGGGAACAAAAATGATTTTTCCGGGGCAATTTGATGACCACCGTCAATGTAACATTGAGGCTCTTTAACAATATTTTAGTACCAGTTTGGCATGGCAGTCTGTATTGTGTTTGGAGGCATATCTGATCATCACAAATGTGCACTCTTTATACAAACACAGAGTCTAGCTGGTCAGTTCTGAGTTTGACAGGGCCTAAATGATTTGATATTTTATTTTTTTTTGAATAAATATACAAATAAATGAATATAGAAGATTTAAAAAAAAAAAAGGAAAGAAACCATGCTTAGTAAATCGTATCTTGTTAATGACGCTATTTATGTTAACAGAAATGCTCATCTTCAACATGCACAAGATTACATTCTTCATTTCACTGCTTCAACAGTTTATTCCGTACAACATGCAACCATTCTATCAGTACAATATGCTCTTAACTCCAAAGAACTACCCGAACCCATCCTTATCTACATCTCACAGTACATGTCAGGAGGTGTATAAATACACTTCCCTCCCATTTTGCAATCAATTTCAGTGGAATACTGTTTGAGTCCCCATCTAGATAGAGCTCTTAGAGCAGCTTCTTCTCTTTAGGAGTAGCCCCCTTTAAAAAGGGAGCCAAGTATCCAGGCCCCGAGGTTATAAAACTTTTTTCGTGCTCAACTCAGCTGAGCATGAAATTTTCTCTGCTGATAAATATGAAAATGCCAACTAATGTTGGCATTTTCATATTCATAAGCAGAGAAAATTTCATACTCAGCTCAGCTGAGCAAGAAAACAACTGTACTTATCAGTAATTCGCTATTTATAAGCAGTTAAAATTTCATGCTCAGCTCAGCTGAGCATGAAAAAAGTTTATAACCTCGGGGCCAGATCAGTCTCTTGGAGGTGATATTTACAGACCTTCAGTCACACTTGAGCCCAACACGACAAAACCAACAAAGTGTGTGCCTCTTTGCTGTTAGCATAGCTAAGCATCTAAGCTAGTCTTTATGTTCACAGTGAAGACTTTGATCAGACTGGCCAGGTGCCCAGGCTGATCTGAATCTGTTGTCTGCACGTACCACTTTGTTGGTTTTGTTGTGCCACGGCTCAGTCTTTATTGAGCACTGTGTGTCATAAGTCTGACCCTGTAGGTGTCCAAAAGCAAATTGTGGATGCCATAAGCATATTGTGCATGGGCACAGTACATGCATAACCTGGTCTTCTCATGCACAATTTTCTCCAAGCTCATTTCAGTTAAAACTATAAATTAACTCAAATGCCAAATTACAAGCATTTCACATGCCTTCAAGAGCATTCAAATAACAATAATTCCCAGTATATCATCCAGAAAAGGTTCCAGGAAATACTCAAATTCCTATTATCTTTACAATGTCCTGGCATTATACAAGACTGCTCCAACTTTTCTTCAAGGACTTATCTTTTCACTTTTAAAAGCATTATGCACAGTATCACCTGTGTAAGTAAAATACTACCTATGCGCTGCAAAATACTATGCCATCTAGAAATTCATCCCACCATTTAATGTTCGAAACACACTGTTTAAAACTCTTATGAGGAAATATCATCTCAAAACAAGCAAACTACTATGACTCAAACATGAAACATCCATTCTTAGAGCACTCAAACAGAGAGGTCATTTAATATCTTGCGGGAATTTGGAGAAACTCTTTTCATTACATGCAAAACTTTTGAAAATATTTCAGCATTCCAATCAACAGGCAAATACGTTACGTAGAAAGATGGGTTATGGTTGGACAATGTCAATACATTCGCTTGATAAAGTCTCCAATCAGCATTCATAGGAAAGCATTAAAGGGAAATCACTCTTATGAACTGACAGTAAAGTCATATTCAAACAAGAGCTATTCAAGAGTTATTCAGACACCAACGGCAATGAAGAACAATACCAATGTTCATTTAAGCTTCATTCAAAAAATGCGAACAGGAAGAAAAGACAATAGAAATCCAAACAATCAATTCCAATACCACTTACTCTTTTCCCTGCTGCGGGTCCCTGTTTCTAAGGTTAAATATAAGTTACATTAGCCCCTACGATTAAACAATTTATGGTCAGTATGGCAGGATGCAAAGTAGATTTTCCAGCATCATTAACCCTTAAAGCGCCCAAAAAACAGAGGACAAAATTTATGTCTGCGTAATTTCTGATAAAATTTTGTTCAAGCTATTTCCTACTGAGAATTCAGACTACAAACAGCATAAATTCAGCTCACATCTGTGTCTACCCTGTTTGTAAATTTAACTCTTTTAAATTTTCAGTGCTTTAAGTGTTAACTGCATTAGTATTACACTGACACATATTACTGCATGTAAGAATTAATGATTGTATAATTTTCATGACCATCAAAATTTGACAACTATAATTCTCAAAGACTATCACTCCGTAGTACATTCTATGGTAACTCTCCTATGTTTTATTCAAAAAAGAAATTTTAAGGGTTGTATATATTCCGATTTTAACTCTGACTAGGCATGGCCAAAATGACAATGAAATCACTGTCAAAATGGCTCAGTCAATTGTTAAATTCCACAGAGAACCTTCTACACAAGCTTCTTAACCATATTCATCATTTATAGTTAGTCTGTATTTCTTATAGACTCTCCAGTAAAGTTATTTAGTGTAATAAGTTAGTGAGAATTAAGTGAAAGAAAGAGGGAAATAAGAAAAACAAAGATGGAAAGGAAATATCAAACTCAGATAACAAGAAGTAAAAGTTAATGGAAAATAACAAATGTAACTAGTACTTCAGACAAAGGCAGGATTTGTTGATAATTCTGAGATAGTTTTCTCATCAAATTCTATAATATTGTAACCCTCATCTGCAAGGGTTAGAGAATCAGGTTGCAACATACCCTAAAGTGCTTAAATATTGGCACACATAAAAACCATTAATTTTCCATTTGGAACAAATGGAAAATTGATTGTTTTTAGGTGTCCCAATACTTAAGCACATTATGGTATGTTTTTATGGAGAAAGATGAACAGAAATTATCTCAGAATCATCATCATCAAATACTGCTCCCACACTCCCCTCTCCCCACCCATTCCCTATCCCACTTCTCTTTTATCCGTGGCTCTGGTAGCCAGCTTGAGATTATGTCTTCAGAAAAAAAATAAAATAAAAAATAAAGAGAACAGAGTGATATGAGCAACAATCTTAGCATATACCGTAAACTCTATTTTTCATGGCAATTTAATTTTGTGTGATTTTCTTTCATTTTGTGTGATTTTCTTTCATACAGAAGTCGCTTAAATTGCTCACAAAATTCATAAGACTTACAGTATGCATCTAGCAAAGATTCAGATTAACATATACAATATATAATTTACCTAATAAGATGGCTAAAGCTCTAACCAGCCTGCATACCCATTCAGTCTGATCAGAGCCTTTGCTGTTTGCTTTAAGTACTATACACCCACAAAGGTTGCACAGATTCAGAGACTCACTAAAGTAACGGTATTATCTGTTTCCAGATCCATTAACTCTTTAAGCACCAGTGACAAAAATAGCATAATTTGCAAACAGCGTAGATCCTGATGAGGCAGCTCATAATGAGACGCCTCATGCGGATCTACACTATTTACCCTCTAGTCTTTGAATTCTCAATATGAAATGTCTTGGAAAAGGCATTTTCTTAATTTTTGCAGACGTAAATTTTGTCGTCTGCCTTTTGGTGCTTAAAGAGGTTAAGCACTTTTTGAGTGATGTGGCTTTTATGCATATTGTGACTCATACCACAATTAGAAGAAGCAGGAAAGATATAAACAGGAAGATTAAAGCTAAAATAAAAGAGAAATTGAAAGCTTAGAAAACTGCTTCAAAAGGTACAAAGATATTTTGTCTAACAAACTTTAACCTATTCTTTCAATGGTCACTTTCACTCTCAATATCTAACTCCTTCTCATACAATTTTGCATATAATTCATAAATATAATTATGTCCAACAGGATTGTACTAATTGTCCATCTTCTTTCCTATCAAATACAGTTTGTTTTTGTTTTCTTTTTATGTAAAATGGTCTGCATCAGACATACCTTGGCCAATATTGTATACACTCAGCAAAATTTCTAATTGGTCAATTTTCTAATATGCAGAAATATGATTTTTAAACTGTATTTTTTAATATAATTGTAATCATAATTTTGGGCTACTATCTACTTATTGAAAGTCAATGTTGTAATCAAAACTTTATTATAGTATTAGAGTTATGACCCCTTCTATGTAAACTATAAAATGCTTTGAAAACACATACAGGCTGCATCAAACTCCCATAAAAGCATGCTATTTTAGAAGTAAATAAAGTTTTTCATCATAAAAACATGAGGTGTGTTTTTAGTCTTCATGCATTTTTCACCTGTATTAATTTTAATATTGACGTTTTCAAATTACGTCCCTTTCAATGTTTGTGTAAATCCTAACAGACGCCTCGAATTGATGTAAATCATTTTGCAAATGCATAAGCGCCTGTGCTGTTATAAAATTTAAGAATATCGGTACATTTATTCGTCCTAATTTGTAGCCAGGCTAACCTAAATCTGCCTAAGGCTTAATTCTATGGCAAAAACTGACCAATTAGAAATTTTGTTCAGTGTATAACCCCAAATGACAACAAACAACATAAAATTTGAACAATTAATAATAAGAGCCGTGACGTGACAAAACCAACAATGTGGTTGTGCGTCCAGCGCAGACTCAGATCAGCCTGGGCATCCGCCCAGTCTGATCAGAGTCTTCACTGTTCGCATGGAGGTAGCTTAGACCCCTAGCTACCCTTTGAGCACTTAACAAAGAGTCTAGTCAAACTGGGTGGATGCCCAGGCTGATCTGAGTCTACCCTTGGCGCACAACCACATTGTTGGTTTTCTCGAGTCGAGGCTTATAAAAAAGAAACTCTAAATGCAGGCACATTCTCTTGAAGTGTAGCACTATACCTGTAGTTCATACTGTTCATACCCTATCTTTTCTTTCTAGTTCTCTGTTTGCTCTCTCATTCTTTGCTCTTTCTCTCCAATTGTTTCTCTCTCTCCCCCTCCTATGACTTCCACAGTGTAGGAGTATATCTCTGGCTTGTCACCACTGCAGCCCAGGATTTAATTCCTGACTTTGACAAGCTGCAGGATTGTGGTTACCCATTAAATGTGGTGTTATTTCCCTGCATTCTTCAATTTCCTACACCACCTAGACCACAGAACAACAACATATGTACATGTACCTTTTAAGAGGTGTTTGTAAGTTCACAGAGCTTCTGTGTGGAATCAAAGATAAATAATTTTTTAAACTTTTATAACTTAACAAAGCTCATTCACAAATTCAGCAGTGGGTGGGGTAACAAAATGAATCTTCTGCACAGCAACCAGTCCAATGCTACCTTGACAGCTTGTGTAGGGCCTGAAGGTGCAGATGCTACACCTGCTACATGTGTTGGTTGAAACATATCACCTCCACCATATGCTGGGTAACCCTAAAGTTGGATACAATTTACACAAATACAAAAGAAATGCACAGGGCTATAATGATTACTTGTTCACTTCATGCACATGGTTTTGCCAAGATCCTGTGCATATCAAATCAGCAAAAATCTCAAGTGTCACCATCACCCAAACTCTTGACAGTGTCACATGAAAGGGACCTTAAGCCACCTGCATACAGTGACTACTCATTTTAGTCTACACACCTGCACAACCTGATCTGTGAGTCTTCACTATTCATTTTATAGATCCCCAGGAGTCACAGATTGTTTACGAACGGGAACTACTGTTCAGATGGTAGGTGAAATTTAAGGCTGACATGCTTCGTCCCTGTTTGCACCAGCTGAAGGTACCATTACATGTGACATTTTCTACTATTCCAATCAGATGGAATACCACACTGTCAAAATTTTATACTTCTCCATACAAAAACATACACTGCATGAGCTAAATCTCATTGACACCCATAAACTCAAAATAAAGCAGACTGATTGGCTGCTTCCGAGCACATGCTCGGAAGCAGCCAATCAGTGTGCTTTATTTTGAGTTTCAGAATGTACTCAAGTTTTATAACCTCTGGGCCTGAACTTGATATGCCTCTCAGTAAGTGCTACTAAACTAAAATAGCTGTACTATCCCACACTTATGTCTTTTAAGGAGAAATATTTTTATAGTATAAACTTCATATCTGATATCATTCAAATGTTAAGCTAAAGCAGCAGCAAACGCAAGCTGGTAAATAAAACTACAAGTAACAGTCTCTGTTAAGTGAAGAAAACAAAGCAACCCTTGAAACTCACACTATTGCCTGTGAATTAAATCATTAATATCAGTTAGGATGCTTCTGAAGAACTTGCAGAGCTCTAGATAAGAGGGAGTATTTAGTGATAATTAGGGATAATTTTTATTACTTCTGCATAAAAACATATGTTGTGACCCCTCATCTGAACCGTCTCGACGAGACGGTTCAGATGAGGGGTCACAACATATGGTTTCAACAGGAAATAAGAAAAATTATCCTTAATTATCATCAGATACTCCCTCTTATCTAGAGCTCTGACTTGTAACACAAACTTACAAACAGTCTTACTTAACAATTTCATTTGTATACTGGTCTTATAAGGCTATGACAGTAATTTAGAAGACAGAAAAATAATGAAAGAAATCTAAGGCTTTTAAACTACTGGTCAGTTGAAGTTTATGCCTGTTGATTATCGCATTTTATCTTTCAAACCACTTCTTTTACTTGCACTCAAGGAGACAGTTTCCGACTACCCTGTTTTATAGACCAAGTTGCCAGTTTATTCACAGCAACAGAACTGAAATATTTTAAGATCAGCATTTCTAATGACTAGTAAAATGTATAAAAGTTTTTCTACGGATATACTTAACTTTCATTTCTAATAGCCTACATTCAAAAGTATATTTCCTATTTCATGTATTGGTTAATCTACAAAATTTTACAGAAGCTACAATTGCTAAGAGATTCTTATATTTCATTCTGTTTTTATTTCATTCTGTTAAAAAATGTTAAACCATGCTTGTCTAAATGGTTCATGATAGTCCCCATATTATAAATAGCCCACTGATATCGAAGAGGTGATTTCTGTAAAGAAATCAAGAACATGATGTATGAGTAAAATGTACAAACAGCAAGCAACTGGAAACAGTTTAGTGAAATGAACACATTTTTGATCCTGTCCAAAATGTCTGGCAATATCTTTTCTTTTCACAAGCAGAACAAAATTTTAATTGAATGAAATTTAGGTAAAAGTCAATTCTTTGTCCAAAAGTAATCATCAGACATTTTGGCTGTAACTGTCATCATGGTAGAATTAGCAGCTGGCGTCACAGGTCACATGACTATGCAGAAAACAGACTGGTTTACTTACATCAGGTTCTGACATATACATTGAAGCAGACTGTGCCTGTATCATACCCTCACCTTGACCATATGGATATTGCTGTTGTGGTGGGGCATGACCTTGTCCAGGGGCTGAACCCCACCCATACTGGCCAGGGGCAGGACCGGGCTGATAACCAGGACCCCCTTGGGGAGGATAGCCTGTTTGAGCTGGGTATGGACTAGAATAACTTTGGCTAGGTGGTTGACTATAATACTGATTTGGTTGGTATCCCGCTGCAGGGGGTCCAGGCTGGTAACCAGGCCCTGGAGGATTAGGATAATATGGATTTTGCTGGTAGCCTGCTCCCTGATCATATGGATACCCAGGGGCTGGCATATGTTGGTATCCAGGGCCTCCTTGATACTGGGGTCCAGCACCATATTGACCCTGTGCTGGGTAGCCAGGGGCTCCCTGAGGATATGGTTGGTAGCCCCTTAAAGGGTCAGGCATTCCTTGTGGTCCTGGCTGATTGGGAAATAGTTTTGCAAAGTCAAAGCCTGGAACAGGGTCTGGCCGTTTAATATCACTTTTAACCATGTTATCAAACCCAAGGGGTGGAGGTTCCCTATTGGCATAGGGGTCCGGTCTGTTTGCATAAGGATCTGGTTGCTGTGCACCGCCATGTTCTTGGGTCCATCGTTTTTGCTAACAGAATAGAAAATGTTTACAGAAAATCAGAGATGCAGAAAAGTGAGTATTTCACGATAATTCTGAGTAGGTGAATGGGTACATTTTCAGGGAAGCAACTCCGTCATTTTGAGTTTTGCCTCCTTTCACAACAAGGGTCCACTCTTAAAGGAAAGAAGAAATAAATTCTTTCCTATAAGATTACATCCCTTTTTGGAAAGGTTGCTGTGCACCTGGACAGCACAAAAAGTTCTTTCCCTTTGTTGATATGGTGAGAAAACATGAAGGTGTACCCATTCACCTTAATTTCTTATACATGTAAAAACATATGTCGTGACCCCTCATTAGAACTGCTCACTGAGGCAGTTCTCATAAGGGGTTGCAACATATGTTTTCACGGAAAATAAGAAATAATTCTGGAATTATCATCAAATATTCCACTTATCCGGGTCTCCGTTAAATAAATAGTAATACATGTATCAATATAATTAATAAAGAAACTTAAAATAACTCAGGGAAATGGTATAGCTCTAACTAAAGAAATGGCAGGTAAATTAGGTTTTTGTACAAATGCTCACATTCCAAAAGGTCTTCAGCTAATTTTTCAACCAAATGTTATCTACCCCAATATATTAACTTTGGCCCTTCCACCCTAAAATATTTGAAACCATGTCTTCAATTTTTGAATATGGACTAGTCCATTATTTATGGAAGGGGCAAAATACCCCATAATGGCAAGACATACAGATCCATATGAGATGGCTCAAAAGAACTGTCTTGGCTTGATTTCTTGAGATACAGTTTGGTAAGGTTACTACCTGAAAGATTAAACTCCCACACTGCCTACCCTGACTCCCTGAAATCTAGTGAGTCCAATAGAACTGAACTACTTCTATAATGTGTGTATGTACACATGTTTATCATAGTGTAAGTTAGAATGGTGATGTTATCCATTTCATAGATGGTGTTTATTACAGAGCTAAACAAACTTTATTGAATAGGGGATAAGATGTTTTTTAATTACTACAGTGAAAAAGTATTATAATTCTGAATTCCAGTCTTACTTCATCTGGCTGAAATAAAGCAAACAGATGGAATTAATTTGAGTTGCATCATGGGAAAATATGCTATTGATTGCATGACTCAAATCAGCCTGTGCACTGCAAAATAGATTAGACATGACAAAATATCTGACTTAAGGTAACTGATATATGATCAGGGGAAATTAGAACAAATTACTTTACTATTAGAATTAGTTCCCCTCACCCATCATGATCCAAACCCTTGAACCCCCAATTTCTAAGCCTATATTCCTAACATATACAGACATGCATCTATATTCGAAATCCACAGCATTTCTTAAATATGTAAAACTAAAAAAATAAAAAGACACAAAAATATACTGCTAAATTCCAATTGCGGGTAAAATCTGAAGCCATGGCTAGGTCAAAGCATGTGCAAACAGTGGAAGACCACATATCTGAACAACCTTAAGGTGAAGACCACATATCTGAACAACCTTAAGGTGAAGACCACATATCTGAACAACCTTAAGGTGAATGGGTATACCTTCATGTTTTTCTGCCATTTTTACAAAGGGAGTTGACTTTTGTGTCTGCCTGTTTGCTTCCCAGGACAAAGAAGCTCTTCCAAATTGGGGTCTACCCTTAAAGGAAAGAATTTGCTCCTACAGGAGCAAATTCATTCCTTTAAGAGTAGACCTCATTGAGAATGGGGGCAATTTAAGTAGAAAATGGCAGAGTTGCTTCCACTGTGAAAGAAAAGCCATTTTTGACCTCACATGTAAACTGCAAATCATCAAGAAATTATATGAGCCGCTACACGACAAAACCAACAAAGTGGCATGTGCACCCAGTGAAGACTCAGATCAGCATTGCCATCTTCCCAGTCTGATCAGAGTATTCGCTGTGTGCTTAAAGGGTGGCTAAGGGTATAAGCTAGCTCCATGCAGATAGTGAAGACTCTGATCAGACTGGGCAGATGCCCAGGCTGATCAGAGTCTTCGCTGGGTACACATACCACTTTGTTGGTTTTGTTGTGTCGCAGTTCAATTATGTTTAACACACAACATCCAAACCAAAACAGAAAAAGGTCAGATATGCAGCCTTCTGCTTTTGGAAAATTGGATAAGCTGAGGTCAAGACAAGCCAAAATTTGAGACAGAAAGTCATTAAAATGTAGTTTCTTGTCATATTTGCCTTAATTTGCACACAAAGCACTGAGAAGTTTCACAGTATGCTACAACTACTTCTTAAGAAAGTCTCTCATTAAGGACATAGTTAAAGGTAGGTTCCTGGGCTAGAGATGTCAATTATGTCCACAAAATAATTTCGTCTTTTTCTGAGCAGTATTGAATTCTTTTATTTTTCTGAATTTGTTGCTACTGAGAAACTCGTCAGATGTTGAAGAAAATAGTAGTTTTCCCTTTTGGTTTATTTTCTTTCGTTGGAATTTCAGTTCTAAAAATAACTATGTTTATTATGTCTATAAGTGCGCGATTTCTGATGTCATTCTCCAAAGGTCAATTTTCCCTTGACGTGAGCTCTCCTAGAGGTCCTGGCATGGCGAATGGGTTAAAACTATCCCAAAATGCAATGCAGCATGACATCAGCTGCGTTATCTATTTTATGCGCGAACTAAAAATTGCGCTAACTGGTGTGCGAAGCAGAGTTAGGAAATCCCTTGCAAAACAACTTTTCTAATATTTTTTTGATTTACACTTTTTAGTGAAACTTATTAATTCCCTTTTATAAGTGCTTTCCAACAACTTGGATGAAAGCATTAAAATTATGATGCATTCCAAAGTACAGGAACCTACCTTTAAATGTTACATTCTATTTTATGTAGAAGTTTCAGGTAATTAGTAAAACCATAAAATTTTGCAAATATTCTGTTGCTGGCCATTAGTTCAGATTTTGCTTGAATTGATGTTGTTAACAGTTAATATCCTTAGTTTTGAACAACTGGGCTTATATGCACAATACAGTGAATTTAGTATTTCTATAATGTTGTGTTTTGATATTTCATTCAAATCTGTCTTAATTTAAACATATTTTATTGCTGAAATAGTAGCAATGGGGTCAGGCTACAACAGTAGCTACATCAGTTAAAGCCACGTCTAAGACTGGTGACTGTTATGAGACCACAATTATATGATGTTTTTTTGTTGTTTTTTTCTTCCTGGGAAGCTTATATATTTTCTGAGAAAGATGTAACTAAAATAAGAACAGTTTCAGTCTCAAAACTCTGGCTTGCTGGAGCTCAAATGCTACGGGAATCTCCTAAAAATGGAACTGTGGCAAGCTGAAAACAGTAAAGCTACTGGGGACTGCAAGGTAATAAGCATTTAGCGTTGCAATCATATGTAATATTACCAATTGTCTATTAAAGCATAGTACAGTAAATCTTATAGCTTTCCCATCATAAAAATGTATAAACAATATGATGTGTAACTGCTGTCATAATATGAGCCACAACACGACAAAACCAGCAAAGTGGCATGTGCACCCAACAAAGACTCAGATCAGCCTGGGGACGGCTCAGTATGATCAGAGTCTTCGCTGGCTGCATGAAGCTAGCTTATACCCTTAGCTACACTTTAAGTGCACAGTGAAGACTCTGATCAGACCAGGCAGATGCCCAGGCTGATCTGAGTCTTTGCTGTGCACACACGCCACTCTGTTGGTCTTGTTGTGACGCGGCTCATATCAGCTTTATAAAATTTTGCAAGAATCAACATCAGTAAATAAATTCTTGCTACTTGATCCTATCTAGAGTAATCAGACCAGCAAATATACACAAAACAAACATACAGATACACACACACATACTGAAACACAACCAGATATATGTTTCATGGACAAAATTCAAAATGCTGTTTCACCAGAATACATAATGTCTAGCTTAAATCACTTTTGCTCATGCAGAATCTTTGAACAAAATAATTTTTGTTGAACATATAGATTACAGCTGAAAGTTCAAATAATTTTTAATACATGAGCCGCGAGACAATAAACCCAACAAAGTAGCATGTGTGTCCAGCTAACACTCTGATCAGCCTGGGCATTTGCCCAGTCTGATCAGAGTCTTTGCTGTGCACTTTTAGGTAGCTAAGGGTCTAAGCTAGCTCCATGCAGACAGCAAAGACTCTGTCTTAGCTACCTAAAAAGCACACAGATCAGCCTAGACATTTGCCCTGTCTGATCAGGGTCTTTGCTGTGCACTTTTAGGGTACCTAAGGGTCTAAGCTAGCTTCACACAGATAGCAAAGACTCTGTCTTAGCTACCCTAAAAGTGCACATCAAAGACTCTGATCGGACTAGGCAGATGCCCAGACTGATCTGAGTCTTTGCTGGGTGCACATGTCACTTTGTTGGTTTTGTTGTGTCGCAACTCATACTATCAACATGAGATCATGATTCAAATCAATTAAGACTCATATCAGACAGCAAAGTAAATTATAATGTTATCACAGTACAATTCAGTACGCACACAAAATCGCAGCAATGTTGTTTCAATGTTGATTAAACAGCATGCCAATGAATCAACATTGCTACAGCATTATTTCAATGTTGTGTACTAACTGGGAATTAAAATTTTCGACACAATTTTACTTTCTTAAGACTAATTAAAAGTAGCAATGCTTTTACAGAACAAAAAGATATTTGTTTGTCTGTAAATGTGTGTGCATGCATGCATGTATGTGTGAATATGGTTTTCAGCATAGTTCAGTGTTTTGAGAAACTGCAACACAGATTTAGGCAGTGTGAAAGAAAGAAAGAATGAATCAGAAAGAGGAAGACAGTGATGAGAGATCTTGGAAAAAAAACACAGGTCTAGATAAGAAGTAGTATTTGAAAATAATTGTGAGATAATTTTTCTTACTTCTCGATGAAAACTTGCAGTGACCCCTCATCTGGATTACCTTGATCAAATTGCCTTATTTAGGTAGTTCAGCTGAGAGGGCAATTAATTTAATATATACCATAAAAATTGGGACACCAAAAACCATTACCATAACTGTCTTGAAAAGGGAACAGTTTGGTTTTATAAAGCAGTTATGCATCCAAAAGGTGCAGATGGAATGGCAAACAGTGAAGGCCCTGATCAGACTGCTCCAAGGAGCAGTCTGATCCAGGCCTGCACTGTCTGCTCAGATCTATCTGTCCCGATATTAAGAATTTCGTATGGTATCAAAATCATCCCTAATTATCATCAGATACTCCCTATTATCTAGAGCTATGTAAAATAACTATTCGTTCTACCTGGTCTTCAATCATTCCGGTTCCTTCATCCATCTCTCTGAAATAACAATATTATCATATAGTTATATTTTGAATTTATACCGAGCTGGGCCATTAAGATCTAAACTGTTTGCCCTCTAGTCTTTGAATTCTCGATATGATACAACCGGAATAAAACATTTTTTAATTTCTGCACACATAACTTTTGTCGCCAGCTTTTTTTTTGTGATTTACGGGTCGACTGCTGAACTTTTATAGTACTTTTAATTTTGTCTGCTTGTTCTTTTTCTAGGCTTTATATATTCTTTAATTCGTATGGGTTATCTAAAACTGGGGTTTGTTGTTTTTTTGTTTTTTTCTCTGAAAATGTAATTGAAAGCTAAGTACTTTAGGGATACACTTTCTAACAAATCTCTGAGGTTTGATCTTAAATAATTATCTGTGCATGCAACACTATGAAAAAGGATGTTATTGCATGCCAGTTCCAAATCCACTCACCTTGAAGGTTGTGGTTTAACTCTTTCGGGGCCATTGTCCCCCAGATGGGCCTGCCAACCAGAGCACCGTTGTTGCTTTAATGTGACTGGCATAGTCCCATTAAATGTCATTACTAAGGGAAGGAATTCAAAGTCTTACGACCAGATTATGTTTTTGTGTTAGCTGTTTCTGATGAGTGAGTGAACTCGGGTTTAATGTCCCACCAACAACGAGGTCATATGGAGACGGGACCTCGGTTTAAAGTCTCATCCGAAAGACCGGAGAAGCGGGGGATCGAACCTGCGACCCCTGGATTGGTAGTCTGGAGTGTTATCCACTACGCTACAGCCGCTCTTGTTTCTGATGAAGTTTAGAGACTTTCAAGGGTTTTGCTTACCAGAAACATTTACCAGTTATCTTGTAAAATGAAAATGACACTGGCAAATGCATTTCTATATAAACTTGGTGCCGAAAGAGTTAAATGCCATTTTTTTTTTTTTTTCAAGAATTTCTAACAACATAATACACATACAACAAATAGATCAGGATTTGAAATCTTATTCAGTATAGACAACGAAAAAGTATGGAAGATATAACTAGGACAAAAAATCTCTCCAGTATTTTAAGAGTAGTCATTCAAACATGTTTTTCAAGTTCTGGGGCCGTGTTTATAAAACAACTTAAGTGGTTTCTATGCTGTTGCTAAGGCTTAATTTCTACGAAGGAGATATCCTATAACTATGAAATTTGCTCTAGAGGAACAGTCTGAAAAAGACTGTTCCTCCAGAGCAAATTTCATAGTTGTATGGAATCTCCTTCATAGAAACTCAGCCTTAGCAACAGCATAGCAACCACTTAAGTCGTTTTATAAATACCACCCCTGGTAATCACAGGCTGATTATGAGGTTGACAAAAGAAAAGATGGAAAGACAACGTCATGGAATGGACAGATTTGGGCACTGCATCATCCTTGAGGGCAACAGGCCTAGGGAGATGGACACAGACTGTAATGATACCAAAGTTGGCCCATAGGCCAGAAATGTTAATAAAGTGAAGAAAAAGAGAGGCTGGCATAATTACAAATCATCTCAAAATTATCGTCACTACCATAATTGTTTGGCTATAAGACAAGGGTTGCCCCCCTCAAGAATGACCCCAAATATCTAAATCTGGCTTGCGTAATTCTGCTATGTTAGGGCAGATCTCTCTTAAAAGCCTGGTCCCAGTTGTTCAAAACTAGCCACGTTATTAGTTAATGAGATATAAAAATTTCAAACGCATTATACACAAAATACAGTCATTTTTTTTTTTTTTTTTCGCCAAAAAAATGTGAGGAGCTTTTGCATTCTCATTTTTTCAGCAAAATATTTACATACTTGATTTTAAGTGTATTAGTAAACTTAACAAATCCTTCCCTCACAACTTTATTAAGCTAACAATGCTTTGAACAACTGGGCACAGATCTAGATTTTTTGGTTGTTTTGGAGGGGAAAACCCCTGTCTTATAACCAAATATTTACATTCTTGGTGTATTTACTGAAAAGCCTTATAGTAAATCATTGGAACGTAATGTAGTTTACATTTCAATAATTACATTGAGACATGTGACATCAATTACGTCAAAATAAACAATGGCTCTCTATAACGTCATGAATGCTGTTCTGCTATTAGCAGAAACAAGAATTCCGCGGAATGCGGTGTCTCGCCTGCTAGCGCTTTGTCACAAAAACAGAGCTCAATCAGCAAAGATGTATGCATGAACCAAGTTTCTTGGCTCTAGCCCTAATATTTTCTGAGAAACAGACCTAAAAGTGAAAACTTGACAAAAATTGCAAAGTCAGTCAACCATAAAATGTAGGTCAAGACTCAATATTGATGATGACTTTGAGCTCTTCACTTCTAGATGAATGCACGACCCAAGTTTCATGGCTCTAGCCCTTATAGTTTCAGAGAAACAGACCTAAATGCGACCAAAAATTGCAAAGTCAGTCAACTGTGAAATGTAGGTCAAGACTCAATATTGATGATGACTTTGAGATTTACTCTTCCAGACGTACCTATGAACCAAGTTTCATGGCTCTAGCCCTTATAGTTTCTGAGAAAATGACCTAAACGCAAAAACTCGACAAAAACTTGCAAAGTCAGTCAACCGTAAAATGTAGGTCAAGACTCAATATTGATGATGGCTTTGAGAACTACTCTTCCAGATGTATGCATGAACCAAGTTTCATGGCTCTAGGCCTTATAGTTTCTGAGAAAATGACCTAAACGCAAAAACTCGACAAAAACTTGCAAAATCAGTCAACCGTAAAATGTAGGTCAAGACTCAATATTGATGATGGCTTTCAGATCTACTCTTCCAGATGTATGCATGGACCAAGTTTCATGGCTCTAGGTCTTATAGTTTCTGAGAAAATGACCTAAACGCAAA
This sequence comes from Ctena decussata, assembly GCA_963989385.1. Taxonomy (NCBI): domain Eukaryota; kingdom Metazoa; phylum Mollusca; class Bivalvia; order Lucinida; family Lucinidae; genus Ctena; species Ctena decussata. The sequence continues at coordinate 80,442,451 of OZ022499.1, read as the reverse complement.
AACTCGACAAAAACTTGCGAAGTCAGTCAACCGTAAAATGTAGGTCAAGGCTCAATATTGATGATGGCTTTGAAATCTACTCTTCCAGATGTATGCATGAACCAAGTTTCATGGCTCTAGGTCTTATAGTTTCTGAGAAAATGACCTAAACGCAAAAACTCGACAAAAACTTGCGAAGTCAGTCAACCGTAAAATGTAGGTCAAGGCTCAATTTTGATTGTGGCTTTGAAATCTACTCTTCCAGATGTATGCATGAACCAAGTTTCATGGCTCTAGGCCTTATAGTTTCTGAGAAAATGACCTAAACGCAAAAACTCGACAAAAGTTTACGCCGACGACGACGACGACGACGACACCGGAAAAGCAATACCTAAGTCTCGCCTCTGCTTCGCAGGCGAGACAAAAACTGCGTGTACACGTTTTACTGCTTTAATTTTAGCGCTTATATAAGATTTTTCATGAAAGATTTGCTTGAAACGAATGTAAATATAAGCAATGAACTCAATATTTCTGATGTTTATCGAAGTGTAAACTACATTGGGTCACTAGCAAAGTTTACATGAACCCCTTTGGGGTTCATTTACTTTGCACGTGACTCAATGTAGTTTACACTTCGATAAACCTCAGAAAAATGAAATTCATTTCTTAAATAATTAAGGTATTCCTTCTTTTCAGTTGTTCTATATAAAGAAAGTAAAATGCAGGCAAAGGTGGGAAAACTCTTCAACATACTCTAATTTTCCATGTGCCGCTTCACCTTGCCTATCAAAAATGTTAAAAATTAACCATTATAAAACTTGTCATTAACTCGAGACTGTAATTTGTGAGATCTAGAATTAGGCCTCTTGACTCTTTGTATATACATTGTAAGAGTCATTTTTTACCATAAGTGACATCTTAAGATGACTGAGGGATCATAAAACAAGAATTCTACAAAACGCTATGTCGCACCTGCTATGCACCTTCACATTAAGAACTCAATGAAAGCATCATTTTGACACATACTTGGTCAAAATCTATTGGGCAGTTCATGAGATATTGTTAGTTTCATATTTTTCACAATTTTTTGTTAAGATAGATGGTGGCCATCTTGGATGGCATATTTGCCAAAAAATGAACTAGCTTCATGAACTAGCTTCATGCAAAGATCATTCTAAAATAAAGTTGTTTCAAATTCCTGCAGAGGGTCTTGAGATATTGCAAATTGTTGGTTTTTTTTTTGTTTTTGTTTCTTTTTTTGCCATTTTTAGGAATGGCAGTCAACACCCATTTTGGATGATCCGTTTGCATAGATTAGAAAGAACTTCATTTATGGATCATTCTGATAAAATCTGATCAAAATCTGTTCAGTGTTTCTTGAGATATTGGCATTTCCGCAAAAGCAGACTTGTAAACTGTAGGTCACTGTGACCTAATTCTGCAACAGATGTTTTCCATTTTGATAATTTTGAAAACCAAGGTCGCCCTAATGCTCCATGCAAAATTTCAGCAAAAAACATACCCAGCAGGCCCGGATCAAGACCACCACATACTGGTGCGGCTCTGGATAACTGGTGGGGCTGGGAGGTGCTAAGGTGTTTGTTTGTGTGTGGGTGTGGGTGGGGCGGGGTGAAGAGGGTTGGGGGTTTGGAAATATATGATATAATTAGGGATCAGTTTGATGAGAATTTTTGATAGTGTCTTTTTTGCCTTGAAATATATGCTGTGATATCTCATTAGAATCGCCTCGCCGAGGCGATTCTACTGAGATGCCACAACATATATTTTTTATATAACCACATGAATTAATTGTTTCAAACTGTCTTCAGACACTCATTATTATCTGGAACCAACATATTTTGCATAACTCAGAGGCGAGATGGCGGGGCTGAAGCCCCAAAGCCCACCCTCTGGATCCGGGGTTGCCCAGTGGTTCTGGAGAAATAGTTGACTTTATTGTTTTTGCTATTTTTTCCAGTGATATAATCAAGATGACACATGAACTTTGAAAAGTATAATATATGCCTCATCATAATAACTTTATGATGGTAATGCAGAGCATAAAAAAAGGTTTATCCTATTATGTGACAATTATATTGTCTTGTTTGCTTTATATCAGTACTGTTGCGGCCCTCTGTGGCCTAGTGGATATGAGCTCTGACTCTTAAATATTAGGTCGCTCATTGTTGTAGGTACGAGTCTTGCTCTGTGCGTACGTGAAAAAACCATGTTCTGCTTATGGAAGGCCAGGTGCCCCCCCCCCCCCCCCCCCAACTCAGAGATCCAGTTTTCACCCACCTCTGCTTAATGATCAGGAAAGGGGAAATATAGGCCTAGCCTAACCTCCAATCATTTGGCCCATGTGTGTGTGTGTGTATATGTGTATGTATATATGTATATTTCATGTATGTAAATATGTATATGCCATAAAATTTTGGATAAATAAATAAAAGAACAGCTCACTACCAGTGAAATATTCTTGAAAGGGCCATAAAATACATATCATAAAAAAAATATGTTTTTAACCAATGTGACAATTGTCTTAATGAGCATCTGATTTTAACAAATCAAGTCTACACTTACGACGTCTCATTTGCCTTCTCTGTGAAAATTCTCAAGAGAAACTCTCCCTGTTGGTTGGGTTCAAAGGTTGACGGGATGATGACATAAGTGCCAGGATCCAGCTTGTGTCTGCCACAGATTTCTCTCATGTTGATAAAGGATGGCGATTTTGCACAGGAAGCATTGTACTTGAAGAATTTTACGTCGAGAGGACCAGATCCAACATCATCCTTCAGCTGAAAAAATAAATTTATCTTTATTTAAGCCACAACACAACAAAATCAACAAAGTGGCATGTGTGCCAAGCAAAGTCTCAGATGAGCCTTGGCTTCCACTCAGTCTGATCAGAGTCTTTACTGTCCCCATGGAGATAGCTCATATCCTTAGCCACCCTTTAAGCACACAGTTTTTTTTGTAAGGTTTGATGCTTAACGTCCATTGTAAACAGCTATGGTCATGTCGGGAAGGTCATTTAACCTAACCACACTATTCCTGGGCAGGCTTAGACCTCCTAAGCGGTTAACTAGTACCAAGTGCACATACTTTCGCCATTAACTGACAACTGCCCTTCTTGAATCAGTGGAAGGAGAAACAAAAGTATGTGGCCAGACCAGGTCTCGAACCCAGGACCTCTGACTTATGAGTCAGGTGCCCTACAGATTGCGCTACGCGGCCCACAATAGCACACAGTGAAGAGTGAAATCAGACTGAGCGGATGCCCAGGCTGATCTGAGTCTTCGCTGTGCGCACATTCCACTTTGTTGGTTTTGTTGTGATACGGTTCATTTATGTTTCTGCATTTTCTGTTGTTTTTTTTTTACATTTTTGTTTTGTGTTTATTTTTTTTTTTTTCATTTTTCTTAATGCCCATAACCCAGTTGATTCATTAAGTCTTCTAGAACACATTAAATCAAAAGTGTAATGTTGATGCATAAATATAATAAAGACAATGACTATATATATTATCATAACTGACTTTTAACTTGTAAATGAGCTCCAGATAAAAAGGGGTAACAGGGATAATCTAGAGATAATTTTACTTATTTCTTAAGGAATACATGTTGTGACCATTCTTTAGAACTGTCTCGGTGAGACAGTTCTAATGAGGGGTCACAACACATGTTTTATGCAGAAACTTGGAAATTATCTCTCAACTATCCCTTTAAACCCTCTTATCTGAAGCACTGTCCTAAATGGTATTACCAATACCAATAGACAGGTGACCCCTGGATAGAGATGACAAAGAAGATTGTTTAACTATACCTTATAAATGACATAGCCAATAGTCAACATGTCCAACCCCTCCTTGCGTTTCTTACGACGGTCCTTCTGCAGGAGTCCGACAAGAACGGTACATTTATTATCGTCATCATCGTCATCAGGGTCAGTGACCGTAACACGATACTGAGGATTAGTGGCAAATGTCTCTGTGAAATATAAATTTATTATGACGAGATGATATATCTCCGAGTTTCTTCATCATTTTCCAAAGGGAGACAGCTCCAATACTTTATAAACTAAATTCCTATAAGAACAGTTCAACTCAAATCGGATAAACTCTTAAAGAAAGAATTTGCTCCTTTTGGAGCGAAATTCTTTCCTTAAGATTTAACCCTTTTGAGAAGGACAGAAAATGTACCCGAACATTGAATTTTCGGCGCATCAGTAAAATTTTGCACTTGTGTAAAGCCAATATTTTAATTGATGCATACTGTTCTGCCAGTACTGGATGACTCTAATTGCATGTTAGACCATATTTGTGAGTCAAGTATATCGTAGCGGAAGAACAGACTGAAATAGGGTGTTTTCCATATCTTTCTACTGAGTCACAGGCAATATATTCTTATTTTCAGTAAACGAAAGTAAATGTCAACAAGTCAACAAGACATGATAGCTCACCTGACAATGCCTGGCTAATCACAGATAAAAATTTATCCAAGACATCCAATTAAGAGGCTGAAACTGACCCGGCACAGATGCAGATGCCAACCCTGACGCCAGGGTGACAACAATAGCTTTTCCTGTGCTTTTGTGAAGGCGTACTGAAATGAAAGTCGAAATATTATAGGGAATTTTATGCATCTTGAGAATGCAAATAAGGCAAATTTTGCTTCCCCCTGCAAAATTACGGTAATGTGTCTAAATTTTGGGACACCTAAAATAAATAATTTTCCATTTGGGACAAATGGAAAATTAATTAATTTAGGTATCTCAATACTTATGCACATTATGGTATATGTCTTGGATGCAGGACACAGGGGTAAAACAATCACCACATGAGTAACTTATTTTTTCAAAGACCATACCGAGGTAGTTTCTACAGCCACCAGCATTAACTCTTGGAATCCATTCTCCCACGTGAGCAGTAACTTCCCATCTTTTCTTGCCCTGGCTTGCCTCCTCCTCATCCAGGGAGTCAGGCCCCAGGTTACAGATCTCTAGCTTCTGGAAATTCTTCTGCCAGTCCTCACATGACATCCTGTAATACAAAAAGATTAGGGTTCTTTTTATTGTTTTTGTTTTTGTTTGTTTTGTCATGTATAGCATTTTGAGAATATTTCACCTATAAAGGGTCAGCTGATCATTAGAATTAACATTTCCAAAGAAAACAAGAATCCTGTAAAATGCTATGTCTGACCTGCTTTACATATTTATCTCTAGGAGGTATTGTTCTTTCTTACAAGCCACCTCTATTAAGCAAAAACAAGTCTAAAAGACCAAAAATGTTAAACCCCATACAGACCCTTTTATAGGCCACATTCTGATGATTATCTTACTTAATGTAAGCAAAAATCGAGAAAAAGACATAAAGGTGTACTCATATGCCTTAAAGCTGTATCCGCTGTGATGATAGCATCCATATCATCAGGATCAATCATATAATAGATGTACAGAATTACTTTCAGGGGAAACAACTCAGTGATTTTCAGTTTGTGGCCGTAGTTGGGTTTAACTCTTACAGGAAAGACTTTGCTCCTATAGGAGCAAATTCATTCCTATAAGAGTAGACCCAAGTTTGAGACAGCTTCATCATTCAAGAAGCAAACATGAAATCACAGAAGTAATCCCATTATTACAATTCGAAAACTGAAAAATTGGTGGAAAAATATGGAGGTGTACCATACACCTTTAATGGAGGTCTAACCCATCTTATGCACAACTACTCACCAGAATTCACCATCATCTTCAAATGTCAATCCAATTTGTTTCTTCTCTTCCTCAGGAATATACGACCACTCTGGGGACCTAAAATGATGCAGAAAAAATAATGTAATGATGCTATTTGAGGAAAAGTTTTAATTTCACACCAAAAAAATAGAGAGATCTGACCATTTTGGGCAATTTCCTATATGGTTATCCCCATTCTAATGCACTTTTCACATTTTTGGCTTTCAAATTTTACTTCTTTGCAGCCAAAGCAAGCCCTGGTTTAAACATATTTTCTTTCATATAATTAAACTGTACATTGTGAATATATAAATTTAGCAAGGTTGGAATGGAAGCATAAATACTTATTTGGTTCCTCTCCTTGACAAGCCCTTTCAGCTACATAAAGCGATGTTATGTAATGACTTTGGGCTTTCAACAGTATATTGCAGGATATACTGTTGCAAATATTTGGTGTTATCCAATAAGACATAGCATTACAAAATGTAAGTGCATTAGCACCCTTTTTCTGCTTTAAGTTTGTTGCTCAATATGCCCTCCACTCTGGGCCAGTTAACAATAACTGCAGGCTGCAATGGACATTACACATTTCAAACCTGTGGCTAAATCTAACATTACACAACTGCCAAAAGTCTTACTGATCACTCCAGGCTCCTTTCCACTCTGCTTCATTACCCCAGGGGTTCCTCACTCGTACCATAGGGATCTTACCACTGACACGTGGGGTCTGAATATTAACCTGAAAATGAAAGAAAGTTATATTTTGTATGTTTAAGCTATAAAACTGTGTTGTTTTTTCCATCTCTAGAATGACCCCAAATATCTAAATCAGTCTAAAGAAATTCTGCTATGAGGCAGGTTTTTGCTGTCAAAAATGCAAAATGAGCCTCGACATGAAAAAACCAACAAAGTGGCATGGCCCTCTAGTGAAGACTTAGATCAGCCTGAGCAGCCACCTAGTTTGATCAGAGTCTTTGCTGTGTGCTGAAAGGGTAGTTAAGGGCCTAAGCTAGCTCAATGGGGACAGCGAAGACTCTGATCAGACTGGGCGAATGCCCAGAATGATCCGAATCTTCACTGGGAGCACATGCCACTTTGTTTGTTTTGTTGTGTCCCGGATCAAATTATCTTCACTTAGCTTCTTGTTTGTTCAAAAAAAATAGATCCTAGGACAGTATGTGTACATTCTGAAGTGCCGACCTATATGCACATGCATGCTGGTGAGTGCAGGGGGTATCACATAAACACTCCTTTGTGTCAACATAATGACATGACATTACATCAGTATTTTATGATTTGGAAGAAAATTTCTTATTTCTCCTTGCGAATGGCTATACATTCAGGGTTGCAACTCTGTATTTTTAATGTTTCTCACCCTTTTCAATAAGAGTCAACTCTTAAAGAAAACAACTTGCTCCTATTGGAAGCACAGTCTTCCCTTTATGAGCAGATCCCATTTTGGAAGGATTTCCCTGCCTAGGGAAGCAAACAGGAAATCTTAAAAGTTGTATCCCTTTGTAAAACTGGTGAAAAACATGGAGGTGTACTCCTTCACCTTAAAACAAAAGGTGAAATTACTTTGGAATAAACAAAAAAACCACCCCTTACCCTGAACTCTGTAAATGGATACCCCCACTTCAAAATTCCCTGATTTCTTCCCTGACATTTCACAGTTTTCCATACCCTTTTTACGGATCCAAAAGTTAATTAAACTCTTTACTTCAACAGTGCTAACTGTACTGGACATTGGGGGCTACTCTTAAAGGAAACAATTTGCTCCTTAAGGGAGCAAATTTCCATCCTTTAAGAGAAGCCCCAAATGAGGAGGAAGATGTGTTTGAACTTCAAACACTATCTCTCTAGAAAGCACATCCTTTTCCCTTGAACAAAGTAAGAATGTTTTCTGTAGCCATTAATTTCAGATTCCCTGCCTTTTCAAGTTGTTTCCAAATTTTCCTGACCAACCTCAAATTCCCTGACTTTTCCCCTGACCTCGAAAAGAAATTCAGTGTCCAAATGTCTTTTTCCTGACCAAGGTAACCATAGATACATACCAACTTTACACCTGTAACAGAATAGGCATGACCCATGACCAATCCATTGTCAAGTCGAGCTTCCAGTTGATTTGGATCAGCCTAAAAATAAAGTCATATTTTTCAATTTTTCATGACAGTTTACAAAGTTTTTTTTTTTTTTAATTTTCTGACAACACCAAAGCATAATATGCAGCAGTTAAAACAAGAAGTAATCAAGAAACAAGAGGCCCACGGGCCACAAAGCTCACCAGATCTCTAGCTAACAAGACCTGTCCGCGTACAGGATAGCTCGCCTGCAGCGCATTGCCCATCACATAAAAAAACTTTAACCAAAACATCCATTTCGGACGCCGACGCGGACGCCGACGCCAGGGTGACAACAATAGCTCTTCCTGAACTTTCGTTCAGGCGAGCTAAAAACTGCTTTCAAAACTGCTGTCACATTTGTACAGGCTAATACAAAATACACTACTACAAAGTCTCAGTCTGACAGTCTGTTGAGTTGATAACAAAATGTATAACTATTTTCCATATTCTGATTGCAGTAAATGCCATTTTTTTAATTTTCCCCATCGTAAATCAATGCAACTCTAATTTGCCATAGCAACCGAATGAAAGAGCTGATTTTCATAAAAGAAAAACAAAAATTTTCACTTCCCCAGCCCAAGGATACTAAAGATAAAATCTGAGCCCAATCGGCCCAGTGGCTTCAAAAGAGATCATTTTTTAAGGCATTTTTTTCCTTCTTTTGCTTTATGGCTTCCATGACAACCAATAATAAAAAGTGAAGTGGACCAAAAACATATAGCTGATAGAAGACTTCACAAGGAACATTTGTATAAAAGTTTTGTCAACATATCTGCAATGGCTTAGCAGTAAATGCCAGTTTTCAATTTTCCCCATTATAAGTCTATGGGAACTCTACGTTGCCATAGCAAGCAAACTAAAGAGCAGATTTTCATAAAAAACACAAACTTTCAATCCCCCAGCCTAAGGATACTACAGAAGAAATTTGGGCCTTATCGGCCAAGTGGTTTCAGAGGAGATAATTTTTTAGAATTTTTTTCCTTTTTGATTGCATTTTGGTTTCCATGGCAACCAATAAAAGGGGCAGTGGGCCAAAAAACATATAGCTGATAGAAGACTTCTCAAGGAACATTTCTATAAAAGTTTTGTCAACATATCTGCAATGCCTTGGAAGAAAATGCCATTTTTCAATTTTCCCCATTGTAAGTCTATGGGAACTCTAAGTTGCCATAGCAACCAAACTAATGGGCAGATTTTCATAAAAAACACAAACTTTCAATCCCCCAGCCAAAGGATGCTACAGATGAAATTTGGGCCCAATCGGCTCAGTGGTTTCAGAGGAGACGTTGTTTAAAAGTGTTGACGGACGACGACAGACGACATACGACAGACGACATACGACGACGACGGACAACTGCCTATCCTATAAGCTCCCCTGGAGCCTTTGGCTCTGGTGAGCTAAAAAAAGTACAAAAGGTTTTATTAAAATTATCGTAATGACCCTAAATATTTGGACACAGGTCTGAGCAAGCATTGTAGACCCAGGGTCTACAACATTTGCCATTCACTAAGCATCATTTGGAGGCATTAACATGTGTAAAATCCACTTTTTAAGAATTTTCGAATAATAATTGTCAGACTTTCGGGTGTCCAATATTTTAGGGTCATTACTGTAAGTGAATGGAGTAAATTTTGATTGCTTGAGCTCTCTGTTCAAAATATGTTAGTATTGCAGTATGGAATGAGTTTGAATACAAACTAAGAGATAAAGATGGTAATTAACAAGTGCTACCCAAGGACACTAGGGAGACGGATCTTGGTATTTGGTTTCAAAATATTTTGAAATTTAATGAACATATTATACTTATATGGTTAACAGAGCCAACAAGCTAGTAGGATCAATAAAAAGAACTTTTAAATCACTTGATAAGGATTTGTTTTTAATACTGTATAAAAGTTTAGTAAACACAGAGGTGCAAAAGATACAGTCAAGCGAGACAGACGGATAGATAGACAGACAGGCAGCAGAGAGATGGACTATTAACCCTATTGCACTCAGAACTGCCAAAACTCCACAGAGTTTTGGCTATTCTGAGTGCAATAGGGTTAAGGTACTTACATCTATAGAGCAGCCCATGAGTGAGCCTCTTTCATTGGCTTTCGTCATGATATTAAGGAGTTTGGGGTCGGAGTTCTGAAGGTCACATGACTCTGTTACCCCACCGGTGAAATCTTCCATGGCCTCACTGGTGCTGCCACCTTTCAGAGATTCATATGAGCCATTTAACCTGTAATTACAATGGTACAGCCTGTGCTTCAGATAAGAAGGGGTAACAGAAATAATTACTAGATAGTTTTTCATGTTCTTAAATATTGTGACACCTCATTAGAACTGTCCCATGGAGACAGTTCTAATGAGTGGTCAAAATATATATTTTCATTCACAAATGAAAAGAATTATCTGTTAACTATCTTCAAAGTCCCATCTTCTCTGGAGCTCTGATAATGATACAGCTGATTCTATTTTTGTCAATTTGTGGAAAAAACATAATACTTTTAATGAATGCCCCCACTCTACACATCTAAACATCCCTCCCTTTCATCCCAAAAATTATATCAAACTATATATTGTAGTTCCCAGTTGTGTCCTCATCTCCTCAGGGTCCATGAGGTATTTTTGCAGTTGTCGTCTTTTTTAGTGATGAAAAGTGCAGCTATTCTGTTTTCATGATTGAAAATCACTAAATACAGTTCATTGCAAATACTCTGGGTAGTGGCTGATTCGTTCCTCTTCAGGCCCCTTTCGAGGCATTAAATAGGATTACTGCAGTAAACCAGCTAAAAAACAACATCTCAAGCATTACTGGACCATTCTGAGGCACTATGGACCATTCTGAGGCACTATGGTGCCTTCGTTGGTTAGTCTGTTATGGTGCTTGACAGACAGACAGATGGACAGACAATGAACACACTACATCTGTCCGCCTTCGGCCCATCAGCAGAGATACTCAAATCAGATACTCCTTACATGAGAAATGGCATGAGTCCAGAAGCATTACCTTATTTCTTTGATTATAAGACAGGGTACTTTACCTTTCAAAACAATCCCAAAATTCTAGATCCATCTTTTAAGATGGATCTAGATTTTTGGGATTGTTTTAAAAGGGAAAAACCTACCTCATAGCAGAGTTTCATAAGACTGATTTAGATATTTAAGTCATCCTAGAGATGGAAAAACACTGTTTTACAGCTGAATAAATACAGTGATGTGAAATGGAAGAATTCTTACTTGGCATAAGCTTTCTCCAGCAAGGCACTCCAAAATTCATTCTTCTCTGTCGAGTGCATGAACACCAACTGACCATAGTAGGTTGGCAGCCTGTCATCCACTACCACCTCAGTCCAGTCACCCTGATGCCAGATATTAAACCTGAATACCCCACAGTAGTTTGGGCCACCGAAAGTCTGGTCCGGTAAGATAACTTTGTTCAGAAGATGTTCGTTACATGTCAGGGAGGCCACAGCAGCCAGAAGCCAACAGTCACCTGAAAATAAAATTTTTTGTTATTACTGACAGCGAACTGCTACAACTGAAATGCTACCGTATATTTTATTTTGTTACCCAACCAGTAAACAGAGTATGTACTAAAAAATTTTTTATGTCCACCATGAGTATGCACAATAATGAGTCATCCATTGCACATGGAACTACTGAGTGGTCAATGTTTTTGGATGTTCTCCACTGGGTGGTTGCTTAGTCCCGGTGGGCAATGATTTTTTCTGACAATCGTCAATGATTTTTTCTGACAATTAGTGTCTTGTAAGCATGACGAAGCAAAAGGGTAAGTGAACAAACTTATTTTCAATATTTTCTCCTGATCTTTTGCAAACAGGCTGTTTTCTGAAGCATTTTATGAGCGCGTTTAGTCGTTTTTCACATTTTTTGTGAAATATCCTCTGCAAACCAAGGACGAAAATTACAGCAAATGTCAAGGATTTGTTCCTACAACGAATTTAATGTCCCGGATTTTTTCCTACAGTGTCCCGGATTTTTTCCTACCACATATACTGCATTTCAGAGACCCAAAACACGGATTATAGCTCAGCAATTAGATTTTTTTAGTGTGTGATCTAATTTTATTTTGCCGATTGAACATCAGAAGCATTACTGACATGTATGCCGTAGTATGCCTCAAGGAAAACTATCACTACAGGTGTTCATGAGTGAAAAAATTCATTACACGACAGAAAGAGAGGATTTTTTTTTTATCTTTTATGCTTAATAGTTACAGTGCCTTATGCTTTATAATTACAGTGATCAGGGTTTTCCAAGTTGATATTGCTGGCGGCAGAGAATTAACCTTTCTCCTTGCCATTTCGCTTCAGTGTGGTGTTGCTAAGCGTCGATGGCTGGATGACTCCTTTTCAAAAGCATTTCAGTCAGATAAAGACGACGGTAGGGGGATAATGAAAGGCTATGTGCAGTGGAATCCCGTTTACGATCTATAGATTTCCGCCTTTAGCAGGTATCGAACCAGGGACCGCTAGATCAGCAGGCCAGCGCTTATCCTACTGAGTTACCTGGGCTGCTGTTGCTCAGCGTGTTTAGTGGTATGATATCGGGTGTAAACGCTGTTTGCCCCTAGAGGATGGAGTGGAAGTGTCTAACAAAAGCAAAACCAAAGAGTGCCAATCATATCATAAAAAGTTTGGAGTGGAGGCCCTATTAGCAAATTCATTGCTTTAGTAGGCCCTACATCCTTAAATATGGCTATAGGCCTACTCATACTTGTGAATCCATTATATAACCCAATTGCTGTTTGACTAAACTATACTGACTAGATAGCCTGACGTCACTGTGACCTTTGACGTCAAGAGATCTCTGATGTGGCGTCATAAACTACGCAAAATCAAAGTCAGGAGATCTACTCCCACCCACGTCTTTCCACCATCTTGTTCGATTTGCCAGATAATTTCCAGGTAAATTTTGTTTGTGCACATTTATACAGTTGATTACTTTTCGAGTATACACGGGGGTAATACCAATTTGCTTACCTGTGCTGTCGACCGAACCGTACAAAGACGCCATTTGAAGATGCCAAAGGAAGTGGCTCGCGACAGAGAAGGAGGTAGTAAGCAGTACCAGTTATGGTAGATGACACATGTATACTATAATGAGGTGGTTGTCGACCGAATGATACTTCTGTTGACTGTCTCGGTCGACAGCCACTTTAGCATGTGTATAGAAACTGACTGACTGTTGACAGCACAGGCGTGGGAAATTGGTGCTTGTAGGTAAAGATAAAAGGCAGCAAAAAAGGGAGAGGGATGGGCTCCGTCTTTTGTAAGATACGGTGGGCCTCTAACATCCACTGTCCCTAGTTACAAGGCTACGGGAAACTATTACCTTTGTTTTAGGATTAAAGTAACTCACTCCCGCGTGCGCACGCACGCATTGATAAACAAATGAAACAAATGTGTAGCGCGAGCAAAGTGTCCCACATATACTTTAGATCTATGTAGCTATGTATCGGTTAAGATCGAGGAAATTCCCTCTCGGGATCGAATCAGACTACTACCTATTACTGCCAGACATCTGTCAGCACCATTTTCTGATAAACAGTTGGAATTTCCTTTTTCCGCACATTTACATGATTTTTTTAAATTTCTATATGTAATCAAGTATAAGAGATTTAAGCCCATTAGGCAATCACAAATGAACTCAGGTGGATTTTTCTCCTGGGCAGGCTTAGACCTCCTAAACAGTTAACAAGTACTAAGTGCACATACTTTCGCCAGTAACTGACAACTGCCCTTCTTGAATCAGCGGAAGGAGAAATGAAAGCATGTGGCCAGACCGGGTTTCGAATCCAGGACCTCTGACTTATGAGTCAGGTGCCCTACCGATTGCGCTACGCGGCCCGGCGGCTGTAATTGAACCGGGTATGTTATTTTCATTTATTCCTTTTATGTATCCCTTGCTTTCAAAGGATTGACTTCTCTGAACATTTTGGTTTAAACATTTCTGTTCTGGTGTTGATGTGTAGTATGTAAAACTGTTCAGACCCTCAAGCGTAGAACCGGCTGGACCTGTGCATTTTCAAGCCTCACATACACTATGCTATGGTGAGGATTGTGAGGAACAGGCAAGCACTGTACGCCAAAGATAGTACAAAAGGAAATACTGATGCTTTGGAATCACACACATACACACGTACGCACGCATGCATGCACGCACAATTCTGGAGAAACAATGTAAATTTACTATGCCTCATAAGAGAAAAAAATAGCCTGACCGTGGCGGCACTCAAATTTACAACCAAATTTGAAGCAATAGAATGGGCTACATGGTGCATACAATGAAAAGGCTGGTCTTTTGATGACCAACTAATATTTTTTCATCCATTTATGCACCAAAATTAAGTTTGAAGCACTTTTTTTATCTTGCTGTTCAATATATGCGCAATAACGTATCATAATAACTACTCATTTTGTGGTTTGCGTTGTCAGAAAAAATCAGGCGCTTAAAATCTATTGTAGGAGCAAATCCGGGACTTGTAGGAAAAAATCTGGGACCTATGAAAAATGAAAATGGGCTTACAGACCTATTTATATTTTTGTAAAGTGTCAAAAAATAATGAGACATTTTTCCCAACACCGATTTATGATTAAAACTAACGTTACCCTATGGGAAAACTTCGCAGACATAGACATAGAGGACAGTTCTTCAAGATGTACCCTAAACGAAATTTTCCATGTTTCTTTTATCTGTTGACCATGTTAAACATGTGTATTTTATCTAATTTGCCTTATCTCTACCAGAATAAGCATAGGATTTGTAAATAAATGTTTTACTCGACTAAACTCACCATTTTGTCGCACCGGTTTTCTATTATAACGTCCTGGAGAAAAAATCATTGACGATTTGGAAAAAATCTGGGACCGTTGTCAGAAAAAATCGTTGACGATTGTCAGAAAAAATCATCGCCCACCGGGACTAAGCAACCACCCAGTGTTCTCTGGTAAGTGACTTCTTCCATTAAAGTTTTACAACACCATAAAAAGTACTTGGCAAAATTTTGGATTCATGGTTGCCCACTGACAAGCTAAGGGAGTCAGGGGTGATTAGAGTGTTCAAGTTGATTGTGCTTTGGACTATCCATTGCACGTTGGATGACAGCTGCAGCCTTGAGCAATAGTGCTTGATTGATTCATTTGTTGCTTTACATCCACGGTAAACAGCTATGGTCATGTTGGGATGGTCAGTTAACCTAACCACACTATTCCTGGGCAGGCTTAGACCTCCTTAGCGGTAAACCAGTACTAAGTGCACATATTTTCACCAGTAACTGACAACTGCCATTCTTGAATCAGCGGAAGGAGACACAAAAGTATGTGGCCAGACTGGGCATCGAACCCAGGACCTCTGACTTACACGTCAGGTGCCCTACCGACTGCACTACGCAGCCCAGCAGTAGTGCTTGAGGTGAGTTCAAGTTTGCTTACCCTTTTGTTGAAGCTGGTCTACTCTTACAGGAAAGAATTTGCTCCTAAGGGAGCAAATTCTTTCCTGTAAGAGTTGAACCATTGAGAATTTAATGAGGCAAAAATGAAAATGACAAAGCTGCTTGCTCTGAAAGTGTTTGCATTCACGTTCAGGAATATAAATGAAAGTTACATAAATTGTCCCCCTTTCTCACAGAAGGCTAAGAAACTGCTCTCTCAACATGAATTCTTTCCTTTCACCGTTTTCATAGAAATTGCATGCTTCTATTCATATTCATGAAATTCTTTTCAATGCATTGTCCAAGACATTGTTTCATTGCCTTGTACATCATTTTACATATTCTTATATGTGCATGTTTTTACATTTGTTTGTATTGTTTGCTCTTATGCCATCATAGAGTGGCCGGAGTCTTATGTTTAGCAATTAAGTTTTGTTCTGTTCTGTTCTGTTCTGTTCAGAGCAGCCCTTATTGATTAGAGAACAAATCTGTCAACCAGTGAAGAAAATATCTGTCTGTTAAAGTAGCTGATCTGTCTCTTATAAAGGGCCCAAATCATGGAGGTGTATTCAACTACCTTAAAATTTTGTGCGTGCAAATCTCATATACTGCATGGTAATTGCAAATCTCAGTATCTGCAAATCTGTTTTTAAAGCATTTGTTGAGAATTACATAATTATCAGAATATTTTGCAAAAAAGTCTTTATCCATATATGCAAGCCACAAATAATCAATGCATCACCATTGATGGGGCATCTGTCAGTTGTTTTGACTGGCTACAGGTCAGACATTGTTTAACATGAGTTACCTTGTATACCTGCTATGTTTTTGGCATGGAGGAAATATCTTTGATCATGTTAGTTCCAATACAATGATTTCTAATGATGTATGCTCCTGGCTGACATTAAGTAGCCAGTATTATACAGTAATAACACTTAAAGCGCCAGTGATGAAATTATGGCAAAATTTGCAAACAGTGCAGATCCTGATGAGGTGGCTCAAAATAAGCCGCCTCATCTAGATCTTCACTGTTTGCCTTCTAGTTTTTGAATTTTCATTATGATATAGCTTGGATGAAACATATTTTGAAATTTTTGCAGACGTAAATTTTGTCGTCTGCTTTTTGGCACTTGAAGGGGTAATATAGATTATAGCTGTTTCACCAATAAACATGAAATAACTAATCAGCAGATGCTAAGGAAGATTAGACAGTATGCAGTTTACCGCCATGTTCTTCAACCATTTGTACAGAGGGAGACAACTTTTAAGACTTACTATTTTCTTCCACAGACAATGTACCTTCCAAAATAGGGATCTACTTTTACAGGAAAGACTTTGCCTTTGCTCTCATAGAGTCTTTTCCAAAAAAGGGCAAATTCTTTCCTTAATACCCCCATCACACCAAACTGGTTCTCACTACATTCTGGAAAATTTTGCCAAACGGGCTCAAACTGTGTGCGAACGGAGTGGACGTAGTAGCAACGTTTTAAGGTCTGTATACGAACCTCATGGACGGACTCAGACGGGTTTGGACAGGAAGGGTGCTCCAGAACATTGAGCATGTTTAAAATTTTCTGGCAACTATCCCGTTCTGGAATTAGACGGAGTGGCAACGTTCTTAAAACGAGACGGACGTGCTACAAATGGAATTGCCGTACTCTGATCCTACCAGGTCATATTACAACGTACGTGGTGCAGTCGGGCACTATTGGCAGTAAGTGTGCACGCTGACCAGTCCATTGTAGCTCGTTCTTCCGATTCGCAGATGGACCAAACTTGACCAGGGTATGCAGCACTCTTCTCTTGACTCCCGAACTCAGGAAAAGGCCCAGGAGACTCTGTAACTTGGGGATGAGCTGAATGGGCTTCAGATGAGACGCAACTTTGGGATCTAACAGTAGCTGCTTTAGTATGGCCCATCTTTCTAGCTCCGCTCTTGTTTGGAGGCATGATACTCACAAGGGTGCAATGCTCTGCTCAGCTTGAAATGACAAATGCCAATAGAACTGCGTAGAACGCAGTGTTTTTTTGTAGCTGTCAGACCAGGACGTGATTGCAATTACATTTTGCATGCACTAGGGACGAGATGAGGACGTAGTCAGAATGAGGAAGAACTGCTTTTGAACGAGGTACGAACTAGTTTGGAGGTATTGGGGACTTAGTAGAAAATGTAAGAACGGGGATGAACTGACCACGGACGTGCTTGGACTGCTTGGAAACGGCCTCTGCATGAGGTGAACGGGAAATCTGACCCGATAAGAACTTGATACGAACAGACTGGGGACGGAATGCAGACAAAATGGACATATTGAGGACTGTTTATGAACGATTTAGAACCGTATTACACTCATTTTAGGCCAAAAGTTTCACGTTCTACCCCAACCACAGCCCATTTCACGGGGTAGGACGTGTTGAGAACTAGTTTTGTGTGCAACGACCTAAGAGTTGTCCCTATTGAGAAGGGAAGCAAAAATGAAAATGGCAGAGTTGCATCCCCTGAAAGTTATTCATTCACCTCTAGGTGTACAGATACACCTTAAGGCTGGAGGGTCTAACACTCAGCAATGTTGGTTTCAATAAACAAGTTTTCATGATTTGTGGGGTAAATATGTATTTTGAATTCTTTACAATTTAATTATTTTATTTTGCTGTATGCCTAGTTTGCCATGAATTATTGAATATATAATTGTAAAACCCTCCAAGCACTAAAAACAAAAATAATTGAATTTGAAACACCATAAATCCAGATGAGGCGGCTCATTTGAATACTATTACACTGTTTGCCCTGTAGTCTTTGATTCCTCAATATGATATAGCTTTGACGAAACAGTATATGAACTTTTCAGATATAAATTTTGTTACCTGCTTTTTAGGGGCTTTAATGTTAAAGTATTTGGATACACAATAAGGTTTGGCTGAAATACTAGAGGACAAACAGTGTCAATCCACTTGAGGTGGTTCATGATGAGCTGCTTCAACCCAGGAGATCTGTGCTATTCAACTAATTTCAATTTTGGCACTTTAAGCACTAAAAACTCTGGTCTGATCTAGGTGTACACAATTTGCCTATAAGCAGTTCTGTCCTGATTCTTCATGCACATTATTAGTCTTAGTAAAATTTGTTAAACTATCTATGAATAGCTTAAAAAAGAAATGATTGTCTCCCCTCTACTTTCAAACTTGCAACACTGTGCAATTCTCACAAAATTTTGCGTAGGGAGAGACTTTTTTAAACTAAACTGACAGCAACATCTGCACAGTTGGTTAAAAAAATCTACTCAAAATCTGTTTATTAATTTTACTGTTTGTTGTTGCTTTCTTTTTCTTTGTTATCTTTTTTCTGTTTTGAGAATGATCATCTGCCTCTATAAATCATACCGTAAGATGACAGACTAATTTCATTCCATGGTGTAAAGAACAGGCTATTACATATCACCAAAACCCAGGAGCTCTAACAGAAGCATGTATTTCATTATTTTATAGATATGATATATAACCTCTCTTTTTTTCCCTGTTTAGCTAAAAGTGAGTTGATTAACAAAATACTGAGCCGCCTCATCTGGATCTACACTGTTTGCAAATTTTGCTAATTTCGTCCCTGGGACTTAAAGAGTTAAGGTCACAGTAAACAATATTTCAGTCATGTCCAGATGTTGCCTCAAAACTTGTAGGACCTTGATCAGGGGCCGTATTCATAAAGCCACTTAAGTCGTTGCTATGCGGTTGCTAAGGCTAAATATCTATAAAGGAGATTCCCTACAACTATGAAATTTGCTCTGGAGGAACAGTCTTTGTCTTTGTAAGACTGTTCCTCCAGAGCAAATTTCATAGTTGTAGGGAATCTCCTTCAAAGAAATTTAGCCTTAGCAACAGCATAGCAACCACTTAAGGCGTTTTATGAATACGACCCCTGACCTCAAAATGACACTCAGGTCCTGCTACAGCTACTAGCAGCCCTGCCACAGAGACACCTGGCAACCCATCTATTTCCCAGGCACCAGTGGATGAAGGACTATGTGGGGGTTAATACATGTACTTACCCAATTCTCCTTGCTGTACATCAAATCTGCTGGCCCCTTCACTGACAAACTGTGGGTCATCACAAATTTCCTGCAACACACAAAGGCAGAGTAATTATAATTGTGCATGTAATTTCAACAAGAATTCCATGGAAGGCAGTCTATGCAGAATGTCACAAAACAGAGCTAAACAACAACTTCAAAGTAGCTGCTGAAAATGCAGTCTGCAAAAAAAATGCATTACCTTTACATGTGCATTTTAGAAGAGTTGCAGTATAGCAAAAAAATTGCATGTTGCGTCCACAATAAAAGTTTTGTCAGCATAGACGTTTTTCAGACTGCTTGGAAGCAGCTGGGTTGAACAATAATTCTCTTCTCATATGCCCAGGTGAATGGGTTGATGAAATTTCACCCAAATTACACCAAAATTCTACTGGAATTCCAGTGGAATTTCATAGGAAAACTACTGTAAAACTTGGTCATAATTCTAGCAGATTTTTATATAATTACACAGAAATATTACCACAATTTCACTGAAATATCACCATAATTTCAGCGAAATTTCAGTAATTTCCTCTCTTTTTATGACCAAATTTATCACTGTAATTTCAACAAAATATCAGTGAAATTTCACTGATAATTCAGTGATATTATAGTGAAATTTCAGGAAAAAAAACACTGGTATTATGACCAATTTTATCACAGTAATTTCTACAAAATTTCAGTGAAATTCCACCAGAATTTTGATGAAATAACGGTAAAATTGCACAGGAATTTCATCAAATTGACAGTGAACAAATATGGTCATAATACCATCAGCGTCTGACTATCCAGACATGACCTTTGCTGTTCCTGGGACGTTAAGCCTATTAAATTAAACAAACAAAACAAATGAACAGAAATGAAAACATCTCTTTTGGAATCTCTTTGCTGATCACACCACAGAACCACTGTACTTGAGGAAGGTATCCTCCCTGTTACCCCACCCATTTCAAAAGATTGTCTTACATTTGCTTGAAAAAAAAAAGAAAACACAAAAGAATTTAATTCTAATGTGTCCTTTTTCTGTTATAGGACATACTAACACTAACATCAGTTAACCTACATGTACTGCCTGCAGATATTTGTTGCCTGCGGAAAAGTGCATGACAGTCACCATTATTGCTCCATTTCTGCATAAACCCAGCAAAATTTAAACTTTAAAACCTTAGAAATTGTGGCTTCAGGTGTACTCACTATGTCAGCTAACTTCCTATCATGTTTGCCATGTAGAAATTGCTTCACAATTAATTTTTACCACAGCCTTCAAACATAGGCACCTGATTACAGAAAATCAGAATCCAGCGTTATAAATAGTAAGTAAAACTAAAGGCTTCTCACTCGCTAGTTTTGAATCAACGGAAGTAAGTCTGGTTGGTGACAAGTATGCAACTGGTGTAACACAGATCAAGAAAATCAGAGGTAGGGAGAACATCTCAATTGGCACCTGGAATGTAAGGACTCTGAGGCCAGCTGGGAAGCTTGAGGAGCTGACTCATGCAATGGACAGGTATCGCTGGAACATACTGGGGCTCTGTGAGATGCGCTGGAAAAACTTTGGTGAGATGTCAACAGATGACAGACACAAGGTTTATTTCAGTGGAGAAGAGGACAAACATGAGTATGGGGTTGGATTTCTTGTGCATAAGGACATGGTGAGTGCTGTCTTGGGATGCCGACCAGTCTCCAGCAGACTGATTTCAATTCGCCTGAGAGCAGCTCCTTTCAACATCACCATCATACAGATTTATGCACCAACATCTGGACATGACGACAATGAGGTAGAACACTTCTACCAGCAACTCCAGGAAATCATAGACCAAACACCCAAGAAGGACATTCTGGTTGTACAAGGGGATTGGAATGCTAAGGTTGGAAAGGATGCACAGGCAGACTGGGAAAACGTTTGTGGACCCTACTGCAATGATGAGACAAATGAGAGAGGTCTCAGACTTCTAGAGTTTGCAACCTGTAACAGCCTAGTACTGACAAACACCCTTGGCCCTCACAAACCATCAAGGAGATGGACATGGCACAGCCCAGATGGGAAACACCACAATCAGATTGATTACATCTTGGTGAGTAAGCGCTTCCGATCAGGAGTCAACATCCATAGGACAAGGAGTTTTCCTGGAGCAGACATAGGAAGTGACCATGACCTGGTCATGATGACCTTCCGAGTTCGTCTGAAGAAGGCTAGAAAGCCAACCCAGCCAAGACTGAAGTTTGATCTTGAGAAGCTAAGGGACCCAGAGGTGGCATGCACTTTTCAAGCAACAAAAGGTGGAAAATTTGCACCACTCATTGGTCTGAGGGATGATGACATGGACACAGATACCATGATTACCACCTACAATACAGTAGTGACTGATGCAGCCAGTGAGATACTTGGGAAGGAATGTCGCAGGAAAAAGCCATGGGTCACTAGAGATGTTCTCGACCTCTGTGATGAGAGGAGAAATTTGAAGAAGAAGAGGTATGAAGCAGGAGGAGCAGAAGAATACAGGGAAGCAAACAAGAGGATTCAGAAGGCAGTGAAGAAAGCGAAGGAGGACTGGATAGCTAGTCAGTGCGAGGAGATCGAAACTTGCCTGAACAAAAACAACAGCAAGAAAGCATACCAGCTGGTGAAGGATCTAACTTCAGAGAAACAGGGTAGATCCACAACTATCCAGGACAAGTCTGGGAAATGCCTTACAGAAGAACAAGAGATTCTCAGCAGATGGACAGAATATTGGTCAGAATTATACAACCATGAGACTGATGGTGACAATACGGTTCTGGACTGCAGTCAGCCCCCAGATGAAGATCAACAACCGATCTTTCGTGAGGAAGTTGAGATTGCAGTAGCGGCACTGAAGAAGGGAAAATCTGCCGTAGTTGATAATATACCAGCAGAACTTGTTCAAGCTGGAGGGGAGACCATGATTGATGTTTTAACAGATATCTGTAACAGGATCTGGAGAACAGGAGAATGGCCTACCCCATGGACTCAATCGCTGATTATTACTCTCCCTAAAAAGGGCAACCTACAGCTCTGCCAGAACTACAGAACCATCAGCCTCATCAGTCATTCAAGCAAAGTCATGCTGAAAGTTATCTTGAACAGGCTTAAGCCACAAGCCGAAGAGATAATCGCTGAGGAACAGGCTGGGTTCCGAGCAGGAAGGAGCACCACAGAACAGATCTTCAACCTCAGAATCCTGTGTGAAAAGTATCTCCAACATCAGCAGAATCTGTACCATGTCTTCATTGATTTCAAAAAAGCCTTTGACAGGGTATGGCATGCAGCATTATGGGCCACCATGAGGAAGTACAATATCAATGCAAACCTAGTTCGCACCATTGAGCAGCTATACGACAAGGCTACAAGTGCAGTCCTGATAAATGGCAGCACAGGAGAATGGTTCAGAACAACAGTTGGAGTAAGACAAGGATGTCTTCTGTCACCCACCCTCTTCAACATTTTTCTCGAACGGATCATGTCCGATGCTCTGGAAGAACATGACGGAAAGGTTAGCATAGGCGGCAGAAATATTACCAACCTGCGGTTTGCCGATGACATAGACGCTCTTGCTGAGGAAGAGCAGGAACTAGAAGCTCTAGTTGAAAGTCTCGACCAGACCTGCACAAGGTATAAGATGGAGATCAGTGCTGAGAAAACCAAACTGATGACAAACAGCGCAGATGGCATCCAGAGGGAGATCAAGGTAAAGGGGCAGAAGCTGGGTACTGTAAGCAGCTTCAAATACCTTGGAGCAGTTGTCTCAGATGATGGCTCAAAACAGGAGGTTCTCTCAAGGATAGTACAAGCCACTTCAGCTCTTGCCAAGCTGAAACCAATTTGGAGAGATAACAACATATCTCTTGGATCAAAGGTGACACTTATGCGCTCCCTTGTCATTTCCATATTTCTGTATGCCTGTGAATCATGGACCTTGACAGCAGAGTTAGAGAAAAGAACGCAGGCCTTTGAGATGAGATGCTACCGAAGGTTACTGAACATTTCGTACAAGGACCATATAACCAATGAGGAGGTTCGCAGGAAGATCCAAGCAGCCATTGGAGAATATGATGAACTCCTGACGCTGGTCAAGAAATGGAAACTAAGGTGGTTTGGCCACGTCTCAAGGTCTTCTGGTTTAGCAAAGACAATTCTTCAGGGCACAGTGAAAGGAAAAAGAAGAAGAGGTAGACAGAAGAAGAGGTGGGAAGACAATATCAAGGAGTGGACTGGAATGGATTTTGCCAGCTCAACTAGGGCAGCTGAAGACAGGACAAGGTGGAAAGGGATTGTTTTGAAGTCAGCTGTGGTGCCCCAACGACCTAGTAAGGCTATGGGATAGAATAGAATAGACGTCTGGTTCCTGGTTGCTCAAGCGACTATTGAACTGATTGTCGTTTTATGCTATTGACATGTGCAGACGTTTTGGTAAAGACTCACTGTTGTCAAAAAAGCGGTTGTAAACAAAAGAATCAATACTGAATTCGTCTTAAAATATTAAATTGAAGATAAACCATTCGACAGAAAGAAGAACTTATTCAAATGAGCAACTTTGGTAAAACCTGGGAAACTATCTGCACACATCAATAGCATAAAACGACAATCAGTTAAATAGTCGCTTGAGGAACCAGGAACCAGACACACTTCAAAACTAGCGAGTGAGAAGCCTTTAGTAATTACTTACTATTTATAACGCTGGATTCTGAATTTCTGTAATCACGTGCCTATGCCTTCAAATTCCCTCCATTTCTGGCAGCCATGTTTTTTCCCATCATTCATCTAGTTATGACATCATCAAGTGTCACATGATGTGAAATTTCACTGAAATTTCACAGAATTTCAGTGAAATTTTTATGCTAGTTCTTGGGCACTGGAATTTCACTGAAATTTAATGCATCAGTGGAATTCACTGAAAGGTACCTTATACAGCTTAAGATTATAAAGTTTACATGTATCAATATTTAGAAAAGGTTCATGAACTTCATGTCATGCATTGGCTCCATGAATGGTTCATGAAATACAACTTGATGAACAGCACAATCATGAATGAGTATATCTGGTTCATGAGTAGTTCATGAAATATAAATTCAAGAAGAACAAAATTATGAATTATTCATGAAACAAAATAGCCATCAGAGGAGATGGCAAATCCCCCGACCTAAGGCCCCTTGCGCTTTGGTAAACACAGTGCCCTTAAAAACACATATAAATAGTATACTGTCATTCTTTTATGCTCCTTATTGACAATATCTGTTTAACAGATGCATGATTATCTAACACTCAGACCAAAACAGCATGCCAGATAGCTAAAAAGAGGTAAAATCTCAAATAGCAACCATGTAGACAATGTATTGCATATGATACATTCAACATTTCAAAATGTGTGAATAACTTCTAAAGTACAAGCCCTACAAATCTAATTTTGAGCTCTCTAGTAAGTGCATTTGAACAAAGAATCCAAATCTGAAAGAATTTTTTTTTTTTTGGGGGGGGGGGGGGGGGGGGGGGGGGGGGGGGGGGGCGGAGGGGACTCGGAAAAGTATGAAAGCAAGAGTTGTCATTCTTGTATGAGACAATCTGTCACGATCTGATCTTCATATCTCCATATCTGTGAAGTATCATAAAAATATTTCAAAGGGTATTCATGCTATGGAGCAGACACAAAATCACACCTTAAACCATCAAGGGGAAATAACTCAAAAACTTAGAAAGCAAGAGTTGTCATTCTTGTTCGCCACACATCAGCATGACCTGTTCGTCGTAACTATGAAGTATCATGAAAATATTCCAAAGGGTATTCAAGTTATGGAGCGGACACGAAATTACACCTAAAACCATCAAGGGGAAATAACTCATAAAGTAAGAAAGCAAGAGTTGTCATTCTTGTTCGCGACACATCGTCATGACCTGTTCTACATATCTGTGAAGTATCATGAAAATATTTCAAAAGGTATTCAAGTTATAGAGCGGACACGAATTTACACCTAAAACCATCAAGGGGAAATAACTCAAAAAGTAAGAAAGCAAGAGTTGTCATTCTTGTTTGCGACACATCGTCATGACCTGTTCTACATATCTGTGAAGTATCATGAAAATATTTCAAAAGGTATTCAAGTTATAGAGCGGACACGAATTTACACCTAAAACCATCAAGGGGAAAAAACTCAAATAGTAAGAAAGCAAGAGTTGTCATTCTTGTTCGCAACACATCGTCATGACCTGCTCTACATATCTGTGAAGTATCATGAAAATATTCCAAAGGGTATTCAAGTTACAGAGCGGACACGAGTCTGCCAAAAATTCACCAAAGGGGAGATAACTCAAAAATTACAAAAGCAAGAGTTACCAGTCTGGCACGCGACACATCGTCATGACCTGTTCTACATAACTGTGAAGTATTACGAAAATATTCCAAACGGTATTCAAGATATGGAGCGGACAAGAAAATGTTTACGGACGGACAGACGGACGGACAGACGGACAGACGGACGGACGGACGGACGGACGCCAGGCTCATCGCTATATCCCCCGAACCTTTCGGTCGGGGGATAACAAGTTCAAGAACTACAAATTCATGAACAATTCAAGAATTACAAGTTCAAGAACTGCAAATTCATAAATGGTTCATGAAACTCATATTCATGAATGGAATATTCATGAACCAGACTGAGGTGTTCATGAACCAGACTGAGGTGTTCATGAACTGTTAATGAATATCCTGATGGTTCATGAACTTATGAACTATTTTTCACAGGGGATATACAAACATTCTTCTTTCTTGACAATCAGCTCAAGGATGTTCAGAGCGTGTTCATTGTTTTTACACACCGAGAATGTAATGAAAGATGCACACAAATCTAAATTGTGAAAAAACATGCATAACTTTATGCAGTTACACCCTGCATAGTGATACTAAAAGCACTGACATCAAAAATAGGTCATCAACATGCTACACAGTCTAGTTTTGTATCATAGAAATTTCATTTCGTATATCAATTTTATGTTTTCTTTTTCTTGAATAAGGCTGAAATATCAGTGAAATTCTGTTAGCTGCTTTTAAACTAGTTTAACTCAAATTTCACTTAAATTTCACTGAAATATCATTGGAGTTTTATGAAATTTCAGTCATACAGCAGAATATCACTGATATTTCGCTTTATCACCGAAATTTGGGTGAAATTTCACTGAAATATCAGTACCATTTTCACCTGGGGAGCCACAACACAACAAAACCAACAAAGTCACATGTCCACCCAGCAAAAGCTCAGATCAGCCTGGCCATCCATCCAGTCTGATCAGAGTCCTTGCTGTCCACATGGGGCTAGAAGCTAATAGACCCTCAGCTACCTTTAGACTCTGATCAGACTGGGCAGATGCCTAAGCTGATCTGAGTCTTCGCTGGGGGCACATGCCACTTTGTTGGTTTTGTCACATAGTGGCTCATACAATATTTAATTTCTAGGTACAAAAGTTTGATGCTTTAAAGTGATTTGGTACAGTACCATGGGAAACAACTTACAATTTTTATTTGTGCCCTCTCTTCTCAATGGGGTCAACTCTTAAAAGAATTTGCTCCTGAATTCTTTCCCTTAAAAGTAGACCCCAATTTAGAAGAATCTACAAATGCAAACAGGAAGTCAAAGAAGTTGTTTCCCTTTGACAAAACTATCAGAAAAACATAGAGGTGTGCGTTACATCTGCTTTAGATGCCAAAGAAAGTTTTTCTGCAGACCTATATAAATCATTATGCAGTATGCATCTAAATTCCGGGATCAGGTCATAATAATATTTTTTCCTCCATCAGTTCACAATTTTGACTTCCATCCTTTTTTTACTGCTTCAAAATATTATGCTTGGCAAGAAGCAACACTTATACAAGATGAGAAGTAGTTTTAAGGTGTATGGGTACACTGCCATGTGTTTATTGCCACTTTTACAAAAGGGGACTACTTTTGCGACTTTCTGTTCACTTCCCTTGACAATAAACTTTTCAAAAATTTCCAAAATTGGGATCTATTCTTAAAGGAAAGAATTTGTTCCCAAAGGAGCAAATTCTTTCCTTTAAGAGTTGATCCCCCCCCCCCCCCCACCTCAAGATTGATTGATTGATTGATTTGATGCTTAACGTCCACGGTAAACAACTATGGTCATGTCAGGACGGTCAGTTAACCTAACCACACTATTCCTGGGCAAGCTTAGACCTCCTAAGCGGTTAACCAGTACAAAGTGCACATACTTTCGCCAGTAACTGACAACTGCCCTTCTTGAAGCAGCGGAAGGAGAAACGAAAGTATGTGGCCAGACCGGGTTTCGAACCCAGGACCTCTGACTTATGAGTCAGGTGCCCTACCGATTGGGCTACGCGGCCCGGCCCCACCTCAAGAAGGGAGCAAAAAAAAAAATAAAATAAAAGGCCATCGGCCAAGTGTCACCTGACATTTGAAATGTGTCACAAACTGCAGCCCTTTATTCCATTTCAGAGTATCTGTATGGCCAAAAACAGAAAATATGTGTAATACTAGTAAAGAACCTAGTAAGCAAATAATAACTGAAGCACAAGCAAAGACATATATGCCCAATTACTGGGCCACTATGAGGTTATAAAATACTTAAGTTCAGAAAGGGGCATAATGATATATGTGTAAAAATCAGGTTATCGAAACTTTAGGCCCTTACAGAATGCCCAAAACATCAAGACTGCATACTCAATAACAAAATAACAAGGTGTGAATGTCTATTATCTATGAAAGGGGAATAACTCTGTCACTAATCAATTTAGCACATCCTAACACAAATCAGAATAATCAATTTACCAAATGCTAATAGCATACCAAATTTCAGCTCTCTCGGTCTAACGGTTCAAAAGTTGGAAAAATGCCCAAAAACAACAAAGGGCCATAACTTTGTCAAAAATAGGACAATTGAAATTAAAAAATCACTGCATATCTTCAGATCATGATGAAACATTCTGCACAATTTCAAGTCAATCTGGAGTTGCGGGGACAAGGTCTGAGTCAGCAAGGGCCGTAACTCCATCAAAAATGGCTGAAACAAAAATAAAAAACCACATGCACATCTTCATATCATAAGAATACAATCTGTAAAATTTCAAATCAATCCGATGAAAGACATAGGAGGAGTTGCGGGGACAAGATTTCAGATGGACGGACGGAAGGACGGACGGAAGGATGGACGGACGGACAGACAGACGGACTGACACACGGATGGATGAGGGTCATTTCTATAGTCCCCCTCCGCCTACGTCGGGTGACAAAAAAGAAAATGGTAGTATTGCTTCCCAAACTAGATACAATTATATTATGATTGGCAAGCATCTACGGTGAACAATATATTCCAACCTCAAAGCTGTTTTGATCATTATTGCCACAAAAACATCCCATAACACTCTACTTATTTGCCCTCATTACACAAGTATTTATAGAACTAATATACTAATCAGATTCACAGAGGAACAAGTTCCAAAAATATAGATATCGTTTGCAAGTAAATCAATTGTCTGTAGCATTTTCATCAGTCTGAGATGAGAGAACCACATAGCCATTTCTGCACTAAATGTAGCCTTTATGCATTACTAGTTTACCACTATATTTTTCAACAAAAATTAATATTGACTTGCCAAATATGCAAAACTGCAGGAATATAATCCTTATACATCATTACTTACATAATAGTCATATGCTCACCTCATCATGTCTCACAGTGACTGACCATGCATGATGATTTTGCTCTGTTTCAATTCTCATAACATCATTACAAGAATAGAAACAGAACAGAATCATCATGGTCCATGAGATATTTCATGCAATAGTCAGAAATTTTAGAGATCAGAATTTCAGTTCTATCATTATTCTTACATGGTTAAAATCACTTAATTTTGTTTATTGGAAGCATTTTGGTGAGTGGCTGATGTGTTATTCTTCAGGTTCTAAATTACAATCCCCTTTCATAAAATGCAACGCCCCACTGCATTGAGAAGGATAAATTCGGTATATCACTTTTCACGTTATTCTATGCAAAAACTTAAATGATTGGAAAAAAGTTCACTGCTACCATTCTACTACAAAACCATTCCGTACAACCCACAATGAAACTGCTTTATTTTTACAAATTAAACCACCTGTTACAACCCACAATCAAACTGATCAATAGAACCTAAATGGACATGCCCAACATGACAAGATGTATAGGTGCATATATAGATCTTTGCATGTCACCTAACTCTTAAAACACAAAAAATAGACCTGTCAGAGAATCCGACTATTACCCCCACTGAACAGCTGTAGTAAAATGGAGTTTGATATTCATTATATGCTGCATGGCGAGAACAATATTTTCACTATATGCAGCGTGCAGAGAACAAACTCATTCTCAACATGAGTACCCAATAATATCAAACATTCTACTTTAAACAGTTTCTATGAAATTCCAAATGAAAAGTTTCACATAGGGAAAAAAAAATAAGTAGGGCAGAATATAAGGCAGAAGACTACTGTCAAATCACATCATATAACAAGTATACTTAATACTGGTGGTGCTTTGAAATCTATTACAAAAAAAACAACAGATAACAAAGCAGGGACAGACAGAAATTCAAACAAAGACAGGGAAGAATAAGCAGAATAAGGCTGATTTTCAATCCCACAATTCAATAAATGGTCGTCAAACTATCAAATATTATCATTGTACCTTGAACTGTTATTGTGAAATCTAATATGAAAAATTTTATTATTCAAAGTAACGAAAGAAAATCAGACAAATACTGGGAAGAATAAGCAGGAGAAGATTAGTTCTCAATCTCACAATACAACAAATTGTCTTCAACCTGTGTACCAAGTATTAACATTTTGCAAGCAAAAATTGCATTATTCAAAGTAAAGAGAGAAAGAAAGTCAAATACAGGAAGAACAATCTGGAGAACGCTGGTCTCAATCCCATAATACCATAAGACTCTATCAATCTGTATACCAAATATGAACATTCTACCTTGAAGAGTCGCTGTGAAATCTGTTATGAAAAAGTGCATTTAACCCTTAATAGCTACTCTATTTGCATGGTTGCAGAGAAACCTTGCATGAAAAAAGTAGTTATTCCCAGTATGAAGAGAATTCAGGAAAATCAAGCAAAATATAGGAATTAAGAATGGTTCTCAATCCCACAATACAATAAGACATAATCAATCTAAAAACCAAACACAGTTGAACTTCAATGGCTCGAACCCTGATGGCTCGTTCAATCTGCCTGGCTGGAACTCTATTCTTGGTGCCTAGAGGTCACTTTATATGGAAACTAACCCTGGATGGCTAGAACTACCCTTGGCTGGAACTAATTTTCATGGTCCCAAGCCTGTTCGAGCCAATGAAGTTCGCGATCTCCCGTATGAACATTCTACCCTGAAGGCTTGCTGTGAAATCTGTTATGGAATATTGCATTATTCAAAGTAAGAACTTCAAAGAAAATTTGGACAAATACAGGAAGAATAGGCAGAAGAAGGCGGGTTCTCAATCCCACGATACAATGAAATGTCATCAATCAGCATACCAAATTCTAGCTTGCACAGTTGCAAAGAAACTGGAACTCTGACTAATATTAACCCTTTTTAGACCGGATACCCGTTTTGGGGACATTAATTATGCAAACAGTGCAGACCCAGTTCAGACACCCCAAAACGCGGCGTCTGATCAGGGTCTACATTGTTTGTTACAGGAATTTCTATGCAAAGTACAATAAAAGTGAAAATATTCACCAGAAACCCCTAAAACTAGTAATGGGATTATCTGAATGATAAGAATGGACAAGTCCACTGGTCAAAAAAGGGTTAACTTACTCCTGGTCTCTTCCATTCTAAAGGTTTCTCAGGTCTACGACTGAAATAAATAGAAGCATCCTCTGCAAGGAACTCGGGATCTTCAAACATACCACCAGCTGCCTTGCACTTTTTCACTATTTCATCATAGCTCTGCTTTGCGTAACCAGAAAATGGGTTCTTTGCATCTTTCCTGGAGCCACGCCCCATGACAGATGGCCTCTGTGTGACATTGCTTCCATACTTTCCAGCCACCATGTTGTAATCAATTTAAAACTTCCTAAATATCCCGGCCTACAGAAGGATCTTACTCCAAAGAAACCAAGCTCCTACCACCACCAAAACTTTGCAACGACTGAACTTTACATGAAAAAGACTGCGATACTATCTGCCCTACTAGTGGTATAGTTATTAAAAAAACGTAACAAGTAGCTGGTTTGATCATTATAACAGCGTAAAAATGCATAATTATTCTCAATTTGGTGTTCTTATTTACCCTCATATTACAGCCAAGTTATTGAACAGCTTCAAAGCACAATACCAGATGCCACCAACATTACAGAAGTGCTTCACAGGGAGAAACTTGCCAAAAAATACTGCTGATGTTATCTGACGAGGTCACATTGAGGAAACCCTGTTACCTTTGTGTCATCACACACGTTTTAAAGAGAGGATTTACAGAAAACAATTATAACAAAATAATACTAATTCCAAACCCTCAGTAAGCATATTTTAATTCAAAATTCAATGTACAACATATATTGTAATGATATAAATATACAAGAACATCCAGTTAGCTCTCAGTAGTTCCACTAATGACGGATAAAGGGAATTATGGTCAAGGAATGTATCTGAAAATGAGCTGCGACATGATTGATTGATTGATTGGTTTGATGCTTAACGTTCACGGTAAACAGCTATGGTCATGACAGGACGGTCAGTTAACCTAACCACACTATTCCTGGGCAGGCTTAGACCTCCTAAGCGGTTAACCAGTACCAAGTGCACATACCTTCGCCAGTTACTGACAACTGCCCTTCTTGAATCAGCAGAAGGAGAAATGAAAGTATGTGGCCAGACCGGGTTTCAGCTGCAACTGCGACATGATAAAACCAATAAAGTGGCACAGGCACCCAGCAAAGACTCAGATCAGCCTGGGTACCACCCAGTCTGATCAGTGAACAATCTCAAAGTTCTTTTAAGATGAATCTAGACTTTTGCGATTGTTTTGGAAGATAATAACTCCATTTTATTGCTGAATTACACAAGACTGATTTACATTTTTGCGGTAACTTTGGAAGGACAAAACCCTGTCTTATAACTGAATAATTACTGTAAATATGCCAATATTTTACAACAGATGGTTGCATAGTTATATATATTTTGAATACTACCTAGTGGTCAAATTAATACCCCATTGCTACAGGTAGTCACCACTTATGGCAATGCCACTCATAGTGAACTTCATTCAGAAAAACTCAAGCTAGCTATTTTATAACAAGAGGGCCATAAGGCCCTGATTCGCTCACCTGAGCAATTGGCAAAGTGGCTTTTTCTTATGTCTGAAATTGTCAAAATATGAGTCTAGGGTCAAAAGTCAAAGACTGACCATGACCTCTTGTGCTCATAAATCTTCATGTGCTAATACGCATTAAGACAACCATATATACCATTTTTTAGACCAAAATCTTCAAAACTTTCCATGAAATCTTATGTTCTAGCATTTTCCAATATTTGACAATGCTGCAAAAAAGGTCAAGGTGAACCAAGGTCATCATTTGAACAGTCTTGGAAGTACTCTAGTACTCCATGCTACTTACCAAGTTTCAAGGCCATAGGCATATTGGTTCTGGAGAAGAAAAATATTAAATGTTTATAACATAAATGGGTATGGCGGCCATGTTGGTCATGTGAGCTGGACCATTTGAACACATTTTTGTTCCCTCAACCCCTGGAGGCTCTATATGAAATGTGACTACAATTGGCCCTTTGGCTTTTGAGGAAATGTTTGAAAATGTCAAAATATGAGAGATCTGGGTCAAAGAATGACCTTGACCTCTTGTACTCATAATTCTTCATGACCTCATTAAGATGACTCTATATACCAATTTTTAGGACAAAATCTTCAAAAATTCCCATGAAAGCTTATGTTGTAGCATTTTGCCATATTTGACCTTGCCATAAAAAGGTCAAGGTCAAGCAAAGGTCATAATTTGAACAATCTTGATAATACTGGAGTACCCAATGCTACATACCAAGTTTCAAGGCCATCGGTCAACTGGTTCTGGAGAAGAAGATTTTTAAAGGTTTTTACCGTATATGGTCATGGCGGCCATGTTGGTCATGTGACCCAGACCATTTGAAGAAATTTTCGTTTCCTCAACCCCTGAAGGCTCTATATGATATTTGGTTACAATTGGCTTTTAAAGAGAAGTTTGAAATTGTCAAACTATGAGAATTCAGGGTCAAAGGTCAAAGAATGACCTTGACCTCTTGTACATATGAATCTTGATGTACTCATTAAGATGACTGCATTTTCCAATTTTTAGGCCTAAATCTTCAAAACTTTCCATGAAATCTTATGTTCTAGCATTTTCCCTTATTGACCTTCCCGTAAAATGGTCAAGGTCAACCCAAGGTTATCATTTTGAACACTCTTGATAGAACTGGAATACCCAATGCTTCATACCAAGTTTCAAGGCCATCGGTCAACTGGTTCTGGAGAAAAAGATTTTTAAAAGTTTTTACCATGTATGGGCATGTTGGCCATGTTGGTCATGTGACCTGAACCTTTTGAACAAAATTTCATTCCCTCAACCCCTGGAGGCTCTATATGAAATTTGGTTACAATTGGCCATGTGGCTTTGAAGAAGATTGTTTGAAAATGTCAAAATATAAGAGTTCTGGGTCAAAGGTCAAAGAATGACCTTGACCTCTTACACTCATAAATTTTCATGTACTCAACTGCATTTACCAATTTTAGGCCTTACTCTTCAAAACTTTCCATGAAATCATATGTTCTAGCATTTTCCCATATTTGACCTTGCAGTAAAATGGTCAAGGTCAACCCCAGGTCATAATTTGAACAATCTTGATAGTACTCGAGTACCCAATGCTACATACCAAGTTTCAAGGCCATCGTTCAATAGGCTCTGGAGAAGAAGATTTTTAAAGGTTTTTACCATATATGGGTGTGGCCGCCATGTTGGTCATGTGACTTGGACAGTATGGATAAATTTTTATTCCCTCAACTCCTGGAGGCTCTACATGAAATTTGGTTTCAATTGGCTCAGTGGCTGTTGAGGAGATTGTTTGAAATTGTCAAAATATGAGAGTTCTGGGTCAAAGGTCAAAGAATGACCTTGACCTCTTTAAGTCATAAATCTACACATACTCATTAAGATGACTGTAGATACTGGTTTTTAGCCCGAAATCTGCAACAGTTTCCAAGAGATCCTATGTTCTAGCATTTTGCCATATAAAAGCACAAGGAAGCGAATTTGACCTTGCCGTAAAGAAGGTCAAGGTCAACCCAAGGTCATAATTTGAACAAACTTGGTAGTACTCCCGTACCCAATGCTACATACCAAGTTTCAAGGCCATCGGCCTATTGGTTCTGGAGAAGAAGATTTTTTTAGGTTTTTACCATATATGGGCGTGACGGCCATGTTGGTCATGTGACCAGGACCGTTTGAACAACTTTTCGTTTCTAAGGTCCCAGGAGGCTCTATATGAAATTTGGTTACAATTGGCCCAGCGGTTTCAGAGGAGAAGTCGTTTGAAATTGTGGACGGACGGACGCCGGACGACGGACGCTGGAGCCTTACCATCCTATAAGCTCCCCCGGAGCCGCTGGCTCAGGTGAGCTAAAAAATCTATTATCATCCTAAATAACTTGGCCAAGTTACATTGTACATGTATCCTAGGAAAAAGAGAGAAGACAGTTATGAATAAAAAAAATCAAAATAACCTGCAGAAGCTGTTATAATTCTCAAGATTAATTATATGTGCATTGGTCATGTGGAAATAACTTATGTAAGTTATTTTCAAAATAACTTATTCCAGTAGTACGAAGCTATAGCAATCCACTTAGCTAAGGCTCTAAACTTTTTCAACAACCCTCATAGATAAAGATATTCCCAGAGTGTTCTAATGCAAATACATGTACATGGAAAAACAACAGCACTTGGTACCAGTTTCTAAGACCTCTATTATCATTGTCTACAGAGTGCTTTATGAAGTCAACCAGAATAACAAGGTTAAGTCTAATACCATTCTCTGAAGTCATACCAATGCTAATAATTGTAACAGTGTCTGAGTAAGAATTTCAGGTGTGTGCCAACACAGACACAAAGAAAACATCTGAAGCAACAAATAACATTCACCAATCTTGTATCTATCAGTACTAACAATTACAATCTTTCTGAAGTGACAGTATCACAGTGAAACTGACATGATGTTTTTGTGCCTTTGTTGATCTCTAGTTGTTTGCAGCCTAAATTTTTCATTGAGTTGAGGGTTGTTGAATTAACCTAAGCTTCAGTTGAGCTACAACACTGCAAACCTCTCAGCTTATAACTGACAAGAATTCCGCGGAATGCTATGTTGCACCT
Source organism: Ctena decussata (assembly GCA_963989385.1). Taxonomy (NCBI): domain Eukaryota; kingdom Metazoa; phylum Mollusca; class Bivalvia; order Lucinida; family Lucinidae; genus Ctena; species Ctena decussata. The sequence goes on along the minus strand of OZ022499.1, from coordinate 80,406,675 downwards.
GCATTGCATTTCCACAGTAGCAGAGATTATGTTGAGAAGAATTGAGAACAAAAAGAAAACAAAATAGTTTCTGGCATAATTCTGACACAAATTTTGTCAAAATCCGCCCAATGGTTCTTAAGGTACTGCCATTTTCATGTTTGTGCTATTTTTAGTAATGGTGGATGGCAGCCATCTTGGATGGCCAATTTGCCATAAACCGAAATAGGTATATGCAAAGATCAATCTGACACAAAATTGGTCCAAATCCATTCAGAGGTTCCTGAAATATGGTCATTTTCATGTTTTTGCTATTTTTAGTAATAACAGGGGCTGCCATCTTGGATGATACATTCCCATAAATGTGAAAAAAGAGAGAAAAACTCCTTTCAAGAATCATTCTGATTAAATCTGAGCAAAATCCACTCAGTGTTTAACGATTTATCGGCACTCAAGCAAAATTGAAACTCGTAAACCAAAAATAGGTCACTGTGACCTAATTCCGCTATCGATTTTTTTCATTTTCATAACTTTAAAAAACAAGAGGGCCATGAGGCCCTGAATCGCTCACCTGAACAATTGGCAAGGTGGCTTATACTTATCATGTCTGAAATTGTCAAAATATGAGTTTTGGGTCAAAAGTCAAAGAATGACCATGACCACTTGTACTCATAAATCTTCATGTACTCATTAGACAACCATATATACCATTTTTAGGCCAAAATCTCTAAAACTTTCCATGAAATCTTATGTTCTAGCATTTTCCCATATTTGACCATGCCGCAAAACAGGTCAAGGTAAACCCAAGGTCACCATTTGAACAGTCTTGGTGGTACTCTAGTACTCCATGCTATTTACCAAGTTTCAGGGCCATAGGTGTATTGGTTCTGGGGAAGAAAAATATTAAAGATTTATCCCGTAAGTGGTAATGGCAGCCAAGCTGGTCATGTGACCTGGACCGTTTGAACAAATTTTCATTCAATCAACCCCTGGAGGCTCTATATGAAATGTGTTCACAATTGGCCCTTTGGCTTTTGAGGAAATGGTTGAAAACGTCAAAATATGAGCAATCTGGATCAAAGGTAAAAAAATGACCCTGACCTCTTGTACTCATAATTCTTCATGAACTCATTAAGACAAATGTATATACCAATTTTTTAGGTCAAAATCTTCAAAACTTTCCATGAAATCTTATGTTCTACCATTTTCCCATATTTGACCTTGCTGCAAAAGGTCAAGGTCAACACAAGGTCATAATTTGAACAATCTTGATAGTACTCAAGTACCCAATGCTACTTACAAAGTCTCAAGGCCATCGGTCAATTGGTTCTGGAGAAAAAGATTTTTAAAGGTATTTACCATATATGGGCGTGGCGGCCATGTTGGTCATGTGTCCAGGACCGTTAGAAAATATTTTCATTCCATCAACCCCTCGAGGCTCTATATGAAATTTGGTTTCAATTGGCCCAGTGGTTTAGAGCAGATTGTTTGAAATTGTCAAAATTTGAGATTTCTGGGTCAAAGGTCAAAGAATGACCTTGACCTTTTGTACTCAAAAATCTTCATGTACTCATTAACATGATTCTATGTACCAATTTTTAGGCCAAAATCTTCAAAACTTACCATAAAATCTCATGTTCTAGCATTTTCCCATATTTGACCTTGCCGTAAAAAAGGTCAAGGTCAACCCAGGGTCATAATTTGAACAATCTTGATAGTACTTGAGTACCCAATGCTACATACCGAGTTTAAAGGCAATCGGTCTACTGGTTCTGGAGAAGAAGATTTTTAAAGTTTTTTACCATATATGGGCGTGGTGGCCATGTTGGTCATGTGACCTGGACCATATGCACAAATTTTCATTCTCTCAACCCCGGGAGGATCTATATGAAATTTGGTTACAATTGGCCAAGTGGTTTTTGAGGAGATTGTTTGATATTGTCAAAATATGAAGAGTTCTGGGTCAAAGGTCAAAGAATGACCTTGACCTCTTGTACTCATAAATCTTCATGTAGTCATTAAGATGACTGTATGTACCAATTTTTAGGCCAAAATCTTCAACAGTTTCCAAGATATCTTATGTTGCAGCATTTTGCCATATAAAAGCATGAGTAAGCAAATTTGACCTTACCGTAAAAAAGGTCAAGGTCAACCCAAGGTCATAATTTGAACAATCTTGGTAGTACTCGTGTACCCAATGCTACATACCAAGTTTCAAGACCATCGACCTATTGGTTCTGGAGAAGAAGATTTTTTCAGGTTTTTACCATATATGGGCATGGCGGCCATGTTGGTCATGTGACCAGGACCGTTTGAACAACTTTTCGTTCCTAAGGTCCCAGGAGGCTCTATATGAAATTTGGTTACAATCGGCCCAGCAGTTTCAGAGGAGAAGTCGTTTGAAATTGTGGACGGACGGACGGACGACGGACGACGGACGACGGACGGACGACGGACGACGGAGCCTTACCATCCTATAAGCTCCCCCGGAGCCTCTGGCTCAGGTGAGCTAAAAAGGTCCTATTGATGTTCCATGCAAAGTTTCACCCAAATAAACCTAGTGGTTCTAGAGAAAATGTTAATTATGTTGTTTTGCTATTTTTAGTAACAGGCGGCCATCTTGAATTCTCGACCAGGCTGAATTTCTGTAATCTGAAGCCCTGTAGTCTGATCATGCTCCATATGAAATTTGAGAACCATGGCCGCAGTGGTTTTGGAGAAATTAACTGTACAAATCTTTAACGCCAGGGTTGACGTAAATGTGAACCGACTGACGGACGGACGGACGGAAGGAAAACCGGACGCCTATGTCGCACCTTGCTAAAGCAGGTGCGAGCAAGGTGCGACAATAAGAAAGAAAACTTCATGAAGTTTTCTACCTTATCAGTTACAATCTGAGAGGTTTGCAGTCTTATGAAGTTTTCTACCTTATCAGTTACATGCTGAGAGGTCTGAGAGGTTTGCAGTGTTATGAGGTTTTGTACCTTATCAGTTAATGCTTAGAGGTTTGAAGTGTTATGAAGTTTCTACCTTATCAGTTACAAGCTGAGAGGTTTGCAGTGTTATGAAGTTTCTACCTTATCTGTTACAAGCTACGAGGTTTCCAGTGTTATGAAGTTTTCTACCTTGTCAGTTACAATCTGAGAGGTTTGCAGTGTAATGAAGTTTTCTACCATATCATTTACAATCTGAGAGGTTTGCAGTGTTATGAAGTTTTCTACCTTATCAGTTACAAGCTGAGAGGTTTGCAGTGTTATGAAGTTTTCTACCTTATCAGTTACAAGCTGAGAGGTTTGCAGTGTTATGAAGTTTTCTACCTTATCAGTTACAAGCTAAGAGGTTTGCAGTGTTATTGCCCAACTGAAGCTTAGGCTAAAGGAGCAAGTCCCAGAGATGGTACTCCCATATTAGGCTAGTATGGGTTTGACCTCTTTTTTCAGCCTGGGCTGCTCCATAAAGAAACCTTTTTTGTGTCCCCCAGTTTGCTCTTTCAAAATGAACATTTCTTTCGGTTCTTTGTTATCTTTGTTCCAAAATTCTGCTGTTTTATTTTTTTCAGTGAAGGGCTGCTCCAAATGCCTCTCTTCTTCCAGTGAGGAGCTACTCAAAAGCCTCCCTTTTTCCAATGAGGGGCTGCTCTCTCTCCCTCCCCCTACCTGCCGCCACCAACACCACCAGGGCCATTTTCTTTTCTTTTTTGCTCCTCTTTCCATTATGATTAACTTTTAAAGGGAAAAATATGCTCCCCTCGAGTGAGTTTTTGGAACAACAACTTTAGATAAACAGCATTATTTCATTCACATCCATTAACTAAAAAAAAAAAAAAAAAATTGAATTATAACATGTGGATAAAGAGCTAAGAAATCGCAGCTAAAATCAATAAACTTTTAATTTGAATAACATTGGTTTTCGATATTATTCAAATTCAAATTAAAATGCTAACAAGCCGAGAGCACTGTCCGAACATTTGAATTTTCAATATGTACTCTACATACATCTGAATGTAAAGAGAACCTGGACCCTCAACAGTCATTTAATAATTTATGCCAGTCTGCTGCCAACAAATATTACAGACAACAAAATTTACTTCTGCAAAATTTAAAAAAATGTTCCATCCAAGCAGTATCATATGGAGAATTCAAAGACTAGAGGACAAACGTGTAAATCCAGATGAGGTGGCTCTTACTGAGCCACCTCATCTGAATCTATACAGTTTGCAAATTTTGCTAATTTCATTTTTGGCTATATAGTGGAGTTGCTTATGTCACAAAAATATGCTCCCGTGTCCACTTTTTGTTAATCAGGGTTTATATACATCAAAATGTTTGTCAATCTAAGTAGAGTCAGAAAATGGTTCCTGCGAATTTTTTCATGACCTTTATAAGGTCAAGGTCAAGGTCAAATGCACGACACTATAATTTTCACCTTTATTTCATTTCTCTCCATTTTAAGACATTAATGTCATGTTTCAAAGGCGTAAATGAATTCTGTTTGATGAAAATTATTATTTGATGGACAAAATCAGGAAAACGATAAGAAAAATTGATTTTGGAGAGCTTTAGCGAGCATTTTACGGGTATTTGCAGTACTTTTTCCACATAAATACAATGAAAATTGAGCTTTATATAGACTGGGTTGACAAAACATTCAGTTACAGACTTCGTATGGTATTATATAGCAATCCCTTAAATTATGAAAAATAAGGCTGGGCCCTAACGAACCCAGTTGTTGCCATGGCAACCAATATTTTCGACCAGCAAACCTTATATCGAATCAGATTTCTATGTCCGCAATGCGCTAGCTGATTCATTTTATGGTCAACCGTTCGAGATGGAGAAATAATATGCAGAAGGCCCATAGGCTGGTAACACTAAACACCATTTTTTATTTTTGTAGGTAAGTGGAAATACCGTAAGTCGAATGGTCACACTAAACACCGTATAAACTGATATCGTAGGATGAGATTTCGGAGAAAGTCTAGGGTACATGAAAGCTTGCTGTACATTTCTGTTTTCTGTTTGAAAGCAATACTAGTGTAGTGTAAGAGATTTACAAGCTGGTAATTATAAGAAACGAGGACTGAGCTTGCACAGAAATCATCTTGCCAACTAGGAAACAGCTTTTATAGCCTAAGTCGAGAATATCAAGTAATCAAATATGACTAAGATATCTCGCCATGCTATTATTTCTATTTTTCTAACTGAATAAAATAATTTATACATTATATACCTAATCCTCTATTCTACCAGCCGACTGTTTCAGTTTTAGGGTTTGTTTCTCTAATGTGTAATAGCTGTATTGTCAATGTTCAGATCCCCGACATGTTGGTATAAAAAGATAACAGATAAAGACCTATTATCATGCAAGTAATTGTTTCCAAATTATTAGCAAGGTGCACTAATTTCGTTTCTATACGGAGATATTATATCTATAATTTCGAAAAGAGAACGTTTTGAATCTATATTAATGTCTACGCTTAATACATGATGAGTCGTAAACTTACAAGCATCGAAGTCGCGAAATTAAAAATAGGGAGTATGATGACATGGAGGATTCTAGAATTACGTGTACTGCTCCTACATAATTAACTGCCCTGATATCAGACATATCGGTATGGTGTAATGTGATATGTTGCAAGGTTTAGAAAAGCCTCGAAAACTTGTGCCAGATCACATAAAACACACGATAAATCCATATGGAAGCTATGATATAGGCTGTTCATCTCTATATAAGAAAGACTCAAGAAGCGGACAAAAAGAGAAAAAATCTGATTTGGAATGCTCATGCTGACAAAAGAGTTAAACATGCATTACGCTCTATGCAGTATAGGATCACATTCATTATCAAGATAAATGTGTCAAACCCCCACCAGCTGTCCCAGAAAAATATATTCTACCGCACAGGTCGTTGATAAAAAACTGTGAAAATCATGTAATTTTTTCATGGTACAATAGAAAGATAACAGTTCGATACATTTCCTTTTACAGACAGGGTAATATACCACCCCGGCAGAATGGGAAGGGGTGGGAGGAGGTAAGGCAGTGGATAGACAACCACCTGTGATCTGGTTCATATCATGTTCATGATTGATTAACTTTTTTCTTAAGAAATGAACGTATGTTATAGCGATAATATATTTCGCGACACGACAAAACCAACAAAGTGGCATTTGCGCCCAGCTCGACTCTGATCCTCCTGGGAATCCGCTCAGTCTGATCAGAGACTTCGCTGTCGGCATGGAGCTAGCCTAGACCCTGAGGTACCCTTCAAGCGCACAGCTAAGGCTCTGGTCAGACTGGGCGGATGCCCAAGTTGATCTGAGTCTTTGCTGGGTGCACATGCCACTTTGTTGGTTTTGTCGTGTCGCGGCTCACATATGCTAAAAGTGAAATCGTTACTTGCGAGTACAGTTGTATAACTAGTTGGATGAGCATAGTATTCATTCATAAGCTTCAAGTCAGTTAAGAGTTGGTTGCTGAGGATTCAAACTTGTTGCTCAAGTCTAATACAAAATACGTTTTTTTCTTCAACAGAATTAAAATTCACACAGCTGTACTTCAAACATTGCAATCTAGTTCATTGCACATATAGGATGTTCTGTTTGAAATTCAGTTAAGGTTTGAGCGCTGTTTAAATTTAGTCGCTTAAGGCACATATTGGAAGCTGTGGGCGGATACATAGAGGTTTTCAAGGTATTTTTTTTAACTCTATCGACTTTATTTTGTCTACATAATTTGTAGGGCATAAAAGATAATCTTAGTGTAATATGCTCAAAAATTCCAAATCACATAAGAGTTCGTTTCTAGGGGATGCAACCGATTGCTAAGGACACATTTATCAACAGATTGTAGAAGTCCGACAGTTTCTTACAACACTATCTTCATATTTTGTTTCAGGTAGAATATATCCCGGATGGATTTCAGTAAACAGTCTCGAATTCGCTAATAGTTAGTTGCTAAGACTGGTTGCTAAGGATGCTAAGGATAAATGTATAAATAATTGTTCTAGAACAAGTGTATATTAAATAGCTTTTTTTCAACAAATTGTTTAAGTCCAATACTTACGCTTCAAAAAGTTATATACAACAGTTAATATAATACATTGTAAATAGAAGATGATTTGTTTGGAATTCTCTCAATAGCTCTAAATCTGTTGGAAAGTGGTTGTCAAGTGCTTAAATCGGTTGCTAAGGACAAATATATACCCATGTTGTTTCAATGATTTTTCAAAGTCAGCCGGCAATGCGTCAGATTGTCTTCAAAGTTTGTTGCACATAAAAGATATCCCTTAAGAAGTTCAGTACAATGTCTAAAATATGTTAAAAGAAAGTTGCTAAGTGCTAAGGGTCGTTGCTATGGACAAAATATACGCCTCTTTTTCAACAATTTGTTATAGTCTGTAACTGGTTTGATAAACATAACTTACAGTTATCTATATAAACATTGATTATACAAGATATTTCATTTGGAATAAACTAAAAAAATCCAAATTTGTTACAAGGTGGTTGCTATGGGCTCAAACTGGTTGCTAAGGACATAAAGATACCCATATGTTTCAACAGATTTTCAAAGTCAGACAGCTGTGCTTTAAATATTACTTCCAATTGTCTTCGTAGTTTGTTGCTCATAACAGATACCCAGAATGAAAGTAAATCAAAAGTCTATAATCTGTTGATAGGAAGTTGCTAAGGACTAAAATTGGTTGCTAAGGACAAATGTATAGACTAGTTTGTCAACAGTTTGTTAAAATCCATTACTTGTTTGTTAAATATAACTAATAATTGTCTGCATAATGCATTGATAATAGAAGATATCTCATTCGGAAATAAGTAAAAATGATCCAAATTTATTACAAGGTGGTTGCTATGGGCTCAAGCTGGTTGCTAAGGACACATAGATACCTATATGTTTCAACAGATTTTCAAAGTAAGACAGCTGTGCTTAAAATATTACTTTCAATTGTCTTTATAGTTTGTTGCTTATAACAAATATCCAGAATGAAAGTCAATCTAAAGTCTAGAATCTGTTGATTGAAAGTTGCTAAGGACTGAAACTGGTTGCTAAGGACAAACGTATACGCAGGTTTTTCAACACATTTTTAATTTTCATAACTTCTTTGTTAAATATTACTTACAATTGTCTCCATAACACATTGCAAATAACTATATCTCATTTGGAATTCAATCAAAAGTTCCAAAATTGTTACAAAAGATGGTTGCTATGGGCTGAAACTGGTTGCTAAGACAAATATAAATGCATCTTTTCAACCAATTGAAAATCTATCAGCTGTCCTTTAAATATTTCCAACAGTTTTTTCATGATTTATTACACATAATAGCTATTCTTCGTGGAATTAAGTCAAAGGTTTCAAAGCTGTTAAAGGTTGGTTGCTAAGGGCTTAAACTGGTTGCTAAGAATAAAGATATACACATTTCCTTCTTAAAAGATTACAGAAGTCTTAACATCTATGCTCAAAACAAACCGTTTCGCATATAACAATCAAGATTTACTGCCTCAAAACCCATCAGGTTTGCACAACAAACTCAAATACTTATCTTTAAAATGCCCAGTTTTTAGAAATATGCTTGCATAAATCTGATGCCATGGCAACGGATTTGATAATTAAGATATAATATTGAACACAATGGCCTGCTCAACTATTTTAACCGTAAGAATGATCTGAGAAATGTCATATCCAATTCGCGTTTAACGAAACAATAATCATAGTGTTTATATCTATATATTTTCTTTCGACCTTTAATGAAATGACCTTGACCTTGCCACACTAGCGGTCAAAGACAATTGTAAAATGAATTTTTAATTACAAATATTTATTTTCTTTCTATAATACCAAAATTTAGTCCCATATCTTACACTGTGCCCACCATAAATCACGACTTTTAAAGTTTTCCTTTCTTTTTTGAAGCGTTGACCTTTGACTTTGACCTTGACCTTGAAAAAAGATAGAAAAAATTCGCAGGAACCATTTTTGAAAACTACTTGTCAAAACAAACATTTTGGTATATAACATTCCTGATTAACAAAAAGTGGACACGGGATTACATAAGCAACTCCACTAATAAAGGTTTACGGTCATCAAAATTTAATCTTTGAAAAACAGTGAGTGGGCGGTAGTTAAATTGGGCATTATCAATTCAAACAAAAAATCTATAACTGGGTGGACCATTAAACTATTTAGAAGGATATGTTTAATACTATTATCTGATAATGGATTTACCAAATAAACGATTTACCAAATTAAACAAAAGCTTTCAAACCGCTGTAAAGGATAACTACACAAAATAATTTTTAGATGTGGAAGATGCATAAATATGTCTGCGCCCAGTGGCAGTTTCTTGTACCATATTAACAAAACACCATGCAAAAATATACCATATTAATGATATTAATAGGGATGTTGCATTTTCTAAAATGAAGGTGCTAAATTGAGTCTAAAAAGTAGTAAAAATACCTCTGATTCACTAGAAGCAAATTCTTTCCTTTACCAGTAGACATCATTTTGAAGAATAACTTCAATCAATGAAGCAAACACGAATTCATGTAAGTTAATATAACATTATTTCCGAAAAAGAGGAGGGGAGTGTGGGGGAGGGGGTATTAAAGCAGGGGCATTTATTAATTTATTAGGATTAATACGGTAAAATGGTACACCCAGCTTTATTATATGATCTGACGAGCATGCTACAGTTCCATTTGAAGTCTATGATAAAGAGGTTTTGTATGTTTATCCACAACAATCCCAACAAGGGCTTCGCATTAACGCATAATATGCCCGTTTTAGTGTCATGAAGGAGTTACAGAATGGACAAGATTGTTTACAAAAGGATGGACAGGCAAACAAACAGGGGCAACAACTCTGTAATTAATGACTGCAACATTATTCAAACATTTAACACATAAAGTACCATTAGAATACCAAGAACCACCTTCGAAGGTAAAGTGGCTCAGAAGTTGAGAATGTCTACGTCAAACAAGGAAGATAATTCATAAACTAAGTAAACTAGTTACCATTCTAGGTCCTAATACATTCTCTTGAAAGTATACATGTCACCATTAAGTCGTGTTAAAATATCTTAAACAATTAAGGAGTTTTGAGTCAACAGAAAATTTATGCAAGGGCAGATAATTCAGGAATTAAGTAAGCAAGAGGTGTAGTTCTTGCTCATAATACCCCTATATGACAATATTACTGCTGGGATGTTAAACCCCTGCTTATTTGTTTTCATAATCATGTAAAATTCATATCATAATAATGTCATATGTTAGTGTGAATGTTCATGTAAATGATTTTTGTTGCTAGGTTTTCTTTATGGCTGGCTGTTTTTTTTTTTGTTGTTGTTGTTGTTTTTCTCCTCATTAAATTGTATAAGGGCTGTATCATACTTGTACAAACATGTTTCTTGTATATATGTCTGTTTTCGAGGGTCTCATGGAAGATTAGCTTTATTTCATGCTAAATGTTGTAACCCTCATTAAGTAAAGTCTTTACTTACTTACTTATTTGCTTTTTCTACAGCAAATCAACACAGGGTATAATCGATTCCGCCAATTTTCGCTTCCTGCAGAGACTCTCCGTCATATTTGGCTTTTGTCGAGACTGTCCATGAACTCTTGCTTCCTGCAGAGACTACTGTCCTCAAAAAATGGCTTCCTGCCGAGACTATCCGCGTGACTCTGCTTCCTGCCGAAGCTCTCAGCAGGAAACTGAATCACGCGGACAGTCTCTGCAAGAAGCCATTTATCATGTACAGAAGTCTCGGCAGGAAGCAAGAGATCGTGGACAGTCTCGGCAGAAGCCAAATATCATGTACAGTCTCTGCAGGAAGCCAAAATTAGCGGAATCGATTATACCCTGTGATCAATGGTATAACAGATACTGCTCTGACAAGAGTAGTAGAGCATTATCCACAGGTCAGGCGAGACACACTGGCAATGTTATACAGTGCCAAAATATGCTTATTTGACAGAATTACACGTGGCCACATTCCTAATGTACTTATTCAAATTGCCCAAGGCTTTACCGATGCCTGGCATTACAACATATCTGTTTATTGTCTGTTTGATATCTCTTGTGGCCGAACTGATCAATACTTTCATTTTCATGCAAGCACATGTATTATGGTATTAACCATAAATACTTGAGCAGGAATGTGTTTTGTCAAAGGTAAATGCCCTCGACTCGTGATCCACCAGTTACAGGTTCAAGTTCAGCTCATGTCGTCCCAAGCTTTTAATTTCCCAAAATGGCTGAAAGGGACATAACATCCCAACCATCCATCAGTCAGAAATTTTTGGAATATGGTACTGACAACAGTTACGGCTATATCTATATTTACCATGGTTGATAAATTTTACATAATTTTACATTCATGTGTGCTGAAGCACAATAATTGTTAAAGTAAATGATTTTTCACTCTCATAATTTCAAATCAGATTGAGAATCAAAATAGATTACTAAAAATGCACTCAGGTATAAGGAAATGTCAAAATCACTTTCTTGATTTCTTCTAACTCTGACATAGAGCACCATCAGTCCCCCCCCCTCCCCCCCCCCCCCACACACACACACACCACACACACCCTCCCAACCCCCCTGTAAGGCACAATGACAGGGAACTTAACGCTGTCATGATATATCTGGAAATTATTACTTTTACGCTGCAATTGAAGGAAATCATGTCCCTTATTCTTAAGGGCTAGAACTGATATTTATGACAGCATAATTATAGGGTCTGTCAGAGTATTAATAAAGTTTCCTTTTAAAAGGAAAGGCTTGCCAAGTTAGCGCTTTCTTTCTGAAATACATGTAGTTCAATGTTTGTGGTACTTTTTGGTTTATGGTTTGTGGTCTTGAGATGGTATCTTACTTGGAGACACTTTCTTCATTTAAAAACATCCACAACTGTAGCAAACAAAGAGGTACGCTACATTCTGGCTGTTCTGACAATCATATGATAACCTTCAGTGAAAAGGTCAATTTTTGTATTACTGCTAATGAAAAATATTTCATAAAAGCATTTAAAAATAAGGATTTTTGTAAACTGTTATGTATTGTTATATAAGAAATTTTAGGACCTTAGAAGATTTACTGGGAGTTTCTTCGTTTATTTATTTATTTATTCATTTATTTATTTTGTGAAACTTTGGAGCAAATGGACTACACATAACTGGTGAAGTGTAAAATGAAAATAGTTCAAAGGGTTTTCAAGTTACAGAGTGGACAAGAAAATGTTAATGGACATACTAATATACGGACAGAGACAGATGGACGGGCATTTGATTGCTATGTTCCCTGAACTGTTCGGTTAGGACAAAGTTATGTTTATTATAAGATCGTCATGTCTTGATGTCTTACATTGAAAAAGTACTTTTACAAGTCTCTTACATGTAAGATGATATATGGTTCTTGATTTCCGATATGAGGAAATAGTGGAAGTAGTTCGTCCTACTAGCATCATTTGTGACAGATTGGTAGGAATGAAAATCTTACTGTTCGCAACAATGGCTATTATTACAAGGGGAATTAACTTTTGTGACTGTTTTCCTCCTTGTTTCTGTTGGAGCACATTTAAAAGCTGACTACCACTGAGACTCTCAGAGGAGGTTATATTGAAAATGATAGTTCCTTCCCAAACAGTTGCCATAGATCGTCTGCAAATATTCAGCTTATTCTTTTGGGTATTTTGTCATCACTGAGTTCAGTTATAAGTACTGGTAAAGCCTGTGGTATGTTGTTGTTGTTGTTGTGTTATTGTTTTACATCCATAGTAAAAAGAAGCAGGTATGGTCATGTCAGGACGGTCAGTTAATTCAACTACAATATTCCGGGGCAGGCTTAGCCATCCTAAGCGGTCAACTAGTACTAAGTGCACTTACTTTTGCCAGTAACTGACAACTGCCCTTCTTGACCCAGCGGAAGCGGAAACGAGAGTAAGTGGCCGGACCGTATATCGAACCCGGGACCTCTGTTTTTTAAGTCTGACACGCCACCGACTGCACTATGCGACCCAGCAAGCCTGTGGTATAGAGTATAACTGGTAATTGGTAATGATCACAAGTCAATGAAGGAATTAGTGTATTTTTGTTGCTTCCAAAGGATGTTTAGTTTCAGAATCTTGCGTGCTGTCCTTGGTCATCTCAAATTTTGTCATTAGGGATTTAATGCAAAAGAAAAAAGAAGTCTTCTATATTTTAGTAGTTGTTGTTTTGTTGTTATTTTATTGTTTTACATCCATGATAAAAAGCTATGGTCATGTCGGGACGGTCTATTACCCTAACCACACTATTCCTGGGCTGACTTAGACCTTCTAAGCGGTTAACCAGTACTATGTGCACATTGTCATACTTTCACCAGTAACTAACAACTGCCCTTCATGAATCAGCGGAAGGAGAAACGAAAGTATGTGGCCGGACGGACGGCCTGTATTGAACCCGGGACCTCTGGCTCTTGAGTCAAAACGCACTACCAACTGCGTTACGCGGCCCGGTCCCTCTAAATTTTAGTAAGTTTTATACAGAAAGGAAGGTACATGTAACTGTTAAAACTGCAATAGGCCTAGAAAAGGACAATTTGATGGCAATTGTAAGATACTGATATTTTCCCACACATGTTGTGTTTCCTGAACTGATATTTTTCAATAAGACACTTTCATGAAACTGAATTACAATGTACGTTTATGAAAAAATAAGAAACTGATTTTCAGTGTACGTTTATGAAAAAATAAGAAATAGTATCTAGTGAATACGATCAAACACCTTGTCTGTAAAACCAGTAAATGCTTTTAAATAACTTAAAATAAAATAAGACTGTTGGCACAGACCCTGATTAGACTGTTCCAAGCAGTAGTCTAACTTGGATCTACACTCTACACTGTTTGTACAGGCATAACAACTATTGTGGAAATATTTTAGTCCGGGTTTTACGGTGCTAGGTTTTACAACGTCTGAAGCCAGATTTAACACAATCCGAAGTCCAGAGTCCAAAGTCCAGAGTCCAAGTCCAGTCCATATTTTACATAATGCCCGCGAATAGCGCATGTCGTTATTTGACCTTATTTCACAGTGGACAACGCAGAAACATTTAAATACACCGGATAAATAAATAAAAAAATTATAATAACATGTTTTTAGTAAGGCAAAAGATGCTAGACATGTTGGATTATTTGGTGTGCCAGATTGTGGCGTGTCGTTATTTTACGGTGCTTAGGTAAAAGAAACAGTCAAACGAAGTTGCGCCCCGTAGACGCTCTCCATATATTGGTTCTCCACTTGCAATTATGAATCATTTTCGAAGCTGGGAACAAATCAGCATCTTCCGCTTGAGTGGGCATGACAGGAAGTCATAACCTGTCTGAATACATAGGCTAGCGGCCGAAGCCGCAAGCCAAAAACCCTTCATCTAGAGCTGTGATTTTACATCTATTAATAAGTCATACATGAAGTTCAAATACAGGTCTTTTATATAGTCTGTCATTATAAAAAGTCAAGCAGAATGAATCAAATAACTAAATGAACAAAGTTTGTGTGCAGAACTCTAGTGGGTAAGGAGCCCTGGCAGCTCAGTGGTTCAAGTGCTGGCCTGCTAAGCTTAGAGTGGCTAGTGGTCTAGGCTCAATTTCTGCTGCATGAAGAAATCTTTTCAACCCTAAATGGGACTCCATCGCACACAGCCTTTCATCATCACCCTCCAGAGCTCTAGATAAGAGGGAGTATTTGATGATAATTAAGGATAATTTTTCTTATTTCTAATCGAAACCATATATTGTGACCCCTCATCTGAACCGTCTCGTCGAGACGGTTCAGATGAGGGGTCACAAAATATGTTTTTATGCAGAATAAACTAAAATTATCCCTAATTATCACCAAATACTCCCTCTTATCTAGAGCTCTGACCCTCCTATCATCCTGATTAAAACTGAAACACTGTTGAAAAGAAAGTAAAGTCATCCATCTGGGTAACTGGACTACCCTAAAAATTCTAAGGACTGGGACAAGTAGGTCTGAGCAAACAGTGGAGACCTTGGATTACACAGCCTGAGCATACAATGCTCTATGTATAAATAGCTGCCAGCAGCTTCAGATATTTGTTAAAATTCAGATGCATCATTGCTCTTGTCACAAATTCGCTACGTCCAGTGAATGAATTGATGACTTGTGATTTCACGTCCTTTTCACAAGTTTTTCAGATGGGTGAGTGATAATTCTGCTGTGTGCAATGGAACCCTGTTTGCGTTTGAAAAGATTCCCATCTCCAGCATTTCTCTAACTAGGGATCGCTAGATCAGCAGGTCAGAGCTTAACTGACTGAGCTACTCGGGCTCCTCCCTACATCTATAAATAGCTGTCATTCATCACAACCGCCCCCAAATTGAACCAGTAACAAGCTGTGTATTCAGACTGTCCGACATCACTTCTATTTCTATTTTCTGAAATGGGGCCCTCCCATCCTCACATCTGCCTGTAAAACTATTGGCTGCATGGCAAACAGTGCAGATCCTGATCAGCCTGCTCCAATAGGAGCAGTCTGATCAGGGTCTACACTGACTGCTTTAGAATTTCTGTTCCATTACTTAGGGGATTTATACTGTACCTATCTCAACCTTGTTTTTTAACAGTAAACAAAAATATATGAAGTGTCCCACTCAATCATCAAATATGTCATCTACTACAAGATGTTTAACCTCAACTCCCACAACACTTGTTTACTTAGTCAGGTAGTAGTTTACAAAAATAATAGTGTATCCTCTCAGAAAACACAAGTGCACCATTCGGTCCTGATCCCTCCCCTGAGCCCTGAGACTGTCATGTGATATGAACTTTCTGGACATTTGTTGTTAATATGGGCTTGAAAATATTACTGATCTTTTGTAGATAACCGTACCAAAATGGGGGTTAGCACTGAACCCAGACCTGGTAGTTTCAGAGAGAAAGGACCTTAAATATTAAACCCAAGTGACCTTAAGCCAAGGTCATTTAATGAACTTGATCTCTAGAATTCAAAGGGTTGAAAACCAAAAAATGCACTTTTTCAGTTTTTTTCCCATTCAAAAGCCTAAGGGACCAAATTTGATCTTGCCGTAAAAGATGTCAAGGTCACCTAATGGTTATCATTTATATAATCTTTGCAGTACTAGTGTCCCAGATGCTACATACCAAGTTTCAAAGCAATCTGCCATTAGTTCTGGAGAAGGACAGTTTTTAAGGTTTTTACCATAATTTTTTATATGGCCATGGTGGCCATCACGGTCTTGTGACATGGACCCTTTTACTATTATGACTTTCATTCAACACAGGCTTCATATGACATAATTGTCTAACTGTCATTGGCTTATTTGTTTCTGAGAAAAAGTATTTTAAAAATGTCCTTGACTTCTAGAACTCATGGGAAGTGGGGGGGGGGGGGGGGGGGGGGGGGGGAGGGGGGGATTCATGGGAAGTGGTGGGGGGGGGGGAGGCTGTGGGTATTTATTGGTGCATGGGCATCTATTAGAGATTTTACTGCCTGTACAGTTTATGCGACAGTGTGCAGCCAACCGTTAAATAGCTAGATATAATCAAATTAAAACTGAAAGTACACAGAAGTTACAGTGTCAGCCTGTTCCAAATCAATGATCATGAAACGTAGTAGATATTTGTTGGAGAAATGCACATGGTTTTCTGGTAGTATGCAGCGCAAGGTACAAAAAGAGTCATAATCATAGATATGGCACTATGCAAATCTGTGATACATGACAAGAGAAGAAAAGGTTATGGGTATGGGGTACGCTGTGTCACTTTTACAAGTAGAAACAACTTTTGTGACTTGGTGTTTGCTTCCCTCCCTGGATGACACAGCCCTTTAAAAACAGGGTCTACTCCTAAAGGAAAGAATTTGCTCCTTTGGCAGCAAATTCTTTACTTTACCAGTTGACACCCATTAAGAAAGGTGGTAGAAATGAAAATGCAGAGTTACTGCCCTTGAAAGTGTACCTGTTTGCCATAATAACAAACTATTTGTAAGGGATCGTTTCTGTTGAATCTACATTACTACTGATCTATCGACAAATGCAATAAGTTTAGCAGATTATTTACATTTTTTAAGCCAGTCAGCATTTGAGTTGAGCTGTGAGGATGTTTCTCCCTTGGAAATGGGCAGCTCTTAATCGAACAATGTACCATTTTGCTGAAGACGAAGATAGAAAAAATAAAATGACTGATTGTTATCGGAATGTTTGTCCTTGACAGCTTTGAAAGTGTCTGACCTTGCTGCAGGAATGAAATGTTGCTTTGTAACTTTTATTATTATTGTTACTATCATTATTGTTGTAGCACCCTGCTGCGATATAGTGGTCCCACTGTTTGAAGTCCATGTTTTTGAAAGCAGTATAGGAGTTTTCTGTTTTTGTATGCTTTAACTCTTTATGCACATAAAAGCACACGACAAAATTACGTCTGCAAAAATTAAAAAAATGCCTTGCCAAGACATTTCATATTGAAAATTCAAAGACCAGAGAGCAAACAGTATAGATCTAGATGAGGCGGCTCCGCCTCATCAAGATCTACCCTGTTTGCAAATTCTGCTATTTTCATCACTGGTGCTTAAAGTGTTAATGAAGTGGAAAGTTGACAAATAAACAGATCCTTGAGCCAAGGACTTTCGCAAGGCTGTAGCATATAGTAAAGGTGGAACTGAGGTGTGCATGTGTGACAAGCACATTGAAAGGTTTATGGGACAACAGTAAGACAATTTAACTGTTATTTTCTTCTCAGCCCTAATTATGTGACAGATTTAACGCCTATGCACTGCATGGCCCACAAACTAACAGCTGCGAAATTTCTACCTTGCTAGAAAATTCTTGCATGCCAGCCTGCAGTTTACTGATTCCATCTCCTAATGATAGAAAAGCGATATTTCTGATGATAGATTTGGATTGAATCCATGCCATGTTGAGACACAGCGCTATTATAATATATACGGTGACTGAGTGTGAAGTACTGTAAATTTTTTATCACAGAATATAAACCAACCGCCAATTTTTGCTTCCTGCAGAGACTGTCCATTATATTTGGCTTCTGCTGAGACTGACCGCGATCTCTTGCTTCCTGTCAAAACTTCTGTACATGATATATGGCTTCCTGCAGAGACTGTCCACGTGATTCTGCTGAGAGCCTCTGCAGGAAGCAGAATCACACGGACAGTCTCGGCAGGAAGCCATTTTTCGAGGACAGTAGTCCCTGCACAAAGCAAGAGATCATGGACAGTCTCGGCGATAGCCAAAAATTGGCGGACTGGTTTATACCCTGTGTTTATGCTCTGTCAGATTTTAAGAAGAAAATTTATCTTTACCAGATTAATAAACAGAGTTAACAGTCAAACTTTTTCTTGCTCCACCTTATTTTCACATGTTACAGCCAATCTCACCACAGGCTGGCAAATATGCATCACATTTTGCAGTAGCTGGAACCTTTGAGCCTGATAGGCTTAAGACATTGCATTCTGGGTATTTTTTGTCCTCTGCTGAAATTGTTGTCTGCATCAAAAATCAAGAATATTTGACAATATTTGTCTAACTAACTCTTGTAGAAATGATGTCTAGGAAGCAAACAGTTTGGATGTTTGGATCTCATATCAGGCCCCACGTTTGTGGGGCCTGATCTGGATCCAAACTGTCTGCCCTGTGAGATACCCCTAAAGGGGTATCCCGAATGGAGTGGGTTAACTGGTCAGACCTATTAGAAAACCTATAATATTCAGACACATTGTATCATCACAAATTTGAAAAAAAAAGATTATAACATGTATCTGTCTTTGTGTCAAAAAACTGTCGACAAACAGTGTTGACCCTGACAGTGCCCCTGAAGGTTGCAAACAGAGTAGACCCAAACCAGCCTTTTTCCTTCGGGACCAGTCTGAACAAGGTTTACATTATCTGCTATTTGCCGTCATCATGGCCCGTACAATATCCTACATTCTATTGATCTGTGTGAACTACAAACAGACGCACTGCCTTTACACCAAATGCAAACAGCAAAAACTGATCAGCATAGCCTGATCCTTTAGAGCTGTCAATTTGAAAAGGAAAGATGATTCTGATAAGACTGCAAAGCTGTGTATGCTGCTGATCTGAGTCTCCCTTGCTCACACTCTTTTCTTTATACCCTAATGTGCTTAAGTATTGGGACACCTAATAACCATTGATTTTCCATTTGGAACAAATGGAAAATCAATGGTTTTAGGTGTCCCAAAACATAAGTGCATTAGGGTATTTATAATATTGATATTTATAGAAAGCACTATCCATTATTAGCCACGCAAAAGTCAGCTACCATTCCTAGTTTGCCCATTGATGGTTCACAGATCAATATGTAGCGATTAACTCACATTCTGGACTTGGATCAGACTGCTGCAACACAAAATGCAACCAGTATTTTAATATACACAACATATGGTACTCAGAAATTTGCAGGTGCAAATAATAATTTTATTACACTATTAAATAGGCCTCAAAGCATTTATAGAATCATCTAAAACAGCTAAGTATCTTTTTGTTTGATTATCTTGTTTGTGTCTACCAATACATGTACCATCTGCATCTTGTCAGCACTTCTGCTAATAAAAGCAAGCCATAACCTATACTTTGGCACAAAATCTCTTATTAATCTCTTATTAATATGTACATTCTTGGTGTATTTACTGAAAAGCCCTTTATTAAACCATTGCAACTTAAAGTTTACATTCCAATAATTACACTAAGCCATGTGATGTCACATGACTTTAATTGACATCAAAATAAACATGGCTGTCTACAATCTGATTGGACATCAGTGACATCATGACATCATGAACCTGTAAATAGCTTGCACTGCAGATGCCACAAGCAGACTGTACTTTATATGTTAGACATGAAGGCCTGCACTGCAGATCATACAAGAGGTAACTGTACTTTACATGTTAGACCTGAAGGCCTGCACTGCAGATCATACAAGAGGTAACTGTACTTATATGTTGGACCTGAAAGCTTGCACTGCAGATCATACAAGGAACAAGAATTCCGCGGAATGCTGTGTCTCGCCTGCTGGCGCTTTGTCACAAAACAGAGCTAAATCAGCAAAGAAGTATGCATGAACCAAGTATCTTGGCTCTAGCCCTTATGGTTTCTGAAAAACAGACCTAAACGCGAAAACTTGACAAAAAATTGCAAAGTCAGTCAACCGAATATGTTGTAAAGTCTCAATATCAATGATGACTTTTAGCTCTTCTCTTCCAGATGAATGCATGACCAAAGTTTCATGGCTCTGGCCCTTATTGTTTCTGAAAAACAGACCTAAATGCTAAAACTTGACAAAAAATTGCAAAGTCAGTCAACCGTTAAATGTAGGTTAAGACTCAATATTGATGATGACTTTGAGATTAACTCATCCAGATGTATGCATGAACCAAGTTTCATGGCTCTAGCCCTTATAGTTCCTCAGAAAATGACCTAAACGCGAAAACTCGACAAAAAATTGCGAAGTCAGTCAACCGTAAAATGTATGTCAAGACTCAATATTGATGATGGCTTTGAGATCTACCTTACCAGATGTATGCATGTACCAAGTTTCATGGCTCTAGCCCTTATAATTTCTGAGAAAATGACCTAAAGGCGAAAACTCGACAAAAAATTGCAAAGTCAGTCAACCGTAAAATGTATGTCAAGACTCAATTTTGATGATGGCTTCGAGATCTACTCTTCCAGATGTATGCATGAACCAAGTTTCATGGCTCTAGCCCTTATAGTTTCTCAGAAAATGACCTAAACGCGAAAACTCGACAAAAAATTGCAAAGTCAGTCAACCGTAAAATGTATGTCAAGACTCAATATTGATGATGGCTTTGAGATCTACTCTTCCAGATGTATGCATGTACCAAGTTTCATGGCTCTAGCCCTTATAGTTTCTCAGAAAATGACCTAAACGCAAAAACTCGACAAAAAATTGCGAAGTCAGTCAACTGTAAAATGTAGGTCAAGACTCAATATTGATGATGGCTTTGAGATCTACTCTTCCAGATGTATGCAAGTACCAAGTTTCATGGCTCTAGCCCTTATAGTTTCTGAGAAAATGACCTAAACGCAAAAACTCGACAAAAGTTTACGCCGCCGACACCGGAAAAGCAATACATATGTCTCGCCTCTGCTTCGCAGGCGAGACAAAAACTGTACTTTACATGTTAGACCTGAAGGCCTGCACTCCAGATCATAAAAGAGGTAACTGCTCTTTACATGTTAGACCTGATGGCCTGCACTGCAGATCATACAAGGAGTAACTGTACTTTACATGTTAGACCTGCAGGCTTGCACTGCAGATCATACAGGGAAAAACTATACTTTACATGTTAGACCTGAACGCTTGCACTGCAGATCATACAGGGAAAAACTATACTTTACATGTTAGACCTGAAAGCCTTCACTGCAGATCATACAAGGAGTAACTGTACTTTGTATGTTAGACCTGAAGGCCTGCACTGCAGATCATACAAGGTGTACCTGTACTTTAAATGTTAGACCTGCAGGCTTGCAGATCATACAAGTAGTAACTGTACTTTACATGTCAGCCCTAAAGACTTGCACAGCAGATCCTACAAGGAGATTGTTCTCTACATGTATGAGATTTTAGAAAGACTCAAAGAGATTTCAGAAAGACTCAAAGATTGTAAAAGTTAGGTCTGAAGACTTGCACTAGAGACCTTACAAGGATTCACTTTACATACGTTAGACCTGAAGGCTTACAGTTGCAAATCCTTACTTTGCATATTACACTGAATGCTTACACTGTTCTTAGAAAGACTCAAATACTGTAAAAGTTAAACCTAATGACTTGCACTGCAGATCCTACAAGACGATTGTATCTTACATGTTAGACCTGAAGGCTTGCACTGCAGATCCTACAAGAAGACTGTATTTCACATGCTTGTCCTGAAGGCTTGCACTACAGATCCTACAATGAGACTGCACTTTACACCCAAGAGCTATAAATGGCCTGCACTTCAGATTCTACCAGGAGACTGTACTTTACGTGTTAGACCTGTAGGTTTGCACTGTGAATCGGACAACAAAGGAGACTGCACTTCACATGCCAGACCCGAAGGCATGCAATGCAGATCATCCTACAAGGAGAGTGTACTTTACATATTAGACCTGAAAGGCCAACACAGCTTTTTCACAATAAACTGAATCTGTTCCATTAACAAAAATTTGACAGATCTTTGATTATTCAGTGTAGACCAAGGCAAGATCAGAGGTAATTTGATAGGAATCAGAAGCTCTGTTTACAATTCAGCCAACAGGTTTGTCAATCATTCTCTGTTGGGACAAAATTTAAAGGCCTTTCCAAGTTCTAAGACAGAGAATCTGGATGGAAGTTGGGGTAACTTGCTGTTTTGCGTCATTTTCACAGTATTTCAGTCATATCAGGATGATGGGGTGGTGTTAATGAAAGGCTTTGTGCAAAGGAACCCAATTTACAGTTTAAAAGATGTCCACCACCAGCAGGAATCAAACCAGGGAGTGCTACATCAGAGGCCAACACTTTAACCCACTCAAGCTCCAAGGCTCCAAGATGGAAAAGAGTGTCACAAAAACTGGAATAAGTCTGAATATTTGGGCAACAACATTCTGAATAACTGGCCAGCTGAAATTCTGTGGATTCACAGGCTCTGTCCGAAGAATTTTACTTACAATACTGCCAAAGTGTCTCGAAGCACCATCTGGCAGTTCTTTGCCTGTGAAACAACCTTGAAACTGAGTAATAGGAAAACTATTTCCTAGTACAAGTATGTTCCCATATTTACCCTAAATACTTGAACAGAAAACCATGGGCAAACAGTGTAGACCCAGATCAGACTGCTCCCCTAAGGAGCAGTCTGATCAGGGTCTACAATATTTGCAACCCCTCCCCACTCCTTGAAAGGGCAAGTGGACCTGTCAAAATCTGACGCTGGAAGAGCTTGTAATGTTGCCAAATTTTTACCGTAAATACTGTTGCCTGTTGAGCTCAGCACCGAGCTCATTAACTAGTGCCTAGCAACCAAATTAAGTACCCCTGTTATTGCTACAATATTGCAAAAGATAAGAAGGAGAAAAAAAAAAACTTCTTACAGACAGGTAAATAAAATTCCAGACTTTCACCAGTTTCATAGGTGATCCATAGGCTTGATAAGCAAAAACATTTGCTCAGCATTTTAGGTAGTTTTGATATAAACCAATTATGTCATAAAATCTGATATTAAAAGCATAATATAGTCAAGAGCCCTCCTGCTCCTGTTACCGGGCTCTCCTGTCCCTGCTACCCGTTACTAACCGACTGTCATTGCCAGAATGCATTTTTAGCTCATGTGTATGGAGTATAGGAGGAGCTATCGTTGTTACTCTAATGCACCAGCCATTTACAACCCTGGCTACCACATGGCTAAGAACTGCCAGAGACAGCGGAGCTTAAGTATGGTGTAATTTAACTTAAATGCTGTGCACATGTGGGGCTTTGACTAGCTGTCAAAATAACTGGGACAATTACAGCGGTCCCGACTGTTTGAATATAGTCCCCGGGTGTGTGTGTGTGTAGGGGGGGGGGGGGACTTTTACCAAAAATTTGATCAGACATTTGTTCACATGGTGCAGGGCATCTAGTGGGCTTTACAGAAAGAAAAGTCAAAGTCCTCTGTATTCTCTGGCCCTGGGGCAGCCAGAGTTGCAAATGACTGGTGTTGGCGTACTGAAAGGATAAAAGTTTTATATAATGAGCAAGCATGAGTCAGACGAGATATCCTACTGGCCAAAAGGTCTTGTTTGTGTTTTAGTACTACAGTTCACTGTCACACAAAATATCATAAGACCATGAAATTTATTAGTAAATCCATTTTCGTTATATGTCCTCTCTCTAATAAATGCACCTTCCCACTTCTCATGTGGAACTGATAGCCAAATGCCACATAAACTAGTTTTAGAAATTAAAATATAATATTTTTGTCCCAATAAATATATTGCTTCAAAATGGTTATTTTAGGCCTGCAGATTAGCAAATTGTCCCCTAGATGTTTATTTGAATAAATATGCTAAGCTATGAAAAAGATATCTTTTAAAATGAAACATAAATTTTATCCGGCCTTCCCACCCACACCACAACCCAGGTATTTTGGTGTGTGTGTGTGTGCGTTTTATGGTTAGCCTGTGTTTTGCACATGTGTTAAATGTAGAATTAAAATCTTAAAAGGTTCCTTCAAGTGCAGAGAATACATACAGAAGTAGGAACCCTACATAGGTTACATTGGTCATTCCTTAGTTGAATTAACTTGTTTTGACATGATCAATGAAACCTATATGGAAAAGTTAAATCTAGCATAAATATTTTTCTTAACTCATGGATTTCTCTCAAAGGACATTACTTTACAACTGACATTAGTCACATTACTGACCAAATAGTTTCTGAATTAATACATGTAGTCAAATTTAATATAATTGATCGGTCAAACTTTGAATGGACAATACTGTATCTTTGTTTACTCTGGCCCAGCATAGGAAATCTAATTATATATTCCAAAAGAAGAAGTCTGGTATGGGTCTGCATAGCTTGTCATTCAGCAAACAGTTTTATATGTTATATGATTTATCCTTAAAGCAACTAAAAGGCAGAAGACAAAGTTCAGGTCTGCAAAATTGAAAAACAAGTGTTTGTCCTAGCTATATTATGATGGTCACAGTACCTGTTTTTTTTTGGGGGGGGGGGGGGGGGGGGGGGAGGTGCTCCAGAATTCGGGATATTCTAATATAATATATAGCTCCTCTTGTTAGGAACCTTTTAAGATGATTACTTTTTGCAAACAGAAAGTTGAATCAGCATACACTAATTGACACGTGAGAGCATGTTAGTTTTGACGTCATCCATGACGTCGTTGTTGGTGACTGTGGAAGCAGCCATATTGGAAACACTGCAAAGTTCATGGAAAGTACTAATTTTGAATGAAGATGACACAGCGATTTATTCAATTAGTATCTTTTTTCCTGATTTCTACATCTTAAAGAATTCTAGGTCTTGCGAAGGCAGTTGTTATCTTAAGGATCTGCAGCTGATGCATTTTAAAGGCGAGTTCTTTAACGTGGTGCAGCCATCATATATTGAGAATTCAAAGATGGTAGATCCAGATAAGGCAGCTCATTAAAAGAAGCCTTTTAGAGATCTAACCTGTTAGCAAAACCAACTACATGTATTTTCATTTTAGGCTTTTAAGTATTCATAGTTTTTCGATAGTTACAGGCTTCAAATACATCATGTACATTGCATCACTTGTTAACATGGTTAACATGGGACAGTTTGATGACCAATAGCATTAAATCAGTTAAATACATGTACCCTTGCATAACCAAATATTTATGACATTAAATTGTCAACAGACATTATGATGTTAATTTATCAATGTGTCAATGAACATGTCTGTCAAATCAATATGCTCCACACTTCAGGGGTCATGGAGATAAGGAATAGCTAGCTGCTAGAGTGAAAATTGTGATATTTTTTGTACCGTAAAAAAAAAAAAAATTACAATTTCAACCCACCCCATTATAGCATCATAAATTAATAAACAATGATTCTGTGGACTGATATGGGTCTCGATCCCCTGTCACACAATGTCACAAAGAGTCCCTAACATCACTTCTACCTAAACCAGATCTTTGACAGGAGCCCGGGATTGGTAGCTCAGTGGGTTAAGCGCTGGCCTACTGATCTAGCTGTCGTGGGTTCGAGCCCCGCCACAGACGGGGTTCCATTGCACACAGCCTTTAAGTATCACCTGCCCATCGTCCTGATATGACTGACATACCGTTGAAAAGGATGTAAAATTGCAAGTCATCCATCAATCCAGAAACTTGACAAAAGTTTTTGATGCTACTAATGCCAGAAAGCAAAAACCATGTCTCCCTTCTGCTAGTCCCTGTGAGACTAAAAGAGGGTTTTTATCCCTAAAATCGCCAAAAAGGCAGACTAAAAAAATTATGTCAGCAAAATTAAAAAAAAAGCTTTTGTCCAAGCTTTCAAGGACTAGAAGGCAAAGAAAGTAGATCCAGATGAGGCATAACTCAAACCCATGACCTAGGACCCACTGATCCAAACTCAGGAGCGCTGACCTCTCTTGAGACAGCAAAAACTACTTGAAGATGATTGGTGGTTCTTTCCATATACTCAGGCTTTTTCAACTATGTTCTGAGAGGGCTGTGAAACAATAAAAATCTGGGTAATAAAAGATACTACCAGAGCTCTAGATAACAAGGACTCAGAGCTCCACATAAGCTGAGTTTTGGAGGATAATTCTGAGATTTTTTTTTTACTTCTCAATGAATTTAGCATGTTGTGACCCCTCATTAGAAATGTCTTGGTGAGACAGTTCTAATGAGGGCTCACAATGTATGCTTTTATGAAGAAAATCTTATAATTATCTCTAAATTATTCCTATTATCCTACTGAAGGTATTGATGGTACCGTAAGTATCCAGGATAATTTGATGCCATTCCAAAGAAACATAGCTTGTGACCCCTTATAATAACTACATGTACCTCATCAACAGTCTAATGAGGGTGAGGGGTCATAATGTATGATTTTATGGAGAAATATGGAAAAATACTTCAGAATCATCACCAAAGTCCAATATTATCTAGACCTCTGATACTGCTGATATATTTCCTTATACTCACGCTAGGTCTTTTCCACTCAAAAGGACGTGGTGGCCGACGACTGAAGAAAATAGACTCATCTTCAGCAGGAAACTCTGGATCTTCAAACAAACTGCCTTCAGACTGGCAGGTTTTAATGATCTCATCATAGCTCTGTTTCCCATATCCTGAGAATGGATTCTTTCTTTCCTTCCTTGACGAACGTCCGATGACCGATGGCCTTTGCGTATGACTGTATTTGGAACTGTAGCCACTGCTGCCACCACCAGAGTCATCGCCGCCACCAAACCCGATCTTCATGTTTCCGAACCGTGACTTAAAACCTCCAAAATCTAACCCGCCACTGAAGCCCCCACCACCATCTTCTTCCCCATCAGTGTAGGTCTTGGTCTCAACCCTTGGTGGACCCCTTCCATCTGAGCTAATAATTTTAACAGTCCTTGTGGTTCTGGTTGAGTAGGGCATCTTAATTCTCTGTTTCAAGCTTCAAAGGGGCTTTTACCTGTCACACTTATCAATGGACCAATAGTCCACTAAATATGCCTCAGTGCAACTTATTTAATTTCCCACAAAACACGAATCCACTGAACTGTCAAACCGTTGAAGGTTCACCAAGGTGCCTCGAGGTCGACCCGGCTGCAAAAAAAGATAATGCGATTTGAAAACAGTGGTGCAAACGTCCTTAATTGGTTGTATATTAATTCAAAATACACTTTCGGTGTAAACGCAAGATGTTCTAAATGGTCAGTCTGAGTTTAAAGTAAGTAATTCAAGAAGTTAAAACAGGAATTAAACGGAAAAGAAACAAACCTGTTTACAGAATATACAATCACCGATCCGAAACATGAAACGTGTATTAGATATCAATACACAGCATTAAATTGGACGAATCCATTTATTCCGGGAGGTCGGCAGGTTACATTCCAGGCTGTCAGCACTATATTTTGCTTAAAGAGGCAAGTCCGAGTTCCCAACGCAACTCAATTTAGAGATAATCAGTAAATATTTACTTTCCTATTTTGGATATATATATCATGTTTTAAAGTCTAGCCATAAATATTTTAATTTCAATCATTTCTTTGTATGCATTTGTTGTATTTTTTCGTATGTTGATCTTATCAATCAATCAGTCAATCGATCGATCAATCAATCAAATAATCAATCAGTCATTCATTCAGTCAGTCAGTCAGTCAGTCGGTCGGTCGGTCGGTCAATCAATCAATCAATCAATCAATCAATCAATCAATCAATCAATCAATCAAATAATCAATCAGTCAGTCATTCATTCAGTCAGTCAGTCAATCAATCAATCAATCAGTCAGTCAGTCAGTCAGTCAGTCTGTCAGTCTGTCAGTCAGTCAATCAATCAATCAGTCAATCAATCAACAAAAGAATGAATCAGTCAATCAATCTCGATATCCTTTGTCATGCTAATTGCTCATATACTATAATTGTTTTCATAAACGGCCCTGGGGTTACGTTGCACTTCACAGTCCTGTCTGGAGTTAATTAATGGCACTCTTTTGACAAAATATGGCAAACTGGATAGACTCGGTGCCAAAAGGGGTAAGTTTAGGATTAATTCCCTTGAGCCTCTTGTTGGTTTCCCGTGGTGCGGCTCAGTTGATAACAAATTTTGGTGGTCTGGAGTCAGTCTTGGTGGTTTTTAGTCATTTTTACAGAAAGTGTGTTAAGGGGTTTATTAGAGTCAACAGAATGTGGACATTTATTTGAAGAAATACTGTAACATTTCCTGATCGGAAATCATGGGAACAGGACTAGTTTGTATGCTAGTGTTTGAGACATTTGTTAGAAAAGAAAGGACGGTACTTGGGATGGGGGGGGGGGGGGGGGGGGGGGGAGGGGGAGGGGGATTACAAGCTGCCAAAATGTGGTTCAGTGAATCCTTTGATGATGACAAGATATCCATGTTCTAGTTCCTGTGTCTTTAGATGAATGGATGCATACGCAGGGGAAGCAACTTAACAATTTACTCATTTGCATCTCTTTTTAAAGAGTCTCAACTCCTGCAGGAACTTGTTTGATTCCGAGGGTGCAAGGGCTTCTTTGTCAAAGGGGAGCAAACAGTGTCATACAAGTAATGGCAGAAAACATGGTGTGTCCATTCATGTAAGTGTCAAAATAACCGTTTTTATTCTACCCACTGGGCACACAACCTTGAATCAACATTGATTCAACGTTACGACGTTGAATCAATGTTGATTCAAGGCTGTGTGCCTTCTGGGTTCGGTATCCAATAGCATTGCAGAGATACGGCCCTACAAGTCTGCAAGTTAATCGGGTCTTTGAGACAGTGATTCGGTCTATTTCGAGCTGTTCAACAGAGACAGAGAGAACTTGAAGAAAACGAAAATCTAGGATAGACGAGAGTCAAGACTAGAAATACCCAAACAGCAGCACCCCCCCCCCCCCTCTCCACTCCCATACCGCATCTGTTGCAAACACAGCCGACCCATTGCTCAATTGGTGGGACCCCCGACACTGAAAGCATTACAGCTCGGCCTACCTGACCACCCCTGGCAGTATGATAAACCTTCTTTTTTCTAATGTTCAATGCAATTCTCATAGCAGTTTGTGGTTGGTCCACTTTTTCTGGTGGATTGTCAGCTGATAGAAGGAGGGAAAATGCTCTAGCTTACTTGCAAGACTCGCATCAGTTAAGGCCTTGCATTTTGCTAAAGAGGACGGTATCCAGGGACTGTGATATATATGATACATATTTTAATGCTGAGAGACTTGTTTTCTCACTTTCACTTTATTCGGGATCAGTTTTTTTTTCTAAGTGTATGGTCTCTTAATGGCTTTTAAAAAAAAAGTCATAGTGCCGACCTCTATTTGTTATATTCTGTACACAGTGACGGTATGTATAGAGGTCACTGCTGAACAGAAATCAATTCACTCTAAGATCTGGCGATATGAAATGTTCGCATTAGGTTTGTTCTACGTGTTCTCAGAAATCAGAATGAACACACACACACAAAATAAACCAAACAGGCCACTAGAGATACTTGCTTTGAATACCAAATTTGTGACAACCAACGCCTTTGGCAGGCAAAGTGAGGTCAAGATAAAATGACGGAAGTCATATTTAAATACCTCGGAGTGATTGTTTCAGATCACCCCAGGTCGTTTGGTAACTCTGATTCGTTTTCGTTTCGTAACTGCTCTTTTTCGTTTCGTAACATCCTTGAAAACTTATTTAACCAGGTGTGAGATGATAGTTTCAAACCTGAGATTCGTACTGCACAACTACTGCAGGGCTGACAAACCGGAGAGAGAACAAAATAAAGAGCACGAGTGTTTCCAGAAACAGCCACTCAGTCATCGGAGAACACCATAAAACCCACGGCTATGGTCTAGACAGGGTTTGGTCACCTCTCAATTCTTTTAGCTTAGCAAAGAAGACTCCATGGGGCACAGTGAAGTAAAAAGGAAGAAACTTAAAGAAGAAGATCTGAAAAGACCATATGAGCCGCGACACGACAAAACCAACAATGTGGTTGTGCGCCCAGCGCAGATCCAGATCAGCCTGGGCATCCGCCCAGTCTGATCAGTCTTCGCTGTCCGCATGGAGGTAGCTTAGACCCTTAGCTACCCTTTAAGCGCTTAGCGAAGAGTCTGATCAGTCTGGGCGGATGCCCAGGCTAATCTGAGTCTGCACTGGGCGCACAACCATTTTTTGGTTTTCTCGTGTTTCGGCTCAATTATTTATTTCAACAAAGGCAGTTGAAAACAGAACCAGGTGGAAACTGACTTTGCTAGACTGTGGAACAGACTAGACTGATTTAAAGTGAGCCGCGACATGAGAAAACCAAACAAAGTGGTTGTGCGCCCTGCGCAGACTCAGATCGGCCTGGGCATCCACCCAGTCTGATAAAACTCTTCGCTAAACGCTTAAATGGTAGCTAAGGGTCTCAGCTAACTCCCTGCGGACAGCGAAGACTTTGATCAGGCTGGGCGGATGCCCAGGCTGATCTGAGTCTGCGCTGGACGCGCGGTCACATTGTTGGTTTTGTCGTGTCGCGGCTCAAGTATTCAACATTTTTTTAGCAAACTGTGTGCTTGATGTGAGCAACTTTTCCAACTTCATGAAGGACAGTACGTTTAGTAAAGTAACTTTTTATCCAAATGCATGTATTCGTAAGTGCACATTTAAAAGAATTATTATGGGTCAAAGGAAAACAGGGAGAAGAATTTATCTGTCAAAGAATTTGCTGAAAGCTGCTTGTTGTCATAGAAGGTAGGAGAACCTTTGCAAGTGGATATATAGTGTTTTCAGATTTCGTAAACAGGCAAGCCCAAACCAGCGTTTGCGTTAGAGACAGGTCATTTATTACCAGCTGGATGGGTGGGGGAAGGGGATGGGTACATTCAGCGGGGGTCGTATTTTTATGTGATCTACTTGGTGTGTGTGTGTGTGTGGGGGGGGGGGGTCGGAAATCATTAAGCCATGGAGCGGGAGGTCATAAATTTTTGGGCATAGTGGAGACGGGGGAGGGCGGCAGAATTCTTACTTCAGTCTCCATTTTAGAAAAATGTCTCGGAAAGCCCCCAGACCATTCATTAGGCCTACTCTAGTTGTACTCTTTCAAACTTGTATTCAAAACAGTCACATAAAAAGGGGAAAAAACTTTGTCTGCTTCTTGTCCTTGAAAAAAGATTTTCATTGGTTTGCTATGCTAATAGAACAGTAAAAATCGTGCCAGTCGGTAAATTTAATGGTAGCGTTTGTGACATCCAGGTGTCCGTCATCAACCAAACTGCTTTGGCTTCGTGGGGGTGGTGCGGGTTAGGGTGGGGGAGGAGGGTAGGGGTCACAAAACCCACTTAATATTATTAACAGTTTTATAAAGCTTTCATCATCAGATTTCTGGGTGAGCATAGGCAGAAAAAAATACAGAAAACATTTAATGGACCATTCTTACATGTGATCTGTAAAAATGAGTAAAAATTCATTGTCTTTCATAGGTTTGATGTGTGTGTGGGGGGGGGGGGGGGGGGGGGGGGGGGGTCAGTCTGATATAAAATAGGTAATATGGTCATTACCACGTGAATATGGGGTTGTTGCTGGAGATGTGTGGGGCACCAACTGATAGGGAAATTGGCGCCATATGCCTTAAAAATGCCCATGATGTGCGATTAATAGAGCATGTACCATGATCGGATCGAATATGTTCCTGTTCTTCTGGCGGCACAAACCTGATATAAGACACGATGCTTAAGATATAATTGAGCCGCGACACGAGTAAAACCAACTACTAAGTGGTTGTGTGCAAAGTGCAGACTCATATCAGATGCAGATGCCCAGGTTGATCAGACTCTTCCCTTAGGGCTTACAGGGCAGCTAAGGGTCTAAGCTACAATCATGCGGACAGCGAAGACTCTGATCAGACTGGGCGGATGCCCAGGCTGATCTGAGTCTGCGCTGGGCACAACCACTTTGTTGGTTTTCGATATGTTATAGCATTGAACAACGCGCTCTGAAAAGCAAAGCCAACCTCTTTAAGAACTTTGATTTGGGCGTGAACAGCTAATGTTTACAAAATATCCTGTGGTACCCTTTAAATAATGGTCTGTTCCAGGTATGAGCCAATCAAATGGCAAAGCGCTGACAATTTACCGCTTCGCAATTAAGTACACAATGTGTTACACATCTTCCAGGTATGGTGTAAGCAAACAAGGTCACACTTCAAAACTGGGATAAATGGAATTATGGATTGTTTAAAAGTGGATCAAATGGATGCATTTTTGTTCCTTCGGGCGTTGAATTCTTAACTACTGAAAGATGTCATATCGGAATCCACCACCTGTACCGAGGTATAATCCCAGGGGCTCGGGTAACTCACCAGGCTATGCCAATGAACCATTGAGACTGCAAACTGGCCATGGTCAGCATCAGTATAATGGCCCTGGGGTGGGACCTGTGGGCCCTGGAGTAGTAGGGCCAGTTCCAGACAAGATGTCGCCAGCAAGTCCTGCCTCACGAAGCCCGAGGTACAAAGACACAACGGATGCACATAATAGGTAGCTATTTGTGTTTAGTAAATGATCATACCAACAGAAAAATTCTAAGCAGAAATGGGTGAATTGATGATTTGTGGTATTATGTCATTTCAGTTATTTATTTCAGACCGATGGGAGGATGATAATGATAGGCTGTGTGCAATGGAAAAGAATCCAGCTAGAAAAGAAACAGGGACTGCTGGATAAGCTGGCCAGCTGAGCTGCTAGGCTCCTTTCTACATAATGAAACAAATATAATGTCTGAGCAAAGAGTGCAGATCAAGATCAGACTGCTCCTTTAGTCTGATCAGGCTCAGCACTGTTTGCCCGTTCATCTGCATTGCCGGATGACTTATGGTTCTATGGTCCTTTCACTAGTATTTCAGTCATTTGAGCCAGCAGAAGGGTAATAATGAAAAGCTGTGACAGGAGTGTGTGCAACAAAATTGTTTATGGTTTGAGAATTCTGCCTCCAGCAGGATTCAAACCCAAGTCAGCTAGCTAAGCAATGAGGTGCCAATGCTCCAAGAATCAATGTACAGATGAGTTACACAGCTGGGTACATTATGCCTTTAGCAAGGATGGATGACTTGCCTTTTTACCTCCCTTTCAAATGTATTTCAGTCATATCCAGCTGATTGAAGGCTGATTATGAAAGGCTGTGTGAGTGGAATCCAGTATACGGTTCATAAGAATTACATCTCCAGCGTCCAGCATCCAAAAAAAATTAGATATTTTCGTAGTCTGTTATCTATGTATATAAGATTTATCTGGGTCATTAGACTATTTACTGGCAATTTCATTGCTTTAGAGAAAAAAGCAAATGGTAGCAAACTGACTATAATATACTTTACATAAGAAGCCAACCCAGGCTACACAATATATAGTCTGTTTGCTTCCAAGTGCAAACGGTGTTTTGCTTATTTTCTCGAAAACAATGAAATTTCCATCTAACATTCTAATTTCCTAATGATTCCTACAACTATACATAACAGAATATGAAAAATCCAAATTTTTGGATGCTTTTGTAAAATATTTTCTATTAGTTCCTTTCTATTAACAGTAATGCAGAAACTGCATGAGCAGTATCACTGAAGGGCGTCGTATGTTTGCTAGAACAGCCATAGTATTGATAGGCAATAGGGTAAACTCTTTGTTTACTACAGGTGTGGGCGTATGTGGATGAAATAGTAAAATGTATTCACCTGTCCGCACGCATAAGGCATGGTGTCACTGGTCAGGTGATACTTTGTTGTAAATAAACATTTTTCTATAATATAGAGTGTATGTTTCAAAATTTAATAATATGCATATATGGGTGAATCAAATAGTAAAAAAAAAAAAAAATGGATTCAGAATAAAATTTTAATCAATAATGCAAATTTTGTTCTTGGAATAGCATACATTGTAGTGTTCTCCCCAGAAATTTCAGAAGGCATGGCATTTTTAACACAAAAATCAGATTTTGACTTGTTGATCAATTATTCAACAATTGGAAATTAAGGCATGTTGCAAAGGAAATTTGAAGAGGAAGGCATGTTACAAGCGACATGCTTTTATGGTCTGGGGAGAACACTGCATTGGTCTAATGCTCTAATACGTGAGACTAAACGGGAATTCCAACAGCCAGCTTTTACTCCCTTGTAATTAAGAGGTGAATGTGACGTGCTTTAGGTCCTTTTTTGTATAGAAACGTTTTTATGCAAAGCCTCACATTTCTACAAAATTATGATTTTGTTATGTATTGGATGAGAATTAAGAATGAGCAATTCAAAAATCTTCTACCTCTCACCAATTTTGCATTTGGGAGCAAACAGACTACACTTGAACCTGTCGTTAAGCTGTACAGTGTATGAAAAGAGTTGGATGATGAATATAAGTTGGAAGCTGATGAACACCTCCAAATTATGATTTATTCTCGAGAATAATTTTACAGGTTTCACCGAGGATCAAGCAATTTTGATCAAATTAGAATGGATTGTTTGCGTAGAGGTCAGATGTTTGAAGATCCAGATTTTCCTGCAAGCGATGCCGCTCTCTACTATAGCTGTAACCCACCATATAGATTTGAATGGAAAAGACCAGGGGTAGGTGAACCCTTTTTTTTTGACAACTGGACTTGCCCATTCTTATCAGTTGGATGAGTCAATTTTTTGTTTAAGGGTTTCAGGTATTTTGCATAGGAATTCCTGTAGGCAAACAGTGCAGAACCTGATCAGACATCGCATTAGCGGCGTCTGAACTGGATCTGCACTGTTTGCATATGTCCCCAAAATGGGTATCAAGTCTAAAAAGGGTTAAGATTGTTACCATGGCTACCATTTAATGTTCAGACACCTTAAGGTGTATGGGTACACCTCTCCATGTTTTTCACCAATTTGTATAAAGGGAAAAAACTTTTATGACTTCCTCTTTACTTTCCTACATGAGGCAGGGCTTAGTAAATATTTTTTCATCCACTTGATCAGACAGGTTACCTGTCAAAAGCATTCACTTATCCCACCAGAAATTTGACTTATCCTTGGTGTAGGACTATTCCTGTTTGATAGCCCTGCAAGGAGGACTGAAGATGTTCCAAAAATGGTATCTACATGAAAAACCATCTATATTTTGCCAGAGCTCTAGATAAGAGGGCGTATTTGATGATAATTAAGGATAATTTTTTTATTTCTCATCAAAACCATATGTTGTGACCCCTCATCTGAACCGTCTCGTCGAGACGGTTCAGATGAGTGATCACAACATATTTTTTTATAAAGATTTAAGAAAAATTATCCCTAATTATCACCAAATACTCCCTCTTATCTAGAGCTCTGTTTTGCTACCTATATATTTTTTTGGAAGTGGCTGTTGACAATGGGTTGTCAAAAGTTAATGTTTCCTATTGACAACTGGTTGTCAAAAGCAAACATTTGCTATTGACAGTCGGTTGTCAATAGCAGTTGGGCAAAAAAATAAAAATATTTAAGGCCTTTTTTTATGCCAAGCAGATTCTAATGTTGAGGGTTTCATACTTCTATTTGTTTTCGAGAAATAAATTACTCCAAAATTGTTGTGAGAGACATTGTTCTAAATATTCAAACTAGATGGTAGTTTCACATTATTTCAGCATTTAAACCTTGTAGCTGATTAAGGTGAAAGATATGACAGTAATTAGGGGTTTAAATGTTTGTGGTAAAATTGTTTTTACTATTCTGTTTCCATTATTGAGTCATTTGAACTCCAATACCTTATTGGTTATTGTGAATAATTTTACAAATAATTGGGAGCTTCAGTTATGGTGTCATTTTAAGGAAAGTTAATATATGTAATTTTTCATATTTTTCTCTATAAAACATATAGTGGTGCCTCATTAGAACTGCCTCAGAGAGGCAGTTCAAATGAGGCACCACAATATGTTGTGTTTTTTTTGGCAAATAAACAAAAATGTCATAGATCCCACCTCATTTGGAGCGCCATATTTTAACCTATTTTTGTTTTCTTACTACTTTCACTTATACCTAATCATGTGAAAATAGGCTGTGGTCTATAGGATTAAATTGTGTACAAAAATTTCAACCATGTGAGAACTGTATTGCAAATATTCTGTAACACAAACAAGACTTGAATAATTATTATGATCAGCCAATTATGTCATATTTGAGCCTTCTTATGAGAAAAATTTTCACTAGGTGAATGAGTGTAATTTCAGGGAAAGCAACTATACTTTTTTCCTCCATTCTTAGTGGGGTTAACTACTATTAAAGGAAAGAATATTCTTTCCTTTAAACGAAGACCCTATTTTTGAAGGGTTTAAACTTTTTTGAGAGGCTCCCTGGTTGGGTGGTTAGAGACGCTCGATTATGGTGCAGAAAGACCCTATTTTTGAAGGGCTTAAACTTTCTTGAGAGGCTCCGTGGTCGAGTGGTTAGAGACGCTCAATTATGGTGCAGAAAGTCGCCCGAAGGTCGTGAGATCGTGCTCGGGTTTCGCCATTCGATGACAGGAAAACTCTATGTCAACCCAGCAGAAAATGGGTAACTGCTTCGAATCGAGGAAGGATAAGGCAGGGAAAGGAGAGGGATGGGTTCAGCTTTTCATATGCTGTGCCCAAGACACAGTGGGTTTCTAACGCCCATCTTTATCCTTTTTTTTTTTTAAACTTCTTCATCCAGCCCAGCAAACAGAAATTTGCAGACCACTCAAGGCTGCACCCACCTTATCAGACTGAACTGTATACTAGTTGGAATGGATATGCCTTCCTGTTTTTCATGATACTTTACAAAGGGAAACTATACTGTAGAACTTCATTGGCTCGAACTGGCTTGGGACCATGAAAATTAGTTCCAGCCAAGGGTAGTTCTAGCCATCCAGGGTAAGTATCTATATAAAGTGACCTCTTGGGACCCAGGAAGTAGTTCTAGCCAGGCAGGGTTAACGAGCCATTGAAGTTCTACTATAATTGAATTTTTAAGTCTGCCTGTTTGCTTCCCTGGATGACAGAACCCTTCCAAAAAGAGAGGAACCCTGGTAGCTTTGTAGGCAAAGAGCTGGTCTACTGATTTAGTGGTCCCGGGTTTTAAACCCCCTAGAGGCAGGAATCTTTCCTGCTGTAAACAGGGTTCATTTGCACACAGTCTTTCATTATCACCCTCCCATTGTCTTGTTATAACTGAAATACTGTTAAAAAGGACATAAAATCACTATTCAGCCCCCCCTCTATTTAACAAAGGACATAGTCTTATAGGACAGAATTTGCTCCCAATTTGCTCCTTGGGAAGCAAATTCTTTCCTGTAAGAGTTGACCCCATTGAGAAGGGAGGTAAAAAAGAAAATAGTAGAAATGCTACCCCTGAAAATGTACCTGTTCACCTTAAGACAGACTATTTTGTGTCTGATTTTACAGAATATTATTGTGAACTCTCAAAGTAAATATTTTGTAAGCCCTAATGTAAAGGAATGCAAATTTGTGGCATAATTATTTTTGCATTATTTTGCACATTGGTAATGCTGTAGTACATACTGTATTGTATATCAGGATGAAAATAGTGTGCCTAACTTGAAGCATGACAAACATATAGTGTGTGCACATTGATACTGATATTTTCTCTGGCAACATCTTGGATAAAAGGACTCTAAACATTCAAAATCAATCAAGATGACATGCTACATAAAGCATGATCGTGATGTCTACACATTTCAACATCAGACATGATCGTGATGTCTACACATTGTACATTAAGCATGATAGTGATGTCACCACATTCTACATTAAACATGATAGTGATGTCACCACATTCTACATCAAACAGGATAGTGATGTCACCACATTCTATATCAAACATGATAGTAATGTCATCACATTCTATATCAAACATGATAGTGATGTCACCACATTCTACATCAAACATGATAGTGATGTCACCACATTCTATATGCAGCATGATAGTGATGTCACCAAATTCTATTCAAACATGATAGTGATGTCGCCACATTCTAGATCAAACATGATAGTGATGTCACCACATTCTACATCAAACATGATAGTGATGTCACCACATTCTATATACAGCATGATAGTGATGTCACCACATCCTATATGCAGCATGATAGTGATGTCACCACATTCTATATGAAACATGATAGTGATGTCACCACATTCTACATCAAACATGATAATGATGTCACCACATTCTATATGCAGCATGATAGTGATGTCACCACATTCTATATGCAGCATGATAGTGATGTCACCACATTCTATATGCAGCATGATAGTGATGTCTACAGTTATGGTACATCAAGCATAACAGTAATGCTGGATTTTGACATCTGTGCTATCAGTGTAGACTGCACATCTTGGGTTACATGTGAACAATTCATAAATGACTCCACCTCCTGCACCAAGCATGATGGTGTTGTTTCCACAGCCTGCAACAAGCAGGATTGAAAGTGAGGTCTCCAGATCACACAGGGTAGGGGGCAATCAAAAACGCTCCTAACAGTCGATTAACATGGTTCAAAAATGGTTAGAAACAGTGTTTCGCCAATTTGCAATCTAAAATGCTGTTTCTAGCGGTTTCTGATCGCGTTTGTTGATTGCACGAGCGTTTCCGATAGCCGCCTACCCGGTGTGCAGATTGTACTTATAGCATAATATCTCAAGCATCATAACCATGATGATAGCAGTATATGTACATCTAGGCGTGGTTGCTCACATTTACTTGGAGACATGATTCAAGTCTAGGCATGTTTTGTGTAAAACAAAAAAAAAAAGGCGAAAGGCAGTGCCAAGATTGGCACACACCATAGCTTAAACATGGGTGAAATTATTTGATCAGTAGGTGTTGAATGCAAAGAAAATGAAATAAAACTGCCTTCTTAATTGCCACACAAGATGAAAATATGGCAGAAACAGTTATATATTAAATCTTTCAAGTAAATGCCATCTTAAAAGGTAATAAATAAAATTATTTCAGGCAGTATAGACAAATTGACCTTTACTAGTACATGTATATTGCTCTTCATAACTTGGTATACC
Organism: Ctena decussata; assembly: GCA_963989385.1. NCBI lineage: Eukaryota > Metazoa > Mollusca > Bivalvia > Lucinida > Lucinidae > Ctena > Ctena decussata. The sequence continues at coordinate 80,367,454 of OZ022499.1, read as the reverse complement.
GTATTAATCCTATTAAAAGCATCAGGGGAGTTGCATTTTACGAAAGGGGGGCGTTATTAGAGTGTAAAGTGTAGTAAATCCGCAACTGCCAAATATTGCTAATAAACAGTATTAAGGTGAATCATACTTGTAGAGGAAGCAACTCTACTTTTTTGCCCCCCTTTTTAGTAGAGGTCAACTCTTAAAGGAAAGAATTTGCTCCTCTTGGAGCTCTAGAATAGACCCATTGTCAAAGAGACACCTCATCCAGAGAAACAAACATGAATCCATGAAAGTTAATATAACACTGTTTTCGGAAAAGCGCGGTGCTGCATGGGGGGAGGGGTGTGTGTATTAGAGCAGGGGCATTTATAGGATTGATAAGGTATTCTACTTTCCATATAAATACTTGCTGAAGCAATATACAGTGTGCATGTCCTCATTATTTGTGCAGCCCCGGATCCAGGGGGTGGGCTTTGGGGCTTCAGCCCCGCCACTTGGGTATGGTTAGATTAAAATTTATGTTGTGACATCTCCTTAGAATCGCCTCGGCGAGGCGATTCTAATGAGATATCGCAGCATATATTTTAAGGCAAAAAGAACATTATCAAAAATTCTCATCAAACTGATCCCTAATTATGTCATATATTTTCAAGCCCCACACCCCGCCCCATCCCTCCCCTCCCACACACATACATCTCGGCACCTCCCAGCCCCACCAGTTATCCAGAGCCCCACCGGTAAGTTGTGGTCTGGATCCGTGCCTGTTGTGACTGATTTTGAAAAGAAAAAAAAATGTCTAAACATGGCTCGCTGTGTTACATATTTCTCAGTCTGAAGGTCTGTTACACTGTGATCATGTGGACCTTACACAAATGTGCTTATCGCTTGTCCAAGTAAATACGTATTTACACACAAAAAAACTTTGTCACAAAAGTGGATTTGTTTTGTCAGTGGTTTTTACCTTATTTGACTGGTCAGTGCATATTTTGACAGCAGAGAGGTTGTGGCAGGTCAGTTGTGTGACACCACTACATGTAGGTAAATCAGCAGCAATAAACAAGTTAGACAGCAAAGCTATTGTAATAGTTGGTGAATTGGCCAAGTACATGTATTTCATTCAGTTGGTTACAGTACTAGATTTTGCAATGCACAAAATTTTTATGCATCTGGAACATTGCCATTATTAGAATTGAAATTTAGGAGAATTGTACTATATTTGCATGTATTATAAGAAAAGACATCTTTATGTTAAGGTGGTGATTTGTGGTATATACAAAAATGTCAATAAAATGCTGAAAATACAACAGATCTTCCCAAAACTTAGTAGATGCCTTCTTTATGTTGTTTCTCACAGTTTAGCATACAAAAATGCGGGACATGTTGATGTTAATAAGGATTTATATAAGAAAAGATCAAAGGGTAATTTTGTGCGAATAAATCTAAAAAATGACCATCATTATTGAAAATGTAACTAGGTCTGAACATAAATTAATGTATTATGAAGAGCGTCCTAGCAATTATTTATTCCACTTTCTTTGCACGTTATCAGGCTGCGCAGATAAAAACAGAAGCCTTTTCCTCAAATGTCTGGCCATGTATATCAGTGCATGTATAGTGCTTGCATTCATTAATACAGGTAGGTCAGGTATACCTATATCATACTCACAGTATAAATATTACATTACAATGACCAAGACAGGTACATGTATATTATTGAAATTATTCAACCTTGAAAACAGACTCTGCTATGTATTTTTGAGACAAATATTTGGACACAGGCCACATCTTTTTTTATCTGCGCAGCCTGATAACGTGCAAAGAAAATGGAAAAAATAATTGCTAGGACGCTCCTCATAATACATTAATCTATGTTCAGACCTGGTTACATTTTCAATAATGATGGTCATTTTTTAGATTTATTCGCACAAAATTACCCTTTGATCTTTTCTTATATAAATCCTTTTTAACATCAACATGTCCTGCATTTTTGGATTTTGAATTGTGAGAAACAACGTAAAGAAGGCATCTGCTAAGTTTCGGGAAGATCTGTTGTGTTTTCAGCATTTAATGCAGATTTTTGTCTTTGCCCCAAATCAGTGAAAATCACCACCACTGCAGAAGTGATTGATCGACCCCTTGAGAAAAGCTGCCTCACAACTTGTGCGAATAGCCCAGATTTTGTCCAGCCTTTGTGGCCATGCAGCCTGATCAGAGTCTGAGCATTTACTCTCTATGGAATCATCAGGATCAGTAGATGCTTGTTGCAAACAGAGAAAACTCAGATCAGACTGCACATCTGTGCAGTCTGATCCAAATCTTCTCTGATTGCTCAAAACACAAGACATCTTTTCTTGTCATGCTGCTCCATTTATGGTGGTATGTCCAATACACAGCCGTTAAGCCAATGTCCAATTGTTACATGTTATCGAACATTCCAATCAAGGCCATACATTCCACAGGTGATACAGTCACAATAACCAGGTGAATAGTCCCATAGTACAAATCTTGTATACTACGATACTGTACACAAAATGTACACACTGTACGAAAACAGGTAAAATTGTGACAACTTGACTTTATAGGTCCAGTTTCCTAGGTTGACATTTCAAGCTGTTCAAACATCTACATGTACTTTAGTTCTTAGACTTACATTTCAGCACTATTTCAAAGTGTTTGAACATTCCCTGGGTTCATAGGCTAACATTTCAAAGAGTGTTTTCATCCACCCAGATTTAAAGGCTAAGCATTTCAAAGTGTTCAAAACATCCACCCAGATTTAAAGGCTAAACATTTTAAAGTGTTCAAAACATCCTCCCAGATTTAAAGGCTAAACATTTCAAAGTGTTCAAAACATCCACCCAGGTTCATAAGCTGACATGTCAAAGTTCCAATATCCACTGAGGTTTATAGGCTAAACTTTTCTAAGTTTTGAGCACTCAGCCAGGTTTATACTCTTAACATCGAAAGTTTTAAACATTCACTCAGGTTAAGGTTTAAAGGCTAACATTTCAAAGTGTTCATCCACCCTTCGGTTCATAGGCTAACATTCATTCACCCAAATTTTTATAGGCTTAACATTTGAAAGTGTCTGTACATCCACCCAGGTTTATAGGCTTATATTTCAAATGTTTCAAAGTGTTCATCTGCCAAGGTTCATTAGGCTAAGACGTCAAATTGTTCAAACATCCACCCAGGTTAACATTTCAAAGTGTTCAGACATCTGGGCCCGAGGTTATAAAACTTTTTTCATGCTCAGCTGAGTTGAGCATGAAATTTTACCTGCTAATAAACAGCAAATTACTGATAAGTACGGTTGTTTTCTTGCTCAGTTTGGCTGAGTATGAAATTTTCTCTGCTTATGAATATGAAAATGCCAACATTAGTTGGCATTTTCATATTTATCAGCAGAGAAAATTTCATGCTCAGCTGAGTTGAGCATGAAAAAAGTTTTATAACCTCGGGGCCTGTTTACTCTCAAAAGCTCATGCTGTATTTCAGATGTACATAAAATTTATTATATTATACTCGGCCTGCAAAAAACAGCCCCACCTCTCTTTCTATGAATTGAGCATTCTATGCAATCAAATGAGGGTCTCCACTGCTTGCATAATTATGCCTGTTGGTGGGTTACTGAGGCTTTAACCCCATGGCACTCAGAACGACCAAAACACCATAGTTTTGGCCATTCTGAGTGCCAGTGATCTCCCCAGACCATTAAGGCATGTCCGATTCCTCTTCAAATTACCTTTGCAACATGCCTTAATTTCCAATGAAAATTTATAAAAAAAAAGCTATTTTCATTTATTGAGGATTTTAAAAATTGATCAACATGTCAAAATCTGATTTTTGTGTTGAAAGCAACATGCCTGAGGAGTACACTGGAGTGCAATAGAGTTAATGGGTCAAAACATTTAAACAACTTCTCTGTTTCTGCAGGAAATTGCTGGAGCTTTTCGACAGAAGCCATCTTTCTTTCTTGATGGATCAACACGATTTGATGTTAAGCAAGGACACCTAGGTGACTGTTGGGTTGTCGCCGCTGTTGCCTGTCTCACTAGTCCAGATCACCAAGAATTGTTCCGACGTATTGTCCCAGCAGACCAAGGTTTCCAGGATGGCTGGTACGCTGGTCTGTTCAGATTTAACTTCTGGCATTTTGGGAAATGGAAGGAGGTGATAGTTGATGACAGACTGCCGACATATGGTGGAGAACTGATGTTTATACATTCCAATCAGAGAACAGAATTCTGGGCAGCTCTGCTAGAAAAGGCCTACGCAAAGTATGAATTACAATTATCTTAGAACTTGCTAAAATTAGCTGAAGTTTTAAGGGTGCAAAACATGTGATTTTATGAATTGCATTAAATTTTGTACTGTACTCAACAATTACAGCTGCAGTCAAGAAATAGATGGCTCTAGCAGTAAATTGTTTAGTAATAATTCACTGTTTGGAGATCAGTTGTAAAGTAGATCATATTATGAGCATGGAGCTCGAGTGATATAACTACTTGCAACTGACCAAAACACATGAATTTGAAAGTCATTTGTTGTAAAGTAGATTGTATCAGAAGTGTGGGGTGTGAGGAATATATGAGCCGTGACACGAGAAAAACCAACAAAGTGGTTGTGCCCCCAGGGCAGACTCAGATCAGCCTGGGCATCTGCCCAGTCTGATCAGAGTCTTCGCTGTCCGCATGGAGATAGCTTAGACCCTTAGCTACCCTTTAAGTGCTCAGCGAAGATTCTGATCAGACTGGACGGATGCCTATGCTGTTCTGAGTCTTTGCTAGGCACACAACCACGTTGTTGGTTTTCTCGTATCGCGGCTCATATCTACTTTGCACATGCACTTGCTATCTTATGACATAATATTTTGAAATAGTATTGTCTAATGAGGCAACTTATGCAGTTGTGCCAAAATAGTGGTTATGGGCCTTTATGTTCCAAGAGGTGCTAGTTCCTGTAAAGCTGACTCTATAAAATGGCTTAAGTGGTTGCTATGCTGTTGCTAAGGCTGAATTTCTATATTCCCTACAACTATGAAATTTGCTCTGGAGGAACGGTCTAAAAAAGGCTTTTCCTCCAGAGCAAATTTCATAGTTGTAGGGAATCTCTTTCATAGAAATTTAGCCTTTGCAACAGCATAGCAACGACTTAAGTGAGTTAAAAATACGACTCAGATTCTTTGAAAATCGTAACTTTCCAGCTGTTCATATTTATGATAAACTTCTTTATTTGGATGATAATATGCTTTTTTTTTTCAAACAGATTATATGGGTCTTACGAGGCTTTAAAGGGAGGTAATGTCGCCGATGCCTTGACAGACTTTACCGGTGGTATTACAGAAGGCTATATTTTACGAGGGCCTAATGCTGATGTGCCAAGAAACATTGTCAATATTCTCTTCAAAGCCTTGGACAGGCAGTCTCTCATTGGTTGTGGAATAAATGTAAGCATACAGCTGTTTACAGCTATATATTTCTTGTTTTCTCAGAAAGAGCAGATTTTTTCGCATACAAGTACCAAATGTGCTTAAGTATTGGGACACCTAAAATAATGAATTTTCCATTTGTCCCAAATGGAAAATTCATTATTTTAGGTGTCCCAATATATACCCACATTAGGGTAACTCCACAGAATTATGAACAAAGATAGGGTTTATGTGGTCATTTTAAAATTCTTATATAGTGAACCAAGTGAGATGGTTCTATTTCTGGGATTATAAAACTTGTTCTGTAAAGCATTGAGGAACATTATCTCAGAATATGCAGTAAAGCCTTCTTTGTCTGGTGAAAGATTGTCACCTGGTGAAAGATTGTCAATTTTGGCGTATCATCAGTAAACAATTCAGATTCAGCTCTGCATGGATGACATAAGATGTACATTTACAGATTTATTGCACTAAATATTCTTGAAAATGAATTTTCAATTTTGAGTAACATACTCATGATCCATAAATATTAGCCTAATTAGAGAAGAAGTTTTGTTTCAATTTCCAAGGCTACAATTTTATAATGAAATCACGTGGAATAAAGAAGTGTGTCAACCTTTCAGTATAGTGTATAGATAACAGGTCTGATTCAAATCAGATGGAACTGAAACAGAGTTCAAGATAAGACGGGTTTCTGAAGATAAGTCTGGGATAACTTTTCTTATTTCTCAATAAAAGCATATGTTGTGACCCCTCTCTGAAGGGTCACAACAAATGTTTCGATGGAGAAAATATAGAAAATTATCACTAAGTTATCCCTGTTACCCCTTCTTATCTGGAGCTCTGAGTAAGCTTGGTCTGATCTTTTTCAGTGTAAATGCCAATTCCCAATTGGATTAAGGTGTATGGCTACATCTCCATCTTTTCCACCAGGTTTATAAAGGGGACTGCCTTTTTGCTTCGCTGGGTGAAGAAGCCCTTCCAAAATGGGGTCAGATTTTATAGGAAAGAATTTGCTGCCCTCAGCTATTACAAGAAAGGGGAGCAAATTAATCCAATCAAGGAGAGCAAATTCTTGCATTTAAGTCTTGACCCCCCCCCCCCCCCCCTATTTAAAAGGGAGGCGAAAGTGATAATGGCATAGTTGGTTCCCTAGAAGGTCTATCCAGGATGTATTCTTAATAGATTGGTTACTGCTGTTAATTGAGAAATTTCCATGAATGCCTATATTTTAATGAATTATTATTGAGAAAAGTTTTGAATTTCTGATTTTTAAGATGGATTGTTGTACTACTGATGAAATCTTGAAAGTTCACCTTATATAAGCTTCATGAAAGCAAACCTTTTCATTATTAAGTAATGGTAAGGCAGTTGTTATCATTTCAGCCATTGAAAAGTTCATTCACAGAGACCCCACTACCCAATGGACTGATAGCAGGTCACACATACAGTATTACAGATCTTAGAGAGGTTAGTATCAGTTCTATACCCATGGTAAATATTTGGTCGGTGTGGTAACTTCAGACAGCAGGTAAATTCGGACCTACCATTGCAAACAGTGAAAATCCAGATGAGACGGCTCATAATGAGCCGTCTCATCAGGATTTTCACTGTTTGCCCATTTAATTTTGTTCTAATTCCAAACAACTGACCTATAAAGGAAACAATGTCACTGTTCAAATTTTCCTGCTGTCCGAATTTACTGTACTTGACCCTAGTCCTCATCTTTGCATTTTTTGTAAGTCTGTCCATCTCTCCATTAACTGATCCATTAAAAAAGTTTGACTTTATGATTGTTTGACTATCTAATACCCCTGGAATACAAGTTTTCAGTGGTATCCTGAATCAACATGGTTCCCATAATGCCCCATGGCAAATGAGGCCAGGAAACGGCCTTCTGTGTTTATTTCACTACATGCATGATTCCATTGGCAAACATGCCATGACTTTCAAGGGAATGTTTTATGACATGCCTATACAATATGGCTTATGGTAAATTGCGAACAAGCAGCATTTTGCACAGGCAGCTAAAATCACCTAAGTCAGCTAAAATTGAGTTCATCTGTCAATTAATTAGTGCATGAGCTGCACAAGTTTGGTTTAAACGGCATGTACTATTCTCTAGCCCGGCCTGGCCTGGCCCGATTATACAAAATGACATAAGAGCTTATTTGATGATATAACACTTTGGGCCAGATCAGGCCAGGCCAACAAATATAAACATATACCTTTTCAACACCCAGAACTTAAACTCTAATTTGTTTCAACATACATCATTAGCTTCTCCCAAGGGAGCTATATCAAACTGCCATGGTAATTTTTATGGCCATTATGCTTGATTATTTTGTTTGTTTATCAGCATTTGCAACAGTGGCTCCTCTAATTAAATAATGCATAAAGTATAATTCTTCAAACGATATTTTGGCCTGGCTTGGCCCGGTCCTACGTGTTATGTCAGCAGATAAGCTCTTATGTCATTTTGCGTAATCGGGCCAGACCAGGCCAGGCCAGGCCGGGCTAGAAATTAGGACATGCCGGTTTAAACATTATTTTATTAACAATAAATTACATACATACCATATTAATGATATTAGATGCCTCGGGGGTGTTGCATTTTATGAGAGGGGGGCGTTATTTAGAGCATTAAGTGTAGTAAATTAGCCACAGCCAAATACCTCTAATACACAGTATTAAGGTGAATTGTACACTTGCAGAGAAAGCCACCCTACTATTTTAGCCCCCACCCCACTTCTCAATAGGGGGTCAACTCTTAAAGGAAAGAATTTGCTCCTCTAGGAGCAAATTCTTTCCTGTAAGAGTAGACCCCATTTCTAACAGCCAAATCATCTAGAGAATCAAACAGAAATTCATGCAAGTTAATGTAACATTACTTTTGGAGAAGAAGCAGGTGGGGTGTTTAATAGGGCAGGGGCGCTTATTATGATTAATACGGTATATTACAATACAATTTCATAAGTATTAAGATTTGACAGTAAGCTGCACGGGTTTCTCATACTATTAGTGGTGCAATGGAAAAGACAAAAAATAAGCCGTCTGTGGTTTGCTGGCCCCAATGACTTGTGCATCATGGGTCAGGTTGGGTCAGACTATGTTTCTCTTTACTAGTACAGTCAACTCTCTTTCTTTGACAGCAAAATTCTTTAAAACTTCATTTTGATATGCATATAATAGCTTTATAATTCAAAATATATAGTGCCGGGCCGGGTAGCGCAATCGGTAGGGCACCTGACTCGTAAGTCAGAGGTCCTGGGTTCGAATCCTGGTCTGGCCACATACTTTCGTTTCTCCTTCCGCTGATTCAAGAAGGGCAGTTGTCGGTTACTGGCGAAAGTATGTGCACTTAGTACTGGTTAACCGCTTAGGAGGTCTAAGCCTGCCCAGGAATAGTGTGGTTAGGTTAACTGACTGTCCCGACATGACCTTTAGTTGTTTACCGTGGATGTTAAGCATCAAATCAAATCAAATCAAAATCAAAATATATAGTCTTTAAGATAGCAAATCCAGTTTAATGTCAAAATGTTTGGGAACAAACGCTGTTGTTGCAAAGAGGGCCCACTGTAGCTTCAAGGTTACATGTGTTTAAATTAACTTTGTTAATAAAGGGTTTTGCTTCAGTTTCGCTAGACAGTTCTAATAATAAATGCTGAATTTGGTATTCCAGGAGACTATGAAAATTTGAATAAGTTAAGTTTACTGAACTATATTCAGTAGCTTATGCATCAAGACCATGAAATAATAGCAGCATATGGATATGCTTAGGTATATCAGAGCTCTAGATAAGAGGGAGTATTTGGTGTTAATTAGGGATAATTTTCGCGAAATCGGCATAAAACCATATGTTGTGACCCCTCATCTGAACCGTCTCGATGAGACGGTTCAGATGAGGGGTCACATCTCGATGAGACGGTTCAGATGAGGGGTCACAACATATGGTTTGAATGAGAAATAAGAAAAATTATCCCTAATTATCATCAAATATGCCCTCTTATCTAGAGCTCTGTATATGAAAAACCCATTATACCTATTTTAGTCAATGAACAAGGAGGTTTACGCTGTGTCAGTAAATAAACAATAACTTCATTCAGCTTAAAACTATTATCTGTTTATCAAGGGTAAAGATCAAAATCACAGATAATGGAATTTTATTAGCATTACCGAAGTTACCCTGTATATTAGGACACAATAACAGTTGCGGTAATTATCTTACACCTTAAAGCACCAAACAAGCAGATGCCAAAATCAAAGTCTGCAAAATTTCAAAGAAATGTTTCTTTTAAGCTATCATATATCGTATTTAGAATTGAAAGACAAGAGGTCAAACAGTGTAAATCCAGATGAGGCGGCTCATTATGTGCCGTTCCATTTGGATCTAACCTGTTTGCAAATTCAATTGTTTTCCTTTTTTGGTCTGTAAAAGTTAAAAGTTTGAAAAGGTGAATTTTACAATTCTGGAAAAATTCATAAGCATTGCTAGGGTAATGACAAACAGGACGTACTATGGTCAGACGGTTTCTCTAGGGTGGCCTAATTTGGGTCTTCACTTTTTGTTTAGTTCCACTTGAATATTTACAGTTTTCATGGTAGATAACTGTTAAAACACAGTGCATTGTTTTGGGGATAAAGATAGATTTGGTTAAGATTTAAATTGGGGATATTTGACATTTTCAGTGTTAAGATTGATGTTATTTCACTGAATGAACACCAAAAGCAGTATTTCCTTGAATTTTACCTGGATTTTTAGGGATAAAACCATCATGTAGCAAATTACACAAGACATTTAGGTATCTGGGATCTTTCTGGAGAGGGGGTTGGGGGTGGGGGCACAGTGTCTTATAGCTAATCTATTAAGTAAATATCCCAGTATGATTGGCATTGCATGTCAAGGTACATTATGGCATGTGCAAATAGGCAAACACTTTAACAGGTAAGACTCAGATCAGTATTGGCAGTCTGATCAGGCTCTTCCCTTTTTGCATATATAATATGTGAATCCTTGGGATTCTGAAGAAGGAAAAGTGATGGCTCTTCTAAAACAACCCTAATGTGACTTTAGTATTTGCAATATGCATATGGCATAAGATTCAGTTTTATGCAACCCTAAACGTTTTACATGTAGTTGTTAGTAGCTCAGTCTGCTTAGAGCTGGCCTTATAAGCTAGCAGTATAAGTTTGAATCCTGCTGGAGACAGAATGTTTTCCTGCCACAGCCCAGCAGGCACATGACGTTGAAATGACGTTGTATTGACGTCGATGTGACGTAAAGATGTCGCATCGACGTCAGTACCACATCATTTCGACATCATGTGCCTGCTGGGTCATGAACAGGGCTCCATTGCACAATCTTTCATCATCACACCTCTGTCAGCTCAATATAACTGAACTGCTTTTGAAAGGGCCTTAAAACCAGAAATAATCCATCCATCTATGTTTGTTATAGTAGTATAGGCAGTAGGAGTCAGGACTTTGCAAAAATTTGGTACTGTACCTAGGTTTAAAATGACTCTTCTGATATCTGATTGCAAAGTATTTCACAGATGGCTAATTTCTCTTCAAAATTTGTGATGGTTGAAGTTGTAGAGCTTGAAATGATTGATTATGAGCCCATTATACAGTAAAAATTCTCAGTATACAGATAGCTCAAGGTCTGAGCAAACAGTGTGGAACCAGATCAGACTGCTCCTACAGGAGCAGTCTGATCAGGGTCTGCACTGTTTGCCATTCCATCTGCATCTTTGGATGCAGTAAATGCATTGTAAAGCCCAACTGATATTCTTACAAGAAGAAAACTTGTCAAAAGTTGTAAGAGAAATGTACAAATTGTTTGTCAAAAGTTGTAAGAGAAATGTACAAATTGTTTGTCAAAAGTTGTAAGAGAAATGTACAAATTGTTTGTCAAAAGTTGTAAGAGAAATGTACAAATTGTTTGTCAAAAGTTGTAAGAGAAATGTACAAATTGTTTGTCAAAAGTTGTAAGAGAAATGTACAAATTGTTTGTCAAAAGTTGTAAGAGAAATGTACAAATTGTTTGTCAAAAGTTGTAAGAGAAATGTACAAATTGTTTGTCAAAAATTGTAAGAGAAATGTACAAATTGTTTGTCAAAAGTTGTAAGAGAAATGTACAAATTGTTTGTCAAAAGTTGTAAGAGAAATGTACAAATTCACATGTATGTATGGTAAGATCCATACTTTACTCCCATGTTAGTATCATATTATTCATTAGTTTCTCTCATAATTTTCACCACTGAAAACAATTTGTACATTTCTCTTACAACTTTTGACAAGTTCTCTTCTTGTAAGAATATCAGAGTACTCTCAGAGTGTTTGTGAACACAAAATACACACAATTTCCGGCAAAACACCTTCAGGAAAAGACATGGTGAGATTCGTAGAGTTGTGTTGTCCGATTTCGCGCCGTTATTTGTAGCGCCTACAATGTGACGTGACGTTGTGACGGAACGTCGCGGCAAAATTTTCACAACGTCGCATAGCGTAAACAAGTTACGGCAATAGGGCAAAATGTAATTATTGTGAAAAATTTAGTTTCTTTGATAAAGGCAATACGCAGAAACATTAGGAAGGGTTATTGTATTAATGATTAAAGATTTTGGTTAAAGTTTTATATTACTGAAGACATAATTTCACAGTGCCACGATGACAGACTCAGTTGATACTAATACTTGGACTGATGTTAGATAATGGTTGATGGTAAAGCTTAGCCTCCACCATCCCCCCCTCAGTTTTTTTTACCTCAAGCTCATGGACTTTGAAATTTTATTTAATTTATTTATTTTAATTTTATTTTAAGACTTATTTCTGAGATAGCTTTTGTTTATAAATGTGTTTTTATTTTGGACATGCTTGCCTGAAGTTTTATGCATAGCAGTCCACACCACCATAGCGGCTATGTGATGGGCAAGCACCAATTCAGGCGAGCTCTGCTGTCAGGCAACAGCTCTTGTTGAATGTTTCCAGTTTATATGTTTTCTACTTCCCTAGGAGCCCTGTAGCTCAGTGGGTTAAGCATTGGCCTGCTGATCTAGTGGTCCTGTGTTTGAATCCTGTCAGTAGCGGAAATCTGTGTTATTGTAAATGGGGTTCCACTGAACACAGCCTATCATTATCACCCTCCCATCCTTCTGATACGACTGAAATACTGTTGAAAAGGACGTGAAATTGCATTTCGGCTATCCAGCCATCTACTGTCTTGCTTTACCAGTATGTTTAAAACCATTGCAATTGAACAGAACAGAACAGAACAGAAATTTTATTCAGACATAAACTATACAGTTTCTAGTCTATCAAAATACATTATAATACATACATAGATCACACAATCACACGCTAGATATAAACTGAATTATTGTAGACAATTTGGTGCTGATATTGCAGGTAACGATGCAAAATTTAACACAGCAGAATTTGTTCAATATAACGGATGCAGTATATATACAGATTGGAGGATGAACTCCGTACCTAATTACTCTTAAATTCATGGAATATTATCATGTTAATCAACCCAGCGGGCCAGCAGTGTCGAAACAACGCCTGATAGCATGGCATCGACGTCCATGCGACGTTCAGTATGTCGCATCGACGTTGATACGACACCAATTAAAGCAGTGCTCTCACATAGGTTCTTGTAAAAAAATATTAACCCTTAAAGGCTAAATCACCAAAAAAAAACAGACAATATTTACAGCTGCAAACTTTAATGTTTTGTCTAAGTTATACTGTATTGAGAATTCCAAGACGAGAGACACAGTGCAGATCCAGATGATGGCTGATGAGGTGGTTCATTATGAGCTGCCTCATCTGGATTTGCTATGTTTGAAATTCAACTATTTTCATTTTTGGGTTTTCAGTATTAAAGAAAAAATGTCAAAGTTTTCTCCCCAAGTCATGGCCTAAAAACTTCATCTTTATATGCATGGGGGTGTAACCAATATTACATCAAAAAAATTAATTGTTTAGCAGATGAGTAGGCTAGATACCAGAAACGTCATTGTTATGCAATAAAAACATGAAATACTAGAATTTCGTTACATTTTAAACTACCAGTTTTGTAACTTTAAAAATACAACAGAAAGTAATTTGATATCGTTCATTTTCTTGACTAGAGATAGTGTATCTTTAAAATCTTATATGTTATACCCAAACAAAGTTTTGAAACACCATACATTCTTATAGATATAATGAAAAGTCAGCTTATTTCCAAGGGCTACACAATATCATACTTTTTGCTCTTTTTTTCAGGCTTCTGTTACTTGCACATGATAATATGAGCTGCGACACGACAAACCAACGAAGGGGCATGTGTGCCAGGTGAAGACTCAGATCAGTCTGGGCATCAGCTTGTCTTTGCTGTGCACTTGAAGGGTAGCTAAGGGTCTAAGCTACCTCCATGTCCACAGTGAAGACTCTGATCAGACTGGACAGATGTCCAGGCTGATCTGAGTCTTCGCTGGGCACCCATACCACTTTGTTGGTTTTGTTGTGTAGCGGCTCAGTCATCTTTGTAAAACATCTGACAAATTTTAAGAACAACGGCATGTTAGGGCAGAAAATAGATTTTGACGGTTTTTAATAAACCAAACAAAAAATCATTCTAAATTAGGCTTTTACACTTCAAAATGCTATATTCAACCAAGATGGACAGAATCAAGGATCAACTTTTACAGTTATTATCAGAATATGGAGGCACTAAAATCATAGGTAGGCTCTCCCTGAGTGTGTGAGTGAGCTTGGGTTAAAAGTCCCACCAACACATACATCATACAGAAACTGGACCTGGGTTAGTCCCATCTGAAAGATTGGAGAAGCGGGAGATCTAACCTGCGACCCCTGGATTAGTAGTTTAGCGGGTTACCCACTACACTGCTGCCACTCCTAGGCTTTCCCATAAATCACAGGGTATAATCGATTCCGCTAATTTTCGCTTCCTGCAGAGACGGTGCATCATATTTGGCTTCTGCCGAGACTGTCCGCGAATTCTTGCTTCCTGCCAAGACTTCTGTACGTGATAAATGACTTCCTGCAGAGACTGTCCGCGTGATTCTGCTTCCTGCCGAGGCTCTCAGCAGGAAGCAGAATCACGCGGACAGTCTCTCTCATCAGGAAGCAGAATCATGCGGACAGTCTCAGCAGGAAGCCATTTTTAGAGGACAGTAGTCTCGGCAGGAAGCAAGAGTTCACGGACAGTCTCGGCAGAAGCCAAATATGATGGACAGTCTCTGCAGGAAGCGAAAATTGGCGGAATTGATCATACCCTGTGTAAATCAGTAAATAAAAATATGTTGGCCTAATTACTGTAAAATTTTAACCTGTTAATTTAATATGCCAGATGCATTTTGGAGCTATGGCAAACAATGCAAACTCTTACTAGACTGCCAGCTGTCAAAGAAGCAAACTGATATGTGTCTGTTGTTTCTATAGTGTCTGCGCAGGTACTTACGTCCCTATTTATTGGGTCATTATGGTATTTGCTCACTAAATACTTGAGTTGAGGACTTCAATAAAAAAACTATTTAATCAATGTTAATACATTTTGTAACAAAACTGCAACACTTGATAAAATAAACTTAAATAAAGGTGTTGATGTGTACCGACTTACGATTACCATAATTACCCAAAATATTGGGACTCATTTCTGAACAAACAGTGTAGACAGTGTAGACACAGATCAGACTAAAGGAGCAGTCTGATCAGGGTCTGCACTGTTTGCCATTTTGCTAGACAGTTGTTTTTTTTTTTCAAAAAAAAAAAAATCTCAGGATAGTAAAATCTTGCTCAAAATTTTTTGGACAATCACTGTAGTATGCTAAGTGTCCGGATTCTTCCCCTATAAAAGTAATCATGGTACTTTTCTGAATCAGTAGGATGACAGGATTATCTTTTTAAACATTAAGGTGACTCAGTGTTGGGGTATTTTAAGGTTGTTGTGTCCCCGATTATTTATGACATACATTGTACTGTGTCTAACATGCTTAAAGTTTTAAGTGATTTAGAGATGGGTATAATATATGGTTGAAATGAAATTACCCAATTTTTATTACGACATTCTTGTAAAAAAGGACATCTAATCCCTTAGATTGTCAGAAAAACAGGCATCAGAATCTACGTCTGCAAAATTTAACAAATGTTCCATCAGAGCTATATCATTTTGAAAATTCAAAGACTAGAGGGCGATTATGAGTCTCCTCCTCTGGACCTACACTGCAAATTCAATAACAGTAAAAATTCTGTAAAAATTCTGTATATTGGGACGGCCAGGTCTGAGCAAACAGTGCAGACCCAGATCAGACTGCTCCTGCAGGAGCAGTCTGATCAGGGTCTACACTGTTTGCCAATCCGCCTGCATCTTTTAGTTGCATAATTGGATTGAAAATCCAAACTGTTCAAATTTTAAGACAGTAACAATAACTTTTTTAGGTGTCCCAATTCCAGAATTTTTACGGCATTTCATTTTTGGTGTTTTAAGGGTTAAAAGGCTTTCCAGGGTAGTCTTGACTAGTTAGCCTTATACATGCTGCAAAGTAAGACTTAGACTCCAGGAAGTTGTCATAACTACTGAATAACTGTGACAGCTTTTGACACTTCAGTGTGGACATTGTGACTTCTGTGCATATGTTGGAATGCAACTTCTTCATTAGTATACTGTATCTCTTGTTATAACCCCTGCCCTCCTTTCTAATAACCACCCTCTCTTTTTTTTATTAAAAAAGTGGAACAAGGTCAGACAAAATTGACTTAAGTTTACCACAAATTGTCGTTCGTTGCTCAGATTTTGTTTTAAAATGCCATTTTTAGAGTGTGTGTTCTGTAATGCCCCAGGGCATTTATAAGAAGAAATACAGTATTAACCATACTGGGGCCGTATTCATAAAACAACTTAAGTGGTTGCTATGCTGTTGTTAAGGCTAAATTACTTTGAAGGAGATTGGCTACAACTACGAAACTTGCTCTGGAGGAACAGTCTTACAAAGACCGTTCCTTCAGAGCAAATTTCATAGTTGTAGTGAATCTCCTTTATAGCTATTTAGCCTTAGCAACAGCATAGCAACCACTTAAGTGGCTTTATGAATACGGCCCCTGATCTCAAAATTTGCCATTTTCTTCTCGCTGTTCCTCTCCCCACTTCCAATCCCCCCACCCCCACAAACCTAACACACACACATTTAGAAGCATATTCTTCCCTCTAGGAGTATATCCCATTGTGGAAGAGATTCTTTTATAGGGAAGGAAACCCCTGAATTGACAAAAGTCAAATTTGTAAAATTGGCAGAAAAGTACAGAAGCCTATCAATTCACCTTATAATTTACTATGCTGAAATTGTAGTATTATATAAAATAAATTGAAACAACTTTATGTTTTCAGATTTTGTTGATGTCTGAAAGAGGTCAAGTGCCAATAACGTTGATCCGAGTGAGAAATCCATGGGGCCACAGAGTCGAGTGGAGAGGGCCCTGGGGTGACAGGTAAGCAACAAAATACTCTTGATGAAAGATTTCTCACGTAACCTGGTATATCTTTAATTTCACATATTAGAAAAACTTCAGAAGCATTTTAAGGTAAGTGGGAACACTTCAAGGGAAGCAACTCCGTCATTTTCATTTTTGCACCTGCATTTGCTGTCTGAACAGAGTCTTTGCTGTGAACTTAAAGGGTAGCTTAGGTCTAAGCTACCTCCAAGCCAACAGCGATGACTGATCAGACTGGACCAGGTGGATGCCCTGGCTGATCTAAGTCTTTGCTGGATGCACATGCCACTTTGTTGGTTTCATGTGGCGTGGCTCATCTATTAACTTTCAGGAGAAGCAACTCTATCATTTTATTTTTTGGCCAACCTGGTCAGTCGGTCCAGGTCCTAAAGAATTGGAGCAAATCGTGTCCTTTAAGAATAGGCCCCATTAGAAGGGGTTCATTATCCAGGGAAGCAAACTGGAGGTCATGCAAATTGTCTGTCTTCGAAAAAGTGGTGGAAAACACAGCAGTGTACCCTTGTGTGCTTTAGTACTGGAACACCTAAAACCCGTTAATTTTCCATTTTTCTGAAATGGAAAATGAACATTTTTTAGGTGTCCAAATATTTAAGCACATTAAGGTACTCAGACACCTTAATTTTCTTTGTATTGCAGATCATCTGAGTGGAACAGTATTCCCTCAGTAGAGAGAGAAAGGATGGGGTTAGTGTTCAGAGATGATGGGGAGTTCTGGTAAGTCTCTAACCAAACAAATATCAATTTTATTTCATCTGCAAACAGTAAATGTTGTATTTACTACCATACAGTAAAACCTGTCATAATGGTCACCTCTATTAAGCAAGCAACCTGTAATTAGCAAGCAGGTATTCATTTCCCACACAAGGCAAACACATTGAAATGTACCTGTATTAAGCAAGTGCGTGTCTTAAGCAAGCACGTTTTGATAATCCGTTTGGTGCTTGCTTAGAACAGGTTGGACTATATATATACAGAGTTTGTGCCTGACTGTCTGCAGAATGTGTTCATGGTCATAATTTAACCTTAAGATTCACAGTCTAATTAATTGCCATTTGATTCTTTTTTCTCGCACAGTTGAAACCTCAAAATGTTTATTCCAAATACTTTGGCTCGCAACTGATTTCAGTTTGTTAACTTTCAGACCCTCATAATGCCCCCTACCGCCCCTTTTGCAAAATAGGATTAACACAGTATAATGTATCATTTCAGGATGGATTTCAGTGATTTCCTGAAGAACTTTGACACTTTAGATATCTGTAACTTGACACCCGACTCACCTATAGACATGCCTCGGCAATGGCACACTAATGAATTCCATGGTAGATGGCTCCGGGGGTTTAATGCTGGCGGAAGACCCACATTAAGAGGTAGGGTTAACCCATTTTGTACTGGAAACCCCAAAAGGGGTATTGGCAAAATGTGCAGACCCAGATCAGATGCCACATAATGTGGCATATGATCCAGGTCTCCACTATTTTGCAAATCATTCAGCCATTTTCCAACAAAAATATCTTAATTAACATAACCTAACACCCCTTAAATTGAAAGTTGGACTATTCCAGTATATATGGCAGAAGAGCTCATTCAGTGTAAAATGGGTTCAGTGACTGATATTTAAATGTGCTTTGCAGTCACTTATTAAAATATGTTGGCCAAGTAATTGTTCTTGAAGAAAGCGGATGTTTGGTACACTAATAGTATTTAATATTAAGATGTTTTGGTATGATGAGTTATTTCCCCTGTTCTTTAATATTCATGCAGCTTTAAAGCTCAAGAATGGCTAGGCCTAATGTTTCAAAATTTCATACGGGGAATGCCCATGAAATACAAGTGGACCAATATTTTCATGTTTCCTCTTCAGGCTTGTATTTTAAACCTCCATGTTTTTCTACTCTTTGTACAAAGAGAATTCAGTTTTGTGGCTTTGTATTTGCTTCTCTGAGAAAAACAACCCTTGCAAAGGTGGTCTTCTCGTAAAGAAAACACTTTGCTAGGAGAGCAAATTCATTCCTTTTAGAGTCGAATTCCATTGAGAAGGAAGGCAAAAATGGAAATCACAGAGTTGCATCCCATGAAGTTATACTCATTTGAGCCGCAACACGAGAAAACCAACAAAGTGGTTTTGCACCCAGCGCAGATTCAGTTCAGCCTAGGCAGCCACCTAGTTTGATCAGACTCTTCACTAAGCGCTTAAATGGTAGCTAAGGGTGTAAGCTACCTCCATGAGGACAGCGAAGACTCTGATCAGACTGGGCAGATGCCCAGGCTAATCTGAGTCTGCGCTGTGCGCACAACCACTTTGTTGGTTTTCTCTTGTTGCGGCTCATTTACAATAAGCTTAAGCACTGGTTTGTTGGTAATGAGCAATACCTATACCAGCAAGCTTCTCATTTGCACTGTCTTCGGGATTCTTGAAAAAGTTTCTCAGGATCCATAATTGAGCTGCCATATGACAAAAGCAACTAAGTGGCATGTGCACCCAGTGAAGACTCAGATCAGTCAGGGCATCTGCCCAGTCTGATTAGAGTCTTCACTGCCAGCATGGAGGTATCTTGGACCCCTAGCTGCCCTTTAAGTAAACAGAAAATGTGACAGGGGTTTTGGTTCCAGCATTGCGGGTGGCCGATGGTGATGTGCAGGTTGCCGTTTCACATTGCGGGTAGCCGTTTGTGCTATGCGGGTTGCCGTTTTCGCATTGTGGTTTGCCGTTTTTGCTCTGCTGTTTCCTATTTGAGGTTGCATTGTTGGCACCGTGCTGTGGACTTCTTGTCAGTCTGTGTCTATCAGCAGACGTATAATGTTTTCTGGACCAAGATGACATTGTGATCCCTAGCTATTGTTTGTCAAGGTACGGTTTGGGCTCACGTGACTTTTCACTCTATTTAAAGAGATTAAGTCTCGCCTGATTGCATAAGCCGTTTACCTATGTTTGTGTAAAGTTTTATACTTTATATGTCCTGCCATTTAAAGATGTTTAAAACATATTTATATATGTTTTGCAGATATGCAGAATTGTGAATAAACATCATTGATACGCTGTTGTCGTCTGTTAGTGTTCGCCTAAAGTCCAGCATATGATTCTACAGCTATACAGGCTGTTACACAAAGACTCTGATCAGACTGGGGGATGCCCAGATGGCTCTGGGTCTTCACATGCAACTTTGTTGGGTTTGTCATGTCGCATCTCATAAGTTATTGACACAAATGGAGAAGACTCTTGTGAGACAGCTCCTATTACCTTTTTCAGACACCCACTGGTGTAATCCTCAGTACAGACTGGTCATTCACAACACAGATGAAGATGATGAGAAAATGTGTAGTTTTATTGTACAATTAATGCAGAAAGACAGACGGAAAATGAAACATAAAGGAGAGAGACTTGTGTATATAGGATTTATTGTATATAGGGTATGTTGCGTGTAAGGTTCATATATGACAGAATGATAGATATTGCTGCATTGAACCTAATTAGGGCACATACCCCATCAAGGGCACATCATGGCATTTTTGGGGGATATGGTAATAAGCTGACATAATTTTACTGATTTATCCCTTTTTTACTTGTTTACAAGGTCTAAAGATGCTATAGAATCTCAGTTTTCACTACAAAGCTTCTCAATCTTTCTAAGACTATAAAAAGCTTTTCTCCAATGCATTAATCATTTATTTTTTTTTCCCCTATTATACATGATAATTCTTGGAAGAAAGTTTGCTTACAAGTATTTGCTGCCATTTAAAAAAGGTTAACCACAGAGTGCACTAAAAGGTGGAATACTTTATGTGTTATGGGAGACCATTTATGACGCAATATAAGAATACACTTAGAAGCAGTATTGTTTGAAAAATAGAAGAAAATGTATTGATATTGTTAATTAAAAGTTTAGTTATTACATGTTTAATAGTATTTTTTGTTTACAGTATCAGCCGAGTAATCCACTGCCATTAAAGAAGGATTTCTTTGATCACAACGACAGAGAAGCAAGCTGTGATGTATTTATAAACTCTAGACAAATTATACAACGACTAGTGCTGCCACCTGGAGATTATATTATCATTCCGTGTACATATGACGTGAACGAAGAGGCGGACTTTTACCTCAGATTCTTTTTCGAGAATAAAAATTCTGCAGAGTAGGTTTTTAACTTCATCATCTAACCCTATTGCACTCAGAACGGCCAAAACTCCATAGAGTTTTGGCCGTTCTGAGTGCAATAGGGTTAAGGGAGAGGCCACGTTTATGGTAAATGGGTACACTCTCAGGAGAATTAACTCTGCTATTTTCAGTTTTGCTTCCATTATAAGTGGGGTCAACTCTTAAAGGAAAGAATTTGCTCCTCTAGGAGCAAATTCTTTCCTTGAAAGGTAGACCCCATTTCAAAAGGGTGTCATCATCCAGGGAAGCAAATAGGAAGTCACAAAAGTTGTTCCCCTTTATGAAAATATCTGAAAATATGGTGATGTACACATTCACCTTAGGCCTTATTTCTCCCAAGGAAATTTGTTTGTTGTGAGTTTTAGATTTTAAGGTTGGTGGGTACACCTCTGTGCTTTTTCGCCATTTGCAAAGAAGCCAACTTTTTTTGACTTCCTGTTTGCTTTTATTGCGGGAAGAAAACTATCCAAAATGTGGGTCTATTCCGTGTTCATGCGATGTGACTGTCTATGTGGACAGTCTTGCTTGTTAATTGAAAATTAAAATTTACAAGCTAAATATGCAGAGAACACAAGTTCACTGTAATGAATAGCAGGGATCTCCCCAGACCATTAAGGCATGTCGCATGCAACATGCCTTCCTCTTGAAATTACCTTTGCAACATGCCTTAATTTCCAAAGAAAGTTTGTTAAAGTGCTGTTATCTTTATTTTTTAGCCAGTAAAGTTGTTTTAAATGCATTAAGCTCATTAAAAATACTTTATATTGTAAATTTAGGCTAATTTTGATAAAACATTGCTATATTAAGGATTTAAAACTTGATTAACAAGCCAAAATCTGATTTTTGTGCTAATACAACATGCCTTCCGAAATTTCTGGGGAGAACACTGGAATAGAGTTTGGATAAAGAATATCTGCAGTACTATATTTTTGGCAATTTTATGAGAACGGCATTTTGGTGCAATTTAATTTTCTGGTCTTTCTTAATTTAAGGTTATATGTCTAGCCATGTACAACCTGCCAATCCACTACTGCAACATGTTGTTGTTAGAGCAGGTTCAGAAACGTTCCGTTATCTCAAAATAAGAAAAAGACAGACAATCAAAGCCTTTCTTCATAGATGTCGGCTCAGTTGATCGTAGTCACAAAATTTATCTTTAGCGGTACCTGTCAGCTACATTATTAACGATTTCTGCGGCGGTTACTTTGTTAGCGCAAGCTTTACAGAGTACAGTGAGGCTCCGACGTCACAAATGTAGTTACCACGACTTTAACTGAGCGGTTTCAATACCGTTATAATTGAATCAAAAGAAATCAGTTTTTCGGCGGAAAATTTTATCTGACAGTTGACCGTAACAAGTTGCCATTGCCTTTAGAAGGACGTTGGTTGCAGTAGATATTTGATTTGTAGTAAATGTATTGAAAATTGAATATTGGTTGACTTTCGTTTATCAGTTTTCATATTTTTGACAAAATTGCCAAACTTAGGTTACCACCAGCAGGGCTGAGCATATGAGCCGCGACGTGAGAAAACCAACAATGTGGTTGTGCGCCCAGCGCAGACTCAGATCAGCCTGAGCATCCGCCCAGTCTGACCAGATTCTTCGCTGTCCGCATCAAGGTAGCTTAGACCCTTAGCTACCCTTTGAGCACTTAACGAAGAGTCTGATCAAACTGGGTGGATGCCCAGGCTGATCTGAGTCTGCGCTGGGCGCACAACCACATTGTTGGTTTTCTCGTGTTGTGGCTCATATATTTTTCATCCGCTTGTATGGACCGATGAAAATCCACCTTATTCTGAGCCAAGTTAGCACTATGGATTCTCACACATCCCACCTGAAATTTGACTTGTCCTGAGTGTGGGACTATACTTTTTGCGCAGCTCTGCACCAGTAATCAATTTGTAAGAGCAGAATATGCAGACAACACTTGCTTAATTCGATGAATTAATTTTCAGTGGGACAGATGAGACATCAGAGAAAGTTGATATTCCACTACCACAGACAAAGTCTGATAATAAAGAGGAAGAACAGTTCAGAAGATTCTTCTACTCTGTCTCAGGAGAGGTAGGTTAAACATAGTTCTTATGAAGCTTTAAAGAACATCTTTTCTAGTCTAGATATAAGTATATGACATATACAGTATAAAAACTACTTTAGGGTTACCAGACACTCGTGAAAGTGAAATAAGTCAACCTTGAAAAAAGAAGACGGTCCTATGTCATGTTCGTAATACAGTCTAAAATTTGGACACAGGCTACCTCTTTTATCTGTTCAACCTGGTAATTTGTGAAAGAGTTGGAAACAATAATTGATAGGACATTATTCTCAATGCACTGAAGTACCTTCAGACCTAAATGTTTCATGACAGGTGAATGCCATCATTTGAACATGGTTGTCTTTAAGGTATACTTTCAGGGGAAGCAATTCTGCCATTTCATTTTACTTCCCTTTTCAATGGGGTCTACTTTTAAAACAAAGAATGTAGGAGCAAATTCTTTCCTTTAAGAGTAGACCTCATTTGCTCAGGGCATCGTCTGTCAAGTCAAATAGGAATGTTGTCTCCTTTGAAAAATGGTGGAGAAACACATGAAGATATACTTAAGTCTTTAACCTGTTTTTTGTCTACTTTGATGTGACTCAGCTACTTATATAGAGAAAAAAAATAGGTATTTCCAGAGCTCTAGATAAGAGGGAGTATTTGGTGATAATTAAGGATAATTTTTGTTATTTCTGCATAAAAACATATGTTGTGACCCCTCATCTGAACCGTCTCCACGAGACGGTTCAGATGAGGGGTCACAACATATGGTTTCAATGAGAAATAAGAAAAATTATCCATCAATTATCATCAAATACCCCTCTTATCTAGAGCTCTGTATTTCTTTTCTTTTCTAGGATATGGAAGTAAATCCATTTGAGTTGCAGAAATCCTTAAATGATGGTTTAAAGAAAGGTAACACTTGTTGTGAATTACATCTTCTGAAACTGAAAATTTTCTAGTCTCTCATTTTCTACAAGGACTGTCATATATAAAGGGGTGGGGGTGCCTATAAGGCCTTTTTCTGCCCAAGAGCAGAGAATTGAGAAAAGATGTCACCAAAGACATTATTTTAACTTAAGAAGGAAGGTATATATATGAATGCCATTGAATTTTAAGGAGAGATATAATTTATAATATGACTCCCCTTGTTCATGCCGATTTATCCCACCCAATTTAATAATCCCATTATTCCAAAAGTAAGGCTTATGGAGCTTAACCACTTTTGATTCAATACAGTGGACACTATAGGCTAATCATCAGCTGAAAATAAGCCGGGCCGCATAGTGCAATTGGTAGGGCACCTGACTCATAAGTCAGGGGTCCTGGGTTCGCAGCCTGGTCTGGCCACGTACTTTCGTTTCTCCTTCCGCTGATTCAAGAAGGGCAGTTGTCAGTTACTGGCGAAGTATGTGCACTTAGTACTGGTTAACCGCTTAGGAGGTACTGACCGTCCCGACATGACCACAGCTGTTTACCGTGGACGTTAAGCATCAAATCAATCAATCAATCAAAATCAGCTGAAAATAAAACATTTTGCTCTTGGGCAGAAAAAGGGCCTGAAAGCCTGAAAGGCCCCCCCCCCCCCCCCCCAACCTTTATAAACATGCCCACCTGAGTACAGATATGTCATTGGTGCAGTGTCTTGTATAAATGGACTGTTTCTTGTTGTTTCTGTGAATTATTACATGCAGAATAACTGCATTATCATTAGTGCCAGGTTGTTAAAGGTGATTCTGATTAAATGCCATTGAGAAGGGAGGCAAAAAACAAAGAATGGCAGAGTTGTATCCGGCAAAACTGTATGCCTTCACCTTAAGATCTTAAGTTCCCAGGATTGCCACACGATTCTTATCATTCACTTTCAGAAAAGATTATACCCCGACGTAGGAAGTATTTTGAGGAGTATATAGTTTACTGGTTTCATCTGTTCATCCATTTGTCCATCTGTTCACTCCCGTCCGTTAACATTTGTAGTAAAGTTTAGAATTAAGTTTATATTCGTTGCTTATATTTCCAGTATCCTTTGCTGGAACCTTTTGGTATGTGGCTAGGTATACTTCTAGGTTCATGCAGATTAGTTGACATCATCTGGATGCTGCTTCTACTGAACTCAGGTCCAGGTCACAGACTTGAACACTTCAATGCTTTAAAGTTTTATGTTTATATTCTTAGTTTACATTTCCAGTGGAACCTTTTGATAGGTGACTAAGTTTACTTCTAGTTTCATACCATGTATGAAGATTGGTTTCATTAGGCAACAGCCGGGCCGGGTAGCGCAATCGGTAGGGCACCTGACTCGTAAGTCAGAGGTCCTGGGTTCGAATCCCGGTCTGGCCACATACTTTCGTTTCTCCTTCCGCTGATTCAAGAAGGGCAGTTGTCAGTTACTGGCGAAAGTATGTGCACTTAGTACTGGTTAACCGCTTAGGAGGTCTAAGCCTGCCCAGGAATAGTGTGGTTAGGTTAACTGACCGTCCCGACATGACCTTAGTTGTTTACCGTGGCCGTTAAGCATCAATCAACCAACCAACCATTAGGCAACAGTGTGGTTAGGCTGTCGTGCTGGTCTGGGTATTTTCTTTAGGTGATGGCAATGGTCGGGGGTATATGTGAGCCCCTGATGACTTGCTCTAGTTCTGTAACTTGTTATTTATCTGAGTCAACTCTAAACAGAAAGAATTTATTTCCCTGTAGACAATTCTTTTCCTTTAACCCTTAATGCGCCAAAAAGCAGATGACAAAATTTACGTCTGCAGAAATGTCAAAAAATGTTTTGTTCAAGCTATATCATCAGGGCCTGACAAATCCATTGTCCGGCTGCCCGGGACAAGTTAAAATATTTGCTGGGCAAGCAAATTTTTTCTTACTTGCCCAGAAAAATGTATAACTTATATATGGAAAACCCATGTATTTGAGCTTTTTCCGGCAGAAGCTACCTACCGGACAAGTAGATCAAATTTTGATTTGTCAGGCCCTGATCATATTAGAATTCAAAGACTATAGGGCAAACAGTATAGATCCAGGTGAGGTGGCTCATTATGAGCCACCTCATCTGGATCTACACTGTTTGCGAATTCAACAGTTTTTCATTTTTGGCACTTTAAGGGTTAAGAATAGACACCATTTTGGAAGGGCTTCATTATCTAATTCCAGATACATTCCATAAAGACCTAAGTGTTGAAGCGTGCAAGTGTTTTATATCTCTGTTAGATGTTGATAACTCAGGAAAGTTAGGCTACACAGAATTCCTTCAGTTGTGGAGCTTATTGAGGAGTTGGAAGGTTTGTTATGGTTTAGATCAATGATAGCACTTATAGGTGATTACAGAGCTGCAGATAACAAGCGGTAACTGGGATAATTTAAGGATAGTTTTCCAAATTTCTCCATAAAAACGTATGTTGTGACCCCTCATTAAGACTGTCTCTCCGACATGGTTCTAATGAAGGGTCACATCATATCATGTTTTCTCTGATGATTAAGAAAACTTATCCAAAAATTATCCATGCTACCCCTTCTTATCTGGAGCTCTAAGTGAAACTGGTAAATGTCATCAAACACTGATAAACATCATTCTAATGCACTTACAAATATAGTGCGACGTCTGATTGGATAGCGTCTAAAATTTGCGACAGGATATTCTGCGATTTACTGTCGCAAACCCTACGTCATTAAATAACGTCGCTTCTCATTGGCTGACGTTTGGTTTTACGTTGCTGACAGCGCATGAAATGGGTGCAAACTAGTCCATTGTAAAAGGTGAAAATGTAGAAAAGTGCATTAGAATGGGGATAACTGTATTGAAAATTGTCATTTGGGGAGGTAAATCGTCGGTTTTATGGTCGCAAATTGCGTTTTATGGCTCCGCTGCCGCATTGCCTTAAAACGACCATAAAACCGACGATTTACCTCCCCAAATGACAATTTTGAGTACAGTTATCCCCTAGTTTTCTGCCATTGCCAGTTTGTTTAACACCAGCGAGCATGGTCCAGTTATTCAAAATGAACAACGTTGTTAGTTAACAAGATGTTAAATTTTCAAACATATATGTATACTGAATAAAAAAAGAAACATTACATGCTTTGAAAACCTAACTTTTGATTTTCTTCCCCTGCAACTTCAAATGAACTGGCATGAATAAAATTCAGATTGGTAATGAATGAAATCATAACAGTGACTTCTTAGTTAAAGTTGTTAGCCTTGGATAAATTTTGAAATTTGAATGAAGCGTTCCTGGAAAAAATAATTTGAATGTTGATGTAACGTTTCTTTTTTGTTCAGTATAAAAACACTGCCATTTTTTTTTTGCAAAAAAATGTGAGAAATGCAAAAGCTCCTCACAATTTTTCTGCAAAAACTAATGCCCCATTTGATTTTGTGAGTGCTGTAAGACTTAACGAATCCCTGACCAATGACTTCCTGAAGCTAACAGTGCTTTGAACAACTGGGCCCTAACAAAGTTAGCAGTAGCAAAATATGATGTTTGTCAAAGACTGATGATATTTGACTGTATATACCTATTTACATATATTGCCATTATAGGTCTAATTATTAAGATGGTCACACAAACCAGAAGTTGCATATAATTTCCTAAAGCTGGTTTCAGTGCATATTCATCATGTGGAAATATACCAATTTCTGTAAATTCTGAAAGTATTTGCTGGAATCTAAGGTGTGTGAAGTTTTGAATATGTCTGCATTTACATAGCTCAGAATAGTAAAAGATAAACATAATAGCAGCTTTCTCCTGGTTCAAAGCAAATTTAAGCCATATGAATTGTAGTTCAACTTTAAAGACTTTAACAGAGAAAATAAATTGTGATTCAAATTTGGCAGGTATGAGCCACAAAATAATAAAGATGGTTTATATCATGCTAACAGGGTAGAATCTGCTTATGATCTGGGTACATAGAAGAAAATCTGACGATTGCATTGATGCACTCACTCATCTGAGTCATCACAGTCAGCATATGCAGTAACTCATGCTGTTGTCATTCTATGAAACATGAAATTGTCTGTGATACTACTGACCTGTTGTCATTTAAAACTTTAAGCACCAGTGAAGTAAATAGCATAATTTGCAAACAGCATAAATCCTGATGAGGTGGCTCATAATGATCCTACTCATGTGGATCTCTACTGTTTGCCCTCTAGTCTTTGAATTCTCAATATGAAATGTCTTGGACTAGGCATTTTTTTTAATTTTTGCAGATGTAAGTTTTGTTGTCTGCTTTTTGTTGCTTGAAGAGTTAAGGTGTTTGGGTGCACCTCCAAGTTTTTTCACCTTTTATATGTAAGGGAAAATCTTTGGTGACTTCCTGTTTGTTTCCCTGCATAATGTAGCCCTTTCAAAATGGGGTCTACTCGTAAAGGAAAGAATTTGCTCTTGCAGGAGCAAATTCTTTCCTTGAACTCTTGACCCCTAATTGAGAAGGGAGGTAAAACTAAAAATGACATAGTTGCTTTTCCTGAAAATGTGCCCATTCACTTTAGTGGTAGTTCTTCAAAAACAATGATTTTACCTAAGAAAAGACTCCAATTACCGTATTCTACCTAATTAGCGCACATGCCCCTATAAGCGCACGCCGTGGCAATTTGTGAGGCATAGGACTATTAATGCACATATTTGTACTGGTTTATCCCTTTGCTTTCTCGTTTACAAGAGCTGAAAAAGCAACAGAATATTTAAGTTTTTACTTCTAAATCTTCTCTATACTTCTACATGTATATCCATACGAATTTCAAGGTTAAACATCAGAGAAAAGCTGCTTATAAGCAGCTTTTCTCTGATGCTTTACCTTTAAATTCGTTCCCTTCAATATATAATGACCTATTAAAATGTGCGCTTATATGAAAGAAAGTTTACTACAAGTATTTGCCGCCATTTTGAAAAAGTTAAGCGCACAGAGCGCTAATAAGGTCAATTACGTATCTATTATTTGTTGATTGACTTACTTTATTAATATTTACAGAAATTATTTCACCAGTTTGATATTGACAAATCTGGAATGCTCAGTTCGTTTGATTTACGAAGATGTGTGGCTGCTGCAGGTGAGATATTTTTCACTAACATGTGTTGGCCCTAGTTAAGGTTGGGTTAAGATAATAACTCTATTTTAAATTTATACTATTCTATTCTATTCTGATCTATCCCATAACCTTACTAGGTCATTGGGGCACTACAGATGACTTTGAAACAATCCCTTTCCACCTTGTCCTGTTTTCAGCTGCCGTAGTTGAGCTGGCAAAATCCATCCCTGTCCACTCTTAAATATTGTCTTTCCACCTTTTTTTCTGTCTACCTGTTCTTCTTTTTCCGTTTACTATGCCTTGTAGAAGCGTCTTTGCTAAACCAGAAGACATTGAGACGTGGCCAAACCACCTTAGTTTCCATTTCTTGACCAGCGTCAGGAGCTTATCATATGCTCCAATGGCTGCTTGGATCTTTCTGTAAACCTCCTCATTTTGAAGGACTTGGTTTAAACAATTTTTTATTCAACTATGACATGTTATACATTCAGTATATTCAGAATACAATTTTCATGAAAAGGATTTGGTCGAAAGCTCATAGCTTGTATAGACCATTTCCTAAAAAAGACCTAAAGGGTTGCTAAGGACTTAGAGAGTAGCTAAGGGTCTAAGCTACCTCCATGCAGACAGCAAAGACTCTGATCAGACTGAGTGGATGTTCAGGCTGATCTGAGTCTTCGCTGGGTGCCCAACCACTTTGTTGGTTTTCTCGTGTTGGGGGGGGGTTCATGTATATACGGTAAGGTTCTAAAAATGGGGTCACCTGGAATAATTAGCATAATTGTCCTTAAAATGGAAAGTCTGGTTTTACAATGCATCCAAAAGATGCAGACAGAATGGCAAACAGTGTAGGCCCTGATCAGACTGCTCCTTAAGAATAGTCTGATCTGGGTCTGCTTCTTAAGAAGCAGTCTGATCTGGATTTGCTATGTTTGCTTAGACCAACATGAAATAGTTAGTGCCATAGAAATCTACATGTATTAAGGTGAATTTCAGATTCTCGTAAAAATGAGTAATTCTAATTTCAGGTTTCAAATTAAACAGCAGTACGATGGCAGCATTAGTGTTTAAATATTCCAATGTTCACAATCAGGTCAGCCTAGAAAGCTTCATGTGTTGTCTTGCCAAGCTTATGAAGTTATTTAGTAAGTATTGAATAGATGGAGGGATGATCTGCGATTTTATGTCCTTTCGCATCAGTATTTCAGTCATATCAGGATAATGGAAGGATGATAATTAAAGGCTGTGTGCTATGTAACCCTGTTTACAATTGAAAAGATTTCCACCTTCGGGAATTGAACTGTGGAACGCTAGATCAGCAGGCCAGCCCTTAACCCACTGAGCTACAGGGGCTCCTAGTAAGTACTGAAAGCTGAGCAGTCAGGACTCCCAACAAATAAGATAAATGGGGAAGCCACTATGGGTCAACTTTAAAAGGAAAGAGTTTGCTTCCCAAGGAGAACATTTTTTAAGACTGGATATATTGAGCCTCCTCATCTGGATGTACACTGTTTGCAAAGTCAGCTGTTTACTCTTCTGGTTTGTCAACCCGTAAAGCAGTTGAATTTGAAAACAGCGTAAATCCTGATAAGGCAGCTTATCATGAGCCACCTCTCCTTGATGTACACAGTTTGCTCTCTAGTCTTTGGGTTCTTGATAGGATATAGATTGGTCAAAACATTTTTAAAAAACTCATGGACATAATTATTTTTGTCTGCCTTTTTTGCGCTTTAAGCGTCAAGCATTTATGAGTGATAAGTGATGACATGAACAAAGACATATGAGCCGCGACACAAAAAAAAACAACAGAGTGGTTGTGCGCCCAGCGCACACTCAGATCACCCTGGGTATCCACCCAGTCTGATCATACTCTTCCCTAAGTGCTTAAAGGATAGCTAAGGGTCTAAGCTATCTCCATGTGGACAGTGAAGACTCTGATCAAACTGGGCAGATGCCCAGGCTGATTTGAGTCTACGCTGGGCGCATAACCTCATTGTTGGTTTTGTCGTGTCGCGGCTCATATTCTTATTGAATGATGGCATAAACAATACGTCTTATATCTTTCAGATGTATATCAAAAGTTCAGAAGAAATGGCCATGCTGAATTGACAATAGAACAGGTAAGCGGAGGGATTTGTTCCTTTTCCAAAAGTCTAAAACTTTTAAACAAATGTTTCAATATCTCTTTGTTAATTTTCCTCAGTGGAATTTTAAGCTTTGTGACTTTAACTTGGCACTGGGAGGGGTAGAACACACTGAAATCGTTTTTTTATCACTGATGAGAATTGTGCTAAATATTTGAGTGAGTGAGTGAACTAGGGTCAAATGTTCCACCAACTCATAGGTTATAGGGATAAAAGTCTCATTTGAAAGACAGGAGAAGCGGGATCAAACTTGCGACCCCTGGATTGGCTGTTTGATTAACAAACTAATGAATGGAAGTTTAATGTATTGGTGGTGGTTGTTTTCAGACAGTACCTCTCACCTCGCCATTTATACCATTCTTCCTTATTATTCAGATACATGTACAGTCAAACCTGCTTATATGTCACCTATAAAGGAATCAACTGTTTTTAGCAGCCTTCCTTTGGGGGGCCATTGACTCCAAATACTATGATAAAGAAATTGTATTAAGGGGTTACTTGTCTTCAGCAGCCCATTTTTGTATAGCCTGCAACAAGCAGAAGTAAGACGTATAACTTTTCTAGTATTGTCATCATTGTTGTTGGCAATGGCAATACTACTAAACTGTAAATATTTTACATCGGGGTTTCGTGTTTAGCTGTGTTTTATGAATATTGACATTATCCGTGCATTTATTAAAAAGCCCTATGGTAAGCCATTAGAATGTAATGTAGTTTGTGTTTCAGTAACTACATCGGTTCACGCGACGTTAAGTGACGTCAAAATAAACCACGGTCCTCCAATCTGATTGGACGTAGGCCACGTTATGACGTTATTGTTACGTCGTTGACGCTGTTCCGCTTTCATTAGAAAAACCACATATAAATGTTTGTCTGCTTCAACTGTAGCTCCTATCGCAAATTTGTGGTCACAAAATAGATAGAAAAGAATGTAAATATAAACAATGAACTTAATTTTTCTGGTGTTTATTGAAGTATAAACTACACTGGGTCGCCAGCAAAGTTTACATGAACCCCTTTGGGGTTCACTTACTTTGCACGTGACCCAATGTAGTTTATACTTCGATAAACATCAGAAAAATGAAATTCATTCCTCAACAATTTGCAGACAGGAGAAACACTGTATTCTGCAGAAATCTTGTTGTTTGCCCCTTTGGTTACCCCTTAACGCAGGTCTGACTTTATCTAGACCACTGTAGATGGAAACAATGTTTACCATATTTATTAATTATAAAACTAGGGTCTTCCATTCCAGAAGTATTCCAAAGATCTAGATCCATCTTGTAAGATGGATCTAGACCTTTCGGATACTTTTGGAAGAGAAATCCCCATTTTATAGCTGAATTACACAAAACTGATTTATATATTTGAAATAATTTTGGAAGGGTAAACTCATGTCTTACAACAAAATTAAATAGAGGATCTTACATGAGTGCTCATGTATTATTGAATTTATTAAGCGAATTGGGGAAAAAGATAAGATGCGAGGCTATGCCAAGCATCTTATCGGTTTTCCCCAACAAGTTTAATAAATTCAATAATACAGGAGCACGAATGCAAGATTCTATTTATCATATGACACTAAAATTGCATTTTATTAGCAGATTTCGCAATTAGAAAACGCGAAGTTTTTATGGACGTCAATGTGTAACGTAACGACGTAATCTGCATATTTAATCCACTAGTGGATTATTCTTTTTAATGCACGGCTTTATTAAACTCTCAGATGCAACGTCATATGATAATACAATGTTTCTTTCAGTGGTTGGAGCAATCTCTGTACACTTGAAGGGAGCATAATTGCCACAGAAAAAGGATTTGTTTCAACTGAGAAGGGACAGTTTTGTCCCTGAAGAAGATCTACATGGCTTCTAAAGCCCACAAGACAGACAGGTCCAGATGTTAGTGCCTCAAGGGTTAGAGGTACATAGAACTGAGCAGCGTGCTAGATGTTTTGACTGGATAGAAGTGTAATGTTCTGACTGGATAGAAGTGTATTTGTTTCCTAGATAATAGGAGATGGAATTAGAACCCTAGGTTTAGATGCAGTGGACAATCAAATAATCAAAATGCCTGAGCCTTTTTGTTTAAAGCATTGTTAGCTTATTGAAGTCATTAGGCAAGGATTTGTTAAGCCCTGTAGTACAGTTCAAATTAAGTGAGCTAATGTTTTTTGCTGAAAAAAATACCCCCTTCCTTAGTGAGCTTAAGTTAAGTTACAGACATACAAAATTTCTTTAAAGATTTTGCAGACATGTTGTTTCACATTGCCTTGGTGGAAATAGTTTATATTGTGATTGATGGTAGATACTGCTCATTTTTACTCAGTACTAGCATCACCCCTATGTTGACCTTGAAGGTCACATATTTGCAATTTCTTTATGTTAGGCAAGGGCAAGGACAAGCAAGCTAAGCTTTCTGATGACAATTCTTGTTCGTCCTATGGTAGTAGGGAAAGGGTCAGATATGAAAATCATTTCAATCCAAGAAGAAATTAATCTTTTTCCTAATATCATAAGACAAATCAAGGTTCTTAAGATAAAGCAATATTTAGGCTATTTTAAAAGTCACAAGGGTGATTTTTGTTTTCTGTGCTGAAAACCAAACTATTTCAGAATTTAGATAGGTTCAAATCTGCAAAAATGATGCAAATTCTACTGGCATGCTTTCCTACTATTAAATTCAGTCTGTAAGAACTAGTTAGACAAAATTAGATACCAAAGCACAATCACCCAGGAGGCCGCTCGGACTGGGAGAAAAATCACATCTCAGACCATGATGAATTCACAAATTCAGTTTCAGTGGAATTTAAATCTTTGTGACAGTTAAAGAAAAGGCTTTCAAACTAATCTAATAATGAAGACATGAAGTTTGCAAGACAAATTTTAAGGATGTGATTGTTAATAACTTAAGCTTTCAGAGTTTATAATGTACATACTGGAACTAATATACATTTAACAAAATTTCTAATTGGTCAGTTTTCTACTTTGCAGAAATATGAATTTTAAACAATATTTTTGAATGTTATTGTAATCAAAATATTGGCCTGTTATCTACCTGCTTAACGAGAATGTTGTCATTAAAACTATTTTGTATTATCAGAGTTCTGACCCCTTCCTTATAAACCATAGATTGTTTTGAAAACACATTAAAACTGCATCAAGCTGCCACAAGATCAAAATATTTCAGAAGTAAATAAAGTTTTCTATCATTAAAACATAAAATCTGTATTCTCTTATCAAGGTTTTTATATCTGTAATAATTTTAGTTTTGCTGCATTCAAATTTCCTCCCTTTTAATGATTATGTAAATCTAAAAAGGTGCCTAAAACTGTAGCGATTCCTTTTGCAAATGCATCAGCAATTGTGCTGTTTGTAAACATGAGAAAATTTATGCGTTTATTCTTCCATATTTGAAGTCAGAATGATCTAATTTTGCATAAGGCTTAATTCTATGGAAAATGTGACCAATTAGAAATTTTGTTCAGTGTATAGTAGAAAAAACTTTCTTGTGCACATATGCGATTAAAGGTATGGCATAACAGAAATGAACAAAGTTTTTCATTATTTATGTGATCATATGTCTGTCCCTCTTGAAATAATCCAAAATAAACATTAACTTTTTCAAAAAAAAAAGAAAATTTTTTTTAAAATAAAACAAGTTTAATTTATGAGCTGCGACATGAGAAAACCAACAAAGTGGTTATGCGCCCAGAGCAGACTCATATCAGCCTGGGCATCTGCCCAGTCTGATCAAAATCTTCCCTATCTGCTTGAAGGCAGCTGAGACCCTTAGCTTTCCTTTAAGCTCTTAGTGAAGAGTCTGATCAGACTGGGCGGATGCACAGGCTGATCTGAGTCTGCAATGGGCGCACAACCACATCGTTGGTTTTCTCGCGTCATGGCTCATATGAACAAATCTACCTGTTACATATTTTCTCATGCCAGTTTGCACTATAGAACCGGAACTTAGCCAGAGGTCTTGCATGGCTAGTCA
Source organism: Ctena decussata (assembly GCA_963989385.1). NCBI lineage: Eukaryota > Metazoa > Mollusca > Bivalvia > Lucinida > Lucinidae > Ctena > Ctena decussata. The sequence continues at coordinate 80,332,158 of OZ022499.1, read as the reverse complement.
AATAAAAGATGGTGTTCAAAAATGATATACTAACTTATTTGTCCAGGAGTCTTGCCAGCTGCAAACAAAGGAGTTCTTTAATAATTTGTCACTTCAACTCTGAAATGACTTCTAATTATTTTACTTATCATTTAAGCATTTGCTGAGCAGTTTTTGAAAAAAAAAAGAAAAAGCCACCAAAGCACTGAAAAAGGTCGAAAAATTATTATAGATACCAAATAATTCACATGACTATGTTTAACCAGTTAAACCAGAACCGGATTACTAATGCAGTTAGGGTTTAAAATTAGACTGTTACTGTAAGCCTGTCCATAATGGTTAGTTTGTCTGACATAAGTTAATAAAGACATATTAAAGACCATTTGATGTTCTAATTTAGGCTGTCAGCATGAAAAGAGCTGTGACATGCAATAAAGGGTGTTTAACGACTATGTAAACAGCACAGGCTCAGATCAGCCTGCACTTCCATGCAGATGCAGTCTGATCAGAGCAGTTGCTATTTGCAAACGTCAGGAATTGAACCTGAGGCATCTATATAGATGCAAAACATAGACTGTAGCTAGACTGCACAGGTTCACAGACTAGTCTGATGTGACTGATCGTAAATACATGAGCCACATCATGTGATTTCCAACAATGTGGCATTGGTGACAAGCCAAGGCTTTGATCAGACTGCACATAAGTGCAGTCTGATCAGAGCTTTCGCTTGTCACATCAGCCATCTATGGAAGTGGCCTAAGCCTTTGAACCAACAGTGAGGTCTCTGATAACCCTGTATAAATAAGGAGGATGATTTTAATATCACATGACAAAACTACCACATTGTTGGAAGTCACATGATGTGGCTCACATTAAGCTGCCTTCTAGTGCTGAGATGGGGTCAATTACATTTAAAAGTAATTAATTACCATTACCATTACATTGTAGTGTTAGCATTAGCATTACCATTACACATCTTGTGTGATACAGCTCATTTCAAAAGCTGTTGCAAACGATTCAGATCCTGGTCAGAATAGTCCTTGCAGTTGTATGGAAATGCAGTGCTCCAGATATGAAGGGGTAACCGAGATAGTTTAGGGATAAGTTTTCACAGTTCTCAATGAAAACATATGTTGGGACCCCTCATTAGAACCATCTCACTGAGAAGGTTCTAATGAGGGGTCACAACATGTTTTCATTGAGAAATAAGAAAAAATATCTTTGAATTATCTTCTTCTTATCTGGAGCTCTGAGGTGTCCAAATGTTTTGGGTAAATACATAAAGAATTATTTATTGGTCCAGTCTTTGGCTGTTCACTCATGCCGTGTACTTTGGACCCTGTGGGGCTTTAGCTACACACTGTATTACACTGTACTGATGCACAGACAGGATTGAGACTTTTTGCATTACTAAGAAATAAATTTCATTTTTCGGATGTTCATGGAAGTATGAAAACAATTGGTCATGTGCAAAGTAAGTGAGCTTGAAGGGTGTTCACGTTAACTTTGCACATGACCCTTTTTGTTCATCGTTCCATGAACTTCGGAAATAAAAATGAAGTTTGTCTCTTATAATTACATTTGATTTTAAAATTATTTTGGGCATCATTTTCAATTTTTAAGACCAACATTTGTAAAATATACAACAAAAAGCTGTAACTAACAAACGGGTAAGCCGCTTACGCTAATAGGCCATCGCAGTGACGTGACATATAATAGAATGCCACAACAGCCAATGTCATCCTTTGTTTACATGTGACATTGCGTACCAATGAAATCGCGTGACCGAATGTTGTTCATGAAAGTATGAACACTGTTTGTGCAGAATAGGTTCATCTAAAGAATTTAAAGGGAATGTAATTATAAAATGATAATCAGGTTACCTTTTATATGTTCCAGCAAGTTATTTCTAGCATTTAAATCCTGTTACGTTTTATGTATTTGACTGTTATCCATTAATGTGCATGTATTTGTGTGCTTTTTACGAGCTAAGCCAGTACTGTATTTAAGGTGAATGAGTACACTTTCAGCAACATAACAGTTTCATTTTTTGCCTCCCTTCACATTGGGAGTCAACTCTTTAAGGAAAGAATTTGCTCCTCTATGAGCAAATTCTTTCCTTTAAGAGTTGATCCCATTTTGGAAGGGTTTTGTAGTCCAGGGAAGCAAACAGGAAGTTGCAAAAGTTGTCTCGCTTTGAAAAAATGTCAGAAAAACATGGTGGTGTACCCATACACTGTAAATGTGTATGTTATAATAGTAGATTCATGTACAAGTGTGTCTTTTTATTATTTTGGTGGGTGGGGTAGAGGATTGAGAAATTTATAGCTGTAGTAATTAAGGTCTAAAAGATGAATTCCTCCGAAAACGATGCCCAGCTATTTTCATGTCATACCCATTATCAACTTCATTACCATCCTGAGAGCTTAAGTCTTTTGGCGCCATTGTCACCCAGATGCGACAACTTGGCAGAGCACCATTGTGGCTTTAATGAGACCGGCACAGTCCAATTAAATAGCTCCATTGTACGCCATTACCAAGGGAAATAATTCAAAGTCAATGACCAGATTATGGCAAACAAATGATTTTTCGTGAGAAAAACTAAATTTGCTTTTTTTGATGAAATTTAGAGACTTTCAAGGGCTTTTATTGAACAGAAAATGCCCAATATTGTAAAATAAATTTGGCACTGGCAAGTGCATTTCTATACAAACTTGGTGCCGAAAGAGTTAAACTGGTAAACTGATATAAGTCAGGGCTCAATACATATGTGATTTGAATGTTGATGTCTTTTATTTCTCATACATTTACAGTAGATGTCATATTAAAAGTGATGCAAGTTTGAATTGTCAGTTCTGCTGTTATGAATATTTGAAATTGTGAGTAACCAGTATAATTGAATTCATTATGTGCAACAGATCTTAATCCATTCCATTCGGGATACCCCTTTATATAAGGGGTATCTGGGCAAACTGTTTGGATCCAGATCAGGCCCCACAAACGTGGGGCCTGATCTGAGATCCAAACTGTTTGCTGCCTAGACATCATTTCTACAAGAGTTGGTTAGACCAGTATTGTCAAAATATTCTTGATTATTGATGCAGATGACAATTTCAGTAGACGACAATTTCAGCAGAAGACAAAAAATACCCAGAATGCAATGGGTTAACTATCATATAAGTTTTGCCTTGTTATGATCAATTTTATTCATGAACAATGTAGAATGAATGTCTTTTTTTTTCATGTTTAATTGAGATTATCATCTTTTTTTTTGCTTTTGTATTCTTCAAATGGCAGCTAAAATTGTATCATTGATATCATGCTATTGTTTCAGTACATAGCATGACCCTTATTGCCTAGTGTCCCTTAAAAAGACATAGGCAAACAGTGCAGACCCAGATCAGATGCCGCAAAATGATAAAAATAAACTAAACCAGACACCCCTAAAAAGGAAAAATAGACTCATCCATTTGATAAAAATAAAGTAGTCTATTAGGGTTTGGTTATATGGAAGGACAAACGGCACCCAGTTACTGCGGCTATGGGTATATTTAGCTGAGGTGCGGGGGGTGGGGTGGGAGGGGGGGAACGTCATTACAAGAATTAAAACACACACGTTTTTGGTTATTAGCCAGGACTTTTGATGATAATTTGTAGAGCATTTCTGTTTGTTTGTTTTTCTCTAACAAAAAACGTGATATGGCCTCTCAGTAGAACTGAGTCAAGTGATTCATCCTAGCTATATCATGTTGAGAATTTAAAGTCTAAAGAGCAAACAGGGAAGAGCCTGATAAGGTGGCTCATTATGAGCCACCCCATCTGGCTCTATGCTATTTGCTGCAAATTCAACTATTTTCATTTTTGTCAAGTTAAGTGATAACCTGATAATGTCAAAGTGGTTTATAAAGATTGGGAACCAGAACGACTCTGATGGTTTCCAGCAATTATTTTGCTAAAATCCAGGGGCCGTATTCATAAAGCCACTTAAGTCGTTGCTTTGCGGTTGCTAAGGCTAAATATCTATAAAGGAGATTCCCTACAAATATGAAATTTGGTCTGGAGGAACAGTCTTTGTAAGACTGTTCCTCCAGAGCAAATTTCATAGTTGTAGGGAATCTCCTTCAAAGAAATTTAGCCTTAGCAACAGCATAGCAACCACTTAAGTCGTTTCATGAATGCGGCCCCAGTTTCCTTTTCTAACATTCTTTTTCTGATTCAAGTTGTTGGTTATAAAAGGTCAGTTAGATCAAACTGCTAAATGATCAAATAAGAGAACTATAATATACTGAAAGGATTTAAAAACTTCCACCCATTAATTTTAAATATCTCGAAAACAAATGCGGCTACACCCTCCGAAATTTTACAATATATGTATTTTCTAATACCTGATTATATCGATATCTCAAGCTTGAAATCGTTCGACCGAATCGGTCAGGAATAAGCACGTGCGCCTCATGTTCTTAGTGCAGTTTACATACAGATTGATAACTTCAGGTATACAGTTTTCTGGTGACATATTGCTCTCACAATATCACATTAAATTTTAAAAGTTTGAACTCGGTCTGTGGCTTCATTTGGCCTACCGCGCCTAAATATCGCTAACAGGTGCAGAGTTTTGGGCCAGCTAAATGATGAAGTTTCAAAACCTGACGTCGCGCGATAATTTTATGCGTTAATTACGGCAATTTGCAATCCCAGACGACGTGCACGGTTTACAAGAAACTAAAAAGACCGTCAGAAAAGCAGCTACCCGAAATTAACATCCAGAGATCGTGACGTTAACTTACGTCGACGCCGTCCCCGTAGTAGCTTTTGCGTGACAGCATCAACTGCAATGATAATTGCAAACTAACGTGAACGACGTGGCAATATTAACACACTATTAAATCATCTAAAAGAGTGTTGCATAAGCTAACGCCGTCTTTGCCTTATGCGTTTCAAAGACGTAACGCTCTTTTACTGACGTCATTTAAGTAGATGATACGAATAAACTGCGTTATCTTTAAATTTGAGAAGTTCCCAGCATTTTGTCGTAACATAGGTAACACTGTCACAAGTAAAGGAAACAGGAGCCAGCAATAAAAAGTGGAAGTTTTTAAATCCTTTCAGTATATATTGTTGAATAATTGTTTTGTAAGTTCTGTCTGTTTGTCATAGATGTCTTATTAATTAAATTAAAGATATTTAATTTATATAAAACTTGGCTTTTCTTGTTGTTTCAAACCCTAACTTTCCTTAGTGTTTGCCCCAGATAAAAATCCAATCAGATCATTTGAAATTTCAAATTTTCAGTAGATTTATTGGTGTAGACTGGTCACATTCATGGAGACCGTCTTCATCATTAAAACTACTGAAGATCTGAAATACCAGGATCAGATTGTTATCTGAGACAAACAATAAGCCGGTTAGAGGCTACAAAAGAAATCTTAGCAATTAAGAACCCTCCACTCGCTACGCTTGCTTCAGGTTCTTAATTGTGAAAATTTCTCTTCATAAATCCTATCTTTCTTTATGCTCACCACTGCCTGCCTACATAGGTTAAGGTCCAGAATATATGTAAGTTCTAGTGGAATAGTGTAGGAAAGAGATCAACACATCACTAGGTTAGACTTTTGTCAGCCGAAGATGTTAGATATTTTCTTTTTATTTTATTTTCTTGTCTCTCTCTGATACTTTTGTACCTGACCCAACATCTTCGACTTTTCAACTCTGCAAGCAACATGTAGCTTTCTTGACTGGCCAATAAATCTCAAAATAACAACACATGTGCTGTAATTACAGCTGACCACTATGCCATTGGTGGCTTATCAAGACCCCATACAAAGCCTAAAAGATTTATTGCTTAGTCTGAGAACCAGAAGTTTTATTACCCTGTTCACACACAGATATGCTTTTTGATAGACTGGCTTCAGTCGATAAAACATATTTTCTTATTATTATTCTCTGAAATGATGCTAGTCTATCCAAGGGGTCTGTAGCAAGTCTTTATATAACATCAGACCAAAATAAAAGTGGGATTTTAGAGGCATGAGACTTAGTAAAAAGAATGAAAAAGAAAAAGAAAATGCAAATCAATGTTTCAGACTGCAGCCAGTCTAGCTTTTTGATAGAATGAGATTCTCACTTATATTTGCCTGTTTCCCTTCAATAAAGCAGATTGTTAGTTTAAAAAAGAATTATAAGTTTAGGAAGGTTGAAAAAGTATACCTAATAAAGTTTGCACTTTTGCATTTGTTTTAAAAACACTTGGCAAATGGTGGAAATCCTGTTCATACTTCATTCAAAAGGAGCTGTCTGATCTGTGGCTGAACAGTTTGTTCTGACAGCCGTGTCCTCGAATTGATCTATGGTATTTGTCTATTTTGTGCTAAATGGTGGTTTTAAATCTGAGTAGCATGGCGTGAAAAAAGACACAACGATGGATGCATTCAAGGCAGTCTCAGCCTTTATGCAGACACAGCAGAGCCATGTTTGTTTGAACAAACATTCAATGAATCCAGCATAACTGAATAATGAAAAAAAGTTTGCTTGTGCAAAAAATAATATTCTGTAAAGTAAATAAGGCTAGTGGAACCGTGTGAAAAAGGAGCTTTAAGACGTGTATACGCCAGGGTCACTTAATACTCATAAAAGCTGAACCTTCTGTGCAGGCCGATCAGAGTAGTCCTTCTTCACTTTTCAGATTACCATATATTGGTTATGCGAACGGGACACTTGATCAGTCTGTTCGGACATGCAGGCTGATCTGTGTGTGCCCTATTTGAACTTATGCCATAAGGTACATTTTCAAGCTAAAAACCAATAGTCTTACTTAAAGGGCCGGAACGGGTAGAGATTTTGTAACTGGGTACCCGAGACCCTATTACCCGCGGGTACCCGGGTACCCGTTACGATAGCATTTTGAGCATGTCCACAGTTAATAATATACGTTTGTCTCAAATAATAAGAAAGATATAGCTCATTTCCATATATATGTATGGGAAGGGCACGAAAATTTGGAAATCTCCCTGTTATAAAATACAAAAACGGCTTGGCAATTATGATGGCAACAAAATTATACAAGACAGTCACACACAACTTTGCTCTATTTGCTTGGAATTCTATTGAAATAGAATACTAATGAATTACATAATAATAAGCATTCGGGTAACAGGTAGTAAATATGTACCCGGGTAATTGGTCTACTCGGTCCGGACTCGGGTACCCGGGTACTCATCCCAGCCCTACTTACTTATTAACTTTTATTAAGAGGGCTCAGTATCTTGAGACACATGCTTTTTTCACGATTTACAAATTATCTATTGGACATTAAACACATCTTTCGAATTTGCTTATTTTCCACCCTATAACCTACTTCCATGTATGGTTTGCATTACTGGTATGAAAAGAGCAACGCTTTATGAGAACACCAGAGGCTTAGTTTTTTTACCCATAATGCATAAGGTCTAGAAGCTCGGAAAAGTTGGGTAGGGGTTGGCATACAGTGTATAGCCAGAAATGCAGCTACTAATCAGGGCCCACACTGTTTATATATTTAAATACGCATTTAATTAAAATAATAATAATTAAACTGAAATCAGACACCCCATATGTTTGGATTGGACCTACCCTAACTCTAAGGAGGTTGAGGCCACATGGTATGCCCCGCAGTTTGGTTTTCTTAATTCCACCATTTTAAATTCTTTAGATTTCACAACATTCACTTTTTTACTAACAGTAAAGATTTTGGCATAACAATTTTGGCATATATTACCTATCCAACATGGTTTACATACAGAAGAATTCTTTAAGTTCAGAAGATCGGCATCATCGGGGGAGCCCTTTTATACTAGTAAGGGTCATTAATCTTTCTGTGGTCAGCACTTGACAGCTATTATAAAATGCTTATTCAAGAGACGATCAAGTACTGTTAGTGAAATTATATGGCAGGATGCCATTCTGTATCAGAGAAACAGATTTGATCAGTCGAAGATGTTGGAGCCAGGAGTATATTTTAGAGAGAAGGAAAATTTGTAAAATATGAATATAGGGTTTAAAGAATTTTTAACATCTTCGACTGAAATCAGTCTAATCACTAGGTGTGTGGATATATCTGCCTTGTCTTTTCACCATTTTTTCGAAGGGGGACGACTTTTCTGACATCAGCTTCACTGGCCGACAAAAACCCTTCCAAAAAGGGATATACTCTTACAGGAGAGAATTTGCTCCTAGAGGAGCAAATTCTTTGTTGTAAGATTAGATCCCCATTGAGAAGGGAGGCAAATGTGAAAATGGCAGAGTTGCCATCCCTGACAGTATGTATTTGTCTTTAAAGGCCCCATTGCTCTATCAGCATGAAATATTTTATCATGAGGCATCGCTGCAAACCTCTCACTACAGTTTCGCCATTATTATCGTGATTGGCCGGCTTTGAAAAATCAAAACGTCCTTGAGTTTACCATAAAATAGATTCGAAAAAATAACTAGGTCATTTTAGTTGCCAACCAAAATGACCTACTTTCGATTTCACAAGCTTTATTTCATGATAAAAATACAACGTACAGGCGGTAAAAATATAAGGTATAGGCGTTTAACAGGTGATAAAAATACAATCTACAAAAAAATTAGGCAAGGATTCCATTGATGATGCCGCTGTTGCATTATTGCATTGCTTAACGGGGAACTAGAGACGAAACCCGTATTTTTATGGAGAGACATCATTTTTTAAAAATACCTTGTTCCTTCTTTTTTGCCAGTTATATGCTACAAAAAGCACATCAACGGACATATTTTCATCAATTCTGAAGGCTGTACTGGTTTCAAAATGATTTGTATTTTGACAGTTTTTATCTTTGATAGGACTATGGAGACTTTAAGGCTTAGGTGGATTATAAAAGGCAGAATTATGTAGCTAATCTCGGCATTTTTCTAGACACCTAAGGGTAAACATCTCCAGCAAGTCATAAAGCTCCAATAACTGATCTGATTGGTTGCTTTTTGTGTAGAAAATTTACCCGGGAAATGACTGACAGTTTATTGAGATTAATTTTTATCAATAAGACGATTGGTATTGATTTTATCAGTAAGACTGTAGTTCCGCCCCCTTCCAGACTTTCATCCTTTGCTGGTGGGCACAGGGTCATAGCACTGGACAACTTGTTCACCCTTCCTCTTATGGTTGGCAGGATGCAATTCTTAAACCTTTATTTGATAGCGTATCTGCATCTAGGGGTAGTACATGTAGTAACTTGAAGTTTGTATCTGGAGATAGTTTAATGATTTATCTAACATGCAGCTAAAGTAAGTCTGAAGGCTGCAATCTATAAATATTGCTGTTGGTGTAAGTATGCACTTTGAACAATTAACTTGGAGATTGTATCTTGAAAGCTTGCTTGGAATGTGCATCTCATTAGCATGACTCTAGATACCCACTTTAAATATTAGTTCCAAGTTTGCGGATAAAAGGGTATTTTAAAATACTTGAACCAATTTTAAACAACAGTTTGATGTAAACTTGTATCTTTTAAAAATGGTTTGCTCTGCATTCTTTTCCCAGTGGGCACATAACGTCGAAATGACGTCGTATTGACGTCGAGGCGACATGATGACGTCACATCGATGTCAATACGACGTCATTTTGACGTAATGCGCCTGCTGGGATGATAACCCATTTATGCATGGTGGACTCTTCCGCGTCCGCGTCGGTGTCCAGATTGGATGTTTTGGTTAAAGTTTTTTAAAGACCTATATCTCCCTAACCCATGGATGGATTCTTTTGATATTTGCACTGTAGTTAGATATTGGTCCAAACTTTAACAGGGTACCACCCCACCCCACTCTTTGACCTTGATGTCAAGGTCATGGACTTAGAAAATTTGGAGTTTTTTTGGACTGGATGTTCTGGTCAATGTTTTATAAAGCCCAATATCTCCTTAACCCATGGATGGATTCCTTTGATACTTGCACTGTAGTTAGATATTGGTTCAAAGTTTTCATACGTACTACCTCCACCCCCCTCAGTGATGTCAATGTAATGGACTTAAAAAAGTGTCTTTTTATTTATTGGATGATTTGAAGACACATATCTCCTGAACCCATTGATGAATTCTTTTTATATTTGAACTGTAGTTAGATATTAGTCCAAAGTTTTACAGAGTACTACCCCAGCCCCGCTCAGTGACCTAGATGTCAAGGTCAGGGACTTAGGAAATTTGGTCTCTATTAAAGTTTTCTAATTGCATACCGATTCATAATGCTTGGCAGAGATTTAGTTTACACTTGAACTGATTTTAGACATGTTAGATGTTTTGAGTTTTTACAAAACACTATATACTTACCCCACTGGATGACCTTGAAGTCAAGGTCATGGACTTAAAGATTTTAGTTAAAGTTTAATATTAATGAAGACATAATTTCATAGTGCCACGATGGACTCAGTTGAAATTTTATGTTTTTTTTTTTTTTTTTTTTTTTTTTAATTTTATTTTAAGACTTATTTCTGAGATAGCTTTTGTTTATAAATGTGTTGTCATTATGGACATGCTTGCCTGAGGTTATATGCATAGCAGTCCACACTACCATAGCGACTGTGTGATTGGCAAGCACCTATTCAGGCGAGCTATGCTGTCAGGCGACAGCTCTTGTTTATTTCCTTTTAAGAAAAATACCCATTTTTCTTCTGCAAAATTGTAGACCTTGATCAGATGCTGCGTTCTGTGGCATCTGATATGGGTTGACACTGTTTGCCAATGTCCTTTTTATAGGACACTAGGCATAGATGGGTTACACATTATGTTGCCGTTCTAGTCTCCTTCTCAGAGCGAACCTCATTTAAAGGTATAAACTTCTCTTTAAACACCAAAAAGCAGACGACAAAATTTACGTCAAAATGCCTTTTCCAAGACATTTCATATTTAGAATTAAAAGACTAGAAGGCAAACAGTGTAAATCTAGGTGATGAGCCGCCTCATCAGGATCTATGCTGTTTGCAAAGGACAAGGTGCGCTAAGGGCGGTTTTCGGCCTATCCTTAGTTTTTGGTAAAACATTTATGAGCTGTTATATAGAGTCTAACTAGATGAAAAACGATAAAATTGAATGAATATCTTATTCCATCTTTCAGAGAGAGCGATTTAAATACGTCTGGGGTTCAAAGATTTTCGGTGACGTTTCTGTCGCTTAACGTGACGTCGCGCGAATCACAACGTTATTCCGTGTCTTGCTGTTCTTAGTGCATGGCATGTATTGTTTATATTGTTAAACTGTTAGAAATTGATGTTGTCTTTATTCCTAACAGACACCATTGTCGCGCAATATTTCTCTATAGAAATGTTTGCCGATTATAGAAAACGTGAAACAGGCATATTTTAATAATTCGTATTGCAAATAACTATAATACAAAAGGTAAGCAGTGCAGGCTTCTTGTGCTAACGCTACCGGGTCCCTGTAGAAACTTTCACATCGTAAACGAGTTACATTGCACAAGTATCGTACCACGGTCTCGATATGATGTTTTTTAAACTTAAGCCGATCGTTACTCGAAGATGGGCAAAAACATGGAGATCCCGGGGAAAATATTCCCAAGAACTTGGTTTTCTCATTTGTGCGCCGGCCAAGGCTCGAACTGACAGCGGTGAAACACCTGATGTTTAAGAGTAAGCGCTCTTATTCAATAGTCAACGGAGACCCAGTATCTCGATAAGACTGAAACTGTTGACTGAAACTGTTGAAAGGGACTCAATGTCATAGAAAGAAAAACGGTAAACGTAAAAAAGTAAGGTGAGGAAAAAACAAGGCGAGGGAAGGAAAAGTTAAAATGCTTTAAAATGAAAAGAAAAAAAAATAATGAAAATAAAAAGAAAATTGTTTTGTTTTTCGCCTCAGTTCTATACTATTCTGAGGTCCGATATTAAAAAACAAACAACTCCCCCCACACACACAAAAAAAAAAAAAAAAAAAAAAACGCATTTTATCATTTGTTTTCAGAGTGAATTACAGCTGGTCAGGATATAATTTTTGTCATGCCACCATAGGACTTCTAATTCCGATGCACGCAAACTGCCATATGTAGCTTCTTCATTGGCGGCCGGTATTGTTCTTTTAAATCCGGCACCGAATTAACTGTTCCAGTTTTTAACTCAGTTTTATCAGACACAATGTGTTGCAATGTGTGATTCAGGTATGAAGACATCAATTACTGTTGCTTCCAATTGAAAGAACAAGGTAGGTGATGACCAGACAGCTCGTTCAAAGGTCTATGTTGCCGCTATCATTACACAACAGAAGACAAAATAGAAAACGTTTGCAAAAGCAATATATACATATTTCATTTTAATAAGGATAAACTTCATGAACAAATAATTCAGATACAAATGAGCCGCGTCGCTAAAAGACAATTTTACGAGACATGCAGACTACGCATGCCCAGACCAGCCTGCTTACATGCATGTCCAGTCAGAGCATGTACTTTATTATTACATGTAAGCATAGTTTGCAATTTTGATTTCTGAAGAGTGAACAGCTTGCGCATGCGTGTCTTGGAATGCGAACGCAGCTATAACTTCTCGTATGTGCGACACGGCTTGAATACAACTGCATAGAATAACACACTTGTCCTGCGCAAAGGAAACATATGGAATTCGAATAATCACAAAAGCAGCTTGATCAGGACCTCCAGTGTTTAACCAGATAATATGCAAACTTTACAGACTCGGATCAGATTTTATGACAGGAGAAGCTTCTTTAGGGTATGTATTGCAAATAAAGTACAATGCATACACAAGTATGGGTAGCATGACACAGCCACTGCCTGGACAGTTAGCTGGAAAGCATAGCAGACCCGGATCAGAGAGGCTCGATCAAAGTCCATATTGTCTGGTTATACATATTGTGTCCGAATATCAAGGGCATAAAATTATCGGATAAACAATAAGTAAAAAGATATACAACTTGCATTAATTACAAGCCTCGTTGCAAGCATTGTGCCAACAGTGCAGACACTGATCACATCGGTCCAAAAATGTGCACTAAATGAAAAATTAAATACAGAGAGAGAGAGAGAGAGAGGGTATTGATACTTCACGTGCAAAATTGTGGAGATTGTTTTAACCTGTTTCAAACGTTAGCAAATAATAATCACGTGTCATGAACGTTAAAAACGTTAATGTTCGGACAGATATTTTGCTCCGTGTTAACGCAAAATGTTTGCCAAAGAAACTATATGACCACCACCGCTAAATATGTATGAACTGGCGAATGGAAATTCCAGTATGAGGCATTGCGACTAATAATAATAATAATAAAGACTTTGTTTCAAGAGGGTAACACAATTAGTACAGAACTAATCTCCCTTGCGGCCCTTCAGCAGGCTAGAGCAAACGCAAGTCAGCTTGCACATGCAAGTAGTCTGACCAACCCTTTGCGGGTTCCCATGATCCTTCAGCAGGATTGGCAGAGAGATGAACGAAGACACTGAGCGTGATTACGCAAACTAATTTGAATTCGCTATTCTTATTATGACCAAGTATTGAGAAAAATATGTCATACAAAGCCATACGAGTGCAAATGGTGAAAACGATCTTCCATTATTATTATTATTAGTAGTAGTAGTAGTAGTAGTTTATTCAGTTTTATCATCACAGTGTTAATAATTTTGCTACCCATGCTGTCGACCGAAACGGTACTATACAAAATGGCTGTCGACCGAGAAATCAGTGGTAGGCATTACCAACAACAGTAAATAATACTTTTGTAAATGGCTGTCGACCGAGCTGATACTGTTGTCGATTGTCTCGGTCGACAGCCACGTTTGCATGTTTGGTAACTGACTGGCTCGGTCGAAAGCACAGGTAGGGAAAGTGGTATAACCACCGCAATCAAAGTACATATAATATAAATGATATACATAAAATAACAATGCATGATAATAAACGGAACCATGCCATTTTTAAATAGAATTATAAGAGACTATTTCAGCTGTATAACATACAGTAATTAGAATAACTTTCCAGAAAATAAATGGGTGGTCCAGAGAAGAGAGAGATAAGGGGCTACTTGACAAAAAAAGGGGGGCTATGTTCCCCACTTTCCATGGAAAACACAGGTTGTAACCCCTCATCCGAACTGCCTCGTCGAGGCGGCTGAGATGAGGGGCCACAATATATGCCTCCCCAAAGATCTAACAGAACCGCCGCCCCCAACCATGACCAAACACTCCCTTCTATCTAGAGCTAAGGTATATACAAACATGCATTTTTTCACATTTTAAAACTGTTCAGAATTATGAATTGATATCGCCAAGAAATGCAGATCTTCCTATTCCGCTCCAGACTGCACCGTCTCACCACCCAGACCAAACAAATGATCAGGAAGTCACAGCATGCACAGAATAACAATATAAATACCCATCTTCCCAGTTGTACGGACAGTCCACACTCACTGTAGAAATGCGATATTTACATTATTATGCAGTTTTTCCAGGCGGGTAGGTGGGGGGGGGGCGGCTAAAATGGACAGTATTACTACTTTTTGTTCAAATCACACTATCATTTTGACCACAGCATACTGATAAAACATTTAAGATGCATTGTAGATCATCTTCCTCTGATGGTACTATAAGACTATGAAGAAATATATTTTGGCCAACGATAGTACCAAGATGGCCTTAGTATGTCACAGTCACGTGCAATGACGGTAAATATCGTTTCTCGGAAAAATAATCTTGAGCAAGGAAAGAAATTAAGTTATATCTCGGGATATATGAGGCCGAGTTTGATGTAAAAACAGTTACCCCGTACTAATGTCATTTGTCCGAAGCAACTGTTATTGTTTTATAAAATGAAGCTATTTACGAAGACACCTCGAAATCATACAAATGCCGCAGAAGGTAATGGACAAGTTTGCGATTACTTATAAATATAAACCACACTGCATATACAAAGTGGAAGGACCCTGATTAACGTGCGCATCCGCGAATTTTTTGACAGCACTTTCTCTTTTGAATATACGGTCTAGGAATCTTGCGACAAGTAAATATTATGACCAGTTTGCGCAAAATCGCAGGCTGATTTCTGTGTATCCATCTTTTAAGGTCCATTTTCACGCGATGTCAATCAAATTCGCGCGGATATTCGCGTTGTGCATAGAGTTAAAAATTGAACAATCAAACCTTTAAAGCCGGTCTCCATAGATAGTGATAGGTGAATACTCTCTGTCTCTCTCGCTCCTCTCTTTCTCTCTTGCCGAACACCTGCCCCGCCCCCAAACTCGCTCATCCTCTCTAAGGACACACGGTAGCTAGGTTAAGCACTGGTTTACTGATCTAGCAGTACCGGGTTCGAGCCCCTCAATCGTAAACGGGATTCCATTACACACAGCCTTTCGCTATCACCCTACCATCGTCCTAATATGACTGAAATACCGTTGAAAGGGACGTAGATCGCAAGTCATCCATCCTTCCTATCAAAACATAGACTACTAATCAAATTAATGGTACATGCACGCACACAGTATCACCGTTGTGTTCATTATGCAGTCCGGTCACGATATCTACAAAGCTTTTACAAATACCGCCTTTGCTCCGTATATACACTGGAGGCAAATAAAGAATGTGAAATGATACTTGATGACTTGACTGGGCACGACATGTAGAATTGATGAAGACACATTGACAGAATTGATGCTCTTTGCTCATTGCTGTTACTGTTGTTCCGACTGGATGATGCTCAAACAACGTAATTGATGTTCAATATACATGTTTTCATAGGTTTTTTGGGAATTGTTTGGACCAATTATTGATTAAAATGTTAGAAACAAACGGTTAAACCTACAATTCTACAGCAGCTGCAGACAAAAAACGTAAAATTAAAAAATGATCGCATGCGTGTACCAAGTAGAGCTTTTGACAATCTGTCGGTTACTTTCTTCCGACCATCTGTACAAAAAATCGAGTTGGTACAGCCATGCGGTCATATTTTATTTTGCAAAACGTATCTGAATTTGTTCCTTTTCTTGCAAAAAACCGCAAACATAGCGTCTTTGACGTTGCGAAATGACGTCACGTTACGTAATGACGTCATTTTTGTGTGCGCATGCGATAGTTCTTATGTTGTTACGTTCGCCGACGGTGGTGGTAATAGGCTGTGTCGAGTTTCATTTTTTCCAAAATTTTAGGCCGCTGGCAATACACTAGCGCACCTTGTCCTTTTGCTAATTTCGTCACTTGGGCTTAAAGAATTAAAGTGCTTAGCTAGAGTACCTTTTAAGATACAAACTTCAAGCTAATAAGATAAATACCAGAACAAGATTTAACTAGAAAATGCGTTTATGAAACACTATGCCCCCAACCATATGCTTGCCTCTAATGAAGTTTCATCCCATAATGTATAACTATGCCAAATATCAGATATTTTGGTCAGAAGATTTTCCCTATATAAAATGACAAAGTCGAGAAAGGAGCACAACTTCTAAACGACAAGACCGGCGGGGAAAAAATACGGGTCTGCTTATTTTTCATGTAAATGCCACATATCAAATTTCAAGACCCTAGCATAAGCGGTTCTTGCGTTTCCCAGCTACCAAAAAGCGTTACCGACAGACGGTTGAATGAACAGGCCCAAACTAAAGTTTGTTTGGGGGTATAAAGATAAAAAGTTGCATTCCCCTACGCACAAGTTCAAGATAAAAGTATAAGTTATGTAAACCTTGAGCAAAATTGAAACAAATCTTGAAAAAGTAGAAACTTGAAAGCATGGGAACAAGACGCTCAGCAAAAAAGGAAAAAGAAAAAAAAAAAAAAAAAAAAAAAAGCGAAAATAACAGTCTCGGTGAGTGTATTCATGAGCAGTAATATAAAACCACTAACGCTCCAGTGAGTAGCAACATCTTTGAGTGGAACTTAGCCTGGCTCCAGTCAAATCTGTATAATATTCTGGTGGTCAGATCCTATGTTCCTTTGCAGGAGATATATTGGACATAGGGTCTGTAGCCAGAACAGACTAAGTGGAACTCTCTATTTTCAAGCCAAGTGCTGTAATCTGCAACCTATTATGTTAGGCGCATATCAAGAGCAACCTTAAAGATAAATGAGCCGTGACACGAGAAAACCAACAAAGCCTTAGTGGTTGTGCGCCCAGCGCAGACTCAAATCAGCCTGGGCATCCGCCCAGTCTGATCAGAGTCTTCGCTGTCCGCATGGAGGTAGCATAGACCATAGATACCTTTAAGCGCAAAGCAAAAACTCTGATCAGACTGGGGGGTGGGGGGGGGGGCGGGGGGGATGCCCAGACTGATCTGAGTTTTCGCTTTGTGCACAACTTTGTTAGTTTTCTCGTGTCGCGGCTCTAATAGTCGAACAATGATCACATTTCTCTAATAACGAAGTTTGAGAACTATTTTTTTATCATATATGACCAACAAGAATCGCAGCCATTGCGTAGGTTTAGGGGAGATAACTACCACACTAGTCTGAGAACTCGAAACTTCGATAAATGAGAAAGGACTTCTATGGTTAAGGCGTGAATTTTCCCCATGATAAAAAAGTTATACGGATCACTGACTTCTGCTTTGCATTTTTGACTATGACATGTAACTTGCATGACAAATGAATTTTCAACTGTTTGTGTCTATGTAAAGTACGTTAAACATACGTCGACGTCATTGTTGAGATAAATTGTAAATTATCCTCAAACTGATCGTTGAAATAATGAATTATTGTATACATTTCACCCTTTTTTGACTTACATTACTTACATAACAGACAACATATATGTGACCTTGACTTCATTTCAAGGTCATGGTACACAATATAATCCTTGAAGATCACAGTGCTACTGTTGACCATTCTTCTTCTTTGGCTTACTGAGTATCGTTCCCCCCCGTGACCCAGCTTCCCACTCATATATATTGCGTACTTGGATCACATAAGCCTGCTGCATGAAGGAAATGCTGGGTCACCGAGGGGGGGGGGGGGGGGGGTACTTTTACCTTAATTATAGTGAAGCGTTCTATTTTGGCCGTTTTGACCGGAAGTGTAACTATGGTTTTGCATGTTTAAATGCCAGCCAGGCGTAACAAGAAGAAAATCATTGCTTTGTATTGTGAGATGCGTGTATTTAGCATGCATTTATGACAAAAATGTATGGAATGAATGACTGGTTTCAATACTTTTATAACCTCAAAAGATGAGGTATGCGAAAACCTTGAATTTAGGGTAGGTAGGGTCAGAATGGATTATCTCCCCATGTCTTTGGGTCTGAATCACAAATGATCTGATTTCATACGGTTTACATATTTGTGGAAGCTCTGCTAAGAAAAATTTGCACACTTTATACTTTTGAAAATTCGGACCTGTCGCGCCGGTCTAATGGGAAAATCCTCGCCTTAATCATAGAATTCCTTTGAACCACGGCAATAAAGAGTTCTCAGTGTGCTTACCATAAATAATAGTTTGATACAAATTTCCAGTTGTAAAGGAATGTAGGCTACTCCTTTCAGATAAATCGACCCGTCAGTATAGAAGGTGTATGCCAAGTGCAACCTTTCAAAATATTATTTAGGCAAACTTTCAAGAATGGGCGTACCCACAGCATACACTTAAAATGTAAACTTCAGAGGATTATTCAAGATAAGTACACAGAGCATCAGTTTAGTATGCAAACCGGGTGCGTACCTAGAATAACGTTTAGTTAAGAGACCCCCAAGGCAAAACTTTATGCTTCAAGCTGCCTGCAAAGTTGTAGTCTTCGGGGACGTAGCTAGTGGCCATTACTTAATACGCGCAATTAGGTTTTTATACGTCTGGAGAGGAAATCAAGGGGTTTAGCCCCTTAGATATTTCATATTGTCATGTCAGTTTATGTTGATATCTTGCCTACTTTACATCATTTCAGAATGCAAATACGCTGGCGCGTGTTGAAATTTTGTCAAATTGACAAAATTTCAATATGCACCTGCGTATTTGCGTACAGGTAGCTACGCCCTTGCTCTTTAAGTCGTTACTTATGGCGCATATTTAGTGCAACTTCGTTCAAGGGTGTTACGAAATCAACCACTCAGTACCTGTGTCAAAGTGAGCGGGAAGTGAGGATAGGGCACAAGCCACACTTAGTTGACTGCAATACTAACGTTTATAAAAAAGCATATTGGTCTACGCTTAGCACAGTCATTGGATTGGCACCTTGGTCTAACAAACCCAAGTCTGTTCTGTTCTAGAGTCTTGGTGTTTACCGTCTCCATGGTCGCACGGACTAACTCCATAGTGCCACTGCAAGACGCAAACCCAAGTGAATAAAATATGTTTAAACTAAACCCAAGTCAAGCTGCACCTCGGTCTTAACTCACATTAGGATTTTATCGCACACTCTCGGTCTTGTCGCACATTCTCGGTTTTCATCGCACATTCTCGGTCGTCGAACGCTCATCGCACATTCTCGGTCTTGTCGAACATACTCGTTTTTCACCTGAGCTTTCTAAACTCACGTTTGCATGCAATTACCCTAAGCCAGTCAGCTAGCAGGTTTTGTCATCAAATAGAAGTGACCCGTGTTTAGAAATGTTTGACACTTAGTGAAACTGCTAGACGCTTTTAAGATACTCGTGGACATGATCAAACCTACGCAAAATAACAATGATAACCAGTCAATAGAGAATAACTTTCAACCAGTTCTAAAATCTTTTCTAAAATGCTTCCGGAGTAAAGGCTATTCCTAATATTGTCTACATGGATGTAGACAAGAAGAAGATTGCTCCGATGACCAAGACATTCCGCTGAGTTTGAGCCGCAGCCAAGGTAGTTGTGGGATTTGCCAAACAAATACAAAAAAGCGAGATTTTTCGTTTTCTTCAGAATTGTATACATGCAACAAATAACATACAAACGCCATAAATCATGATATAAATTGAAACACGCATGGACGGAAGAAATGCGTACTTAAAGCTTCACTGACCCGGAAGCCACGGCTGAATCACACAAAACGCACACACAAACGCACACACGCTCTTTGGCGGCAAAAATGCGTCGTCCATCGTGTTTTCCTTTCCCATTTGGTGTTTGGGGCAGGATGGGGAATTTGATTGAGTGGGTTCCTGGGGCCGTATTTATAAAACAACTTAAGTGGTTGCTATGCGGTTGCTAAGGCTGATTTTCTATGAAGGAGATTCCCTACAACAATGAAATTTGCTCTGGAGGAACAGTCATATATGACTGTTCCTCCGGAGCTAATTTCATAGTTGTAGGGAATCTTCTTCATAGTAATTTACCCTTAGCAACAGCATAGCAACGACTTAAGTCGTTTTATAAATACGGCCCCTGATCATTGCCTTCTCATCTACTTCAGTTATTGAATTGTTATTTCCATAATTGAGCCGCAACACGACAAAACCAACAATGTGGCTGTGCGCCAGGCGCCAGACTCAGCTCAGCCAGGGTATCCGCCCAGTTTGACCAAACTCTTCGTTAAGAGTTCAAAGGGTAGTTTAGGTTCTAAGCTAACTCTATGCGGATAGCGAAGACTCTGATCAGACTGGGCGGATGCCCAGGCTGATCTGAGTATGTGCTGGGCGCACAACCACATTGTTGGTTTTGTCGTGTCACGGCTCAATTATTTCTTTATGCCTGTGAATCGTGGACCTTGACAGCAGAGTTAGAAAAAAAAAAAAAAAACCAGGCCTTTGAGATGACATGCTATCTAAGGTCACTGAACATTTCGTACAAGGACCATATAACCAATGAAGAGGTTCGCAGAGAGATCCAAGCAGCCATTGGAGAATATGACGAACTCCTGACGCTGGTCAGGAAATGAAAACTAAGGTGGTTTGGCCATGTCTCAAGGTCTTCTGGTTTTACTTGAAAGACGATTCTACAGGGCAGTCACAGGAAAAAGAAGAAGAGGTGGGAAGACAATATTAAAGAGTGGACAGGAATGGACTTTGCCAGCTCAACTAGGGAAGCTGAAAACAGGACAAGGAGGAAAGAGATCGTTTCGAAGTCATCTGTGGTGCCCCAACGATTTTGTAAGGTTATGGGATACACACCGTACATTCGATTATTAACATTTTGTAAAAACACAGGCGGTACGGAATAAAGCAGTTGTTTATGTGCTCACGTGTATTTTCGCGCGTAAGTCATTTTCTTATTTTCTGGTGAGCTAGCTCGACGTTTTCTTCAATTTTCATAGCGAGAATTCATATTTTGTCTCATTCTCTGAAACGGTGCAAATAGATGAAAATAATTCTGGGCCATTATCTTTTTATTCGGTTGCCAGGTGACGCTAAATATACGGGAAATGACAGTCGGTATCTCTTGATTTGGTAAGGAATATAACAGGCGGCAAATACGGAAGACACGGTCGTTTTTATTCATTTTTATGGTACGGTTCTGTCACAGACGGGACTAAGTACTAAATTCGAATTGCAAATTCATAATTGAGCCGAGACACGACAAAACCAACAATGTGGTTGTGCGCCCAGCGCAGACTCAGATCAGCCTGAGCATTTGCCCAGTCTGATCAGAATCATCGCTGTCCGCATGGAGGTAGCTTAGACCCTTTACTACCCTTTGAGCACTTAATAAAGAGTCTGGTCAAACTGAACGGATGCCCAGGCTGATCTGAATCTGCGCTGGGCGCGCAACCACATTGTTGGTTTTGTCGAGTCGCGGCTCAATTATGTTATGCCATTTTCATTCCCTGTTTTATATCTTAAAGACCCGGAGTTACTTACATGTACTAAATTGGTTATACATTTGTCGTGGACAGAATTGTACTGTATCCTTAACTGGATTTTAGATAACCAAATAATTGGTTTGTCAGTAACATAATGCCATCTTGAACCATCAAGCTCCGATAAAGTACTAATGAACCTCGCTCATCAACGTCTGTGACACCAGGAGAACCAAGCCCCGAGGTTATAAAACTTTTTTCATTGTCAACTAAGCTGAGCATGAAACTTCTCTGCTGATAAATTTATAAGAAGAGAAAATTTCATACTCAGGTAAACTAAGCAAAAAAAAAAACAACAACTGTACTTATCAGTAAATCGCCATATATTTGCAGGTAAAATTTCATGCTCAGCTGAGTTGAGCATCAAAAAAGTTTATAACCGTGGGGCCTGGTTAAATCTTAAAGACTGTAACCGACTTGAAAGACTTAGAGCTGTCGCTATAGCTTAACCTGCTTATTATCAACGTTTCCCGCCGTTTTACAGGGCTTTTAATTTTTTGAGAATTTTTATGCTCCCTAGAGAAAGAAATCCTTCCAAAAGATTTACTCCAACTGAAAAGTACAGAGGTGTTTCCCTTGGAAGTGTATACCCATCCACCTGAAGCTCCACTTGCCGAACTATTATGCTCTGAATGGAGAATGTGCATGCTGTTACGTCATGCGCAGTTCTCTTCTGCTACTTGACAAGGGCATAATATGTTCTGTATGAATATTGCACAACAATCTTCTATTTTCTTCTTTTAACACAGCATGCATACAACGTCTAAAAAACCTTGTGATGACGTCAATGCAACGTTATGTCATCGAAACAACCTTGTATAGATAATAATAAAGCGTCATAACCTAGCATCCACGTCGTTACAACGTAATGTGTCAGAACGAAATGTCTCATTATTTGTGATGACCAGTAGGGTTTACTAGGCATTTTCAATCTTACAGGTATGCGTAACAACTCACGTGCATACTACTTTACCGATTTTTCATGTGGACATCTCGGTTTTGACACTGAATGGGAAGCTTCTAATATCTTCGCATTGTCTAGGACGATGTGATTCATACACAGCCGATCTGAGCAAAGCCTGAACAATCTAATTATGTCCACATGATGATCTGGATATGCATAACTCGGAGCTCCTTTCATGTGTTTACAGTGTCTATGACAACCCGGTATCACTAAGTTATTGATGATGCTTAAGCTGATATGAACATGAGCTGGTCTAGTCTAGTCTAATCTATCCTATAACCTTGCAAGGATCCCTTTCCACCTAGTCCTATCTTCAGCTGCCCTAGTTGAGCTAGCAAAGTCGATTTCTTAACATTGTCTTCCCTTCTCCGTCTTCTTCTTCTTTTTCCTTTCACTGTGCCCTGTAGAATTGTATTTGCTAAGCCAGAGGACCTTGAGTTGCGACCAAACCACCTCAGTTTCCGTTTCTTGACATGAGTGTTTACGTTTAATAGCAAACGTTTTGATTTAAAATTGCAATCCATCCATCCATCCGTCCGTCCTTCCGTCAATCCACCCATCCATCCATCCATCCATCCATCCATGTTTACATCAAGTCAGAAAAAAGCTGCGAGTGCCAAGACCAGTCTGCAGTAATCAAACACTAACGGTTTTTAAATTCATTCCAATATGTTAGAGCAATACTATATTCTTGCTGAACATAAAGCTATACATGTATACCTAACTGCACTTTTTGGTGTTGAGTCAAATCTGTCTGCTCAACCGCTCATGTCTAGAAGTCACTGTTCGTTTGACACACCGGGAGCAGTAAAGACTTCACTAAGGACGCCCATCTGCACTAGAGGTATTTTACAGTAGTATGCCTCTAGCCCAGACCAGCCTGCTCAATTATACCGTCTTATTATGGTCTTCAGCATTCAGTTCGTGGTCAGAATGCATTGGGACCCGGATAGAGTAGTGGACAGAGCACTCGCTTTCCACCTCTGCGACCCGGGTTCGAATCCCGGCGTCGTCATGTGGGAGGGTAGTGGTCGCCCGTCCTAGGTCGGAGATTTTCTCCGGGTACTCCGGGTCCTCCGCCAGTATAGGACCACAAACGCGCAAACAACCGTGCCATCGAGAGTATTTAAATAAGTTCGCGTGAGCTTTCAACGCAATCGATGTATTAAAAATAAATAAAATTTAAATTTACAAAATGCATTAGAGTCCACTCATCCGGTGTTTTGCATATAGCCAGTTTAGGTTATTTACAACCATTTACCAACCAATGCACTGGGCACACAACGTTGAATCAACATAGAATCAACGTTGATTTAACGGAATGACATTGACTTAACGATGTTTTAATTTTGAGTGAATGATACTGTGTGCCTGCTGGGTAAGTTTTCTAACAGGAGTTGGTTTTTGTAATTTTGAGGAAAATACAATGTTTATTCATTCATAATCATCTCATACTTATTCTTTAAATCAGTCAGTTGATTAGCAGACAGTAGGAGTCTGTTTGAACTTTGTTATATATCAACCAGCAGGCACAAAACGTCGAAAAGGCGCTTACAGATGTGAGTGCGACGTCATTACGACGTATCGACGTCAGCTTGACGTCGGCAAAACGTCATGTGCCTGCTGGACACGTGGAAATAGAAGAAAAAACTAAGCACGACGTAAATTTCTGGCTCTATGAGCGTTATCTTTTTTTGCTGTACTAAACGCCTATATTAGGTCTCGACACAAAAATAAAATTTGCAATGTTAATTTTCATCTGCCATCATCTCAGTGCGCTCGCACGAAGTCTTACAATAACCGTTGAAAGATCAAGAGATCGCCAAATCCACCTTGTAGCATGT
Source organism: Ctena decussata (assembly GCA_963989385.1). Taxonomy (NCBI): domain Eukaryota; kingdom Metazoa; phylum Mollusca; class Bivalvia; order Lucinida; family Lucinidae; genus Ctena; species Ctena decussata. The sequence continues at coordinate 80,307,677 of OZ022499.1, read as the reverse complement.
AAAAGGTAACATATCGAGTCGAGTACCTTTCACATCCCTGGTTAACAATGTATATACAAGGGCTGTTACGATACAAAAAAGAGCTGTTAGAAACGAAAAAGTCATAGTAATCAAACAACCTGATGATGGCCTGATGACCAGGTCGTTTGGTAACTATGATTTTTTCGTTTCGTAATGTTCAGCTCATTTTCGTTTCGTAACATCCTTGAAAATAAAGTATGAAAGTTAACATTGCAGCTCAAATCCAAGATAAAAGGCATTAGTTGGACTAAACATAAGCCTTCCCAGCGGGCACAGGATGTCGAAATGGCGTCGAACTGACGTCGATGCGATGTCATAATGTCTCGACAACGTCAGTACAAAGCTATTTTGACGTTATGTGCCTGCGGGATTACTTCAGCGCTCCTATAGACGGAATACCAACAAAGTGGTATGTGCTTCCAGTGTAGACTCAGATCAGCCTTGGAATCTTCCCAGTCTAATCAGAGTCTTCGCTCTGCGCTGAAAGGGTAGCTAAGGGTCTCGGCTAGCTCCACGCAGACAGCGAACACTCTGATCAAACTGGGTGGATGAAATACCCCGCAACGTGCAAGGTCTACACTGGGTCTCGCTGAAGCTGCTGGATTATCGACCCTACTTGCGGACGAATCATACTCTATATCACTTATAGCACGATACCCAGAGTACAGCTTACCTTACATGTTGCGGGGATCTCATGCTAAACATTCGGGAATTCGGGGATTGTACTGAGAGAGAGAGAGAGAGAGAGAGAGAGAGAGAGAGAGAGAAAGTTGTGAGACTTGTTTAAAGTGGGTCAAATGTAAAAAAATATTATGATAGAATACAGCCCTTCATATGTCTACACAAAATACAGTTTTAGATATACACATATGAGAGAGAGAGAGAGAGAGAGAGAGAGAGAGAGAGAGAGAGAGAGAGAAGACAGTCGTGAAGCATGTATATAGTAGGTCAAAAAGTATAGAAAATAAATATTCGGACAGATAACAAGAGGGAGGGAAAGGGAAAGACACTTTGAAACTTCATTCAGTAAAACGAAAAAAATATAGTAATTATCTTAAAAAAGTGGGACTGAATTATCTGCATTTTTCGTGTTCACCCAGATTACACTGCGCCGTCCAACTGGGATCGGCATCATTAGCTAGTCCGCTACCAGTTTTGAGAAAACTGTGGCTCGAAATTAACATTATAATTAAAGTGTTCCATAATTTATTATGGGAAATAATTATGGAAAGTGGGTATTACTTTTTCCAGTTACCCGTAGAGACATCGTTAACTAGAGCCTTAATTATCCTACTGTAAAACATGCATGTGCATGCGCAGACACAGTCTAGTCAGTTTTAAAAGCACACAATCAATATTTATATCTTACCAACAAATAAAAGCATCGCAAACGACTGCGTGATATCCCGCCACTGCAAACCTATTTCATTCACCGATTTTTCCAGATTTATTTTTTTCTCTGAAAAACGCCAGAGCATGGGCAGCAAGACCCCAAAGCTTTTTCATGACAGGACACTATATTACTCTGATCACTTTCTATAAGCTTCCAAAATATCACTTACCACTCTGATAATATACAATTTCTGTGATTTTATACATGTATGTGACCATGGGGTAGAGGCAGACAACCCCCTAAGGGTCAAATTTGGATCACCACAAGAAACTTTTAATACTTCTATCATCAGTTGTGAGTTTCTGAAAAATCTGTTTATGATTTTATATAGATTTTATCAGTTTCTACGCAGGTATATACCTGTTGCCTGGAGGCAGGAGGAGATAACTCCTATGGGGTAAATTTTGAGCCTCAATGGAAGCTTTCATTACTCTGATCATTTGCTGAAAGTTTTAGAAAAACTCTGATTTTATATAGATTTTTTCTTGACTTTACACGAAATATAGCCCCAGGGCATGGGCAGATAACCCGCGAGGATAACATTTCTTTGCTAATACAAAGCTTCATGTTTGTGAAGTTTCATGATGATACTCCAAAAAGTAGAGGAACAAGAGGCCAAAAACCATTTTTTTGTACATTGACAAGTGCCGTTACTCTGTCAGAAATCATCGAAATTTGCCCATTAACAATCCCAAGTGAGACATTCTTGATACAAAGGCATTAGCAAAATTTGAATGAAATCCGTTGATAAATACTTAAGTTATCGAACGGAAACTAAGTACGGACGGACGGATGGACAGACAACGGACGGCCAACGTGAAAACATAATACCCCGCCACTAACGTGTGGCGGGGTATAAAAAGAAAATCCATTAAAGATCATAGACCTTTGAATCCTCGAATTTTAGGCTCTAGCTATTCATCCTGACATATTGACCATTGCGTTGAAAACCAAAGGTATATTTAAACAAGGTGACAAACAGTTAAAAACCGCAAGTACTTTACATGTGACATGGCAGGAGGGTAATCTCGGGGGTAATTCAAATTTCCCTACCTGTGCTTTCGACCGAGTCAGTCAATTACCATACTTGCAAAAGTGGCTGTCGACCGAGACAAGCGACAGCAGTATCAGCTTGGTCGAATGTCTTTAACAATAGTATCATTTACCGTTACTGGTAATGCTTACGATCGTATTCTCGGTCGACAGCCACTTTGCATAGTAGAGACTCGGTCGAAAACACAGCTAACCAAATTGGTATTACCCCCGTGGTAATATGTGTCTTGAGTTTACAAAAATCCTAGCATTGATCAAGGAGATGTAGAGCGGACATGGAAGTTAATTGACAGACGGACGAACTACAACTAGACGGATGGATAACGCCACGACATAATGCGACCCATCTTTCGAAAGGGGTATAAAAATGAACATAGCTGATACCAACCAGTGATGCGCTACTAAACGCATCCATCAACAACAAACTTCTCTTGATAAATACAGGGAAAACTCTGCTACGATCATCTTTGCTAGCCAAGGGTACTAAGTCCACTTTGTTCCTTACCATTTGCCGACGACCTGTTCGCAAATCAGATTTTCCACAACGCCGCCCTTTGGCTGCAGCTAGTTGCCCCCGGCGTGTTATCTTTAGATCAGAAGATCTGTTTAAAAACACACTTTTTGCACAACTTCGCATGATCGTTCAAAAACACTAGTGAATTGGTTAATCTTGACCGTCTACTCCTGTTTGGTTGTTGGTTGGTTGTTTTGGATTTAACGGCTCTTTGAGACAGTATTTCAGTCTATATCGAACCGTCCTGTTTGGTAACTGTTAACGGTATCCACGATGTTTTCTGTTCTGTTTCAATTCTTGTAACGACGTTCCCCAAATGGCTCAGCGGTGCGTTGCTATAGTTGCACACACCTGACGCCGGGTGTCCGTCTATCACGATATTTTCTACCGACAAAGCGCCTATTATGCGGAAAATATTTTGTTACGGATAACTTGAGTGACTGTAATGGGTGTTGTTCGCATCCAAGAAATGACGCAGTGGGAAAATGTACGTAAAGCCTCATTCACACGATCAAAGTTTCTTTGTCACAGAAACTTTAAAAAAGAAAGCCTAGTTTAATTTGGCATATTTTTTTGTCATTCACACGAGCACATATTTCTATGACAAACCTACTTAGTCACAGAAACTTTGCCGGTGTGAATGAGGCTTATTAAGGCACCCTTTGCTTATGACGATGTGCTGCGACATAAAATCGTGCCTCATCAATTCAAATGTTGAAGACGACAAGTACATTACAGAAATAAGAGCGAACTGTCCAACAACTGCGGCCAACACTGCAACACGTTTTACTTCAATATGACTGTTATACCCCGTATCGAAATGTATTTCATCCGTCCGTTTTCTTCCGTAGAAAGCGACTGCCATGACCCGTATACGTGAAAATTCCATATGTATGAAAGACGCCGCTTTTGCTCAAGTGTTATCTATCAACGTGATCTTACTTATGAATTTATATTTGCTATAGATACCTGGCTACCAAAAACCATCAATTTTTTTTTTTTTATAAATTATTTACTTCTAGGAGAAATTAAGATTACAATGTCAAAATTCGACGGCAAAATTCATCCTTTTCATATTCTTGTGAAATTTCTCGTCAGTAATGAAGATAAAAACGAAAACGATGGCATGCAAATATGAACATGATTATATACAAAAACGATAACTACCTATCTGCCGCAAAATACATGCATAAAGTAGAAAAAATGAAGAAAATAACTCACCCGGGAAAAGGCACGTGCCTCGGTAAACATCTGTATTTTCCGTACCCGACCGGATTCTCCCAAACTGTTAAAGGTCGTATGTACGGTGTGGGATATAATGAGTAGAATAAAACAGACTTAGTTAAACATGACCCCGAGGTTATAAAACTTTTTTCGTGCTCAACTCAGCTGAGCATGAAATTTTCTCTGCTGATAAATATGAAAATGCCATCTAATGTTAGAATTTTCATATTCATAAGCAGAGAAAAATTCCTTCGCAGCTAAAATGAACAAGAAAACATCTGTACTAATCAATACTTTCCCATTTATTAGCAGGTAAAGTTTCATGCTGAGCTGAGTTGAGCATGAAAAAAGTTTTATAACCACACTGGTCAATGGAAACGCATCAAGTGGCTTCGCGACAAACGCTGAGGCTTCTCAAATCGGACCCACAGGCTTCAAAGAAAAATGGCGGATTAGTGACAAGTAAAAAAGGTATGGGACATACTTTCTATTTGTTTTATAGTTGTTCACCAATCGTAAAATGTGACACATACCTTAAAGCACGCCCTAACCATTTGCCCTTACAACGGCAGTAAGTTTAAGTCCCCAGATTTCAAAATGAAAAAAAAAAAGAAGAAAAAAAAAAATAGACCCAAATCTAAATTTAGGCGTAAACCGGGCGTTTTGCTCAAAATTGCCCATAGTTTCCCGATTTCTGTAATGCTCAGATAATTGTAAGCCAGGATAATGAAGTCGAAAAGCACTCACTCAAATAATGTCACATCCCTACAGAAAAAAAATCCTGAATTTTCTTTACAACGCACCTAGCTTCAAAATCAAAAACAACGCTGAGGCTTCTCACAGACTTTCAAATTGAAAAATGAAGCGTATTTGTTTTTTTTATATTTTGTATATATTTTATAATCAAACGATACGCACAGCGTTTTCAGTGACATTGGCTAAAAACATTAAAATGAAGAATCACTTAGACGCAAGGAACTTGCTCGTCTTCATACAAGTCTGCCTCAATCTGAGCATTACGATGAGTAAACGTTGGCTAGACTCATTCCATTCAAATAATTAAGCTGGGCAAAATTCGTTAAGTAATTAGAAACCGTTAGCCTTTTTAAAAACTATATCTCACCAAGGAGCAGTACAACGCGCATGTGCATTTTAGAAGCTATGTGCGTTGTACTGCTCCTTGTTGAGATACGGTTTTTAAAAGGCTAAGTGTGCCTAATTACTTAACGAATTTTGTCCAGCTTAATTTAATTTGAGGTCTGTTAGTTTCTTTCTCTACTGCATTCTTTGCTTCCAGAGGACCCTTTCTTCAGGGCACTACCAGCATGTTTTTGCTTTGTACTAGTATTACCATAAAGTTGCAAAGCCATTACTAGTATATATCAAATTCTTACACAGTGCGCCTCTTGAAGCAATGGAAAGTTTCCGTGTTTTATTCTGCAACAGTTCACTGTCTCGGAGCGCGTGAGTCTAATTGCTAACGTCATTGGCAATTACTGACGTAATTTTGTGACGCTTTGAGACGTAAGACGGTGTAACGTCTCTATTTCTTCCTAAAATCGATGTATAAGTGTACATTTATCTTACAGTTAAGAATATTATTGTGAGAATGAACGCGCATGCAGGAAGGTTGGGAGAATTTGAATGAAAAGAATACTTTTTTCAGCGTTTTTGAGTGTTAGAATCGAAATAGTTCAGCTCTAGCAGTGAATTGTTGAGTAATAATTCACTGTTTGTCGGTCAGTTGTAAAAGATATATCACTCGCGCTCGGCGCTCGTGATATAATCTTCTTTACAACTGACCTCCAAACAGTGAATTATTACTCAACAATTCACTGCTAGATCTGATATATTTTGACGTAATGGAGAGTTTTATAAGGGCAAATTACTGTAGGTGTATTTTGATAGTATATTTTAATTTTAAAACTCTCTAAACTTGCCCTCGATATCGGCATTTCGGTTTCTCCATACGTAAAAGATGACCACTCCGGCATGAGCTTTGTGTATTTGTGCAATCATGCACGCAAGGCACGTGCTCGCTGAGAGAGCCAGCGAACATATGCAAAGTGTCCCATAAAAGGGACATTGGGAAACAGAGCAGACCCAGATATGCGGCTTCTGATCAGGGTAAAGTTTACCTGCATAAGGCAAATTGGTATTGCGCCTTGTGAAATAAAATAAAAATGAAAAAAAAAAATGAACTAATACTGACACTCCTTAATTTACAAATGGACTAATCCAATTTATAAGGACAGAGGAGTCCATCAGGCATAAATGGGTTAATATAAAGACGGACCGTCGTAGAGACATCAATCGGAACACCGCTCGGCCAATTCCGTGATCCACGGAATTGGCCGAGCGGTGCTCCGATTGGTAGAGACATCTGTTGCAAGGCTGAATCGACTTCTATTGACTTCTCAACATAATTCTATAAGACGAAGCAGTCATTGTGGAAGCGTGGCGTTACGCCAGCTGTCACTAACAATATATACAATGTACACCACGCAATATAGCTGCGGTCAAAAATATTTTATTTGGTGTATTGGAGTGAATTATCTAAACTTGGGTGTTGATTTTTTCTTTGAAAATCTTTTATTGTTTTTAAATTTGTCATTTTACCTAAATTGTGCAGACTTTCTTCATAGGTGTATAGGTCAGTGTAGTTCCACGTGTATCATATATTTCATCTTTTTTAAAAGTTTATGTTGTCAGAGTTGAGGGAAGAAAAGTCTGCTTTGGCACCAAAACTCAAAGATTAATTCAAGAATAGCTACATTGGACTGCTTCTTCAAGATGAGCTGATTTATTAACCGGCCAACAAGTGAATTTATATGTTTGCTGAAAAAAGAAACTTGTAAAGAAATTGAATATTGTGTGTGCATAATCTTTGACCACGATAATAGGTATTCGCGTTTAACGATTTATTTTCCGAATCAATTATATGAGAATGTCTTTGAAATTAATCGCTTATAGAAAAATAAAAGATAGAAATGAAACAGTGGCATGGAACATGTTAGGTGCGTGGCAGGAAAATAAATATATAATATGTTTCTAATATATGTGTATTATGTCAAAATAAATTAATAAACGAATTTTCTGGCTGAATTTACTAACTAAAAGATTTAAGTGGACACAAAGAACCAGTTAGTGAGGAGAAATGTCGAATTACATCAAACAAACACTTGTGGCCAAACTAACATATCTAATTATGATTGTCTGGATCGCTTTGTGCGAGGCTCATGCCAGCGGGTCAGCTCTAATGTTTGAATTACCAGACAGTGAAAAATTCTGCTTTTCAGAACGTTTTGAGGGAGCAATTAAGTATATATTTGAATATCGGGTGATTCGCGGAGGTAATAATGATGTGGATGCGACGGTGAAAAGTCCCAATGGAAAAGTTCTGTATAAACAGTCGAAAATGAAAAATGACAGATTCGTCTTTGAAACATCCAGAGGTGAATATACATTCTGTTTTGGAAACGAGTTTTCTACTTGGGTTCATAAAATAGTATATTTTGACCTCCGACCAGAGGAACTTGATTCTCTTGCGGGAGAGTCCGGACTAAAAAGACCGTTTGTAAGAACAGCATCTGAATCATCTTGCGACGGAATTCACGAGACTATGACGTCAGTGGTTGAGTTTCAGCGAGACTATAGGTTGAAAGAATCGATTGGGCGCCATATTGCCGAGGGTCTCCACAGAATTGTGACATGGTGGTGTTTAACTCAAGGATGTGTCATACTTTTAGCGGGATTTGGACAAGTTTTTATCCTAAAACGATTCTTCACTGACAGAGCCTCTGAAGTCTGTAGACCGATGGCCTAGAATAAATGCTGTTAATATGTGTAATGTCTATTTGTAGTTGTTTAGGCTAATTAATGTTTAAAGTATACTGCATATTGTATGTAAATAAAACGTATTGTTTCCGCAATTTTATGAATAAAACAATCATTTTTAACTAAGTCTTTTCACAAATGCTTTTGCGAGTCGTTAGATACAATAGCATGAGACAGATAGATTGGTCGTTTACAATATTTTGGGAATGTGACTTGACAAAATACGCATACAGATGGCTGTCCCAGCGGCATTATTCCTGTTTCCGCTTTAAATGAAATACTGTTACTATGAAGATGTCGCAATCTTCCGGTCACATTCTTTTTCAACGTAGTCTCATTTGTTTCCAACACAATTTGTCCAGCGACGCTGCAGCAACTCTTGCACAGTACCAGTGACGTTATCGTTACTGGTATAATGCTTCCCAGTATATGGCAGTCAGAGACAGCCATATCCGGAGATACCGCTATGAAAAATAGTTATATGTCAGCTCTTACAAGACAGATTTTGATTTTGTAAAATGCGAATATTTCGTAATTCCATATTCATATGGCTATAAAATGGTTTTCTATCTCGGGAATAACCCAAAATATAAAAATCAGTCTGAATGAAATTCTGCCATGATAGTGTTTTCCGTCTAAATCAATCCCAAATATCTAGATCCGTAGACGGATCTAGATTTTTGGGATTGTTTTGGAAGGGGAAAAAAAACCCTCTTATAACTTAAAGAAATACGTCATATGTAGTAGTAGTTGTTGTTGTGTTATTCACTGTAAACAGGTCGGGACGGTCAGTTAATCTAACCCAGGCTTTGACCTCCTAAGCGGTTAACCAGTACTAAGCGCACATACTTTCACCAGCAACTGACAACTGCCTTTCTTGAATCAGCGGAAGGAGAAATGAAAGTAAGTGGCCGGACCGGGTATCGAACCCAGGACCTCTGGCTTATAAGTCAGGCGCCTACCGATCAAAGTTTATCGTCCGTTGCAACTGTCATCGTTTTGTGAAGGCCGATTACAGGGATAATTCTTATTCTCAGTGAAAATCCGAAGTGTTCTGGTAACAGCTTAATCCCATAAAACGAAGACATTTGCTGCAAAATCGCCGTGCAAAATAAAATCGGCCTTGCAAGACCAGGGTTCGCGGTTATAAAACTTGAGAATAATCTCAAACTCAAAATAAAGCACACTGATTGGCTGCTTCCTAGCATGGTTATAAAACTTGAGAATAATTTCAAACTCAAAATTAAGCGCACTGATTGGCTGCTTCCGAGCATGTGTAATCTCAAGCTCAAAATAAAGCGCACTGATTGGCTGCTTCCGAGCACATGCTATGTGCTCGGAAGCAGCCAATCAGTGAGCTTTATTTTGAGTTTGAGATTATGCTCAAGTTTTATAACTCCTGGGCCTGACATAAAATTATTTTTCACCTGATCATGAGTTACTTCACCCGATCTGTCACCGTATAGAATGACATGATATTGGTGACACAGGACGGCCACCGTTTCCTCTTGTACTGAAGGCCATCATTGAAGCTTATACTACACCTGTGAGATTCTCATCGCATCGAAGCTGGGCGAGATTGTCTTCTTTCTTTTCTTGTAGGAGCCACCCCGCGTATTATACATTTTTATACAATGGTCCGAAATAGTGCTGTAAACTGAGACAAAAGAAAAAAAAATAAATAAAAAGATATGCAGCGGTGTTTTCAGTTGTGTATCATGTTCTATCCGTTCCAAAATTCCGGTATCAATAATGGCCGTAATATTCCCAATTTAGTGCGACATATGCGCATTATTTAACAGGTTCAGTGTCGCTAAATCCCAAAAGTATGAAAAAAAGGTGATGAACAGTTCTCTGTTGGAACGGACGTCTTTTGTGTTCCGGTTGCCTTTGGAAAGTTTGGAACATTATTTATGCCTTTTTATCCCCAACACAAAAACAAGAGAATAGGTCCTGGAGGGGTAGTCATAGTGCCGCCCCAAGCCTGTCAAGGGGTATGCGCTTGGACTTTGTAGCCCATAGAATGAGACGACCAAATTGCGTATGTGGACAGACATACATGGCTGGGCATGCGCGGTATACTGCAGGTTTTCTATGAGTTTTATTTTCCCACTTTATTAAAAGAACTGCAAAGTAGATGACAGTACCAACAAACAAATGATAAGATTGTGAAATATATTCTAAAATATATACCACTGACTAAAGCAATCAACAATTCAACACAGAAAGACATGTAGAAACTTTGTAAAATAATACTGACTGGTGCATCATACAGGATACTACTAACAATTATAAAACAATAGTTCTTTTAAATATAAAACAATAAAAATCAAGAATACAGAAATCAACATAATATTTACATGTACATTTATACCTGGGTTCTCGATACAGAAAGTATTTGAGCCGCAGCATGACAAAAGCAACAAAGTGGCATGTGCGCCCAGCGAAGACTCAGATCAGCCGGGGCATCCGCCCAGTGTGATCAGAGTCTCCGCTGTCCGCATGGACCTTAATGTCCTTTAAGCGCACAGCGAAGACTCTGGTCAGACTAGGTGGATGCACAGGCTGATCTGAATCTTCGATGGGCGCAAATGCCACTTTATTGGTTTTATCGTGTCGCGACTATTGTTTATAATAATTATTATGAGATATTTCAGAGCTCCAGATGGAGTTCTGAGGATACTTCTGAGATCATTTTTCTATTTGTCGATAAACCGTTTTTTGAACCATCATGAGAACCGTCTCGCAAAAAAAAAAACTTATCCCAAAATTATTCCTGTTACCCCTTTATCTAGAATCCTGCTGGATGATCGAAAACTCATACGAACGGCCCCATAAAGGTATTTCTAATGAAGGATTCGAATTATATATTTTATGCAGAATAAACACGTACCATCAAATATACTCACAGTTTAGAGTTACAATAGACACACTTTCAAACTTCTACTGTGATTATTAAAGATTTTTGTCCCATGGCTTATATTGTATACACTGTGAGCAAAAATGAATACAACATCACTTGCCACATGACTAATACTGTAATTCTGTATAATACTATTTAGCTTGATTATAAATTAATAAAACGGTATAATGCAGCAATGCTGTATACTTTGATAATAGAAAGAAGATATCACTTGCCACATGGTTAATACTGTCATTTTTCATAATACTGAATCTTTTGACATATTAGCCGCCACAAGACTAATATTTATAGTAATTCTTCACAAATATCAAGTAATAAAATGTCACTGTCCACATGTTTAATACTGCTAGATCTTCTTCATAATTGTAGATAATAAAATGCTTCTGTCCACATGGGTAATACTGCAAGATGACACTTTCCACATAGTTAATACTGCCAGGTCTTCTTCAAAATTGTAGATAATAAAATGTCACTTCTCAGGGGCGTAACTAGAAGCATTTTCATGTTACGCACACTCATGTTTTAAACTGGACTCCTTGAATGGAAAAGTATTACGTTCAGCCATTTTGCAGTTGGTATTAAAATCTGGTCTCCTTTCTTAAAATTTCAGCATGCAAATATGCAAGTGCGTTTTGAAATTTTGTCAATTTTGACAAAATTTCAATACGCACTTGCGTATTTGCCGTATAGGTAGCTACGCCCTTGCTTCTATATGGTTAATTCTGCCAGACCTTCTTCATAATTATAAATAATAGAATGTCACTTTCCACCCAGTCAGTACTGCCAGATCTTCATACTTATAAATAAAAAGCGTCACATCCCAGAGTCATAGCTGATACTACATGTATAAAGGTCATTTCCATGGCGCTTAAGTTTAATAGTTGGACGGTTTTGAACTTTTGACGCCGGAACTATCATAGTTTTGCACGTGTCAATGACAAAAAGGAGTTCCGGCGTCAAAACCTCCCTAAGAACTAAACGCTCTGTAATTGATAAAAACTAAATAAAGTGTCACTCGGCTTGTGACAAAAGTTACTTGAAACTGATCATAATTAAATTTATCGGGGTAATAAGCTTTATCCATTGATGAAATATGTATGATAAGTTACGGTTTTGGTACTTCTGAGACCAGAAAAACTCCAGTGTATAAAAAACATAACAAGCCCTTGTTGCATTGTGAGATGGTTCCATGCCAGTATAGATTTCTATGTCCCTCTTTTATTTATTCGATCATATTAACTTCAGACGGCAGTTTTTGACTTTTTTTTAGCTCGTTCATCCACAAATCTTTTTCTGTTGATTACCAAACCTAAATCCTCGGATCTTTGGAATCTCATGTTTTGCATTTCTTTTCGTATAACTGCTCCTTCAGACAGCAACTGTCATTTTTCTTAACTGAACACACAGTAATGGCAGCATGTTGTTGATAATGATGATGACTGGTGATGATAATGGAGTCGTAATGTCCCTAGTGAAGCTTGAATAGTCTGTTAGTTAGGTGCATATCGTCTACATACCTGGAACAAATAACAAAAAATGTGAGTGAACTCGGGTTTAACGTCCCAACAGCAACTAGGTCATACGGGGACGGGAGATTGGTTTAAAGTCTCACCCAAAAGACCGGAGAAGCGGGGGATCAATCTTGCGACCCCTGGATAGGTAATTCAGCGTATCACCCACTACACCACCGCCGTTTAAATTACAACGCAAACTTAAGCCTCTTTTGATCTTTTTCGACCGGTGGACTTGTCCATCCTTATCATTTGGATGAGTCCATTACTTGTTTTAGGGTTTTTGCGTGGATGTTTTTATTTCTATTGTATTTTGCAAAGAAATTACTGTAATCAAATAGTGAAGAGCCTAATCAGACGCCTGGGCCTGCATTGTTTGCGCATGTCTCCAAACCGGGTTTCCGCCCTGAAAGGAGGGTTATGGTGAATCGGCACAGCTTCATCATATTCCCCCTCCATTTACATAAATCATATTAAAAAAAAATCATGACTTTCTGTTTGATTCTATCGTTGACAAAACCTGGGTCTACTCTCTATCATGCAGAGTAAACTCTTTAAAGAAAAGACCTAGACTGAGAAGACATTGGGGCGGGGGATTGCAGAGTTAATTCCCCTTAAAATTATTTGGACACCTTAATGCTAGTGAGACGAAAACAGTGCAGACCCCGATAAACTTTGTTCATCATCATCACTTCTTTCCCAATATTTAGGCAGGGCCACTTAGGTAAATATAATAATTATCACAATCAGTAATTTTAAGATAATATATATTATTGGCCTAACTCCCCAAGAATCATTAAGCTTAAAACCGGAGTCGATTAGCCTTTATTTATTATTCAGTACTTTTTGCGGTAGATGTGAAAAGAAAAGAACAGAACAGTTAGCGTTTAATGCAGTGCAGAATAAAAAAACAACAACGAAAAAACAGAAAAACTCGGGAGACAAAATAACAAAAATAACAGCTGAAAACAGGCTCTGATTTTTTCTGTTTAGTGTGAACAAAGAACAAAACCATTATGTGCACAGACTGTAATGAATTTTCCTTTTGTTACCTGTTTAAATGCGATATTGATTAAAGCTTTCAAATGTTTAAACAGATCTATCAAAATTTTAAATGCCAGACGATATGGTAAATACATATACTTATCGGTCAATAATCTCAACTTAATACAATTTATATCCCTAAAAGCTGTTTATACAACAGTTATTGTATTTATTACTGGTTTTATACAACAAAATGCATTATAAATAAACTTAATATGAATTAATTCCCCCAGCCACCCCCTACCCGTCCCACAAATATTGAATAATTTGTGTCTTCAGAGAGAGAGAGAGAGAGAGAGAGAGAAAGAGACCGAGAGGCTTACCGTGTCATTGGGCTGTTTATAATGGGAAATCTTCTAGGTGGTTTATCAATTAGAGAAGGTGGATCTCCATAGCTTGTTCCCCAGTTTGGCGGGCTCCGCTTCCACGAGCTGCCGGACGACGGGAGCATCTGTCGCAGAGTAGAATACTCCTCACACCTGCTCGAAGGATGAGAAGCGAAAATTGCACGTTCTGGCGACCTTTCAAAGCTCCTGAGTGGTGGATCAATTCTCGGAATCCAGTGGTAGTCTGCCTGCGGCAAACTTTTGGGTGCCAAAAGTTTATGTCTTGGTACCGGTGCAGTTACTCTTAAATCCGTGGGCACATATCGTTTTGTGACCCATACGGTCTGAGGCTCTGGAATATGAGGTTCATTTTTCATATATTCCTGCTCTCTTGCTTCTAATTCCTGTTTATATTTACTGTATGCGTGCTTATAAGCACCAAATGATCCCATACTAAGCGCCGCCATTTTTCCACTGTATAGTTGTTAAGGACGACGTCACAGAAACCCCTCATTCGGATAACGTTGTATACATATCGGCGACGATCGATCTCTTACAAATTATCCGAATGAAAGAATGTACCTTACATGTGTATGTGTAAGCTCTACCATTCCCGAGGTCAGCAATACATAAAACATTGTAATAGGCCTACAGTGTATTAAAAAATATTATTGCATAAATATCGGTGCCAGATGCTATCAGTAGGTATGTTTTAACGAACACAAAACCATGTAGATCTAGCCTATTAACATCGATTTTCACGCGCTGTTAATCATCTACTGGGCGACTTTTCGTATGCAAGTTGCAGGGCAATGTACTCCGTCAGCACTGCAGTACTCCAAGACTGCAGTTGAAAATATCCATTAAAGACTTTAAGGCAAGAGTTATACAAATTCGGATATTGTAAAAATGAAAGTGCAGACGACAATGAGTGAATACTTTGGTGAAAATTATTATGACTTGTAAAATGCTGCTAAAGGTTGCACAAACATTCACGGTACCTAGCTGACCATGTTCAGTTCAGTTCAGTTCAATTCTCTTATCGACGTTACCCAAGTGGCTCAACGGTACGTAACCATAGTTGCACACACTTGGCGCCGTGTGTCCGTCCAATGTCATTCAGTCTGTAATTGTGTCGTCGGTCAGCGCTGCCCAACCAGTATTTATGCATAGATGTTTGCCTGCTGCGGCTCCAAGTCAGGTTCTATCCGGAGAAGGAGGCGCGCGCCACACGAAAGCCACCCCAGCGGAAAATCCAGGGAAACACAGGCCAACCCCACCCGCAGAGGAGGAGCACAGCGAAACTCAGGTCCCAACGAGAGAATACGCAGGCGTTCCTTAGGTTTCATGGATGGGACCTGTTGGGGTCCCATATTACTTGCAGCCCTTAAATTTACCCTCCCCCGTATACAAGTAATTTGGTTCCGGGTGGAGGTCCCTTATTCTGACCTTACCCTTAGGTGGGGATGGACGCCGTTCCAGGTAGGGACCTTTTCAGGTACCTTCGGGGTTGTTGCACTTCAGTTATTTCAGTCGAGTAATTTTGCCAAGTGATGAGTGCAACCTAAGTTTGAATTTTGAACTCCCCCGTCAAAAGTGAGCATCTAGCTGACCATGACCTGAAACGAGGATTTTTTATAGACATGCATAGTGCGTGTAGGGATCAGCTAGGTAATAGTGATAAGGCCGAAATATAGTGCGCCAACATTTTCATTATTTTTGTAGCATTATAGTTGAATTTATGCAATAACAGCGATCAAACACTTTTTTCCAATGCATTAACGTTTGCAAGGTTCTCTGGAGCATTGTCGAGTTGACAACTCGTGTTACTCGGTTCGAAATTTTGTAAAATTACTATTTTGAAGTCGTTTCTGACCCCCCTGTAAACCATGCTGAATACACCACCTTTTCTGGGTCCCTTGGACCAAGATACAGTGCAAATGAACCTGTATTACGGGGTCACCTGTCTTTATGTCCTTTCCTTGGGTGACCCCTTAAAACAGGTTTGACTGTATTTTTCTTTCTTTTTTTTTCAGTTTGAAAAGCCAGGTAGAAGAGAAGACTTTGACTACCCTGATATGGCAAAAGAAGCAGGTACTGAGCACAAACTGCTGTAGGCTTTTTTACCCTTAAAGGGCCAGAAAAGCAGAGAACAAAATCATTGTCTTCCAAATTTCAAAACAAGTTGTTCACAGACTTGAGAGAAAGCATTGTAGATCCATATGAGGTGGCTGTTTGCAAAATAAACTATTTGCATTTCCGGCACTTTAAGAGTAAACCCGTTTTGAAAAGACTCTTCTCCTTGTCAATATGAACAGGTCCATTATTAACAAGTTAAGGGCTGTCCCATGTGCATTTGCAGCATTCGCAGTTATTTTTAATTTTGTCTTTTTCATTGACAGTCTTTTTCTAATTTTTTTTTCATAATCATCAATATGATGAACATGCCTCTCCCATTCTCACTATCAAACAGAAAAAGGGCGAATTATTAGCATTATGAATGAACAACAACAACAAAAAAATGGCTTCTTTTACAGCGGAAGTTCACTTTCCGCCATCTATGATCCAGGCTACCCGAGGTTAGGTGGGGGTTACGGTAGTCGAGTAAATCGAATATGTAGTTGCTCGTGCTGTTCAGTCAGTAACTCTTGTTACTCGAATTACTCGAGTTGACAAACCGAAACGGCTCCTGGAGATGTTGAAAACCTCGGCCTTCGGCCTCAGGTTTCAACATCTCCCTCGGAACCATGCAAACGTTAATGCATGAAAAACCATGTTTGATCCCTATAATAAATGCTTAGTCATGAACGGACTCAATTCAACCGTGTCTGCTATTTTCATTTCTTTGGTGTATTACTTGCTTTCAAAGGTTCTAACTTTTCAGAAGTAATTCGTCTTTACTGCAGCTGGTGCTGTGCCGTGCGGCGGCCGTAAAACGCCCCCTCCCCCCGTCCGCCCGAACATCATCTGACATCATAATCGGATTATATGAGCCGCGACGCGACAAAACCAACAATGTGGTTGTGCGTCCAGCGCAGACTCAGATCAGCCTGGGCATCCGCCCAGTCTGATCAGAGTCTTCGCTTTCCGCATGAAGGTAGCTTAGTCCCTCATCTACCCTTTAAGTGCTTAGCAAAGAGTCTGATCAGACTGGGTGAATGCCCAGGCTGATCTGAGTCTGCGCTGGGCGGACGACCACATTGTTGGTTTTCTCGTGTCGCGGCTCATATTTCCTAGTCTTTTGGGATCATTGAGTTCATTTAGAGTCATTTTGAAAACAGACTCTGCTTAAGCCGGTGCTAGGGGACGTGCCGGTGGTGCACATTTCATTACCGATCATAAAAAGACTCAATTAAACTAGGTCGTTGGGGCACCACAGATGACTTCGAAACATTCCCTTTCCACCTTGCCATGTTTTCAGCTGCCCTAGTTGAGCTGGCAAAATCCACCCCTGTCCACTCTTTAATATTGTCTTCCCACCTCTTCATCTGTCTACCTCTTCTTCCTTTTCCTTTCACTGTGCCCTGTAGAATCGTCTTTGCTATACCAGATGACCTTGAGACGTGGCCAAACCACCTCCGTTTCCGTTTCTTGACCAGCGTCAGAAGTTCATCATATTCTCAAATGGCTGCTTGGATCTTTCTGCCAACCTCCTTATTGGTTATATGGTCCTTGTACGAGATGTTCAGTAACCTTCGGTAGCATCTCATCTCAAAGGCCTGCGTTCTTTTCTCTAGCTCTGCTGTCAAGGCCGACGATTCACAGGCATACAGAAATATGGAAATGACAAGAGAGCGCATAAGTTTCATCTTTGACCCAAGGCATCTCCAAATTGGTTTCAGCTTGGTAAGAGCAGAAGTGGCTTGTGCGATCCTTGAGAGAACCTCCTGTTTTGAGCCATCATCTGAGACAACTGCTCCAAGGTATTTGAAGCATGTTACGGTACCCAGTTTCTGCCGTTTTACCTTGATCTCCCTCTGGATGCCATCTGCGCCGTTTGTCATAAGTTTGGTCTCCTCAGCACTGATCTACACCTTATACTTTGTGCAGCTTTGGTCGAGACTTTCAAGTAGGGCTTCCTGCTTTTCCTCAGCTAGAGTTCCTGCTCTTCCTCAGCTACAGCGTCTATGTCATCGACAAACCGCAGAATGGTACTGTTTCTGCCGCCGTCATGTTCTTGCAGAGCATCAGACATGATCCGCTCGAGAAAAAAGTTGAACAGGGTGGGTGACAGAAGACATCCTTGTTTTACTCCAACTGTTGTTTTGAACCAGTCTCCTGTGCTGCCATTCATCAGGTTTGCACTTGTAGCCCTGTCGTATAGCTGCTCAATGGTGCGAACTAGATTTGCACTGATATTGTTCTTCCGCATGCTGGCCCATAAGGCTGCATGCCATACCCTGTCAAAGGCTTTTTTGAAATCAATGATTACATGGTACAGATTCTGGTGATGTTGGAGATACTTTTCTGTGGTGCTCCTTCCTGCTCAGAACCCAGCCTGTTCCTCAGCGATTATCTCTTCGGCTTGTGGTTTAAGCCCGTTCAAGATTACTTACAGCATGACTTTGCTTGAATGACTGATGAGGCTGACGGCTCTGTAGTTCTGACAAACCTGTAGGTTGCCCTTTTTAGGGAGTGTAATAATCAGCGACTGAGTCCATGGGTAGGCCATTCTCCCATCCTCCAGAGCCTGTTACAGATATCTGCTAAACATCAATCGTCTCCCCGCCAGCTTGAACAAGTTCTGCTGGTATACTATCAACTCGGGCAGATTTCCCCTACTTTAGCGCTGCTACTGCAATCTTCTTCTTGGGGCTGATTGCAGTCCAGAACCGCATTGTCACCATAAACCTCATGGTTGTATAGTTCTGAGCAGTATTCTGTCCATCTGCTGAGAATCTCTTGTTCCTCTGTAAGGAATTTCCCAGACCTGTCCTGGATAGTTGTGGATCTACCCTGTTTCTCTGAAGTTAGATCCTTCACTAGCTGGTATGCTTTCTTGCTGTTGTTTTTGTTTAGGCAAGTTTCGATCTCCTCGCACTGAATACCTATCCAGTCCTCCTTCGCTTTCTTCACTGATTTCTGCTTCCCTGTATTCTTTTGCTCCTCCTGCTTCATACTTCTTCTTCTTCGTCTTCAAATTTGTCCTCTCATCACAGAGGTCGAGAACATCTCTGGTGACCCAGGGCTTTTCCCCGCGGCGTTCCTTCCCTAGTATCTACCAGGCCCTAAGGTTATAAAACTTTTTTCATGCTCAACTCAGCTGAGCATGAAATTTAAAATGCCCATTGATATAAAAATACCAAGAAATTCAGCATTTTTCAGGCTCAGATAAGCCAAGAAGGCTATTTTTCTGCTCATAAATATTAAAATGCCAACAATTGTTGGCATTTTTAAAATTAATGAACACAAAAAATTTCATGCTCAGCTGAGTTGAGCATGAAAAAAGTTTTATAACCTCGGGGCCTGACTGCATCAGATACTACTGTATTATATGTGTCGGTGTCCAACAGTAGGCGCGGTCATTGTTAACCCGGGCTGCGACCAATCCGGTATTAAGGTATTATTTCGGTAGTCTACCATGCTGTTTCTAGGGCAGATTCAGCCTGACGGAGCCCATCCCTCTCCAGGATACATTATGTTGACCACAGCCAAATTCCACGATTATTGTAAGGCTCGCCGTTGTCGCGAGCACATGGCCATTGACTAAAAGAGTTTTTCCGCCCTGGCCGTTGACGTCTTCTAGGAAGACTTCCGCCCAGTGATGTTGTGTTAACACCACCCCTTGCTGACCTATAGGGTTGGGAGACTCATGGAGGTGGGAGCGGCTTATTTCCTCCCATCAAGTCGTTGACTTGCCCACTGCCTATTATGCTGAAATCGTATACGCCGTTGGAACTAAAAATGTACATGCTGTTGAAAACGTAAACGCTGATGCAGGTGAGAATGTTAATGCTGTTAAAAACGCTAATGCTTATGTAGGTGAGAAAATACTGTTAAAATGTTAAAGACGATGCAGGTGAGAATGTTAATCAGGGGCGTAGCTAGGGGCAATTACACAGTACGCACACTTATGTTTTATACTTATTGAGGGCAATAATAGGGGCTATTGAGGGCAATAATAGGGGGTTAAGCCGATAATATATTTCAAATTTTCGTGTCTGTTGGCAGTAATATTAATATTATGCCCAATTAACAACATTTCAACATGAAAATGCGCAGGTGTGTGTTGAAATTTTGTCAATTTGACAAAATTTCAATACGCACCTGCGTATTTGCGTATAGGCAGCTACGCCCTTGTTAATGCTGCTGAAAACGTTAATGCTGATGTAGGTGAGGATGTTATGCTGTTAAATATGTGAATCATGATGCCAATGAGAATGTTAAATCGTTTTTGCTGGTAAAGCCTGATACAAATGTGTAAACATGTGAATGTAAATACTGAAGCAGCTTAACATGTAAATACAGAAGTAGTTGAAATTCTATTGTGTTTGAAACGTAGAGGCTGTTGTAGCTGAGAATGTAAATGCTGATGCAGCTGAGGATGTAAATACTACGAAAGACATAAAAGATGAAGTAGCTGAAATGTAAATGCTTCTTAAAACGTAAATGCTGTTGTATTAGCCCTGTAAATGCTGAAGTAGGAAGTAGCTGAGAAGGTTAATGCTGCTGAGCACAAATGTTCATAAAACTGAGGATGTATAGACACCCAAAAACACCAGTACAGATGCAGGCGGCAAAGCCACTTTTTTTCACGTGTTTACTTAGTCATTTTTTCTCACAATACCTTCCATAGTGGGTGTCTCGTGAGCACAACTCCTTGGCCACATGTCACTTTGTTGGTTTTGTCGTGTCGCAGCTCATTTAGGCGTTTGCAAAGTGAATGCAATCAGCGTTAAACCAGATTAAACAGACCAGAACAGATCGTTAGGAGTCAGTATGTATAGAGTCTTACGAAATCTGTCAGGAGTGATGCGTTGGTCCGTTTGTCTTCTTAAATGCGTTCACTTAACGTTAGATGTTGGTGACAATTTCATTTTTAAGCCATCTTTATAATTTTCCCCTGATACAGTATTTCAAACGGACGAGCTAACGTAATAATTTTTATACCATTTAAAAGGTCATTTATGGAGTATTTGGAAGATAAAATGAAAATGTTTATTTATGAGACATAAAAATAAATACACTGTCTTGACATACCCAACAACGTCAGTTTTTACGCTGTAAGACGTTGCAACGCACTCGCAATGCAAATTAGTTATTTCAGGTTAAATTGAAAACCAGAGCTCAAAATTGACAAAATTTTCACCGTCAGTGCGAGTGAAGTAATGTAAACTAACATCGGAATCCCAACAAGTTAGGCCTTTCCGTCTAGAAGAAAACTTAAGATTTAGCGGTTCAAGAAAAATGTAAACTTCAGATTTTTGGCACTAAAAAGCGGTACCCGACAAAGATCAAGGCACCACTAAAGAACAATACGAAGCAGAAATACAGTTGAAAATTTACTGACATACAATACCTATTCTGAATTTTTGAACTGTGAAATCAGACTTCGGAATGTATGATCCGATTTAAAGAAATACCAAAGATCTTACAGTTTGTCTTTGTCCCTTACAAATAACACTAAACTTTACGCGCAGGGTATTACCTGAAAGGCTGTTCCAGGACGCAACAGAACCGAAAACATAACATATACAATCAAGTTTTTTAATGTATTAATATGCAGCAATCTCTTTCTCGTGATCTTGCAACTGCTTATATCAGGCGACGTGCATCCTAACCCTGGTCCTGAGTCATTATCGTCCACAGTCTCATCCGCTATTTCAAATTGTTCTTTGCTGACTAGTCACAACCGTAGCATTATTCACTTAAACATCCAAAGTCTTCTTCCTAAAATAAGTACTAGTATTCTTGAAGTAGAAATGCAAAGCTATGATATTCTTATTTTTACTGAAACATGGCTTTCTCCTAGAACTAGCAACGATGATATCTATATTCCTAATTTCAATCCTCCATTCAGGAAAGACCGATTGGGTCGACTAGGAGGCGGTGTAGTGATATATACCAGAATAGGAATACCCTCAGTTGAAAGACAGGACCTACTGTACGACGACCTCGAGGCGATCTGCGTCGAAGTCAGTCTTCAGTCCCACAAATTCTTGCTATGTGGAGTTTATAGACCCCCTAATACAGGATTGGAATACTGGGACCTCATTGAACAAACATTTGATAACATGTCTAACTCATCTGTTGATGACCTAGTAATCGTTGGTGACTTTAACTGCGATATGCTGAACGACAATTCCTTTAATAAAATGCGCCAGATAGCTTGTTCTTATAATCTCCATCAGCTCATTGATGAACCAACCAATTACACAGAAAATTCCTCGTCTTTAATTGATCTAATTCTTGTAAGTAAACCAAACAATGTTCTCTACAGTGATGTAATCTCACCCTTCATACCAGATTTAGTAAGATACATGTACCATTGTCCTACGGTTTTATTCCTGAATTATCGAAAACCTCTTAACCAGGCATATAAACGCCATATATGGCTCTATGATAAAGGAGATTATGTTAAGTACAGACAGCTGCTAACTGATACTAATTGGAACCAAATTTTGTCTTCTGATGACTTAAATACAGTATTCTAACACGGTGCGCCTATACAGGCAATGTAAAGTTACCGTGTTTTATTCTGCAACAATTCACTGTTTCGGAGCGCGTGAGTCTAATTGCTGACGTCACTACAATTGCTGACGTAATTTTGTGACATTTTGAGACGTTCGACGGTGTAACGTCTCTTTCTCTTTCTGAAATCGCCATAAAAATGTACATTTGTCTTTGATACAGTTAAGAATATTGGCGGGAGCATGAACGCGCTGGCCGAAAGGTTGGGAGAGTTTGAATGAAAAGAATAGTTTTTCCGGCGATTTTGAGTGTTAGAATCGAAATAGTTCAGCTCTAGCATTGAATTGTTGAGTATATCCGCGCTCGTGATATGATCTACTTTACAACTGACCTCCAAACAGTGAATTACGTATTACTCAACAATTCACTGCTAGAGCTGATCTATTTCTTAAGTAAATGCAGTTACAGATACTATTATAAACTCAGCAAAAGCCAAAAGCCTCAATTCCAAATAAAATAGTAACAATCCGTCCAAATGAACCAAAATGGCTAACTAGTCAGATTAAAAGACAAATTAGACAAAGGAAACGACTGTTTAAAACGGCAAAAAGGGTTAAAACTGAAACAGCCTGGGCTAAATTCAGACAAAAACGCAACTCAGTTACAAAGCAAATACGTGAGGCAAAACAACATTATAACGAAAAACTTGCTAACGAACTCAAAGACACTACAAACTCAAATTCATGGTATAAAACTACTTCTAAGTTATTTTAATCTAATACAGACACTCACTCAATACCATATCTTGAAACCCAAAATGACTTGGCCGAAACAGAAACTGAAATTGCACAAGTTTTAAATACGTACTTTGCAAATCAATCCACTGTGGATGACACAAATGCTGCATTGCCTATCTTTGAATATCCATCTTATCCTCCCTTAAGTGAAATTTATATCTCTGTTGATGATGTTAAGGATGCTATTAGCTTGTTAAAGCCAAACAAAGCTTCAGGGCCTGACCTTATTACTCCAAAACTTCTCAAAGAAGGAGTAAATCAGCTTCTAGCCCCACTCAGATACTTGTTTAATCTTTCTCTAAGTTCAAGGCAATTTCCTGACTCCTGGAAAGACGCGAATGTAACAGCAGTTCATAAAAAGGACAGTCGATCACAGCCTAGTAATTACAGACCTATATCGCTTCTTTGTCATCTTGGTAAACTTATGGAACGTTGTATGCACAAACATATTTATAATTATCTAAAGCAAAATCACGTCATAACACCTTATCAGTCAGGTTTACAAAGTGGAGATTCAACCATAAACCAGTTAGT
This sequence comes from Ctena decussata, assembly GCA_963989385.1. Lineage (NCBI taxonomy): Eukaryota > Metazoa > Mollusca > Bivalvia > Lucinida > Lucinidae > Ctena > Ctena decussata. The sequence goes on along the minus strand of OZ022499.1, from coordinate 80,283,869 downwards.
CTATCTGAATAATAAATTTCTACAAGCGCTTGACGAAGGTAAAGAAATTAGAGTTGTATTCTGTGACATCAGCAAAGCGTTTGATAAAGTGTGGCATAAGGGCCTGTTGTTTAAATTGAAGTCCATCGGATTTTCAAATCAAATTCTGGAATGGTTCTTATCCTATCTAAGTAATAGACGTCAACGAGTTTGTTTCAAAGGTTGTAATTCGTCTTGGTTAAACATAAACGCTGGCGTGCCTCAAGGATCTATTTTAGGGCCGATTTTATTTGTAATCTATATAAACGACACAGTTAAGGGCATCAGAAGTAACATTAGACTATTTGCAGACGACACTAGCTTATTCAAAATCGTGACATGTCCTCTGACTGCAGCCACTGAACTTAACTTTGACCTTAAAAACATTTACGCATGGGCAAAAACCTGGCTCGTTGATTTTAACGCATCAAAAACAGTTTACCTTATTGTCAGCAAAAAAACGAACTAAACCCCATCATCCCGTCCTTACTTTAGGAGGAACGAACATTAACGAGGTAACACATCACAAACACCTGGGCATTGTTCTCTCCAGTGACGCGTCGTGGACCCATCATCTTGAAGTTATATTAGCCAAAGCATGGAAGAGATTAGGTTACATAAGACAATACAAATTTCTGCTTGACAGATCTTCCCTACAAAAACTATACCAAACATATATACGCCCTCTCCTTGAATATGGAAACATTTTATGGGATAATTGTACGGTTGAAAATAAACGTTCCGTTGAGAATGTACAGCTAGAGGCTGCTCGTTTGGTCACAGGTGCCACAAAACTCTGCAGCATTCAAAGGCTGTATGATGAAACAAAATGGGAAACACTGCAACAGCGTAGAAACTAACATAAGCTCTTCCAACTTTTTAAAATGATTAATGGTCTGGTTCCACCCTATCTTCAGCATGTTATACCCCTAAGAGTACAGCAAATAGCACGCTATCCTCTCAGAAATTCTCACAATTTCTCAATTCCACCGTCCCGCACAGTTACCTACTCTTCCTCGTTCCTTCCCTCCACATTGAGGGATTGGAATGCATTAGATCAAGATATCAAAGATGCACACTCTCTTCATACTTTCAAGAATAGAATTAACGGTCCGAAGCGCTACCCGCCTAAACACTTTGAGAAATCACAAGTATGTCGCGCAGTCCAAGTCCTACCAAGGGCGTAGCTACCTATACGGCAAATACGCAGGTGCGTATTGAAATTTTGTCAAAATTGACAAAATTTCAAAACGCACATGCATATTTGCATGATGAAATTTAAAAAAAAGGTAGACAAGTTTTCAATACCAGCTGCCAAAGTGGCTGAAATACTACCTTTCCATTTAAGGAGTCGAGTTTAAAGCAAGATTGTGCGTATCATGAAAATGCCCCTAGTTACGCCCTTGCCTACACGCACGACTTCGCTTGGAGTGTAGTAATCTCAGTCATCACCTGTATCAAAAAAATTTAGTAGACAACCCTTTCTGTTCTTGTGGAGAAATGGAAACCACAACGCATTATTTCCTTTTTGGTCCCAATTACATTCAACCCAGACAACACTATCTCTCTGTATTACCCTACCAACTTACCCTTTCTTTAATTTCAAATGGACTTCAAGACGTTACAACTGATGTAAATAATATGATATTTAAGCACGTACAATTATATACTGAAAGGATTTAAAAACTTCCACCCTATATTTTTGAATATCTCAAAAATGAATGCAGCTATGTGCACCAAAATTTCACAACGTGTATATTCTTTTATACCTGATTATGGCAGTATCACGAATTAGAAATCGTTCAACCGAATCGGCCAGGCATAAGCACGTGTTCATCGTGTTTTTAGTTCAGTTTACATACAGATGAATCACTTCATGTATACAATTTTCTGAGGAAACATTTGTCCTACAATTTCAAATCAACTTTTAAAAGTTTGAAGTCGGTCTGTGGCTTTATTTTGCATAACGCGCCTAAATATCGCAAACGGGTGCAGATTTTGGGGCCAGTTAAATGCTGAAATTTCAAAAATTGACGTCGCGAGACAATTTTATGAGTTAATTACGGCAATTTACAATCTCAGACGACGTGCACGGTTTACAGGAAGCTCCAAAAGCCGCCAGAATAGCAGATAACAGAAACTAAAATCCAGAGGCCATGACGTTAACGTACGTCGACGCCGTCTCCGTAATAGGTTTTGCACGACAGCATCGTCTGCAATCATAATTGCAAACCAACGTGAATGACGTAACAATATATAGACGGGAAGAAATCGTCTAAAAGAATGTTACATAAGATAACAACGTCATCTCTTAATGCATTTCAGAGATGTAACGCTCTTTTACTGACGTCATTTAAGTAAATGATTTAAATAAACTGCATAATCTTTGAATTTGCTGAGTTTCAAGCATTTTGTCATAAAATGTTAAACGCTGTCACTCGTAAAAGTATCATCAGCCAGCAATTAAAAAGTGGAAGTTTCTAAATTCTTTCAGTATATGTTGTCGCAACCAAGCGCTTTCAGCGGTAGGCAGTGACAATACTAGGAAATAAAACAAAACTGTGCATTGTCAGACAGTAGAGTCGCTGAACTAGTGTTTGTCACAGCATCCATGGAGCAGATAGGGTTAAAGGACCAGAAGCCAGTCTTTTCTTTTCTTTTCCTCTTATCTTACTGTAATCACTTTTATTTGTTCCTCATTCTCTTATTCTCAGGTGTTTGCGATTTCGGTAACTTTGTGAATATGTAGCTTATACAAAGCATTCATAAACCATTTGTATGTTATAGACACCGGCAGGATTGTCACATGGTAGGTTCTGCCCACGTACGTTTATTGTATAAAACGAATTATTATATACCTGATGGCAGACAGAATGCCGAGCCCTGTGTAAAGCTTTATACTCAAGTTTAATTAGAATCAATCATAATGTAACCGTCAATATAGTCTATAAGGTCCAAACTGGTTTATGCCCTCCACTGCTTGCACACTTTTATTTTTGACTTCTTGATACATATTTCTTGGATAAAAATGCCCGATTTGAACGATATGAATTCAAAATGTCATGCCATGTTTAAATTTGTGCTGCTGTGTTTATTTATCATTATGGAAATGAACTCTATAAGCCGAAAGCTTCCGTTCAGATCCATGTTTAGTCATCAGTGTTTTATATAACAAAGTATGCATGTATGCTTTTCTTCGCTTAGTTATATGTCTACTGTTTATATACATGTATGCATTGTACTATTTTTTTTTGAATAAATATTGTTTAAACCAAAGAAATACCAAATTTTCCAAAGCTAGCAGTTTTGTCCGCAACGCCAGATTTCTTAATTTTGCACTCTGGTTGGTATTTTCTGCGCATAAAAACCATATCAAAATCTAATATGAAGTAAATTTTAATCAGGCGGAAATGAAATACCTATGTCGAATAGTTCTTTACCAGGAATGTTTTTGGAATTTATTTCTGAGAGCCGATGTAAAATACGAATAAGCAACTCTAGCAGTTTTGTCCGCATATGTATTTGAACGTTGGTTACGTTTTATTGAAATCAATAGATGGATGGATGACTTGCAATTTTACGTCTTTTTCAACATATTTTTGTCATATAAGGATGATGAAAGGTTGATAATGAAAGGCTGTGTGCAATGGAACCCCGTTAATGTTTGTAAAGATTCTGGCCTCAAGCGGGGATCGAACCCAGGACCGTTAGGTCAGCAGGCCAGCGCTTAAACTTCTTAGCTAACGCGACTCCCAATTGACATGGAGCAAAATTGTAAGTTGTCTCGAAAATTAATATCTTCCGAACATATTCTGCTAGCTGTTGCAGCTGGCAATTAAAATAACATTTAATGAGTAATTATTTAAGAAATATTTAAAGAAATGCGTTGTTGCCATTGCAGTGAACTGGCAACCGAACTCAAATCTGACGTTACGCTAATTGTCAGGTTGCACTACAGTAAAAAAATGCTCATTATGCAAGCCCCGCCTCTTTGGGGGAGAGCTTTCAGGAGTATAATGAATATTTGCCGGCCCCTGATTGGTTTTATTATTAAAGTTGAATATTTTTTTGAATGTTATGCTTATTAATTATTATAAAAAATGGAGCTTATTTACAAAGCTGTTTTGCTACATTTTTGTTGGGGTTGAAAAATACACAGGGGTGCCAGTGAAAGTTTCGAGATTTATTCACTACAAACTACACCCTGTCAGCACTAAAATAGAATATGTCAAAAATATGCCGCATAACCCCCCAACTTTTTTAGCTATTACTGTTAGGTAAAGGTGTTGTTTATTCAATTCCATGCCTCAATTTGGAAAGTTTAGACCAGGAGAAAATTGGCAGTGCATTGACTTTGATCCATTTTGCACTGTGAGCTATGGGATTTTTTTAGTGTAGTGCCACCGTCACCAACATCTGACGTTACGTCGTTACGCTATTTAAATGCAGTAAAAAACCTCAAATCTTATGGCATTCCTTGGTTAATTTGAAACAAATGTAGAAAACCATGAACATACAATCAAGTCAAGCTACGCTTTCCCAAGAAATGCCGAAAAGGCACTTCATAAGTATTGTTGTACTGCTGTTCACATATAAAGCGGCTACTCTTAGATCAAGGTATAATAGTTTCTCGCGTTTCGAAGTATAGCGAGAAACTTTTGTCTTAATGGTCTGAATATTCATCATGTGGTCAGCTGGTCAGTTGTTTTTTAGTCAGGTGACTAAATCGTTTTCGCGCCGATTTGGCCGGCAGTGGTCAGTTCTTGCGAAGCGTTCTCAAAGTTCACTTCAGTTTCACAACTTCTTATATATGTGCGTTGTATTTGGGATACTACTGATTGGTTCAGTATATGGTTTGGTATTTTTGGATGAGGTCGACATCTTGCCCTAAGGTATGCTTTAGCATGGCTTCGACTCACGTTCCAGAGCATTTTTCCTTAAAGGTTTTTTATCTCTGATTTTCGTGACCGGTAGTATACTTGAAGGGGTTTAAAATACCTGAACATGTAGTGGAGCATTTTGTCAGTGTTTTACGACACGCAATTGTTAGTTGCGCAAGTCAAATTTGTCTTTCAGTTACGACATTAAGATTTCTGTCTCTACTGTACATGTATATCCTTGCTCTATTCATTGTGCATTAAACGCTCGCAACCAGCAAATCTTAATTGTTTTGCGTGTTTTACTGGTTTTTGATGATAGAAGTATAGTTAAGACCACTGTTTTACCTCGTGGCTCGGTCTTTCATATGACCGCTCGTGACATCTATGCGAACTGGGCGTCTTTGTCCATGTACGACATCTATGCGAACTTGTACATGTAAAATGGGAATAATGAAATATCCTTGCGGGTTTCTGACTGGTTTTAAAATTTTGGCCGCACAAATAATGATCAGCAGGAGTAAAAATATGGAAGTAGCCTGCACTGGAGCGAAAGTGCTGCAATTTAGCTTCAACACTGTGGAAAGGGTCCATAGGGACCTTTCCAATGAAAATATTCCAGAGGGACCTTTCCAATGAAAGACGAATCTGCATTTAATGCAGATGTAATGGGTTTACTATTCATAATAGCGAAAATGCTTCAGTTTAGCTTCAACACTGTGGAAAGGTCCAGAGGGACATTTCCAATGAAAGACGAATCTGTATTTAATGCAGATTTAATGGATATACTATTATAATAAAGTTCCTACAGCAAAAGTCCATTTTTTTATTATCTCTCAGCCCCGGTTCCAGGGGAAGGGTTTTGGAGCTTCAGCCCCGCAACCTGGGCCTCTGTGTTATGTATAATATATAGGCCTCCAGATAATAAGGATTATCTGAAGAGACATTTTGAGATAATTTATCCATGTGATTAGATTGGAATGTATGGTGTGACATCTCATTAGAATCGCCTTGGCGAGGCGACCCTAATGAGATATCTTAATGTATATTTTAAGGCACAACAGACATTATCAAAAATTCTCATCAAATTGATCCCTAATTATGTCAAGTTCTCCCCCCCCCCCCACACACACACAAACATCTCGGCACCTCCAAGCCCCACCAGCTAGTCAGAGCCCCACAAGTACAGGTACTTGATGTCTGGAGCCTGGTCTCTCCCTCGTATTTAAGGGTAAAAAGTCATCGAAACTGTAAACAAACTTGCACAGAGCACTTTTATAAGTCTTCTTCCTTCTGTCGTCTCTTGAACTATTTGTACTCCCGCTGATACAGCAGTGGCATTTGTAGTTGTAACTGTTAGTCTATCTCTTGTCGTATTTGTCGGAGTTTCCCCAGCTGGTGTTGTTGATGATGCCGATGTAGATTGCGGATCTGTAACTGTGTGAAGGATAGAAACTGAAAATACTTTCAAGGTAAATAGGCAGCCTTCAAAGGGAAGCAACTATGTAATTTTCATTTTGCCTTCCTTTTCACTTGTGTATAACTCTTAAAGGAATCCCCAGATGCAAATATGAGCCGCGACACGACAAAACCAACAATGTGGTTGTGCGCCCAGTGCAGACTCAGATCAGCCTGGGCATCCGCCAAGTTTGACTAGACTCTTTGTTAAGTGCTCAAAATGTAGCTAAGTGTCTAAGCTACCGCCATGCGGACAGCGAAGACTCTGATCAGACTGGGCGGATGCCCAGGCTGATCTGAGTCTGCGCTGGGCGCACAACCACATTGTTGGATTTGTCGTGTCGCGGCTCATATCATTTCAGTGTAGATTCCAGTATGGAAGGGTTACTGTCAACAGAAACCTTCTGACTTTTCACTCATTGTTACCGAAAGCGTCAAAGGAGTGCACATTTTATTTTTAAAATCTCAGTGACCTTAACAGTGGGAACGCCGAATTATTTGATATTTATCATGGAGAAAGGGCGAATACCATCATTTTTCATGACATATATCCGCCGGCGAGAGAAAGTCGATTTATTTTGAAAATTGTTTTTAAAATTGACGGAATAAGTCGTCTTTCTACGATCGCGTAAACTGTTCGAATGCCGAGTATCTCGGTGTTTAGTTCGGATCTAAGAGAACTAGGAAATTAAATTAAGATGTGAGGAATAAAATCCTATATTATTTTCGTCTGTGTGTATTTTGATTCGCCGACAGTACAGTGCCAAAATTGCGACCCGTTCGTCGATTGAATCTGAATCAGAGGAAATTCGAACGTTTTTTCGTTGCCATCTGTATAAAAATATCACTCCGCCATAGATACGCGTTCCCACTGTAATCAAAAGTCAAAGAATGACATTGGCTTTTGATAATCTTATGTTTTCCTTATTCATTTAGTTAACCATATTTACCAATTATTTTATAGCTAGGCTTAAATTTTTTTTTTGAGAAATCCACTGTTTGAGCATTTTCCCATATAAAAAAGCATAAGGAACCAAAGTTATTGCCATAAATTGGGTCGCGGCCAAAGTAGGGTCATTATTTGAACAAATTTTTTGGGGCCTGTTGCTATGTACTAAGTTTCAAGTTCATCAGATTTAAGCAACCAATCAAAGTCACCCATTTAGGTAAACTCTTTCTGACGAGTAGAGGGGGCCTCACAAAACATTTCTGTCAAATTTTTTATCAAGATAAATGCAAAGAAACAGCATTCTAATGCACTTACAAATATAACGCGACGTCTGATTGGATAACGTCAAACATTTGCGACAGTGTATTCTGCGATATACTGTCGCAAACCCAACGTCATTAAGTAACGTCGCATCTCATTGGCTGGCCTTTGGTTTTACGTTGCTGAAGATGCTTGAAATGGGTGCAAAATAGTACATTATGAAAGGTGAAAATGTGGAAAAGTGCATTAGAATGGGGATAACTGTCTTGAAATTTGTCATTTGGGGAGGTAAATCATCGGTTTTATGGTCGCAAATTGCGTTAAAATACGGAATGCTGGCGCGTCGCCGTAAAACGAAATATTCGACCATAAAATTGACGATTTACCTCCCCAAATGACAATTTTCATAACAGTTATCCCCTAAATGACTTCTAATTTCCATTTTTCCAATTATAAGTCTATGGCAGCTATAAATTTCCATAAAAACCATAGGGTAGAGTCGGGTAAATTCGGACATACAATTGCAAAAAGTGAAAATCCAGATGAGACGGCTCATGATGAGCCGTCTCATCAGGATTTTCACTGTTTGGCCAGTTATTTTTTGTTTTAGTTTCAAACAACTTACATATAAAGGAAACAATTTCTCTGTCCGAATTTACCCGCTGTCCGAAGTTACCCGACTCTCCCTTAGTTTCTTTTTGATTGAAAAATAAAATAAAATAAAATTAGATAGAATAAAACTATTCATTCGACCTGCCTGTAACAGCTTTGTGTCAGCGTTCACTAAAATTGGGCCTAATGGCTACAGAGGAAATGTCGTTTGAAAATGTAGATCGACGGACGGACGACGATTACCTGAATATTAGACGAAGTCTAATAAAATCATCGTTGCCGCCAAAACTTGACTTGATCTCTGTACGGAAGAGCGCATATGTCATGGAATTGTTATTCACCTGTCAGAAGATTTAGTTACATTAAAAATGTTATTATTTGCACTTTGCATTTAGTTTTAAAAATGTTTTTCACTTTAACGCTGTAATGATTGATAGAGTTAAGCAGAACGCGAGAAACGCAAATGCCGATGGCTTGAGAAAAAAAAAATTCTATGGTGCGAAAAGTCTTTCGTAGTAAAAAAAGTAGTTCTTTTCACTCGGTGCGTAAATTTACGGGAACGGACCTAATTACCGGGTCGGACCGGAACGGACCCTTATTATTCATATTTCCAGCCGATTTTTGAGATATTTTGATACAATCTACACGCGCAGATTAATTCAAGGCCCTACCTATGACTAACATGTATTATCTTAACTTGCAACCCCTGATTTTGATTTGACAATATCTGATAAGGACTATTGGCGAAACAAATCATGTCTGTCCGTCAGATAAATTGACGACTTATTGAAACATGATAATGGTGCTAACTGTACAATCGATATACAAAGTTTCCCTTTATACATTTAGACCACTGTAATGTTTCATTTTAAAGCTGAAACACAATAGCTCTACATATTTTCTATGGCTGAAATGTTGGTCATGATACTATGGAACAAAAATTCGGGAATTTTTGTGTTTTTCATTCGCTCCAAGTCTTGGAAGGAAGATAACCAGATTTTTGTATAAGGTTATATATGATTTTAAGATGAAACGCATATGCGTGGGGTATTAAGAGGCCTACCCATGGCGCAAAATACTCAAAGAGTATTTTGACTAATATCTCTAATTGATTTGCGCTAGATGGCATACAGAATATGTATTAATATTAAATAAGAGTTATTTAAATTTTTTTTACAAATATCTGCTGAAGATAGGGGAAAACGGGTCCGTTCCGGTGTCCGTTCCGGTAATTCAGTCCATTCCGGTCCGTTCCGGTAAATTTACGCACCCAGCTGTACTGAACCGGGTAAAATACAGTACCGTATCATCGGAAGCATATCGGAATGTACCGAAGAATGTCAATTTACGGACCAGTTTGGTTTCTCGCCATAGTGGATAACCCCAACATAAGGATACTGCTATTCAATATTGATATCAGATATATTTACAGCATTTTGAACTTAGCCAATTTTTATTTGGTTATTATGACATAGCGACAGGGTTTTGAACTTGGAATTTTTTCAATCACAGTAAAAATTTCTCATAGATACCCCATTAGATTTTGGTCCTTTTTCACATTTTAATTATTAAAGGCGTATAGTGTATTTAAAACATTGAGTGCAGATAATTTTGCGGGACGTATTCTGAAATCTTACTTGCAGCCAATTTCTTATTTCAACAGAAATAAAAAAAAAAATATTATTTGTTTCATATATGTCTTCTTTCACTTCGTCTTATATCTTTTTTTTTAAAGATATTTCTTGTTAGTCATATGGTTGTTAGAGGACTGCTCAAGGAAAATTACTCTAAACCTTTTGCCAAAAGACCTACTTTCAATGTTCATATTTTAAATTCTAAGGGTCAGCCCAAAGGTTTCAGGCATGGAGATGTTTTGCCCCATTTTTGGCTTTTGGGGAGAAGTTTTGGTCCAAATTTTGGATTTACCTATTTGTTCTAGACATTTTAATTTCTCTCTTAGCTCAAATCGGGAGACGTTAGCCAGCATAGGGATTTTTTTTTGAAATCGTCCTCATAGCTGAGCCCTGTAAACTATTGAAACTTAAAGTTGCAATTCAACAAAAATATGTCAAGGATAATATCTCACATGTATGCAAAAAGGTTCCGCTTCATCAACCTTATGCCCTCTTAAAAGAGTTTTGAATATTGGTCAGAAAAGTAACCTTACGTTGCCATGGCCACCAATCAAATTTAACGATTTAGTCAAAATTCGTATGGTTGTTAGATGGCCTCTACGTGAACATTTCTGTAAAGCGTAAAAATATCTGCAGTAACACAGAAATAAATGCTATTTCCTAGTGGGCACACAACGTCCAAATGACATCGTATTGACGCATCGACGTCAGTAGGACGTCATTTCGACGTCATGTGCCTGCTGGGTTTCCACTTTTCTGATTATAAACCTATGGAAGCTGTAAATTGCCATAGTAAAGAAAGCACATGGGAAACAATAATAAAATTACATATGATGTAGAAACTAATGTCATAAACATTTATGCAAAGTTTCATCTTCAAACTTCTTGTGGCTTCTGAAAACTTTTGAATGTTTTTTTTATTTTTTTTTTTTTTATTTTTTAGAAAATTAGCCTTTAGGTTGCAATGGCAACCGATCAAAATCAGTGATTTGGACAAAATTTATATGGTTGGTAGAAGACTACTCCAGGAACATATCTGTAATTTTTTTTTTCTACCTAAATCTCTTCAATAACATAGTATGAAAGCAAAGGTTAAACTTCTTCATTGTTAGAATTAGAACAATTAAAGATAGCTACCCTCTGCATTTTCTGTGCAGTTTTCAACAATAAACCCGTATCCAATTACAACTTTTATGCGGCACAGATACGCATGTCTGTAATTCTCCAGCGTCCTTAACCCGTAAAAATCTGTCCCAACATATAATTTTTTTTTTGTTAGAATTTTTACTGTAACGCTCTACAGCCACTGACACGACAAACCCAACAAAGTGGCATGTGTGCCCAGCGAAGATTCAGATCAGCCTGGTCAGTCACCCAGTCTGATCAGAATCTTCGCTTTGTGCTTAAAGGATAGTTGCGGATCTAAGCTACCTCCATGTCAACAGCAAAGTCTCTAATCAGACTGGGTGGATGACCTGGCTGATCTTAGTCTTCACTTGGAAAAACATGTCTTTTTGTGAGTCTTTTCTGTCCGTATGAAGCTAACTTAGACCCTTACTTCCCACAAAGCCCACAGCGAAGACTCTAATCAGACTGTGCGAATGCCCAGGCTGATCTGAGTCTTCGCCGGGCGCACATGCCACTTGGTTGGGTTTTGCGTGTCGCGGCTCATTTCTGCTGTACAAACCAAATTGATCCCCAAACAGTTAGATCATGTCCAAAAGACAACATACAAGGCACACAATGTTGAATCAGTACTGATTCAACGTTGATTCAACATGAAATGGAATCAACATTTAATCAATGTTGATTCAACAGTTTGTGCCTGCAGGGAAATTCGTCTTGGATTTAGAATAGTTTAGATTCTTTTAAAATGTTACTTTATACAATTATTTGAGATGGGTCTTTTTTTTAGACTCTTACATTTCGTTTTTATTTGTACCCTTAAAAAATGTTCCCCTACCAAGAAAGGGGGTAAAATGTAATTAACAGAGTTGTTTCCCTTGACTTTGTGCCCAGTCACCTTAAATGATGGCTTATAGTATTAGACAGTATGAAAGTATGCCCAGTCACCTTAAATGATGGCATATGATATCAGCCAATATGAATCATTATATACTGGGCAAAATAAGTTAGGGATCAAATATTTGCCTGAAGCGTAAATTATGAAAAGTAAATTATCCAAAAATAATTTTCTTATATTAAATACAGCTATCAAAGCGACACAGAACTGCATGAACAATATTGGAATCGGATCACGTGACACACCAGTAGAAACGAATAAACAGATATACACCTAAAACTGAAGGGAAAATTGGCATCATCACGGAATTGGATGTCCGTAATTCTCGGCTCTATCCATGCAAAACCAATGCCAGTGCTCATCGATATCTCTGGGGGTCTAAATAACTGCATGGCAGCTACTCGGTGTTCTTTAGGTAAAGCGCTAGAGGCTCATTTGGGGACTCGTTTGCCATTTTTCATGAAAGGCATGAATTAGTTCTCCAGGAGTTTCCTGAAGCCTCTGGTGATTAGAATTGGTGTTTTGTAACATCTGTCAAGCATGTTCAATCAGATTTAAAACTTGCGATTCACTAGACTTGTCCATACGGACGATAGCCTCTGTCCCAAGCTACTGGTTCATCACAATAACACTGTGAGGACGCGCATTATTGGTCCATTAAATGATTTAATCTGCCAATTTCAACAAAAACGGTTAGAAACAGACTTTACACAGCGAATTTGCTCACTTGCATGCTGGTAATGAGGCCAGGATTGGTGCGATTTCATAGAAATGCGAGGCGACAGTCGGCAAAAAGTGACACAAATTGGCAGCTGGGCCATTTGACCCGTGTCCTTTTCACAGATGAGTCCAGCTTTGAATGTAGATATCCACCATGATGGGAGAAGGGTGTGACGGCTGCCAGGTACACATCATGTACACTATGAATTAAATCGTGTCGCGGAATATGACATGTCTCGAGGAGGGTGAGTCATGGCATGGTGCGGCATCTGAATTGGCAACTGTGTGGACTTGCGCATGTCAGACAGAAGCGCTCTGATTGGTGTTCGAGTTAGGAATGACATGTTTAATCCAATTACGAGATTATTTGCTGAAGTTTTTGGCGATGACATCATCGAATCACAGGGCAAATGTGGTGGACCAGTACCTAGCGACAGAGACAATCGCCCGCATTGACATGTCGATTTGATCACAGGTTTTAAATCCGATTGGGCATTCTTTGGACATGTTACACCGCCAGTCCTGTTCACGAAAAGCTCCCTAAAACTCAACGAGAGCTCATTCAGGCATTTCGTGAAAACATGGCAAAGAGTCCCTAAATGGGCCTCTCGGAATTTACCAGAAGCGTACCGAGTAGCTGTCATGAAGTATTTTATGTCCTTAGAGGTCACACTTAGAACTGAAAATGATATTGCATGAATAAAGCCAAAAATAATGAACATTCAGTTTTGTGTTCATGCCAGTTTTCACTTTAATTTTAGGGGTATGCCTGATTATTCATTTCTGCTGGTGTGTCACGTGATCAGAATCCAGTATCTGTCATGCACTCTTGTGCAGCATTGTTAGATGTATTCAACAGAAGAAAACGCTTTTTTGAAACTTACTTTTTCCAATATAAAAATTTCAGTCAAATGTTTGATCCTTAACTTTTTTTTGTCCAGTATATGAATTGTGACTGTGGACAGGGCAGCAAGCATATTTCAAAAAGAGACGATAACAGGGCCGCGACACGAGAAAACCAACAAAGTGGAATGTGCGCCCAGCCAAGACTCAGATCATCCTGGGCATCCGCCCAGTCAGATCAGAGTCTTCGCTGTCCATTTGAAGCTAGCTTATGCTCCTGGCTACCCTTTAAACGCACAGCAAAAGGTCTGATTAGACTAAGCGGATGCCCAGGCTGATCTGAGTCCGCGCTGGGCGCATAACCACTTCGTTGGCTTTGTCATGTCGCGGCTCAACTTACAAAAACATATATTCTTCTCACAAGTACGTTGTTTTAACGAATTGTCATCGTTTGATGTGTAACAGCAGGGCACTGATCCACAGATTGTCCGACAGTAATTTTTAGCGTCGTATATTGAGCCACCAAGCTGAACTTTGTCCAGAGAATACTGCAACCACTCTTGTATAACCATTCGTGCCCACGAATTGCATGGGTTTCCGTCGTTAGCCACGGCTACATCTCCGGAATATAACAACAGATCTACGTCCCCTGGGCAGGTCATCTCCCCTGAAGCTGATGTTTGCCTATGATTATTACCTTATTTGCCGAAAAAGTTAAAAGTATTTGGACATATAGATCTGGGGTAACAGTGCAAACACAAAGGGCCGCGACACGCCTAAACCTACAATGTGGTTGTGCGCCCAGCGCAGACTCAGATCAGCCTGGGCATCCGCCCAGTCTGATCAGAGTCTTCGCTGTCCGCATGCCCGTAGCTTAGACCCTTAGCTTCCCTTTGAGCACTGAACGAAGAGTCTGGTCAAACTGGGCGGATGTCCAGGCTGATCTGAGTCTGCACTGGGCGCACAAGTACATTGTTGGTTTTGTCGTGTAGCTCAAATCAGACTGCTGCTAAAGCAGTCCGATCAAGGCCTACACTATTAGTAGGGGGTTCAGATGACGTTACGTCATCGCGTAATTTGCTTGTTGCGCGCTAAAAATACCCCCTTTTTACCATGTTGTATTGCTATAGTTTATAAGAATTTTGTCATGATTTTTCTGAAGAATAATGAAAACATCCTTCTTTTTTAATTATAGGGCATTTTCAGTGCCAAAAATTCTATTTTACACGTAAAATAACGTTTGATAACCACTGACCACCGTCGATTTCCTTTAACGTCATTATGACGTGGCCGCATTTTTCCGATTGTTTACAACATAGTGGGGTGCCTTGAAACGGTTTCCGCGGCAACGTGTAAGCGTGATTAGTCAGACTGACCAATCAAATAAATTCTGAGATAGTGACCTTTACGAGGTCGATTGCCTCGGTAAAATCCGATCGTTAACAAGAAAACTAGAGCAATTTGACTGAAATAAGCCGACTTTTAACAGGTAAATAACTGGTCTACAAAACTGAGGCACTCATATTTGAATTCTATGACCTATAATCCACAAAAAACATTCCACTTTTGTGCCATGAGCTATTTTATATGCCGCGGAAATCATTGATTGGAGAGATGGTATCGGCGATATTAATGACGTTTCTCCATCCGCCGTTACGCTAAATTTGACGTCAGGATTTTTCATCAGTTGATCGAGGGCTCCCCCGAAACTACGATTATGCATTCGCTATTTTATTGTGTTAAGCAAATTTAATCGAGTCAGTTTTGATCTAAATTATTGTGTTTTGCTATTTTCCATATATCTTTATATACAAAGCAAAGGAAAGCGAAAGTGAAAGTACCTTGAACATTTATTATTTACCGTATATAAACTTTGGTCGGCATTAATCAGAATTATTTGGCATTCTCCCCGCATGAAAATTATGTAAACACATACATATAAACATAAATTCAATTGTCATAAAACTCATATTCTCATATCACTTTCTGTCACAATTCAAAAGATTTTATTCCAAGTATCGCAGTCGACAATTAAAGATCAGCATACATTTAAGGAGTACTCGTAGCTCAATGGATTTAGCACTGAGCTAGCGGTTCAATTCTCGCTGTAGGCAAAACTCTTTTCACCCGTAAATAGGGTTCCATTGCACACATCCTTTCATTTTTCTCTTGTCGTCTCATATGACCGAATGCTCTTGAAAAGGTCGTAAAATGCGTCATTTCATCTATTTCGCCTGCCCCCTCCCATATCATAAAACACCACAGAAATATCAAAGAATGCCCACATAACAGTGCCTTTGTGTTGGTCAAACAGTGCAAAGCCAAGATGAATATCAATTTGGAGTTGTTTTTTTTCTTTTGTCAGTCCTGAATGAAGTTGTTATTTAAATTTGTATGTTTATTTTAGGACGATGTATATTTTGGTACCATCAATTTCTGTTATCGCACTAGTCTGCTGCGGCCGCTGCTGATGTTGGACTATGCACCTTAAAGTGTCCATAGTACTTTCTACTCACAGTGATAGAACGTCTAAATCAACCTAAATGAGAATGTGGGTTAATGAGCATATATATTGAATTACATAACTGTTGCAAAGAGTACGGGAAACAATGTGTTTGGATAACCAAATTTAGTACTACAGATGCGGATTTCCATATTCAACTTTTTCAATGTCTCTAATCCTCATAAAGGCTGAAATAATAATAATTAAAATGATGGGAAAATAGCTCCACAAAGTACTAGTTCCTTTCCTGGTTCCCCGTCGAACCATGCAATATTATGAAAAAGCGCGCCAGGTTTGTACGCTGTATTTTTACCGTTTATTGGAAGAAGCTCATTTTAGTTGCCAATTTATAGTACCCGAACGGTTTTAAGTGAAACTTAACGATGTTCTATTTGTTTAAACTATATCAGGGTCATTTACAATAATGACTCTTTAGTAAGAAGCTTGCAGCGATAACTCAAAATATAAGATTATAAAAATAAAGGGTCTTTAAGTTACTTACTGATCAGCTGACAAACATTGTCAACTGTTCAGCCAAAATAAATCATGAAAGGAGCGTTCTATGGTCAGTGAAGATATTTCAAGGATTTGTATCAGGTCTTTTTAACTAAGAATAAATTTTGAAATATCTTCTGGAAGCAAGGCAGACATTAAAGAAACAGGTACAAGAGACTTGGTTTCATTAAGCCAGTTCAAGTGCAGTAATTTAGTGTTGCAACTCTGCCAATGTCCCCCAGCACCCCGGCTTCGGCGGAACTATTTTCGAACTGACTCAGAATGAGCCCAATGGGTCTATTATGTAATATTCACTATGGTGAAGTATGGGAACACTTTTTATATGGCTGCCACATTACACTTAACATTAGTTACATTAAACCGACTTCAATTTAACTGTTTTCTAACTGTCAAATGACCACCCTAAAGGAATGGTAAAAATATAATCTGCATTATTATAATAAACCCGGGGATACGTTTCTAAGTACGGTGGTTGTGGGAAGGGGGTTGAGGGGGATGCAGTCATGGTTGCGTCCGGGCGATGGTGCCTGGTAAATTTCAGTGCCGAGGCGTCCAACTAATTTATATGGATAATAGAAGAGTAAGGGTCTACTATGTTTGCAGTAGTTGTGGGTGGGGTAATTTGGATATTTCTTCTCTCGCCTGTCATATCTCTTATTTCTCTCCCTCTCTGGGAGACAGCTCGACACAAATTGAAATACTGTTTCAAAGAGTTTTTAAACCCCATACTACCAACCAATTAACCAAGTACGGGGAGACTGATGAAATAAATGTTATCTGCTATTTATTATGGTCCCGAATGATCAAAGAACATATGTTCTTTACTCATGTATGACAACAAATAGACACGCTTGGATGAGCTATTTATTTTGCAAGAATATGTTCTATTTACTAACCAGAAGTGCATATTTTGCAATATAAGCATATCTTACAGATGAATGAGATAGTGACTTGTATCTGTTGCGAGAAGTGGTAAGCGAGACGTGCATTTCGGGCTTTACCTTCTTTTTTCATGGAAATGCAGATTTTACAGAAAGTTTGACCAACAAAAAAGCCACAAAATTACCTTGGAAACAAGTGAACCACTTAAAAATGCGCGCAAATGTTCCAGCTTTAACTAGGTATTGAGGCACACACTAGTTCATTTGTGAATTTGCTTTATCCCCTTTTCTCGTAATATCATCTCTTTCAGGTTGGCCGGCAAACACTCTTTACGTGGCCATTTTGGGCAAGCAAATGGCATCCTGGTTACCATGGAAACAGCTGAACCACTAAATAATGCTTGCAAATTGTAAAACTTGTATAACTGAATTGCGTTTAAGTACCTTTAGGATTTGTGACTGTTTCTAATCTTTTTTATTTTGCATTTGATGTCTTTTTATCATGGAAACTTTGTGTTGGCGGCCATTTTGAACAAGAAAATGGCCGCCATATTACCATGGAAACAAACTCACAAATAAAAAATGCTAGCATCTGGTGCAGCTTTTATAATTGCTTCATACATTGTATCATTTATGGGTGTTCTTTATCATATTCTGTCGTTTTGTCATTATTCTCTTCATATAAAACTCTGATTTCGCTGCCATTTTGAACCAGAAAATGGCAGCCTGGTTACCATGGAAACGAGCGAACCACTCAAAAATATTTGCTGAAGGTGCCGCCCATATTTCTGCATTTTACAGTGTATATGAATTAGACTATAAGTAGAAGACTTAAATCCCTGCCGCAATTTATGCTTAATGAATGAGAAATTCGGTGCCATCAGCCCGTATACTGAATACATTGGAGCATGATTACAAAATTAGTCGCAATGGCTTGTCGAAAACATGTCATAACTTTTGAACCAAGCACCCTATCCTGATAATGTACGTATCATTTTAAAGGAATTTGGATATGCTTTCTCATAAAATAGGTAAAAATAAGTATATTTGCATTCTCAAAGTAGAGCTCGGTCAAGTTAGCAGAACGAAAATTCTGCAGAAAATTCTGCAGAAGATTCCGCCGAATTTTCTGCAGAATTTTCTGCAGAAAAAGTGGTAAAGTTAGCGAAATAAATATTCTGCAGAATTTTCTGCAGAATTTTCTGCAGAAAAAGTGGTAAAGTTAGCGAAATTAATATTCTGCAGAATTTTCTGCGGAATTTTCTGCAGAAAAAGTAGTAAGGATAGCGAATTGAAAATTCTGCAAAATTTAGCAGTTTTATTTCTTTGTTCTGTCATCTATAGGCCACAAAATGTGGGTGCGCACCGTTTACCGCACTACTCTATCTCATATGTGGACCGAGATATTCACAAAAATCGCATATTTTCTTCTGCTGGAAAGTAGCAGAACGAAATTTCAGAAACCCTTTATTTGAAAAGTTTAATTTCTATGTTCTGTCATCTGGAGGCCACAAAATGTGAGTGAGCGCCGTTTACCGCACTACTCTATCTCATAAGTGGACCGAGATATTCACAAAAATCGCATATTTTCTTCTGCTAGAGAGCAGCAGAACGAAATTTCAGAAATCCTTTGTTAGCAAAGTTTGATTTCTATGTTCGTTCATATAGAGGCCATAAAATGTGAGTGAGCACCGTTTACCGCACCTCTCTATCTCATAAGTGGACCGAGATATTCACAAAAATCGCATATTTTCTTCTGCCGGAAAGTAGCAGAACGAAATTTCAGAAACCCTTTGTTTGCAAAGTTTGATTTCTATGTTCTGTCATCTAGAGGCCGTAAAATGTAAGTGAGCACCGTTTACCGCACTACTCTATCTCATAAGTGGACCGAGATGTTCACAAAAATCGCATATTTTCTTCTGCTGGAAAGTAGCAGAACGAAATTTCAGAAACCCTTTGTTAGCAAAGTTTGATTTCTATGTTCTGTCATCTGGAGGCTACAAAAGGTGAGTGAGCGCCGTTTACCGCACCTCTCTATCTCATAAGTGGACCGAGATATTCACAAAAATCGCATATTTTCTTCTGCTGGAAAGTAGCAGAACGAAATTTCAGAAACCCTTTGTTAGCAAAGTTTGATTTCTATGTTCTTTCATCTGGAGGCTACAAAAGGTGAGTGAGCGCCGTTTACCGCACTACTCTATCTCATAAGTGGACCGAGATATTCACAAAAATCGCATATTTTCTTCTGCTAGAGAGTAGCAGAACGAAAGTTCAGATACCCTTTGTTAGCAAAGTTTGATTTCTATGTTCTGTCATATAGAGGCCATAAAATGTGAGTGAGCATCGTTTACCGCACCTCTCTATCTCATAAGTGAACCGAGATGTTCACAAAAATCGCATATTTTCTTCTGCTGGAAAGTAGCAGAACGAAATTTCAGAAACCCTTTGTCAGCAAAGATTGATTTCTATGTTCTGTCATCTGGAGGCCACAAAAAGTGAGTGAGCGCCGTTTACCGCACTACTCTATCTCATAAGTGGACCGAGATAGTCACAAAAATCGCATATTTTCTTCTGCTAGAGAGCAGCAGAACGAAATTTCCCTTTGTTAGCAAAGTTTGATTTCTATGTTCGTTCATATAGAGGCCATAAAATGTGAGTGAGCACCGTTTACTGCACCTCTCTATCTCATAAGTGGACCGAGATATTCACAAAAATCGCATATTTTCTTCTGCCGGAAAGTAGCAGAACGAAAATTCAGAAACCCTTTGTTTGCAAAGTTTGATTTCTATGTTCTGTCATCTAGAGGCCATAAAATGTAAGTGAGCACCGTTTGCCGCATCTCTCTATCTCATAAGTGGACCGAGATGTTCACAAAAATCGCATATTTTCTTCTGCTGGAAAGTAGCAGTACGAAATTTCAGAAACCCTTTGTTAGCAATATTTGATTTCTAAGTTCTGTCATCTGGAGGCCACAAAATGTGAGTGAGCGCCGTTTGCCGCACTACTCTATCTCATAACCGGACCGAGATATTCACAAAAATCGCATATTTTGTTCTGCTGGAAAGTAGCAGAACGAAATTTCAGAAACCCTTTGTCAGCAAAGATTGATTTCTATAATCTGTCATCTGGAGGCCACAAAATGTGAGTGAGCGCCGTTTGCCGCACTACTCTATCTCATAAGTGGACCGAGATGTTCACAAAAATCGCATATTTTCTTCTGCTGGAAAGTAGCACAACGAAAGTTCAGAAACCCTTTGTTAGCAAAGTTTGATTTCAATGTTCTGTCATCTGGAGGCTACAAAAAGTGAGTGAGCGCCGTTTACCGCACTACTCTATCTCATAAGTGGACCGAGATATTCACAAAAATCGCATATTTTCTTCTGCTAGAGAGTAGCAGAACGAAAGTTCAGATACCCTTTGTTAGCAAAGTTTGATTTCTATGTTCTGTCATATAGAGGCCATAACATGTGAGTGAGCACCGTTTACCGCACCTCTCTATCTCATAAGTGAACCGAGATATTCACAAAAATCGCATATTTTCTTCTGCTGGAAAGTAGCAGAACGAAATTTCAGAAACCCTTTGTTTGCAAAGTTTGATTTCTATGTTCTGTCATCTGGAGGCCACAAAAAGTGAGTGAGCGCCGTTTACCGCACTACTCTATCTCATAAGTGGACCGAGATAGTCACAAAAATCGCATATTTTCTTCTGCTAGAGAGCAGCAGAACGAAATTTCCCTTTGTTAGCAAAGTTTGATTTCTATGTTCGTTCATATAGAGGCCATAAAATGTGAGTGAGCACCGTTTACTGCACCTCTCTATCTCATAAGTGGACCGAGATATTCACAAAAATCGCATATTTTCTTCTGCCGGAAAGTAGCAGAACGAAAATTCAGAAACCCTTTGTTTGCAAAGTTTGATTTCTATGTTCTGTCATCTAGAGGCCATAAAATGTAAGTGAGCACCGTTTGCCGCATCTCTCTATCTCATAAGTGGACCGAGATGTTCACAAAAATCGCATATTTTCTTCTGCTGGAAAGTAGCAGTACGAAATTTCAGAAACCCTTTGTTAGCAATATTTGATTTCTAAGTTCTGTCATCTGGAGGCCACAAAATGTGAGTGAGCGCCGTTTGCCGCACTACTCTATCTCATAACAGGACCGAGATATTCACAAAAATCGCATATTTTGTTCTGCTGGAAAGTAGCAGAACGAAATTTCAGAAACCCTTTGTCAGCAAAGATTGATTTCTATAATCTGTCATCTGGAGGCCACAAAATGTGAGTGAGCGCCGTTTGCCGCACTACTCTATCTCATAAGTGGACCGAGATGTTCACAAAAATCGCATATTTTCTTCTGCTGGAAAGTAGCACAACGAAAGTTCAGAAACCCTTTGTTAGCAAAGTTTGATTTCAATGTTCTGTCATCTGGAGGCTACAAAAAGTGAGTGAGCGCCGTTTACCGCACTACTCTATCTCATAAGTGGACCGAGATATTCACAAAAATCGCATATTTTCTTCTGCTAGAGAGTAGCAGAACGAAAGTTCAGATACCCTTTGTTAGCAAAGTTTGATTTCTATGTTCTGTCATATAGAGGCCATAACATGTGAGTGAGCACCGTTCACCGCACCTCTCTATCTCATAAGTGAACCGAGATATTCACAAAAATCGCATATTTTCTTCTGCTGGAAAGTAGCAGAACGAAATTTCAGAAACCCTTTGTTTGCAAAGTTTGATTTCTATGTTCTGTCATCTGGAGGCCACAAAAAGTGCGTGAGCACCGTTTACCGCACCTCTCTATCTCATAAGTGGACCGAGATATACACAAAAATCGCATATTTTCTTCTGCTGGAAAGTAGCAGAACGAAATATCAGAAACCCTTTGTTTGCAATGTTTGATTTCTATGTTCTGTCATATGGAGGCCACAAAAAGTGAGTGAGCGCCGTTTCACGCACTACTCTATCTCATAATTGGACCGAGATATTCACAAAAATCGGATATTTTCTTCTGCTGGAAAGTAGCAGAACGTAATTTCAGAAACCCTTTGTTAGCAAAGTTTGATTTCTATGTTCTGTCATCTAGAGGCCATAAAATGTAAGTGAGCACCGTTTACCGCACCTCTCTATCTCATAAGTGGACCGAGATGTTCACAAAAATCGCATATTTTCTTCTGCTGGAAAGTAGCAGAACGAAATTTCAGAAAGCCTTTGTTTGCAAAGTTTGATTTCTATGTTCTGTCATCTGGAGGCCACAAAATGTGAGTGAGCGCCGTTTACCGCACTACTCTATCTAATAATTGGACCGAGATATTCACAAAAATCGCATATTTTCTTCTGCTGGAAAGTAGCAGAACGTAATTTCAGAAACCTTTTGTTAGCAAAGTTTGATTTCTATGTTCTGTCATCTGGAGGCCACAAAAGGTGAGTGAGCGCCGTTTACCGCACTACTCTATCTCATAAGTGGACCGAGATATTCACAAAAATCGCATATTTTCTTCTGCTAGAGAGTAGCAGAACGAAATTTCAGAAACCCTTTGTTTGCAAAGTTTGATTTCTATGTTCTGTCATCTAGAGGCCATAAAATGTGAGTGAGCACCGTTTACCGCACCTCTCTATCTCATAAGTGGACCGAGATATTCACAAAAATCGCATATTTTCTTCTGCTGGAAAGTAGCAGAACGAAATTTCAGAAACCCTTTGTTTGCAATGTTTGATTTCTATGTTCTGTCATCTGGAGGCTACAAAATGTGAGTGAGCGACGTGTACCGCACTACTCTATCTCATAAACGGACCGAGATATTCACAAAAATCGGATATTTTCTTCTGCTGGAGAGTAGCAGAACGAAAGTTCAGAAACCCTTTGTAAGCAAAGTTTGATTTCTATGTTCTGTCATCTAGAGGCCATAAAATTTGAGTGAGCGCCATTTACCGCACTACTCTATCTCATAAGTGGACCGAGAAATTCACAAAAATCGCATATTTTCTTCTGCTTAAGAGTAGCAGAACGAAATTTCAGAAACCGTTTGTGTGCAAAGTTTGATTTCTATGTTCTGTCATATAGAGGCTATAAAATGTGGGTGAGCACCGTTTACCGCACCTCTCTATCTCATAAGTGGACCGAGATATTCACAAAAATCGCATATTTTCTTCTGCTGGAAAGTAGCAGAACGAAATTTCAGAAACCCTTTGTTTGCAAAGTTTGATTACTATGTTCTGTCATCTGGAGGCCACAAAAATTGAGTGAGCGCCGTTTACCGAACTACTCTATCTCATAATTGGACCGAGATATTCACAAAAGTCGCTTATTTTCTCTGGCTGGAAAGTAGCAGAACGAAATTTCAGAAACCCTTTGTTTGCAAAGTTTGATTCCTATATTCTGTCATCTGGAGGCCACAAAAAGTGAGTGAGCGCCGTTTACCGCACTACTCTATCTCATAAGTGGACCGAGATATTTACAAAAATCGCATATTTTCTTCTGCTAGAGAGCAGCAGAACGAAATTTCAGAAATCCTTTGTTAGCAAAGTTTGATTTGTATGTTCTGTCATATAGAGGCCATAAAATGTGAGTGAGCACCGTTTACCGCACCTCTCTATCTCATATGTGGACCGAGATATTCACAAAAATCGCATATTTTCTTCTGCTGGAAAGTAGCAGAACGAAATTAAAGGAATGCTTTGTAAGCATAAGTTTATTTCTTTGTTCTGTTATCTGGAGGCTACAAAATGTGAGTGAGCGCCGTTTACCGTACTTCTCTATCTCATATGTGGACCGAGATATTCACAAAAATTGCATATATTCTTCTGCTGGTAAGTAGCCGAACGAAATTATAGAAACCCTTTGTAAGCAAAGTTTGATTTCTATGTTCTGTCATCTGGAGGTCACAAAATGTGAGTGAGCACCGTTTACCGCACTACTCTATCTCATAAGTGGACCGAGATATTCACAAAAATCGCATATTTTCTTCTGCTAGAGAGTAGCAGAACGAAATTTCAGAAACCCTTTGTTAACAAAGTT
Source organism: Ctena decussata (assembly GCA_963989385.1). Classification (NCBI taxonomy): domain Eukaryota; kingdom Metazoa; phylum Mollusca; class Bivalvia; order Lucinida; family Lucinidae; genus Ctena; species Ctena decussata. Next base: position 80,259,563 of record OZ022499.1, on the reverse strand, counting down.
TTATTTCTTGTTCTGTAATCTGGAGGCCACAAAATGTGAGTGAGCACCGTTTACCGCACCAGACGTAACGTCAGATGTTGGTGACAATTTCATTTTCAAGCCATCTTTATAATTTTCTCTTGATACAGTATTTCTAATGGACGAGCAAACGTAATAAATTTTATACCATTTGAAAGGTTATTTATTGAGTATTTGGAAGATATAAAGAAACTCTTCATGTATGAGACATAAAAATATATACACCGTCTTGAATTACCAAACAACGTCAGTTTTTACGCTGTAAGACGTTGCAACGCACTCGAAGTGCAAATTAGTTATTTCAGCTTAAATTAATAACCAGAGCTGAAAAATCGACCAAATTTTCACCGTCGATGCGAGTGAAGTAATGTAAACTAACATTGGAACGCCAACAAGTTAAGCCTTTCCGTATACAAGAAAACTCAAGATTTAGCAATTCAAGAAAAAAGTAACTTTCAGATTTTTGGCACTAAAAAGCGGCACCCAACGAAGATCAAGGGATCACTAAAGAACAATATGAAGCAAAAGTAGAGATGAAAATTTACTGGCATACAATACCTATTTTGAAATTTCGAACTGTGAAATCAGACTTTGGAATGCATGATCCGATTCAAAGAAATACCAAATTTTCCAAATCTAGCAGTTTTGTCCGCAACGCCAAATTTCTTTATTTTGCATACTGGCTGGTATTTTCTGAGCATAAAAATAGTATCAAATTTTAATATACAGTAACTATAAATCAGGCGGACATGAAATACCTATTCCGAATAGTTCTTTACCAGGAATGTTATTGGAATTTATCTCTGAGAGCCGATGTAAAACACGAATAAGCAAATCTAGCGGTTTTGTCCGCAGCTGTATTTGTACGTTGGCTACGTTTTATTGAAATCAATGGATGTTGGATTGCTTGCGATTTTACGTTCTTTTCAACAGTATTTCAGTCATATCAGGACGATGAGAGGCTGATGATGAAAGAATACGTGCAATGGAAACCCGTTTATGTTTCAAAAGATTCTCGCCTCAAGCGGGAATCGAAGCCCGGACCGCTAGGTCAGCGGGCCGGCACTTAAGCTACTAAGCTACCGCGGCTCCCTATTGAAATCGAGCAAAATCGTAAGTTGTCCCGAAATTGTCCCGAAAATTAATATCTTCCGAATATAGATCTATTCTGCTATCAGTTGCAGTTAGCAGTTTACATTCATATTTGAAGAAATGCGCTTTGGCCGTTGCAGTGAACTGACAACATAGCTCAAAATCTGACGTTTTCTGACGTTACACTCATTGTCACCAACATCTGACGTTACGTCACCAATCTGTCTCATAAGTGGACCGAGATATTCACAAAAATCGCATATTCTGCTGAACAGTAGCAGAATGAAAATTCAGAAACCTTGGCCACCAAAGGGGGAGTCTAAATAAAGCATGTTTCCTGACCCCTATCAAAGTGGCTTTTTTTGCTGATAAGTGGCATCATGAGTCTACTTTATCACAGCATATGCCGTTTGATGGGGAGGCATCTATTTTCTGAGAAATAAGCACTTTAAAGTGGATGTGGTGATCACACATGTCAAATTGGTATATGTTCAATATTGTTATCCTATGTAGGACTTATTAATGCCTACGAAGGGCTTACTAACTCCTACGCTAGGCTAACTAGCTGCTACATAGGACTTAGTAACTTCTATGTAGGACTTAATAACTCCTACATAGGATTACTAACTCCTACGATGGACTTATTAACTAATAAGATAAGTCCTAAGTAGGTGTTAGTAAGTGCTACGTAGGACTTATTATCTCCTACGAAGGTGTTAGTAAGGCCTCGAAGCTAGTCGGATGAGCTGATGGCTGATCTGCACAGGTGGTAAAACACCTAGCCGGCCTTTTCTAGTGGCGCCACACAAATCACTTTCATAAAAATGCTTCAACGATTGGTGAAGACACACGTGTTAGCATGCCCTAGTTTTCATATTCTATTATGCAGATATCATTGCGTCTGCAAATAATTCCAGTATAATGTTTGACATTTACAGAAACTTGCAACTGGAAAAAGGGTTAAAGGTCTGCCATGATGAAAACAAATGAGCCGCTACACGACAAAACCAACAAAGTGGCATGTGCGCGCAGCCAAGACTCAGGTCAGCCTGGGCATCCGCCCAGTCTGATCAGAGTCTTCGCTGTGCGCTTGGAGCAAGCTTAGCTAGCCTTTAAGCGCATAAAGAAGAGTCAAATCAGACTGTGTGGATGCCCAGGCTGATCTGAGTCTTCGCTGGACGCACATGCCACTTTGTTGGTTTTGTCATGTTGCTCAAATAACAATTTCAAAGATTCTTTATGGATTTCATTTTCTGTTTTTAAAGTGGTGGCCACATTTGATGTTCGATCCCAGCAGTGTTAGTAAATTCGAAAGCCCCCCCCCCCCCTCCACCCCACAACCCTTGCAAGGATGTGTGAGATTACTTTTCATTCTGTTATATTAATATGGAAGAATTGGTTAATTTTTTAACAAGGCATATATTCTCTGAGCAAAATAGTCCAATTTCGTGCACTGTTTCGTCTGACATTTATATATACGTTCCTCGCCAAAATTTAAGCGTGCTGAAAAAGCAAATGTAACAAGATCATTGGAGATACTAACAACTGAATTCTAACTTTTTGTGGAAGTTAATGTATTCTGTCCTGATTGGTCAGCATGAAATTAGCAAGTTTAATTTAAATTTGAGTAACAACTGCACAAAGCCAGCACAAACATGCATGTGTGTGAAAAACACATTTTGGGAAGAAAAAAACCGTTATGATCTGCTGTCAGTATTTCTGTTACACCAATTACATGTTCACCAATTTAAGTTTAATGTTTTGGCGAATACGAAACTACTGCTTTTATAATCATTAAAAGAAGCATTATTTTCTCTCGAAAATGTGAATTTTGGGGCATTGATTTCTCTGCTCGCTCTGTGTATTGCTTACTCCAATTAATTTAAATTTGATGTTTTACAAAGCTAAGCATTGGTGTTGATGACGGAACGCATTTGGCTTCATAATGAAGGTTAGAACAACGGTTGTCCATCCGTCGACCACAATATGGCCAAGTTTAATCAATATCTATGGAAAAGACCCCCTATTTGCTCGTGCAAACAAGATACATGTAGCACATACATCTTCGGTTTTGTTTTTGTTTTGATTTGTCTTTTTTTCTTTAAGAGGATCTATGGGAAACATGCGCTTATATATGGATACCCAAGATGGAAAATATAGCTATAAAATCTCGGACGAGTTTGAAATCCAGTCATTTCCAATGTCAGTAAGGCATTAATGATGTTTGTCAGTGTGACCACAACACATCACAATTTTAACGCCTGTATTCTAGAACGTTACTCACACTCCTGATGTAATCCCTGAATTCACTCATTAATTGAGCGACTCAGAAGTTTCGTATTCTTAAATCTCACTTAGTCTTGCGTGATGAGAATTGAGTGATGGTCGAGTGAAGTGTACACCTCCCTCGAGCCTCACTCGTTTTTACTGACTCATTTATTATGTCCCCAGCTGCCGAACCGTTAATGGGCAAACTGGTTTGGTTAAAGAGCATTTTGGTTTGCTGGTCTGTTCGCCTGTCTCTAGTCTGTCCGTCCGTAACATGCTCTGGTAGCTGTGAATCTCAAAAACGGCTGATACGAGGATATTGAAATTCTTATATATGGAATGAATTTGCAGTCCCGTATTCGTCTTCTCAAGGGGCCTTGTCACTGAGGAAAAACGACGTGAAAAACATCTGACTTAAGCATTTTGTATAGAGATAGCCTTTTGGAATCTGAAGAAATATTTAAGTTGGCATGCGGTTAAACCAGTATTTCAATCATATACTGTTCACAAAAAGTAGGGGATTTTCAGGTATGAAAAATTGTAGCATCTACAACAAATGTGATAGTCATATGAAACGCTAAATATTGATAAGATAACTATCTGTTAAGACACTTTTCATGAAGGTTTAGACAATATATCCTGTCACGTGATCGGCATACAATTTGTTTCATACAGGGGGTCAGGACTAAAATGTGGTAAATTCGAACAAAAAATTATTCAAATTCTTCAACTAAGCTAACCGTTTTATGCACTTTTAAGTTTTGTATGCTAAAAGATTTTTTTTCTTCTTCAAAACTGTTATGTTGGGAAGAAAACCAGAAAACAAAATTCGTACAGGTGCATCGAGTTACCGAAATATTTAGACGTTTATGGCTTGCACTCATTATTTTGATGAAAGAGTGTGTAATTAAAATCTTAAAAAGTTCCTTCAAGAGCAGAGAATACATACAGAAGTAGGAACATGGGCCAGACTACGTAGTTTCGGCTAATAAAGCCTCGTCAGTGACCCTGACAATATCTAGTGACGAAATCAGAAAAAAGCACACTGTAAACCCAATTTTTCGTTTGTTAAATGAAGCATGACAAGTGTTTCTCTGTAAATTTTGTAATCTAAAAACAATCTGTTTCGACACCAGATTCGTGCTGACCCCCTGTCTAAAACGAATGACACGCAGGTCACGTGACAGGATACACCATCTAAATTGTAATGCAAAATGTCTTGTCGAATATTTGTCTGATGGATACTTGTCGTTTCAGATGTATTTGGTATTTTTTCTAATTTATACAATTTTTAATGACTTAATATCCCCTACTTTTTGTGAACAGTTTATCTTTCATTATCAGTCTTCCATAACTCGATACAACTTACCTTCTATTGACAAGGTCGTAGAACCACGTCATCCTGATGGAGGGCAAGGGCCTGCCTCTGCTTGCAGTAGGTGTTGGATTGGTAATGTTTTGTGTTGTTTGTGCACGACTTAAAAATATGTTTATTTAAAGGTATACTCCCTCGTATTTCTTTACAAAATAATTACAAAATTATGATTCTGGTTAGTTGTATGCAACATAATTAAGATTTGTTCAAAAAATCTTCAACGAAAACATCTTTGTTACGGAGGCAGAGACGATATATCAATGCGTACCCTTCTTGAATATTCACGAATATTTTGTAGTCATAAATTGACTGACTTCCACACGCGTTTCTGCAAGCATGTTTTGAATTTTATGATTGGTGGAGTAAATAACTTTACAAAAGCATTAACCTCTAATCTGTGCACGCGAGTTTTTTCAGCCAATAACTGTCAGAAGTCGATTAAAGAAAGGGCTTAAAATTATTCATGGTATAACTTTATCCTGATTAACTATGATTGCTGGGCGTATCCAGTCATTTTTGGCGGGAATGGCGGTCCGCTATGGCCGCTTTTTGTGTATTTTCTTAAATTCTCCTATTTTCAGTGACCATCACAAATCATAAATTTGGCAGATAAATGTAATTTTAAATAGCAATCATTATCATGCCTAGGATATAATGTTTTGTGAGAAATTTAGAAATTAATAGAAATATTGAGGGTGTTAATCTTTAACATTTTTTGTCAATGATTAAACTTTTACTGAACTCTCTTCCTATTTATGTCAATCCTATGAGCAGAAAAAAAAACTCCGATCAGTCTGCGTGGCTGTGCAGCGATTTGTCCTTTTCTTTTCCTTTTGGCCTTTCTTTGTATAGTACTGGTTTTTGTCGCACCTGCTTTAAGAAGGTGCGATATAGTTCACTTTTCTGTCCATCAGTCATTCCATCCGTCCACAATTATGTCGACCCTAACATTCGTGTCCATTATTCTCAATCTATGATACCTACGCTCATCAAACCTGGTATATAGTTTCGTCTTAGAATGGTCTCGAGGAACCTTGCACTTATTTTGGCCTATTTTTCATGCTCTAAAATTTTATGTAAGAAATTATGTCGACCCTAGTGTTCAAGTCCATTTCTTTCCATATATGATACCTGCAATGATCAAACTTGGTATAATGTTTTTTCTTAGAATAGTCTAGGGGATCCTTGCCTTTTTTTTTATTTTTGACCTATATTTTATGCTCTGTTGACTTAGTAAAATTTTACGTCAAAAATTACGCCAACCCTAGCATACTGATCTATTTCTCTGTCTATGATACCTACAGTCATCAAACCTAGTATAAAGTTTCTACTAAGGTTGAGCTAGAGGATTGTTGCACTTATTTTGACATTTGACCCATATTTCATGCTCTGCTGACTTTGTAAAATTTTACTTAAAAAATCACATCACCCTATCGTTTAAGTCCAGTCCCTCAGTCTATAGTATCTAGAATCAATAAACCTGGTATAAATGGACTTGTTTCAACCCTTGATCTATTTTTCATGAGCTACTGATTTTGTAAAATTTCACATCCAAAACTGTGTCAACCTTAGGGTTTGAGTCCATTTCTCTTTAATTACAGTGGGTGTAATCATCAAACCTTGCTGCTATTATTTGTACCTTTGACCTATATATCAAGCCCTGTTGACTTTGTATCAGCCTGGCATCCATGATATGAAAAAAGAGCATTTAAGTCCAATTCTCACTAGCTTTACCACCTATAATCATCAGACATGGTAATAAATATTTTCTTCAGCTGGTGTCTTCGATTGTTTGACTGCTTTATCCTTTAACCTATATTTTTAACTATGTTGACTGTAGAGCTTTATGTGTAGAACTGTATCTTTTCTAGTTTTTAAGTCCAATTTGCTCAAATTTCTACATAAATTAATCAGACCTAGACGGCAGGGTCACCAAAATATAATCAAGGCATTGACCTCTTCAAAAAATATGTCCAACCAAAAGAGCAATGCTTTTACTAGGCAGAAATGCCCTATAAGTTACCTTAGTGAGCAGACTTGCTCTTTGTTTTGTCCAATTGTCATAAGATGTTCCCCAGGAGGTTCAAGGGACCAAATCCGCAGCTTAAATCTCCCCTGTCCTCTCTAATTTCAAGAAAACATTTTGCTTAGCAGGCTTTCATTGTACGTACTCATATGGCCATTTATATCCCATGTATCTCTTTTTCGTCCAGGACAAAATGCTTGCGGCCTGGAAGTCTGTAAAGGTTATAGGTGAAGAATTAAATTCAGACACACAAAAACAATACATAAACTTAAGATTCTTTTATTATACCTTTGGCAATGGATCTATATTACCAATTCAATTTTTACTGTAATACCTGATAACATACGTATGTTGACTCTATGCGCTTGCTGAAGAGAAAATCTGTCTTAAGATGTGGACAAACTATACATGGCTAGGCGAAGCTGCACCAAAGAACAGTCTTTCATACAAAATTTCTGAAATTTCGTTCTGCTACTCTTTAGCAGAAGAAAATATGTTTTTTTTTTTGTGAATATCTCGGTCCTTTTATGAGATAGAGTAGTGCGGCAAACGGCGCTCACTCACATTTTGTGGCCTCCAGATGACAGAACATAGAAATCAAATATTGCTAACAAAAAGTTTCCTTAATTTCGTTCTGCTACTTTCCAGCAGAAGAAAATATGCGATTTTTGTGAATATCTCGGTCCACTTATGAGATAGAGTAGTGCGGTAAACGGCACTCACTCATATTTTGTGGCCTCCAGATGACAGAACATAGAAATCAAACTTTGCAAACAAAGCGTTTCTGAAATTTCGTTCTGCTACTTTCCAGCAGAAGAAAATATGCGATTTTTGTGAATATCTCGGTCCACTTATGAGATAGAGAGGTGCGGTAAACGGTGCTCACTCACATTTTGTGGCCTATAGATGACAGAACATAGAAATCAAATATTGCTAACAAAGGGTTTCTGAAATTTCGTTCTGCTACTTTCCAGTAGAAGAAAATATGCGAGTTTTGTGAATATCTCGGTCCTGTTATGAGATAGAGTAGTGCGGTAAACGGCGCTCACTCACATTTTGCGGTCTCCAGATGACAGAATATAGAAATCAAATATTGCTAACAAAGGGTTTCTTTAAGTTCGTTCTGCTACTTTCCAGCAGAACAAAATATGCGATTTTTTTGAATATCTCGGTCCTGTTATGAGATAGAGTAGTGCGGTAAACGGCGCTCACACACATTTTGTGGCCTCCAGATGACAGAACATAGAAATCAAATATTGCTGACAAAGGGTTTCTGAAATTTCGTTCTGCTACTTTCAAGCAGAAGAAAATATGCGATTTTTGTGAATATCTCGGTCCACTTATGAGATAGAGTAGTGCGGTAAACGGCGCTCACTCACATTTTGCGGCCTCCATATGACAGAACGTAGAAATCAAACTTTGCTAACAAAGAGTTTCTGAAATTTCGTTCTGCTACTTTCCAGCGGAAGAAAATAAGCGATTTTTGTGAATATCTCGGTCCACTTATGAGATAGAGTAGTGCGGTAAACGGCGCACACTCACATTTTGTAGCCTTCAGATGACGGAACATAGAAATCAAACTTTGCAAAACAAAGGGTTTCTGAAATTTCGTTCTGCTACTTTCCAGCAAAAATAAATATGCGATTTTTGTGAATATCTCGGCCCACTTATGAGATAGAGAGGTGCGGTAAACGGTGCTCACTCACATTTTATGGCCTCTATATGAACGAACATAGAAATCAAACTTTGCTAATAAAGGGTTTCTGAAATTTCGTTCTGCTACTTTCCAGTAGAAGAAAATATGCGAGTTTTGTGAATATCTCGGTCCTTTTATGAGATAGAGTAGTGCGGCAAACGGCGCTCACTCACATTTTGTGGCCTCCAGATGACAGAACATAGAACTCAATTTTTGCTATCAAACGTTCTCTGAAATTTCGTCCTGCTACTTTCCAGCAGAAGAAAATATGCGATTTTTGTCAATATCTCGGTCCACTTATGAGATAGAGAGGTGTGGTAAACGGTGCTCACTCAAATTTTATGGCCTCTAGATGACAGAACATAGAAATCAAACTTTGCAAACAAAGGGTTTCTGAAATTTCGTTCTGCTACTTTCTAGCAGAAGAAAATATGCGAATTTTGTGAATATCTCGGTCCACTTATGAGATAGAGTAGTGCGGTAAACGGTGCTCACTCACATTTTATGGCCTCTAGATGACAGAACTTAAAAATCAAACATTGCTAACAAAGGGTTTCAGAAATTTCGTTCTGCTACTCTCTAGCAGAAGAAAATATGCGGTTTTTGTGAATATCTCGGTCCACTTATGGATAGAGTAGTGCGGTAAACGGCGCTCACACACATTTTGTGGCCTCCAGATTACAGAACATAGAAATCAAACTTTGATAACAAAGGGTTTCTGAAATTTCGTTCTGCTACTTTCCAGCAGAAGAAAATATGCGATTTTTGCGAATATCTCGGTCCACTTATGAGATAGAGTAGTGCAGTAAACGGTGCTCACTCACATTTTGTGGGCTCCAGATGACAGAACATAGAAATAAAATTTTGCTAACAAAGGGTTTCTTTAATTTCGTTCTGCTACTTTCCAGCAGAAGAAAATATGCGATTTTTGTGAATATCTCGGTTCACCTATGAGATAGAGTAGTGCGGTAAACGGCGCTCACTCACTTTTTGTTGCCTCCAGATGACAGAACATAGAAATCAAACTTTGCTTACAAAGGGTTTCTGAAATTTCGTTCTGCTACTCTCTAGCAGAAGAAAATATGCGATTTTTGTGAATATCTCGGTCCTGTTATGAGATAGAGTAGTGCGGTAAACGGCGCTCACTCACATTTTGTGGCCTCTACATGACAGAACATAGAAATCAAACTTTGCTTACAATGGGTTTCTGAAATTTCGTTCTGCTACTCTCTAGCAGAAGAAAATATGCGATTTTTGTGAATATCTCGGTCCACTTACGAGATAGAGTAGTGCGGTAAACGGTGCTCACTCACATTTTGTGGCCTCCAGATGACAGAACATAGAAATTTAACTTTTCAAATAAAGGGTTTCTGAAATTTCGTTCTGCTACTTTCCAGCAGAAGAAAACATGCGATTTTTGTGAATATCTCGGTCCACATATGAGATAGAGTAGTGCGGTAAACGGTGCGCACTCGCATTTTGTGGCCTATAGATGACAGAACAAAGAAATAAAAACTGCTAAATTTTGCAGAATTTTCAATTCGCTATCCTTACCACTTTTTCTGCAGAAAATTCTGCAGAAAATTCTGCAGAATATTAAATTCGGTAACTTTACCACTTTTCTGCAGAAAATTCTGCAGAAAATTCGCTAACTTTACCACTTTTTCTGCAGAAAATTCTGCAGAAAATTCTGCAGAATCTTCTGCAGAATTTTCTGCAGAATTTTCGTTCTGCTAACTTGACCGAGCCTACACTATTCACTATTCCGTCTTCCGCGTTAAGTCAGTGACCTATATAGGTATTTATAGGTCACTGGTTAAGTTAAGTTTTGTTCCACATTTCACGGGGTGGTCGGGTGGTGCGAAGGTGGTGTGTGTAACTTCCAGTGTCTCGTTATAGTTACGGGATTTTCCGATTATCTCCGAGAGGGCCGGAGATAAGCAGTTACCTGTATACGGTTCTCAATTTAATAGGGAAATGTATAGAAGCTCATAAATAAATTTCATTTTCTTATTTTATATATTTTTCGACATTAAATTATAACGTCCAGCACGAAAGAGCATTTCAAGCTCTTTAATCTGGTATACAAATTACAGGAATGCGTCAATGAGAAGTTTCTTCCTGCTGAGCCCATAGTCTTCTTTCGATAAGGGACGAGTCATTTACTATCAGGTGGGGGGGGGGGGGGGGGAGGGGGGTCGGGTACATTTTCATTCGAGTCCCCAAAATTTTTCCGACCCCCCCCCCCCCCCCCCAATCTCACCAGAATTTTTTTTCCGACCCCCCCCCCACCAGATAGGTGACAAAAAAGTTTATGACCCCCCCACCATCCCAACACCCCAGCTACCCTTCACCCACATACTGTATTACCTTTTCTTTTAAGTCAGACTGACCTTAATCCAACCTGTATGAAACACAAAGTACATTTTCTTACTTTGACAGGTTGATAAATCATGCAGGTTAATGGTCTTTAAAGTTTGTCAGCATATTTTGATATATCGCACTTTTTCTCCCTGCATATGGCCATCCAGAAATCTGTTTGTTGAATGTTCAATAAAACTGTTAATAATAGTTATGGAGGGGGGTCTGGGGGCGCAGCCCCCAGAAGCCACAATAACTTTCGTCATGGCAAGGCAACTGGACAGCTGATATCACAAATGCATGCATTAAGTTTAATCCAGAACAAAATCATCTGCTCGACATGATTTTATAGACAATTGCATACTGTCTTACTAGCAATTTTATGAAAAATATCTTTTTTGGATATGAAGTGGCAAAGTTTTGTGTGTGATTTCTAAAAATGTCTCTAAGCTTGAGTTTAAGTTTACAAGAATATAAGTAACGGGGGGTCTGGGGGGCAAAGCCCCCCCCCCCAGAAGCTGAGAGATTTTTTAAAAAAAGAAGACTGATGGAAGAATTCTGACCCCCCCATATATGCCGAATAAAATATATGACCCCCCCTGCTCCATGGCTTTTTTATTTCCGACCCCCCCACCAGTACATCACCTAAAAAAATTCCGACCCCCCCTAAATGTACCCGGCCCCCCCCCACCAGGCAATAAATGACTCGTCCCTAACCCATCATCATCATATTTCAATTCTCATATCGACGTTACCCCCGAACCTCAGCGCCCATGTTTCTTAACACAATTTATTCAAAATACGCGAATCTTTGTTTTTGGACCTAAATTAACATTTACGAATCTATGAAAAACATATGAGCTGAAAGCTGTTATTCCACTGATTACAATGATGTATTTTTACATACATATCTAAACGGGAAATTTCTTCCCTGAACGCCTAATTTTGCTAACTATTGATTCGAAGATTGGTCGAAAATTTTCTAAGTTCTCTCTATTGAACATTAAGACACTGGCAAGGGAAGCAATCTCATTTGTGGCCAAGGGCTAAAATTACAGGTAGTATAGAGTTATCGATTTGACACCGTAACGCGTTTTCTGCCAGATGGGGGCGTCCTACTTATTTGAATATTAGTAGAGCAAGGGCTTACTGTGCTTGCAGTAGGTGCGGGTGGGGGTTGTTTGGACATTTTTCTCTCGTCTCTCATTTCTCCTCTTTCTCCATCTCTTTGGGAGACGGCCCGATATAGACTGAAATACTGTCTCAAAGGGCCATTAAGCCCAAAACAACCAACCAACAACCACATTTTACAAGATTTCATTGGTCAAATAACGCGTATGTCAAAATTTAGCCAATAATATCAAAGGTCAATGAATATTTCTTCTTCGTTTTTTTTTTTCAGTCGTACTGCACTGCCTGAATACTAGCACTCTGTCAGATGATAATTCAAAATGTTTCTCTTGTGTGTAAATTTACAATAGAAATTTTATCGAAAACAGACGCAGATATTCAAAACTTTCTTTCTTTTTCGTTGTAGATTTCTACTTTCGATTTGATACTCACAAACAAACATTGCATCATGTTGGTGACTGGTTTTGAATCCGGTCAATCTCAAGATTTACCGCTGTCCAATAGGACAGCTCAGTCTTGAGACAGGTCATTACCCCTACCCAGTGTCAAAATTACGGTAGCGGGTGTCTACCGACATAGCTCACTTGAGTCATATTTATGAATGTTATTGTCAACTCTTCACCTAGAGACATATTACAAAACACACTTCCACTGCGCCGATTATCTTCTTTTAAAGATTTTTTCTTGTTTGGACTCATTTAAGCACAAAATGGTTCATTTTAGGACTATACCGGTTATTATCATATTTACATATTTTATGTGGAATACATTTTCTATTTACATGGAATTTCATGATATACGCATGATGATAGATTTTTGGGACGTTGAATGAATGATTCTTTACAGACAGTGGTCTAGAGAAGAAGAGTTAATATTTCCACACTTCAAAAATAAACGGTAGATTTTACGGTAAAATAACTGGCAACCAGCTGCCAGTCCTTTTACCGTTATTTTTACGGGCGCCCGTAAAAATTGCAGGAATCGTCAAGCAGAGTGGTCCAGAAAAGAGTAGATGTCGTTTTGGTTAGATAGCCCCTCAACAATACAAAGTTATTTTCGAGTGCGCCAAGTTAACATAAAACTCCCATTTCGTGTTTTCCAACAATGTCTTACAGGCAAAAGCCCGTAAAAATAACGGGAAAAGGACTGACAGCTTGGTTCCACTTATTCTACCGTAAAATCTACAGTATTTTTTTTTTACAGTGCAGCTGCAATAACTGTTCAGATTTTTACTATATTTTTTACATCACAGGCACCTCCACGCCATTGCAGGCTCCTCCAGCTGTTGTTTTGAAAAATCAAGCCTTACGAGGGTTGTTCAGAAAGTTCTGATTCTCACCGAATAACTTTGTTTAGCGGCATAGTCATATGTGAATTTATTTTCAGTGTGTCATTCAAGTAAAAAATCATCGTAAATACAAAATGAATTTTTTTCAGCTGTTTGTCAGTCGTTGCCGTCAATATCCATTTAAAAATTAAAGAGGTAGCGAACGTTTACAATTCATTCTTTGCAAAACAATGCGTAGTTCTAATGACGTTATTGAAGTCGACGTCAACGTCATTTTCTAAGGCTGTGACACCTTCGTTTTTTACATTAATTTTGATTATTCGACAATTTCGAATTGGGCCATGCAAAAGATTTTCCTGCACTGTAAAAAAAATCTGTAGATTTTACGGTAAAATAACTGGCAACCAGCTGCCTGTCATTTCACCGTTATTTTTACGGGCGCCCGTAAAAATTGCAGGAATCATCAAGCAGAGTGTGACAGAAAAGAGCAGGTGTCGTTTTGGTCAGATGGCCCTTCAACAATACTAAGTTATTTTCGAGTGCAGCCAGTTAACATAAAACTTCCATTTCGTGATTTTCAACAATGTCTTACAGGCAAACGCCCGTAAAAATAACGGGAAAAGGACTGGCAGCCGGTTTCCAGTTATTCTACCGTAAAATCTACAGTTATTTTTTACAGTGTGGCAAGATTTTGAATGCTAAGGCATTTGTTTTCGTTTCGAAAAATGATGACTTTAGCAGACAGGGGGAATTTGCTACCACATAAAATGCAGATAATCCAAATTCAAATGGCAGTATGGAACCTAGATTGAATATAATTTCTGCGATATTTACAGGACACGGTTGCCTAGGGTTTGTGTTTAGGTAGCCATGATGAAAAAAAAAAGACTGCTTATATGTGAACTTTGACCTTCTACAGTAAAAATTCGCAGTGGCTGTAGGGTATACCCCTTTCAAAGACGTTAAACAAGGGCAAAACTATATGCCCCTCCCCACTTCGTGGCGGGGGCATAAAAATATGTCCTTTAGAAAATATACACTGCGTTTGCACACACTGTAAAAAAATACTGTAGATTTTACGGTAGAATAACTGGAAACCAGCTGCCAGTCCTTTTCCCGTTATTTTTACGGGTTTTTGCCTGTAAGACATTGTTGGAAATCACGAAATGGAAGTTTTATGTTAACTTGGCGCAATCGAAAATAACTTTGTATTGTTGAGGGGCTATCTAACCAAAACGACATCTGCTCTTTTCTGTCCCACTCTGCTTGATGATTCCTGCAATTTTTACGGGCGCCCGTAAAAATAACGGTAAAAGGACTGGCAGCTGGTTGCCAGTTATTTTACCGTAAAATCTACCGTTTATTTTTGCAGTGCAGTTGTACTGACATACTACAGCTTTATAAAGTTTCGCTATCAGAAGTTCTGTATTTATGATGCTAATCAAAATATGACATCACGATCAGAACTTTCTGAACATCCCTCGTATTTGTAGTCAGTCGACTACAATTTAGGCAAGGGGGTTTACTTAACATCAGTGTGCCGAGAAAAACAGATTCGTATGCAAGACCACTGCATTTAAGACTAAAAATGGCCGAATTTTTATGTTTTGAGTACTGAGGGCTGACATCAAAGCCACTTCAAGTCGTATCTTTGGTAAATATGGAAAGTTCTCGTGGATATGATGTGTGAAAAAAACTTAAGTCTATAAGGGTCGAATAGTATTTTTTGATTTTCAATAAACTCCCTGGTTATTTGTATTTTGTCAAAAAAGACGAATACCTACCGTTTGTTGTCAATTTTGACAGTCACAGGCGGCTCCAGATTCCTGTTACAACCGATAATCAGTATCTCCGCCGGAGGTGCCTGTGACATTTTACAAGGCGTGACAGAGCGCTCGTTTGCCTATGCAACGGTATGTTACAAAAAGCGCTTTGTGAGGCAGCTCCGAGGATGCCACGTAGCGCTTTTTTGTAACGTACCGTTGCATAGCCATTTGCTAAAAAGGCGCTACGTAGCGTTTGCATTAAGCAACTCGTCCCATGTTTTAATTTTTCAGAATGCTTCACGAGTGTCAGCGGGTAACGCACGGAACAACTCTGTCTAAAAGAAACAAAAACGCATGATTGATATCTCTTGCAACTTTGTTAATATTGCACTGGCTATGCTTTTCACGTAAGCCGCGACACGAAAAAAAAACAACAAAAAAAACAGCAACAACAAAAAATACAATAAAAAACAACAACAAACAATAAATTGTCATGTGCGCACAGTGAAGACTCAGATCAGTCTTGACATTCGCCCAGCCTGATCAGAGTCTTCGCTGTTCGCATGGAGCTAGCTGAGACCCTTGGCTACTGTTTGAGCGCTAATTCCATCAGCACGGTTTCAGAAATCTATAGAAATTCCTGCGCTGTTTCGATGGCTTTTTCTCGCTGTTTTGATGAGCACTTTCGCTAGTTTGATGAAACACCCGCAAAACAAAGTCTCTTATCGGACTGGGTGGGTGCTCAGGCTGATTTGAGTCTTCGCTGTGACACATGCCACTTTGTTGATTTTCTCATGTCGAGGCCCATTAGAGAGACGTTCTCAGTTAAGCTGGGCCATTAGCTATTAATTTTGTCCTTCGTATTACCTTTCTTTAAATTACAAAATGACGGTTCTGTTTACCCTCTGACGAGTAGCCCTCTGTCTAAAGAAGTAGATAAAAGTACCAAGACATGCATGCGTTTTGTTAGGCATTTTTAACACCGGTTCAAATAATGATACCCTGGTTTAAAAGGCGACGTTTTTAAATGTCGCAATATTGCAGTTGCAAAGATACGAACGCCGCACGGCTAAAAAAGATAAATCACTGCTTAAAGTCGAGTTCCATTATTAAATTCAGGTGATTTCTTACATATTCCCCCGCTTAAACAATATCTAAAGGGTATTTTTTGCTACGAAATGCGACTGGGAACTAATGTCGCAAATTTTATGTAACCTACGTCACAGCGGTAAATTCATGATACATGTATTAACTAAAATGGCCCGGCATCATAAAACTTACAAGATCACACGAAGAAATGTGTGTTTCTCAATATTTTATATCATTTGTGCAAATTTGCTCCATTTTGTATATTTCACTCGACTTCAAAATACATTACCCCAGCATTTTTCTGTAAGAATGTAACCTTACGTCACGGGCTTTTCTTAAAACTGAGCAAAGCAATCGCTCTGAAACTCATGTGCAAAATCCTGCCTAGTAACAGCTACAAGATGGTGTGCTTAGATTTCATGCACTGAAACATTAAATGGTACAAAAACGTTAAAAAGTGTGTACTGTAACCTACGTCACACGTAACCTACGTCACAACGTCACAAAGACCACGTTGTGAAAGCGTTGACGTCATTTAATTAAACAGCGCTTCATAGAAATAGAGGATATTTGACTTTTTCAGTGTAAGATCGATTTTTATTTCACCGAATGAACACCAAAAGCAGTATTTTCACGAGTGGCGAAGCCACGAGTGAAAATACTGCTTTTGGCGTTCATGAGTGAAATAAAAAATCATCTTACACTCAAAAAGTCAAATTTTCTATTTCTTTTATGCTTAAAAATTGCAATAATTCTGTTTATTCAAGAGCGTCAGGCATCACGACAGAAACACAACTTTTTGTCTAGCCATTTTGCGCCAAATTTGATGCTTCCAGCGTGTTTATTGGGTATGATATTGGTTGTAAACAAAGTTTGCAACTGAAAAACAGCTTCAAATATCATTTTGATAAACAGATCTCAAAACAATTGCCAAGAAAGAATGCCTACAGGAGACTTAGGCGGCCTGACGTCGCGTGCAGTAACAATGTTACGTTGTCGCTTTAAGTGACGTCATTAACGTCGTAATGACGTGCAAACATGCGTGACGTAATTTTTGTCAAGCGAGATAAGATTTAGTCAATTAATCAATAATAAACTTGAGGCTATTTCGCAAAAATCCTATTTCTGAAACAGTGAAATCGAAAGTGATAATTTCACTGTTTGAAACAGTGAGATTATCAGTTTCGATTTCACCGAGAAATCTCTATAATTCATTGAAAAGTATAAAAGAAAACCCATTTCTTCCAAAAAAGCAAAGAAAAACATTTTAAATTGAAACTAGCCAAAATAATCAAATGTCAGTAGATTGGTAAATGTGCAATGTTACGCATGTCAAAATAAACGTATGCGACATCGTCCTTCAACGTATATAAATAACGTCATAAAATACGCCATTTATAATTGTTAGGGTATGTCTCTAAACATGGTTGATATTCCATAATCTAAAACTATTATCTGAAAATATTTTAAAGCTTTGAAGCAGATATAATGAGCATTATTGTCGTGATTTTTCTTTGAATTCTGGCATGGTTGTATACATGGCCATTTTTGTCCGCGAATGGCCCAGCTTAACTGAGAACGTCTCTAGAACGAGACACAATATACACTGTATTCGGTGTATTGGATCATAATCTAATATGGCGAAGAAATGTATGTTTGCCACCCCTGTTGAAACTTTGATAACGTCATTGCAGTTTGAAGTTCCCTAGTTAGGGCTAATGCTTGCTACTAACGTATGAAAAAGGTTGCTTTATGACTAAGGCGTCAGCGCATAGTTATGCGGTTTTATCACAAATTAGGAATATCAACCTTTAAAAACTCAAGAGCTGTCTAATTAGACATGCGGTGATATAACAATGATTATAAGGCGGCTTGTGTTACGATGCAATCAGCGCTATACTGATGCTGACGAGTCGCTAGAGGATCAGGGTCCGTATTCATAAAACAACTTAAGTGGTTGCTATGCTGTTGCTAAAGCTGAATTTCTAGGAAGGAGATTCCCTACAACTATGAAATTTGCTCTGGAGGTACAGTCTTTTTCAGACTGTTTCTCCAGAGCAAATTTCATAGTTGTAGGGAATCTCCTTCATAGAAATTTGGCCTTAGCAACAGCATAGCAACCACTTAAGTCGTTTTATGAATACGGCCCCAGACCTTTATGTGCCATATTAGATTTTGGTCTGTTAGGCGCGTTAGTTTGACTTTAATTTGTGATTGCCTTTGAAAATTATGTTCATGTAATAAACATTATATACTGAACAAAAATAAAAACTTATTTCTAATTCCGGCCAGCCTAGTGTCACAGGGAGGAAAAAATCGCGGCACGACCGGGATTCGAACCCAGGGCCTCTCGCTTGTAGCGCAAGGCAGTACAAGTGTATGATTTACCTAACCTATACCCTGTGACACTAGCAAATATGTACTGTATATATGGATTTTTTCGAGTTGAACAGACGTCTGATTACTTAAATCATGAAAAATTATTGGTATATTTTTGTCCTGTCCAGAGTTATCTAACTTATTCCTATTTTAATAATTCAGATCAGAACTTTAGTTTGCGCATGCGCAGCAGAAAGTTTTCTTGTACGCAATAAACAGTAGATCCAGAACGCAGAGAAAACACTTTAAACGCTAATGTAAATTGTAATCACAACCTGAAAATAACGTTTTTAAGAGATTCAAAATTTTCAGATGATCTCCCTTTGAATTAAACATACAGAGATTTTGAGATGCCATATTTTCTATACCAGTGTGTCTTTTTTTTATTATTTTCTTCGAAATTTGTGTGATTGTCTTGCAAACTCAATGTCTTCATCATGAATTTATTTGAAAGCTATTTCTTAAATTGCCATACAGACTTTAAAGTGTAATAGAAATTCAATTTAAACTGAATTTCCGACTTCATAATGGCATGGACTGAGGTTTTTCGTCTGGTCCTCACGGGCTCCTAGTTGACAGTGCATTGGCATAAAAATAGCTTATAAGTCCATACAGATTGGATTCTATAATGGAAAGGCATTTTCAACTGAATTTTTATAATTTAAGCAGACTTTAACAATTTTGAATTCAGTCATTGTTTGGTTTTGGCATAGAAAACAGAAATGTACCCTTGTGACGTTTACAATAGCCTCAATATTACTGTATCTAAAGAGCCTTGAATTTTATGTGACTATGGTATTACCAAATGATTATTTTTCTTAAATCAAAAGATTTTGTATGTCTCACTTTTCCCATCCTACCGAAGGATGAAAATTAGCGACTGTCAAGGTTTTTTTTTAATTTTTGCTAAGTATATTAACGTGTAGCGCGATAGCGTCGGTGGCATACTTTGAACTTTTATATAATTGGAACTGAAAAAAGATTTCAACTTTATATTTATTATGTTAATAAGAACTGAATTATAGTGCAGCTTGATACATTTTTGTTATAATGCTGCGATGAATAAGCGCGCAGTGGACACAGTAACATCACTTCTCGATCAACCCTTGTATGTCCTACATGGTGTTGGTGGGACGTTAAGCCAGAGCTCACATTCTCAGTTTATTCTGACCTTAATGACAACCCGACTCCTCTCCTTAATTGCAACGCTCTGTTCCAATAACTTTACTGTGTAGAATCTGTGAAAATGACGTAAAAGAATTTCCCACCATACAGAATATAATAATCACCATCCTAGGGTAGAGCAACGGAAGGGAACATACTATGACCCCTGAAAAATAGTGTCAGGATGCATATCGGACCATTCCCTATATTTTACAGTTGATTGAACACATAAAAAATCACCTGTTGCGTTTAGCTCAGTTTTTTTTTTGTAAACGAAATTGCAAGAGTCTTTAAACTTATCCCATAGATAAATCTGGGGATAATCTACTGAAATCAGCCATGCATATCGGGCCATGACCTGTATTTCACGGATGATTGAACGTAGAAAAAATGAGCCACGACACGAGAAAACCAACAATGTGGTTGTTCACCCAGCGCAGACTTAGATCAGCCTGGGCATCTGCCTAGTTTGATCAGACTCTTTGTTAAATGCTCAAAGGGTAGCTAAGGGTCTAAGCTACCTCCATGCGAACAGGGAAGACTCTGATCAGACTGGGCGGATGCCCAGGCTGATCTGAGTCTGCGCTGGGCGCACAACCACATTGTTGGTTTTGTCGTGTCGCGGCTCAAATCATTTGTTGCGTTTAACTCAGTTTCTAAGTATACAAGGGTTAGAGTCTTCAAGCTTGCTGCAAAGATACGTCTAGGGAAGATCTACAGACAGCAGCGATGCATATCGGGCAGGTAGCTTTTTTATGGTCAAGTGATTCTGCCTTATATCTCCTGGACGATTTGATGCATGAACATGATTGCTGTGGATAATGATTCAGTGTGACCCAAAGTTTAACCTCAAACTAACAGTAGGTCACAGTGACCTATATTTCATGGTCCAGTGATTTTGCCCTATATCTGGAAGACTTTTTGATGTAAGATCATGATCCTTGGAATAATGACTCAGTATCACCTTTAGGCCCAATTTCACGTCAGCGAATTATTTGTAACTAGCACCATTATGAAGACATCACCCTTTAGTGCTCTTGTCTCTCGCTTTCTTTGGGACGCATGGATCAAAGGGGCTCAGTGGGACCGCCTGCGCTCGCTACTTAATATGTCGGCATCCTTTACTTGATGTCTGCAGCTACTATGTCTCGCGGATGGTATCAGTAAGTGTTTGGCCGTTGCCTATCGAGACGGTCCCACATATTTTTTTTCAAAAGTTTTAGATTCGGTGACACAGTAGCAGTCAAATGCAAAAATGCGTGTTTGTTACCCCATATATGGTAAAGGTATATGAGTTCTGCAGCGGAAAAGCGCTACTCGAGATAACCTCCGTTTTTATACCGCAGCTGAAGTAGGACTTGCTTAGAACACTTCACTCTGGTAGCACAGCTGAACTAGCGCTGCTTCAGAAGATATTACCCCTCGTAAGCGCAGCAAAACTAATGTTACTTGTACTTCAGAGGTCAAAAATCTTTGTCTGTGTCCTCATACAAAAATCTCTTAAAGTAGCAATTTTCCGCTGCATTACTGAAGGATGGTGTCATCTAAAGTAGCACTAATTCACGGGTGGTAAAAGTTCAAATTGACCTCCGCGGAGGTAAATAGAAAAACAATTTGACGGTTTTCCGGTAGGCAATTTGAATACATCCTTTCACGAATTCTCCCGGTTTAGTGACAGGGTTCAGGTCAGATTTTTCTCGCTAGAAAAGGTATTCCAGAAATCGGAGAAAGTCATGCTATATATATTTTACAGTTGTATATTGAGACCAAATGACATGGAACAGTTTTAAGCGGTGTTCCATAAATTACTTTTGTCCTCCAGGTTCAGTACCAAAAACGAAACTAGGAAGGTGTCCTGCACAGTTAAATCGGCTTTTTGAGTGCATTTAAAGGCTTTTTGAGAAATCTTATCTATGAAGTAAGACACGTAACTTATATAGCTGCGTTCTAAAAACACTTTCAAGAACATGCATGTTTTTGTTACTACACGCTTACCCAATTTTTGTCGGCGGTCAATTTCAAAACAATGATAACAATTTGACTAATGGAAATTAACATGGGAAAATTTAATCAGCTAATAAGAAAAAAATTCTCGCTGAATTTTCAGAAGCTAGGTATCAATGGATTTGAATGCATGTTTTCGTACTTATAAAGTACATTAGATGATATTTTTCATGTAACAGTTTCCTTTTTATCGTGAAATAGTAGCACAATAGTGCTTTATCTTTTTTCATTTGTTGTAAAACCAGACCTGTAATACTGATTTGTTTGTAAACATAGCACAAACCGATGCAGGTGAATGTGTGCAACTGAAACCAAATTCACTATTCATTATTATATTATATTAGAAAAGTTTTAACATTGTGGTCAATTTGAAAAGCGTGCAGAAAGCGTACAGTCAGATTGATTCCATTTCATCCCGGGAAAATATTTTTTGTTCTGCAAAGCTAGTCTGTTTTTTTTTCTTTTTTGGTTGGGGAAGGGGGGGGGGGGTTCAGTGCATATTAAATAAGTGTTTGGTTTTGTTTGGTTTACTGAAGTCAAATTGAAGTCCCAATAGCAAATTTTACTCTGATGTGAAAACATGAAAACTGAATAAAACTATTCAATTTCACCAACTACTTTTTACATGGAAAACCCAATGAACGATGCCTCTGAAAAAAAAGTATTAAACTGAGTCTACCGGTTTTATTATCACTGGTCATTCTAAATCAGCCGTAATGATGTTGTTATTGCTTTATGCTGATTATCCGTATTTCTATGTAACAGCCGCTTCAGGAGTGTAATCACCGCTCTGCTGGGGAAGCATGCGGGTGTCTTTGCCTTATATCTTCTTATCGGCTCAATCTAAATTGTTTGCATATCGGTTCTCTTCTCTGCACATATTGATATGCATGAGTTTTATTTTACAAGCAAAAGAGGGCCACAGGTTTGGTTTTATAACAAAGCAAGTGATAAAGCACTATTGTGCTATTATTTCACGATAAAAAGACAAGGTTACGTGAGCAATATTATCTGGTGTACTTTAGACGTATAAAAACATGCATTCAAATTCATATTGATACCTAGTTTCTAAAAATTCAGCATGCCTATTCTTCTTTCTAGCTGATTAAATTTTCCCATTTTAATTTCCATTAGTCAAATTGTTCTCATTGTTTTCAAATTGACCGCCGACAAAAATTGGGTAAGCGTGTAGTAACAAAAGCATGCATATTCTTGAAAGTGTTTTTAGAACGCAGCTATATAAGTTACGTGTCTTACTTCATAGATAAGATTTCTCAAAAGGCCTTAAAATGCACTCAAAAAGCCGATTAAACTGTGCAGGACTCCTTCCTAGTTTAGTTTTCGGTACTGAACCTGGAGGACAAAAGTAATTTAAGGAACACCGCTTAAAACTGTTCCATGTCATTTGGTCTCAATATACAACTGTAAAATATATATAGCATGACATTCTCCGATTTCTGGAATACCTTTTCTAGCGAGAAAAATCTGACCTGAACCCTGTCATTAAACCGGGAGAATTCGTGAAAGGATGTATTCAAATTGCCTACCGGAAAACCGTCAAACTGTTTTTCTATTTACCTCCGCGGAGGTCAATTTGAAACTTTACCACCCGTGTAGTTCTGCTGCTAAATGTGATGCCATCGGATAAACTATAGACCGAGCTCCGCTGCGCAACTACATTGTAAAAGGGGATGCCATCTGAAGTATCCTAGTTCAGAGTGATGTCTCTAGAATAAGCGCTCCTTCCGCTACCCTTGTGAGGGGCGGTGTCTTTTGAACTAGCGCTTGTTCCGCTCCGTTACTGAAGGGTGTTTTTTTTTTTTGAAGAAGCGCTATTTCTGCTGCGCCTCTAAAAGGGGACAGACTTAGTTCTGCTGTAATGAAAAATTCACCTGAAGTAGCAATGATTATGCTGCTGCTCTACAAACTTTGTTCTTAAGTATGTCTTATACATGTAATTGTATGTACACTTTGCCTAACGACATCTCCATTCATGAAAAACGGAACCCAAGGCTAGCCAGTAATTAACATGAAAAATACAGGACATCACTTATTGGGATGAGCAGTCTACTCTATTTAACATAGTTCCTTAAACCGAGGATGGCAAAGCGTGTT
Source organism: Ctena decussata (assembly GCA_963989385.1). NCBI lineage: Eukaryota > Metazoa > Mollusca > Bivalvia > Lucinida > Lucinidae > Ctena > Ctena decussata. Next base: position 80,235,791 of record OZ022499.1, on the reverse strand, counting down.
ATTTCTACACTGAAAGGATTTAAAACCAAAACTTCCACTTTTAATTGCTGGCTGATGATCCTTTCACGAGTGACAGCGTTGAACACTTTATGATAAAATGCTTGAAACTCATCAAATTTAAAGATTATGCAGTTTATTCGAATCATTTACTTAAATGACATCAGTAAAAGAGCGTTACATTTCTGAAATGCATAAAGAGATGACGCTGTTATCTATGCAACATTGTTTTAGACGATTTCTGAACTATCTCTACATTGTTACGTCATCCACGTTGGTTTGCAATTATGATTGCAGCCGATGCAAATCCTATTATGGAGACGGCGTCGACGTTCGTTAACGTTATGGCCTCTTGTTTTTAGTTTCGTTTGGCTGCTATTCTGGCCATTTTTAGAGCTTCCTGTTAACCGTGCACGTCGGCTGAAATTGTAAATTACCGAAATTAACTCATTAAATTGTCGTGCGACGTCACTTTGTAAAATTTCGGCATTTAACTGGCCCCAAAATCTACACCCGTTTGCGATATTTAGGCGCGTTATGCGAATTAAGGCCACAGACCGACTTGAAGTTTTTAAAAGTTGATTTGATATTGTAAGACAAATGTTTCCTCAAAACATTGTATACAGCAAGTGTTTCATCTGTATGTAAACTGTGCTAAAACATGAGGAACACGTGCTTATTCCTGGCCGATTCGGTTGAACGATTTCAAATTCGTGATACTGACATTATCAGGTATAAAAGAATATGTATGTTGTGAAATTTTGGTGGACGTAGCTGCATTCATTTTTGAGTTATTCAAAAATATAGGAGAAAACGCAGTGACGTCATCGATAAGGATTTCCAAGGTATTCCCCACACTGGTTGGCAAAAAGTCGATAATCAATCACGCTATATTGAACGTTTATTGGGTGATATTAAACTATGTAATCATGCAGTGTATTTTGCGCATTATGATGCATATTTTTATATACTTGATAACGCTTAGAAATGTAGGTATTTTAGTGTGAAATATTGTTCTATTCTCTCTCCTAATTCATTTAAATTGGTTCCACATGAAGTGCTTTTAGATGTACGTTTTAGCATGGACACTCTAAAATAATGTGTCTGTATCCGGTGTACATTTTGAAATTAAAACCGGTTGTTTATTGTTTATAATGAATGTGTCCGGTATTGAGCGGGTCTTTTGATAAGGAATGTCTTTAATTATCATATTTAAGAACGCCGCGGGTTTCCCACAGTGACAATGTCATATTAACTTGTATAATATAACCAACAGTTTTTGGCGGTGTGGCTAATTCAAATATAAAACTCGATTATTATAATCTATGACATTTTAATATTAACATGCTTGTCCGCTAATAAAATATAAAGAGCAAACAATGAGAGAGAGAGAGAGAGAGAGAGAGAGAGAGAGAATTTATTGTTCAGATGTCTTGAGCTCGGACTAAATACTATGGTAATTACTGCATTTCAAAACAGAGAAGATTCTCTGTTTATATATTATCCTTTACCGTTTTATCAAACGATTAGAGAGAGAGAGGGAGACAGAGAGAGAGAGAGAAACAGACAGAGTGAATTTGTTGTTCAGATGTCATGAGCTCGGACTAAATAATGTGCTAATTACTGATAGTAATTTCAAAACAGAAGGTTCTATGCTTATACGTGTATATTATCCTTTACCGTTTTATAACATTCTCTTTTGAATCGCAGTCATGAATATAAATTCATTTACTTATTTATATTTTACATTTTCTTATCCCTAAATCAGATCAATATGTTTTATCAATTTTGCATTACACCTCGTTGGATACAAGTTTCTATTACCCGTGTTCTATCTAATAATCAACTTGATTGTCGAAAAGGTTTAAAGGTTAAAATACTGATCTTTAGTACCTCCGATTTATTGTATTTTTATTTCATTTATTTATTTTTCTTTTTAAGTCAAAGTTATTAAGAGAAAAAGTCCTGTTCCGACGAGAGTCAAAGTATGTCGAGTAATTAAATAACTTTAGATAATATAAAATAACACTCTTTTTTCGCGCGACAAGCGATTAAAACAATATTTGCACTGGTTTTATCGGTTTCTATTTATTCGCAGCTTTCTAAACTATATTTTACGCATTTCAGAGGTTAATTTTCAGCAAAATCCCATAGAAGACCACTGTCTGTCGCTATCTTTTTGCCAACCAATCTGCCCACGTGATCATCCGATTACGTCACTCCGGGGATTCCCGTTATCTCCTATAGGGTGGAAGTTTTTAAATCCTTTCAGTATATTTGGCAAATGTGAACGAAAAAGCTAAGTTAGCACAAGCGGAGGGGATAGAAACCGACACTGAAAGTGATAAAAGAAAAAACAACAACAACAAGAAAATCATGATAAAAAATGGGAGGCATTAATTAAACAATTTAATGCGAGGCCGATTTAATCATGCGCAGTAGAAAACAACTGAGAAAGTTGAGGGAACTAGAAAATTGTGTCTGTAACATATGGACGATGCTCCGGTACTGCGCCAGTCACAGGACCGTGTACATCCCTTAAGCACATTTTAAACACAAACACTATCTAGAGGGAATTCATTGGAAACTGTAGGAACAGGTGATTATATAAACTCGATATCCTATAATGTGAGAAAACTACCCAAAATGACTAAGTTCAGGCCATAATTCAGTCAAAATTAAATTTATTTATATCAAAAAGCCACATTCACAATTTCATTATACACAAACTCAAAGTGCACCTATAATATGAAAAACTTCCGAAATAACTAAGTTGAAAAAGCCGTAATTTTGTCAAAATTAATTTTGTCTCCATCAAAACTCCACGTGCACATCTTCATTATGCCACAAGTACAGTCAAACCTGCTTAATATGTAATCACCTCTATTAAGGGATCACCTGTCTTAAGCAGCCACTTTTTCTGGGTCTCTCGGACCAAAATACAGTGCAAATGAACCTGTATGAAGGGGTCACCTGTCTTTAGCTGCCGGTTTTCGTCCTTCCCTTGAGTGACCCCTTAAGGCAGATTTGACTGCAAACAAGGTTTGCAAAAGATCCATTGAAAACTGTGGGAGAAGTTAATTCTTAACCATGAAGTGTGACAAACGGACGAAACGGACGGACGCACAGGCAGACAGGGGCAAATCTTAATGCCTCCCCCATCCCTTGACTATGGTTAAATGGGTGGGGGGGCGGGGGGGGCGGGGGTACCATCAAAAAGTAAAGACTAACCACAAAAATCATAAGTGACCTTTTAGAACAACCGGTTACCGAGTGCCTCATAGTAACAAGAAATTGTTCCATCGGCATTATGTTATTTCCCTTGTTACAGGGCTCGATCCAGGAATTTTGGGTAGGTGGTTCAAATTAGCTGAAGGAGGAGGGGTTGAATGTGAAGTTTGACCAATTTGTCCTGAATTTTTCCATGAAAATGGAATAATTTAGGCCGAAGAGGGCGCACCCCCTCTGGATCCGCAACTGTGTTATGTTGTAGGTCCTCCATCCGGTGCCTTATGAGCCATTCCAGCCTTCGCAGTTCTGTCTTTATGAAACAAAACTGTTTTACAAATTCTGCACCATCGTATTATTCAAAAGGTCAAGTTTTTCAAAATGATTTCTTGGTTTCTTTCAAACACTAATGTTCCGTAACATGACAAAACTAAGAAAGTCTGATCAGAGGCTTGGCTATGCACTTAAAGGGTAGCCTATCTGCATGCGGACAGCGAAGCTTGATAAGACTGGGCGGATGCTGGGTGCACATACCACTTTTTTATCATGTCGCGGCTTATTGTGCATCACAAATATCATTTATGTTGACAAAACCATCATAGTAATATTTTTTTCCACACAGAATCAAGGTTTGTCAGTCCTTAATCTTCCATTTTTCGACGCTCAAAATTATCCGTAGTTTTATTCACAATTAAAAATAATCTTTGAACGTGAAATTCATTCCGAAGATTATCTATGTGAATAAGCATCCAACAGCCTTAATTCTCGGTTTATGGGCGACGTGAAATCGGACCTAAGTTTGATATCTTGAAGGCTATTTGATGTTATAACATGACTGCCGGGGATAACGACTCAATATGACCCACAGTTTAACCTCAAACTAACAGTAGGTCACAGTGACCTATATTTCATGGTCAAGTGATTTTGCCTTATAACTTGAAGACTGTTTGATGCACAAACATGATTGTTTTCAGCATGATTTCGGCAAGTCGGCACACTGGATAAAACTATAAAAACAACAGAAAATTATGGTGGCTGGTTTGTGCCATTTCGTCTTTTCGTCTTTTCGCCGCAAAAAGACGCCACGCGAAAAGACGAAAAGACGAAAAGACGCCATGCGAAAAGACGAAAAGACGAAAAAACGCCAGGCGAAAAGACGAAAAGACGAAACCCGCCACGCGAAAAGACGAAATTGCAGCGCGAAAAGACGAAAAAACGCCATGCGAAAAGACGCCATTTGAAACTCTTAAATTGTCGTCTTTTCGCGTGGCGTCTTTTCGTTTTTTCGTCTTTTCGCCTGGCGTCTTTTCGTCTTTTCGTCTTTTCGCATGGCGTTATTTCGTCTTTTCGCATGGCGTTATTTCGTCTTTTCGTCTTTTCGCGTGGCGTTATTTCGTCTTTTCGTCTTTTCGCGTGGCGTCTTTTCGTCTTTTCGCCTGGCGTATTTTCGTCTTTTCGTCTTTTCGCATGGCGTTATTTCGTCTTTTCGCATGGCGTTATTTCGTCTTTTCGTCTTTTCGCGCGGCGTTATTTCGTCTTTTCGTCTTTTCACGTGGCGTTATTTCGTCTTTTCGTCTTTTCGCATGGCGTCTTTTCGTCTTTTCGCGCCGAAAAGATGAAAAGACGCCATGCGAAAAGACGAAAAGACGAAATAACGCCACGCGAAAAGACGAAGTAACGCCATGCGAAAAGACGAAAAGACGCCAGGCGAAAAGACGAAAAGACGAAATAACGACACACAAATACCCTTTCATTGATAACTGTATTGATTCCTAATACTAAGACAGATTTGTCTGAGTAAACAATATAGACTCATATCAGACTACTGCAAACGCAGCTACAGAAGCAGTCTGATCACAGAATTTGCCACTGAAATGCTTTTTTTATATATCTTTTTGACAGCTAAAAATTGTAAGGATAGACTATAAAATTAACGTGGGGTCGGCAACATTTTGGGTCACTATGGTACCGTTTAGATTGAATAACAAATTTGTGCCTTGTTGACTGAGACCAAACACAGATTTAATCAAGATAATCAGTATCTAGCAGTTAGGATGGATTTATTTTATCCGACAGAAAAATAAAAGTTGTTAAAAGTGAAAAGGATAGCTAAAAGTATTAGTATGGGGTCGGCAATAATTACAGTTATTGATTAAAATAATCTGGGCCATGTTGACTTAAAAATTAGCAGACGCAAATTTACTCATTCAGGAGCGTAGGCAGACCTATTACGTTGTTGTAGCAAGCATTTTTGAGAAATACAGTCAAACCTGTCTTAAGGGGTCACCCAAGGGATGGACAAAAAGTGGCTACTTAAGACAGATGACCCCATAATACATTTCATTTACATTGTATTTTGGTTCAAAGGACCAAGGTGGGTGCTCAAGACAGGTGATCCCTTAATAGAGGTGACCACATAAGCAGGTTTGACTGTATAGCTGAATGTATACACCTCCAAGAAAGATCTCTCTAATACTGAACATTCTGTCCCCTTCTGTCATATTTACAAAGGGGGTCAACTTTTGTGACATTCTATTTGCTTTCCAAGATAGGGAAGTGAAGCAAACAGACAAAATAGATTCTTAAATAGGTCTACTTTTAAAGGAAAGAATTTGCTCCTAGAGGACCAAATTCTACTTTCAAGAGCTGACCCTCCTTAAGAAAGGATGCAAAAATGCAAAACTGCTTCCCCTGAGGGTGGTCCCGTTCACCTTAAGCACAGATGCAAATATGTTGAAACCTGTGTCTCCATGCATCCTACGTAAAAATAACCGTTTTTTTTGTTTTATTTTTTTATTAAGTTTGAACAAGTAGATTTTCATATCTCGAGCTGTATCATAACATACGCAGAATGGTTACCAATGCAGAGCCTGACCAGACCACTCTTTTCCCAGGACACATATGTCCTAGGATTTAGGATCATAATGGTAACATGGTCCAAAATTATTACTTAATGCTAGCACCTATTCTACTATTTGCTTGTAATGTATTTTTTTAGTAAACTGTGTTACAATATTATTGTTCAAACTGAGAGATCAAGAGAATTGGGCAAAACGTCCCACCAATGCTAAGGTCATATGAAGACAGGACCTCGCGGTTTAGAGTCACATCTGAAGGACCACTGAGGCGAGGGTTTGTGTGTGTGTGGAGGGGTGGGGGGGGGGGGGGGTCGAACTGACTGCAACCGCTGGTCTAGTCTAGCCTATCCCATAATCTTGTGCGGTCGTTGGGGCACCACAGATGACTCTAAAACACTCCTTTTCCACCTAGTCCTGTCTTCAGCTGCCCTATTTGAGCTAGCAAAATCCATCCCTGCCGTTTAAAGAAGACTTGAAGAGGAAGTAACAGTAGTTGTGCCCCTTTGTAAAAAAGGCGGAAGGAGGCACATTTTCAATTTAAAATGGATCTCTCACAGAGGCGCCTTCAGATTAAAAATACTTCCTATAAGAAAGTGTTATAGCTTGAGCTGCAGCTAAATGATACCATAATATTCTTAAATATTGGGACACATAAGCCAAAGAGAAGTCTAATCAGGCTCTGCTCTGTCTGCGATTGGCACGCCTTTAGAAAACTATAAACTTGTCCAAATTTTGGGTTAGCTGCAGTTAAATGTATGTCAAACTAGGGAAATACCGTATCATTATTTTTTTCATACATCGAAGTACAACAATCTTTCAATGTTTGTATTCCATAGTTTGAGAGAGATTACAAGGTCAACAAGTGGTTAATCTTTTAGGCAGTTTAAGATCAAAGTTAAGATAGGCTGAAATTTGTTTGGAGTGTTTTACTCCAAAACATTAGGACGGCTCATTTTCTTTTCTGTCCGTTCAGTAGAAATACCATAATGACTTCTTTCCTCATATTTTTGGTAATGTTTTTAAAAGAACAGTTTAGCGGCAAAAGCTGCAAACCGTGATTAGTACACTTCTTTACAGATTGCATTCTGATCAGGGTCTACACAGTTTAAAAAAGAAACACCTGTCTAAGTATTCAGAGTATTAACTGCATTTAGAATACTGGGATATATTGATATATCTTAATGCAAAACACGTGATGCGAAAAGACGAAAAGACGAAAAGACGCCATGCGAAAAGACTAAAAGACGAAATAACGCCACGCGAAAAGACGAAATAACGCCACGCGAAAAGACGAAAAGACGAAATAACGCCATGCAAAAAGACGAAAAGACGCCAGGCGAAAAGACGAAAAGACGAAAAAATGCCACGCGAAAAGACGACAATTTAAGAGAATCAAATGGCGTCTTTTCGCATGGCGTTTTTTCGTCTTTTCGCGCTGCAATTTCGTCTTTTCGCGTGGCGGGTTTCGTCTTTTCGTCTTTTCGCCTGGCGTTATTTCGTCTTTTCGTCTTTTCGCCTGGCGTTTTTTCGTCTTTTCGTCTTTTCGCATGGCGTCTTTTCGTCTTTTCGTCTTTTCGCGTGGCGTCTTTTCGCGGCGAAAAGACGAAAAGACGAAATGGCACAAACCAGCCACCATAGAAAATAGCTGAATAACTTACCGTAACTAGCATAACTTGTCGTGTTTTCATTTGGTACTGAAAGAAAAAACGATACATTGACATTATGTCGGCAATTGCGATGGTTTTGAATTTTAATAACCTTTAGTATAGCTCCGTTTACCCGATTCATGCCCGCAGTACTTTATTTCTTTATGTCTCCATTGTCATGATTGTGGCTGATCAAAGCTGTTGTTGTTTCCTCTTGTCTATAGGCGTCCAAATAGGAGCCGCAACACGAGAAAACAAAATGGTTGTGCGCCCAGCGCAGACTCAGAAAAGTCTGGGCATTAGCCCAGTCGATCAGGCTCTCTGCTAAGCGCTTAAAGGTCAGCTAAGGGTCAAAGCTACCTCCATGCGGACAGCGAAGACTCTTATTAGACTGGGCGGATGCCCAGGCTGATCTGAGTCTGCGCTGGTCGCACAACCAATTTATTGTTTTCAAGTGTCGCGGCTCAATATGTTCTTTTCATTCTGATGTCTGTATAAAAGGTGGGTTATAGTGCTCAACAAATTCATACTTTTATCAGGCTAGCTTTGTTACTGCAGTCAAGGGTCAAAAGCAATGCCACAAAATTATTTTCCCATAGATTTTAGTGTACTAACATGTTTACAAGAAAAAATGCCGTTCTCCCAGAATAAGCATAAAATAATGTTTATGCTTAAAAAGCTAAAAATGAACACTGCAGTCAACATTGTTTACATTACTAAATTCTGGCCCCTAAGTTTATGATACGGACTGTCAGTCTTAGCATAAATTTTGAAATTAACACGTGTCCATTGACGCTAATGGCGACGCCAAGAAAAAGATGGACCAAAAACTCAAACGAAACAAAAAATGTCTTTAAAAAAGATAATCGGCTTAGATTGAATAGAAGTGTGTATTGTAATATGTATGAGTCAGCTAAATGTAAGATATCGAATGTGCTGATCAGATCGTTCGGATGCGCATGTTGATATGCATATTTGTTGTTGGTGTTGGGGTATGCTGTTGAATTTTGATGGGGGTCTGTCAGTGTTGCATGTAACAATGAACACTGGTTGGCTGACAGCCCCACATATAACCTTAAAAGTGTTGCACTTCCAACACAACAGCAACAACTAAGCCAGCAATAATTATTTAATTTCGACTTCGATTTCTGTGTCAAGTTATCTTGTTGGTTTTATATTTTACATGAGCGACATAACGGACAAAATGTTCTTTGGCAAAAAGCGATTTGGACCGAAATATCTGGATTCATCACGACACGGTTTATAGGCCAACAGTCAATTGAATCTGAGAGTAGAGAGACAAAGCGAAAGTAAGCTACTTGCATCAAAATATCGGGCGTATATATGTTGGCCGATGAAATACTTTTCAAATCTAGGTCAATACTAAGGTTATACGGCTAAAGCCGAAAAATTAATGTTTTGCTGTTTAGTTATATGTTGAACGACTGAAATGAAACTAATATATTGCATCCATTATCCGTTTAGCTTTGTCCCAGTTCCAAAATAATCGTAATCCGTTCAACAGAAGTGCCAAAAAGTAATTTCCAGTAAACATGAAAATACACTGAAGTCTATGGGAAAATCAATTTTATGGAACTACTTTTGACCCTTTACCATGATACATAGTGGATCTTACATGAGTGCTCATGTATTATTGAATTTGTTAAACGAGTTGGGGAAAAAGAAAAGATGCGAGGCTGTGCCGAGCATCTTGTCGGGTTTCCCCCAATGAGTTTATTGAAATTATTAAACGAGTTAGGGAAAAAGTTAAGATGCGAGGCTATGCCTAGCATCTTATCGGTTTTCACCTAATGGGTTTAATAAATTAAATAATACAGGAGCATGAATGCAAGAGTCTATGTATCATATGACTCTAAAAATCGCATTTTGCTCGCAAATTTTGCTCTGACAGGTCTCGATTTTGTCATAAGTAAACGCGACGTTTTAATGGATGTCAACGCATAACGTTACGACGTAATTTGCATATTTTTAAATCCACTAGTTAATTATCATTTTAATGCATGGCGTTATTACACTCTCAGACGCGACGTCATATGATAAATACATGTTCCTTTCTTTGTTATCCGCTGGAATGGTCGTGCTATTATTGTAGTATTTGTCGCTTGGTGTCGTAAATGGTATGTGTTATTTGATTGGATCAGTTCCTTATCATTGCCTTTTACACTTTAGAGAATGAATTTAAAGTGTTTACGAGACAGAAAATTAGTCCACAGCCATATCTCTAGAGAGTAATGTCCAAATTTGTCCCATACATCATGATAGATACACATTTTTTAGCGAGTTTACCCCAAACAGGTCACCTTCCCAATCGGAACACCGCTCGTCCATTTCCGTGATTCACAGAATTGACCGAGCGGTGCTCCGAAGGGTCACCTTCTCTCTGCGCTCAAAGTGGGCGATACTCACACCCTCCATTAGGGTCAAGTCGGGTAAATTCACACAGTGACATTGTTTCCTGTGTATGTCAGTTGTTTTGAATTAAAACAATATTAACTGGGCAAACTGTTTGCATTGGTATGTCTGAATTTACCCGCTGTCCGAAGTTACCCGACTCGACCCTATCTTTTTAGCTTACCTGAGCCGAAGGCTCAGAGGTGAGCTTATAGGATGGGAGTCGAGCCGTCGTCCGTGCGTGCGTGGGTGGGTGCGTCAACACTTTCAAACATAAATTTCTCAGAGACCAGTGGGCTGATCGCAAACAAATTTTATCTGAAGCATCATTGGGGTGGGGGAAAGGCTGCATTAGGTTTTGGTGCAGATCAGCTCAGAACTCTGGTTTCCATGGCATTAGATAGCCCCCATAGGGTTATAATGGGGAAAATGGCGTCGTCACGTTTTCTCAACTGTTTTTGATTAGATCCTTATCATACTTGCAGGTAATGATGACATACATAAGAGCTTGGATGAGTTCGAAATTTGGCCGGATTCGAGCACAGACTACGGAGTTAGCTGCCCTTGAGCGTTTGATAAAAATCCCATAGTGTTATAATGGAGAAAACAACGTCATCACATTTTCTCCGCTATTTTTCATCGGATCCTTTTCATACTTGCAGGTAATGAGGATATGCATAAAAGCTTGGATTAGTTTGAATTTCGGCTAGATCCCACTACTGACTATGGAGTTACCTGCCTTTTAGCGTCCAAAAAATCAATGTCACCACTTTTTCTTGGTTTCTACTGATCCGATCCTTTTCAAACTTGCAGGTAATGAGGAAATGCATAATATCTTAAACAAGTTCAAATTTTGGCCAGATCAGGTTAACCACTACGAAGTTAGCTGCCCTTGAGCATCGGAAAAAAATTCCCATTGACTTATAATGGTGAAAACAACTTCATGTTTTTTCCGCTGTTTTTGATTTGTTCCTTTTCATATTTTCAGGTACCAAGGACATACGTAAAACTTGGATGTAGAAGCTATTAACAGCTATGGAAGGTCAAAGATAGCCTCCATATTGTGCACTAGGTCAAATAAAGCAACTGTCAGAGAGTGGTTTTTCCCCCCGGGAAAATGGCTATAGGAAGGACGGCTATATAGTGAATTGTCCGGACCTCATAGAGCCACTTTTCCCCCATAGTCCCTTTTCCCCCCACCGGGAAATTGGCTATTAGTGTATTTGGTATTGTTATTGGTATTTTGCGGAACGGAACGAAACGGAACGGAATGGAACAGAGATATGTTACGGAATTAATCGCATAAGAAATGTATCAGTACTTCAGGGGAGGTAATAAACGTGATAAATGCCCCAAAACCAATATGCAAATTTAGCAACCATATTTTTATAATAATCAATACTTACTAATTTAGGGAACGAATACAGTGTGTTTTTTCTCATCGCAGATATTTTTGTACGTACACATACGCATGCAAGCTTATAGGAAGATGTAAGAACGGGTGCTTTTCCTGTCATATTTGATTTTGTAGAGAGTTTATTACATTGAAAATAATATTCGGACGTGTGTCCCGATGGGAGTCGAGCCCAGGAGACGTAACGTCAGATGTTGGTGACAGGTTGCACTACAGTAAAAAAAATGCTCATTATGCAAGCCCCGCCTCTTTGGGGGAGAGCTTTCAGGCGTATAATGAATATTTGCCGGCCCCTGATTGGTTTTATTATGAAAGTTGAATATTTTTCTGAGCGTTATGCTTATTTATTATTATAAAAAATGGAGCTTATTTACAAAGCTGTTTTGCTACATTTTTGTTGGGGTTGAAAAATACACAGGGGTGGCAGTGAAAGTTTCGAGATTTATTCACTGCGAACTACATCCTGTCAGCACTAAAAATAGAATGAGTCAAAAATATGCCGCACAACCCCCAACTTTTTTAGCTATTACTGGTAGGTAAAGGTGTTGTCTATTCAATTCCATGCCTCAATTTGGAAAGTTTAGACCAGGAGAAAATTGGCAGTGCATTGACTTTGACCCATTTTGCACTGTGAGCTATGGGATTTTTTTTAGTGTAGTGCCACCTAAACCCAGAATTTGCTTGTGTATGTTTTCTTCGAGATAGCCCTGATTCCCAAAATGGAACCCCATATTCTGGTTTTGCATGTACTCACAGCAAACAATGAAGCTTTTTGGCACAAATATACAGCTGATATGCAGAAAAATCCAGTTTTCACTATGGACCCATTATTGCACTGAGTGGGTGGGGTTATGAGAACATGCTTTTGCAGAAAGGTCTGTTTCTTGGCCAGATGTGACTTGAATAATGGAAAGAAGTCATAGGCTGTCATATATATGTTGTCCTTAAAGCTTATTTGAGACCAGTTGCCCATGAGGAGTGCTACTGGAGAACAGTTAGATGTCTCGCACTTATGTCGTAGCCGCCGGCTTTCATTGAAGCCGACACAATTTAGAATCGCATCTGTCAATATGGAACATATGAGGTTTGCGCTATTCATTTTGTGCTCTGGATGTTTTTCAGACCTCTTGCTACTCTTGTGCCAGGGACAGTTGGACAACCCAGGGCCTTGTAGAACTTAGTAATAGACTCACCAGGGCCAGGAAATAGCAGTATGCGAATCCCATAATTTCAGCGGTAAGTTATAGTTTTGGCCGCAGTTGCAAATAACTGCCCTGTTCGCACTCCGTTTTGCTTATTTGCATTCTTGCGTGTTTTACTGAGCGTCGCTGGGAATCAGATGGTACGGCACACATTGCCGGAGAAGACTCTCAGCTTAAATTCAGTTGTTTTTTCATTGAGCACTGCAAAATTTTATTCATTTTAAGTTCTGTATATTCTCTCGGAAGAAAATTTATGGGCATTTTATTAGATTTGGCTGCATGAGTTTCTACTGACTGAAGATTTCATAACATTAATAAAAGAACCAGAGCTCTAAATAGATAATTAATCTGGGAGTTTCATTCTTTTTCCTATGTTTCCCTGACAAATAACATACGTTGTGACTCCTCATTAGAACTGTCTTGCTGAGGATGTTCATTTGAACGCGCAATGAGGAGGTTCTGTTTGAGGCCACAGTTTGCGTTTTTGCGTTGAAATGTATGTTTCGTCTCATTAGAACCTCCTCTTAGAGGCAGTTCTAATGATGTTATGGCCTGTCATTAGAGCTATCTCACTCAGACAGTTCTGATAAGGCCACAACATTATGCTTTTCCATATAGTTACCAATACATGTATAAGCACCAAAATTAGCTCTTTTGTGTGTGCAGTCTAGTCTGGTCAGGTCAAACCATACCCTTTGAAAATATTATGCACACAAGCAGAAAACATAAATCTTTTACCTGTTCCTTTCAGATTGTATGAATTTGTTTTATGCTTTAAATGCTTTTAATCTGAGTTATCTTTGCATCTGCAACTCAGAAATCAAACTGTGCATGCTGTACTATGGAAAGAGGAGTTGTCTCCCTTTGACTGTTCTGCTGGGAATACTACAAGGTTCAATTTTCAGTCTATTATTATTATTTATTATTATCATTTGTATTATTATTCTCAACAAACATAGGGAAAACAGAAGTTATTGCAAGAGCTTTTCTTTGCAAATACAATTTTGCTTTCAGATCAGACAGGGCTCGTTGATCTCAAAAGACATGCTGGCCTGGACCCGGCTCAAGTGAAGATTGTTTGTTGTGAGTCGCATTCTATAAAGACGTCTCTTGGAAGTTTTACATTTTGGGATATGACAGCATCAGTGGTTGCTGGTGAGTAGCTTTCATCAGACTTAAAGCCTTTGTTATGTGGAATATTCCCTTTCTTGAACCTCAGTATCCCTCAGCACCAGTTTATATTCTTGTTTCTTCACCAACCCTTAATTAGACAGTTCTGTAAGGCCTCTTTTTACTGGATGTGCAGTTGGTTGGGTATAGAATAATAGAATAGAAATATAAAAGTTGTTTCTATAAGCTTGGTAGTAGTTTAAAGACAATAGACTTGTATTTGAGGAAGAACAAAAGCAGTAAAATTGTTTGCGCCCAGAAATTTCTCCAAGCAGGAAGGGGGGTGGGTTGCAAAAGTTAGTTTTTCTGCTGTGCACCTTGTGATATGCAGTCAGACTTGCAGGATACATATACTGGGAATAATAGTTTATCATATATTAGTAACTGTCTGTCAGCTAATTGCATGGCAGGAACTCTGTATACCTTCAAAGGCGAAATTTCAGAAATTTTGCATATTTTAACAGTGCCCACTTATCAATAGATATTACAGCAATGGAACTTTGCTTGAAGTATGACTGATATGCTGTACTTTTTACATAAGAGATTAAAGAAACAAAACACAGATGGCTTAATTGTTCATAGGCATATTTCTTTTTGTAACAGGACAAATAGTATGAGAAAGATATTTCAAAATGTAAATGTTTTATGCTTTGGCCGCCAAGTGCTGCCATAGAGTTGATAGCAAATATTTTCTCCACAACTAGCAGAACTGTAATCCCTGGCATAAATAAATGATGGCAGTGAACCTACTTTACATTATATAACACAAGAAGGCTAAAGACCTTAATTTGGTGGAAGGTATAGGTTGCACTACAGTAAAAAAAATGCTCATTATGCAAGCCCCGCCTCTTTGGGGGAGAGCTTTCAGGCGTATAATGAATATTTGCCGGCCCCTGATTGGTTTTATTATGAAAGTTGAATATTTTTCTGAATGTTATGCTTATTTATTATTATAAAAAATGGAGCTTATTTACAAAGCTGTTTTGCTACATTTTTGTTGGGGTTGAAAAATACACAGGGGTGGCAGTGAAAGTTTCGAGATTTATTCACTGCGAACTACATCCTGTCAGCACTAAAAATAGAATGAGTCAAAAATATGCCGCACAACCCCCAACTTTTTTAGCTATTACTGGTAGGTAAAGGTGTTGTCTATTCAATTCCATGCCTCAATTTGGAAAGTTTAGACCAGGAGAAAATTGGCAGTGCATTGACTTTGACCCATTTTGCACTGTGAGCTATGGGATTTTTTTTAGTGTAGTGCCACCTAAACCCAGAATTTGCTTGTGTATGTTTTCTTCGAGATAGCCCTGATTCCCAAAATGGAACCCCATATTCTGGTTTTGCATGTACTCACAGCAAACAATGAAGCTTTTTGGCACAAATATACAGCTGATATGCAGAAAAATCCAGTTTTCACTATGGACCCATTATTGCACTGAGTGGGTGGGGTTATGAGAACATGCTTTTGCAGAAAGGTCTGTTTCTTGGCCAGATGTGACTTGAATAATGGAAAGAAGTCATAGGCTGTCATATATATGTTGTCCTTAAAGCTTATTTGAGACCAGTTGCCCATGAGGAGTGCTACTGGAGAACAGTTAGATGTCTCGCACTTATGTCGTAGCCGCCGGCTTTCATTGAAGCCGACACAATTTAGAATCGCATCTGTCAATATGGAACATATGAGGTTTGCGCTATTCATTTTGTGCTCTGGATGTTTTTCAGACCTCTTGCTACTCTTGTGCCAGGGACAGTTGGACAACCCAGGGCCTTGTAGAACTTAGTAATAGACTCACCAGGGCCAGGAAATAGCAGTATGCGAATCCCATAATTTCAGCGGTAAGTTATAGTTTTGGCCGCAGTTGCAAATAACTGCCCTGTTCGCACTCCGTTTTGCTTATTTGCATTCTTGCGTGTTTTACTGAGCGTCGCTGGGAATCAGATGGTACGGCACACATTGCCGGAGAAGACTCTCAGCTTAAATTCAGTTGTTTTTTCATTGAGCACTGCAAAATTTTATTCATTTTAAGTTCTGTATATTCTCTCGGAAGAAAATTTATGGGCATTTTATTAGATTTGGCTGCATGAGTTTCTACTGACTGAAGATTTCATAACATTAATAAAAGAACCAGAGCTCTAAATAGATAATTAATCTGGGAGTTTCATTCTTTTTCCTATGTTTCCCTGACAAATAACATACGTTGTGACTCCTCATTAGAACTGTCTTGCTGAGGATGTTCATTTGAACGCGCAATGAGGAGGTTCTGTTTGAGGCCACAGTTTGCGTTTTTGCGTTGAAATGTATGTTTCGTCTCATTAGAACCTCCTCTTAGAGGCAGTTCTAATGATGTTATGGCCTGTCATTAGAGCTATCTCACTCAGACAGTTCTGATAAGGCCACAACATTATGCTTTTCCATATAGTTACCAATACATGTATAAGCACCAAAATTAGCTCTTTTGTGTGTGCAGTCTAGTCTGGTCAGGTCAAACCATACCCTTTGAAAATATTATGCACACAAGCAGAAAACATAAATCTTTTACCTGTTCCTTTCAGATTGTATGAATTTGTTTTATGCTTTAAATGCTTTTAATCTGAGTTATCTTTGCATCTGCAACTCAGAAATCAAACTGTGCATGCTGTACTATGGAAAGAGGAGTTGTCTCCCTTTGACTGTTCTGCTGGGAATACTACAAGGTTCAATTTTCAGTCTATTATTATTATTTATTATTATCATTTGTATTATTATTCTCAACAAACATAGGGAAAACAGAAGTTATTGCAAGAGCTTTTCTTTGCAAATACAATTTTGCTTTCAGATCAGACAGGGCTCGTTGATCTCAAAAGACATGCTGGCCTGGACCCGGCTCAAGTGAAGATTGTTTGTTGTGAGTCGCATTCTATAAAGACGTCTCTTGGAAGTTTTACATTTTGGGATATGACAGCATCAGTGGTTGCTGGTGAGTAGCTTTCATCTGACTTAAAGCCTTTGTTATGTGGAATATTCCCTTTCTTGAACCTCAGTATCCCTCAGCACCAGTTTATATTCTTGTTTCTTCACCAACCCTTAATTAGACAGTTCTGTAAGGCCTCTTTTTACTGGATGTGCAGTTGGTTGGGTATAGAATAATAGAATAGAAATATAAAAGTTGTTTCTATAAGCTTGGTAGTAGTTTAAAGACAATAGACTTGTATTTGAGGAAGAACAAAAGCAGTAAAATTGTTTGCGCTTAGAAATTTCTCCAAGCAGGAAGGGGGGTGGGTTGCAAAAGTTAGTTTTTCTGCTGTGCACCTTGTGATATGCAGTCAGACTTGCAGGATACATATACTGGGAATAATAGTTTATCATATATTAGTAACTGTCTGTCAGCTAATTGCATGGCAGGAACTCTGTATACCTTCAAAGGCGAAATTTCAGAAATTTTGCATATTTTAACAGTGCCCACTTATCAATAGATATTACAGCAATGGAACTTTGCTTGAAGTATGACTGATATGCTGTACTTTTTACATAAGAGATTAAAGAAACAAAACACAGATGGCTTAATTGTTCATAGGCATATTTCTTTTTGTAACAGGACAAATAGTATGAGAAAGATATTTCAAAATGTAAATGTTTTATGCTTTGGCCGCCAAGTGCTGCCATAGAGTTGATAGCAAATATTTTCTCCACAACTAGCAGAACTGTAATCCCTGGCATAAATAAATGATGGCAGTGAACCTACTTTACATTATATAACACAAGAAGGCTAAAGACCTTAATTTGGTGGAAGGTATAGGTTGCACTACAGTAAAAAAAATGCTCATTATGCAAGCCCCGCCTCTTTGGGGGAGAGCTTTCAGGCGTATAATGAATATTTGCCGGCCCCTGATTGGTTTTATTATGAAAGTTGAATATTTTTCTGAATGTTATGCTTATTTATTATTATAAAAAATGGAGCTTATTTACAAAGCTGTTTTGCTACATTTTTGTTGGGGTTGAAAAATACACAGGGGTGGCAGTGAAAGTTTCGAGATTTATTCACTGCGAACTACATCCTGTCAGCACTAAAAATAGAATGAGTCAAAAATATGCCGCACAACCCCCAACTTTTTTAGCTATTACTGGTAGGTAAAGGTGTTGTCTATTCAATTCCAGGCCTCAATTTGGAAAGTTTAGACCAGGAGAAAATTGGCAGTGCATTGACTTTGACCCATTTTGCACTGTCAGCTATGGGATTTTTTTTAGTGTAGTGCCACCGACAATAAGCGTAACGTCAGAAAACGTTAGATTTTGAGTTCTGTTGTCAGTTCACTGCAACGGCCACAGCGCATTTCTTCAAATATTTTCCTAAATAAATACTCATTAAATGTGAATTGAATATCCAACTGCAACTGCTAGCAGAATATATTCGGAAGACACTAATTTTCGGGACAACTTGCGATTTTGCTCGATTTCAATAGGGAGCCCCGGTAGCTCAGTAGGTTAAGCGCTGGCCTGCTGACCTTGCCGTCCCGGGTTCGATCCCCGCTTGAGGCGAGAATCTGTTTAAATGTAAACGGGGTTCCATTGCACGCAGCCTTTCATTATCAACCTCTCATCGTCCTGATCTGACTGAAATACTGTTGAAAAGAATGTAAAATCGCAAGTCATCCATCCATTCATTGATTTCAATAAAACGTTACCAACGTACAAATACAGTTGCGGACAAAACCGCTAGATTTGCTTATTCGTATTTTACATCGGCTCTCAGAAATAAATTCCAAAAACATTCCAAGTAAAGAACTATTCGGAACAGGTATTTCATGTCCGCCTGATTTAAATTTTATTTACATTAAATTTTGATATGATATTTATGCTCAGAAAATACCACCCAGTATGCAAAATAAAGAAATCTGGCGTTGTGGACAAAACCGCTAGATTTGGAAAATTTGGTATTTCTTTAAATCGGATCATACATTCCGAAGTCTGATTTCACCGTAAAACAATTCCAAGAAGGTATTGTATGTCAGTAAATTTTCTACACTTCTTCGGCTTCGTATTGTTCTTTAGCGGCACCTTGAGCTTCGTCGGATGTCGCTTTTTAGTGCCAAGGATCTTAAGTTTACCCTTTCCTTGAATCGCTGAATATTAGATTTTCTTCTAGACGGATAGGCTTAACTTGTTGGCGTTCCGACGCCAGTTTACATTACTTCACTCGCATCTACGGTGAACATTTTGTTGGTTTTTGAGCTCCGGTTTTCAATTTAAGCTGCAATAACTAATTTGCATTGAGAGTGCGTTGCAACGCCTTACGCCGTAAAAACTGACGTTTTTTGGTATTATAAGACGTTGTATTTATTTTAATGTCTCATAAATGAATGTATTCATTTTATCTACTAAATACTCAATGAATAACCTTTAAAATGGTATAAAATTTATCACGTTTGCTCGTTCGTTAGAAATACTGTATCAGGGGTAAATGATAAAGATGGCTTAAAAATAAAATTGTCACCAACATCTGACGTTACGTCAGGACTCCTGCATGAAAGGCGAACACTAGCCCATGCATTACGCTGCGTGCACGCACAGATGAACGCTTGTACAAACACAAAGTCATACAAATTTATGCACACAACCACGTTCACTCATAGCCTTTTTGGGCTAACATTAAAAAGCAAAATGCCTGCCTGTTTTCCCAAAAACAAAAATAGGACAGACTGATGGACACATGCACGTAGTCCTAGCATCTGTTATCCATCGATATTTCACGGACAGATACTCATATTTCTGTTTCAATGATGCGCCTCACTATTTTTATTGGAGAAGGAGCAAAGTCCACTATGTAGCGTGTCTTCCTGCAATCATATTACCAGGGGGAAAATCCACTATAGGGGGGAAAAACGGCTATGCAAAAACACGTATAGTAGATTTTCCCAGGGGAAAATTGGCTATATAGTCATATTTCCGTGGGGTGGGGGGGGGGGGGGGGGGGGGGGAAATTCTACTATATAGCCATTTTTCCGGTGGGAAATTCTACTATACAAAAATCATAGTCATTTTTCCGGGGGGGAAAACTACTAGGGGGGAAAAGCTACTCTCTGACAGCAACAACAAAATTTTAATTCAATACATTCATAAATCCATGCCCATGAACACACATGTTAAAAGCCGGGCCGGGTAGCGCAATCGGTAGGGCACCTGACTCGTAAGTCAGAGGTCCTGGGTTCGAATCCCGGTCTGGCCACATACTTTCGTTTCTCCTTCCGCTGATTCAAGAAGGGCAGTTGTCAGTTACTGGCGAAAGTATGTGCACTTAGTACTGGTTAACCGCTTAGGAGGTCTAAGCCTGCCCAGGATTAGTGTGGCTAGGTTAACTGGCCGTCCCGACATGACCTTAGTTGTTTACCGTGGACGTTAAGCATCAAATCAACCAACCAACCAACCACATGTTAAATGATGATTATCTAGGTTCCCTGCAGTGGAATGTTTTGATATAAACTTGTTAGGGGTAATAAAACTCCCTTTAGAAGTAAACATCCCTGAGAGATTAGGAATCATGCTGTTGTCCCTCTGCAGAAAGTCCAGTGAGATGAAATTTGGCTGCTGGTGAAAGGTTATAGTACAAGCTGACAGCTCTGTCTATTGTGCTCTCGATCGGATACTTTTTAAACTTGCATATATTAAATGAGGGTATACATAATGTTTTGGATGGGTTTAATTTTCAGCCTGATTGGACAACTGACTGTGGAGTTAGCTGCCCTTGAGCATCTTAAATATCCCTATAGGTTTACAATGACTCTCAGATGAGCAATTGTTGCCCTTTGGGCTACTTGTTTAAGCAAACTTAAAGCAATTCTGACGTTAGGTGGGTGTCTGTGTGCATGCATTAGTTACATACCTTCTCCGGTAGATGGCGTCACTTGGGAATAGATAGCTGTAAACCCTTTCGCTTGTTTTTCTTCATCAGAGTAGAATCGTACGTATAAAACTTGCAATAAGGACCTAATAACAGGTGGCGGCGTCGTTCCGCAGAATCTCCAGTGAACTACTGAATCTTCGTAAATCTATAGGCCAATGAATAGAAGCAAGAGTTTTCGTACGCTAGTCAAAATCAACGGCAGCATCAATGTTAATTTTAAACATTTATCATGGCCATTAAGGATATTTCTATAGAAGCTGTAAATGGTTTTCTACGTTCTACCCAGAAAATAGCCGGTATCTTTGTTTTAATTGAATACTTGATAGACTGAAGAAAGGAACCTCAGCAGGGACAAAGTTTGCACCAGTGTAAGCCAGATTAGTAATGGCGTATTTTAAAAAGGAAAATCGGACGGCGGGTAAATTCGGACATACTATTGCAAACAGCGAGAATCCAGATGAGACGACCCGTGTCATCAGGATTTTCACTATTTGCCCAGTTATTTTTGTTTTAATTCCAAACAACTGACATATAAAGGAAACAATGTCACTGTCCGAATTTACCTGCTGTTCGAATTTACTCAACTCTACTTACAAGTTGCAAGAAAGAGAATAGGGCGACGTGAGGTTTTACGTCCTTTTGAACAATATTTCAGAAATATCGGGACGATAGGAGAGTGATAAGGAAAGCCTGTTGCAGTGGAACGCCATTTATGTTTGGAAAATTTCTAGTTCCAGCGGGAATGAAAAACCCCGAAATACTAGCTTGGGTCAGCGCTTAACCCACTAGGCTAGGGTCAAGTCAGGTAAATTCGGACAGCAGGTAAATTCGGACATACCATCGCAAACAGTGAAAATCCAGAGGAGACGGCTCATAATGAGCAGTGAAAATCCAGAGGAGACGGCTCATAATGAGCCGTCTCATCAGGATTTTCACTGTTTGCCCTGTTAATATTGTTTTAATTCCAAATAAGTGACAGATAAAGGAAACAATGATACTGTCCGAATTTACATGCTGTCCGAATTTAGCTGACTTGACCCTACCGAGTTTCCTATAAGAAATAGGATAAAAATTGTCAAAAGACAATAAAGCTCGGCTTTTTGGAGCTTGACTTTATCAAGAACAATTTTAATATGGACAATACCAGCGAGTTGACATGAGATCAACTGCAGTGTCAGAATAAACAGGTCTCCAAAGAATAATTCATATCTCTGAGCTATTGCTATGAATTTTATGCCATGGTAATCTAGACGTGACATTATGTCAATCACTTTATCTGAATGTACCATTACAACAAGTATAATATAAGTCAATGGAACAGTTTAAGAGATAGTGGCTTAAATCACTGGACCATAAAGGAAAGGTAACACTGACCTATAATAAGGATGATTCACTTATAGTGTCAGCCCATTGCACGAAACCAACTATAACATAAATCAATAAAATCGTGTTAGAAAAATTGACAAAAATCACTGGGCCATGAAATATGGGTTACACTTACCTTAGATAAGTAGGAGTGACATGAGGTCAATCACTGTATCTAACGGCACTCTTGTCAGTGAAAAAGGTTGGTGAGATTAAGGCTTACATCACTACCCATGATTTAAGGGTCCCACTTCTTTACAATTAATACGAGGCCAGTCATAGTGTCAGTCCAATGCATTAACCAAAAAATCCATAAAAAATGAGGCCAGTCACTGTATGTGAATGTACCATTACACCAAGTATAACAGAAGTCAATGATATAGTTTATGATATATTGGCCTAAATACTGGACCATGAAATATAGGTCACAGTGACCTGCAATTAGCATGAGGTCACTCACAGTATCAGCCCAAAACATAAACCAAAGTGTGCTGGAAATCCACAAAAAGTGTCATCATTTCTAGAAATCATAGTCGTAAATCAGATAGTCTTCAACATATAAGGCAAAATCACCGAAACATCAAATATAGGTCACTGTGATTACTGTTAGTTTGAGGTCAAACGTAGGGTCATACTGAGTAGCTATTCTAAGAAATCGTGTTCGTATATCAAAACGTCTTCAAGATATAAGGCAAAATCACTGGACCATGAAATAAAGGGCACTGTGACATACTATTAGTCTGCGGTCAAACATCGGATCATGCTGTGTCATTAACACCAGGATCATGTTCGATAATGAAAAAGTATTCAAAATATGAGGCAAAACGTACTGGACCATATAATATATAAGCCACTGTGACCTACTGGTAGTTGGAGGTGAAACATCAGGTCATACCGAGTCATTTTCCAAAGCAATCATGTACGTTCATCAAATAGTATTCAAGGTCTAACGCAAAATTATTGGAGCATGTAATACAGGTCACTGTAACTTACTATTAGTTTGAGGTCAAACATCGTATCATACTGAGTCATTATCCTTAGAAATCATGTTCTCACATCAAATAGTCTCCAAGATATAAGGTAAAAACACTGGATCCTAGATATAGGTCACTGTCACCTACTGTTAGTTGGAGATCAAACATCGTGTCATACTGAGTCATTATCTTTGGCTATCATGTTAGCACATCAAATAGTCTCCAAGATATAAGGTAAAATCACTTGATCCTAAAATATAGGTTACTGTCACCTACTGTTAGTTTGTGGTCAAAGTTTGGGTCATGCTTAGTCATTATCCCAAGCAATCATGTTCGTATATCAATAAGTGTTTTAGATATAAGGCAAAATCACTGGAGCATAAAATATAGATCATTGTGATATAAGGCAAAATCACTGGAGCATAAAATATAGGTCACTTTCACCTTCTGTTAGTTTGTGGCCAAATTGCGGGCCATGCGTAGTCATTATCTCAAGCAATCGTGTTCGTAAATCAATTAATCTTTTAGATATAAGACAAAATCACTGGAGCATAGAATATAGGATACTGTGACTTAGATAGGGTTTGAGGTCAAACATCTTGTCAAACTGACTTTCATTGTTCAGTGATTTTGCCTTATATCTGAAAGACAAGTTGATGTATGTACATGATATAGCTCTTATACAAGTTTTTAGAACAGGTCTGATGCGGAACCGACAAGTCCACTTTTGCTAAGGTTGACTGCCCATTATAGCACAATTTAAACCTATTCTGCTACAGGTGACTGCTTATGCCTGATATAATACCTTATCGTAGCAGCTTTAACATTGACAGAAGCCATCTCCGCAGCAGATGCCATTGTAAACCTAAATTAAGTTGATTTTGCCAGAAGCTCCACTGATTTGAAAATCATCAATTTGGCAAAATGGTGCTGGCAGAATGGGAAATACTATTGCAGTCCCTGAACAGTCTGGTCTTGGTCTACTGTGTTTGCCCAGACATTCCTGTCCCAATATTTAGTGAGGTGGTGCAAGTTTTACTGATCATTTTGGAACTTTATTTGACTGTAAGACTATATTCACACCTGTGTTTTTATATCACTTTGAGTAAAAATCATATAGCTTAGGATAATAAGTCAATATGTCTCAATGATGTAGGTATATAATAGCTTCAGATAATAAGTCATGTATATATATCATGTACTTACATCAATTTGTCTTTCAGATATAAGGCAAAATCACTGAAGAATGAAAGGTAGCTCATGGCCCGATATGCAACATTGCCTTTGGTAGATTATCCCAGACGTATCAGTGGAGTAGCGTCGAAGACGCTATCCCTTGTCACACTGGGTAGGCGGCAATCGAAAACGTTCATGCAATCGAAGAGCACAGATCAAAAACCATTAGAAACAGCGTTTTCGATTGCAAATTATCGCCAACTTGCAATCGAAAACGCTGTTTCTAACGGTTTTTGATCCGCGTTAATCGATTGTTAAGAGCGTTTTCGATTGCCGCCTACCCGGTGTGCTTGTGGTTTACTTAGATTTTAAGATAAACGCAATAGCCAATAGGTGTGTATTTTATCTATGTTAAATCAACTGTGAAATAAGTGGTCATGGCCTGATGTGCATCGCTGCTTTCAGTAGATCTTTTCCAAACGTATCTGTGGAGCAAGTCTGAATAATGTAGCCCTTGTGGTTAATGTGAAAAAGAGCTAAACGCAACATGTGAATAATTTTTCTATATATTCAATCAACGGTTAAAATAAAGGTCTTGGCAATGCCCCCAGGTTATAAAACTTGAGAATAATCTCAAACTCAAAATAAAGCACACTGATTGGCTGCTTCCGAGCATGTGCTCGGAAGCAGCCTATCAGTGTGCTTTATTTTGAGTTTGAGATTATTCTCAAGTTTTATAACCTCGAACCCTGATATGTATTGCTGCCGTCAGTAGATCTTTCCGAGACGTATACTTGAAGCAAGTTTGAACACTCGCGCCCTTGTTATTACCTATAAACTGAGATAAACGCATCTTGTGAGTACTTTTCTATGTTCAGTCAATCGGGACATATAGGTCATGGCCCGATATGCATCACTGCTTTCAGTAGATCTTTCCCAGATGAATTTATGGGGTAAGATTGAAGGTTCTATCCCTGGTGGTCACTTAGAAACTGAACTAAATGCAGCAGCTGAATATTTTTTCTATGTTCAATCAACCATATAGGTAATGGTCCGATATGCATCGCTGATTTTAGTAGATCTACCCCAGATGTATTTTGGGGCAAGTTTAAAAACTCCATCGCTTGTAGTTACTTTGATGTTTTTCAATGTTTTCAATGTTCACTCAACCGTGAAATATAGGTCATGTTCCGATATGCATCGCTGATTTCAATAGATTTTCCCCAGATGCATTTATGGAGCAAGTTTGTAGGCTAAAACCGAGCTAAACGCAACAGGGGAATGTAACGCGCACGTGCACGCTTACGCTCACGCGGACGCACACGATGGTATTGCATGAGCACGCCTTTGCTTCGCAAAGTTGCGCTTAATATCAGATACTGGTAATATATATATTATATCGGCGAGGATGTAATTACGAAATAAATATACCATGACGTAATCGAAACCACAAACATAGTTATACTCCAAGTCAAACTCTTGGAATTGTAGTTCTATGACGTAGTAAGCTATAGCTGACAGGGTCCAAAGACAGTCTTGGTTATTGTCGTAGAATCCGTCATTGTCAAGATCGATCGGATGTAATAGCCCTGTGCTAGCCGAAAAGATCCCACCACATACTCCATCGACCTCTGGAAAAATTATAAATGAAGATACCAGGAAAAGTCACAAACACAAAACAGGACAAACCAAAAATATCGAAAGATGAAAAGACAGAAGGAAAAAAGAAACCGGAACTCAACTTTTCGATCGCACAGAGTATTATAAAGAAGGACCGCTATGGGCCGGTCAGCAGCAAAACCACAAGGAGTTAAAACTAGTTTCAAGGCTAATGGGTACATTATTTTCGGGTAAAGTAACTTGAGCATTTTTATCCTCCTTTCCAATTGGACAAAGTGCCGCACTTACACAGCTTAAACAATGTCCAAGTAAGCAATAAAATTTCACTGGTAATGATGCCAGTTTTCTACTCTGCAACTTAAGGGAAAGCTAAAGTTGCAGTTAAATATAGAATGTTTAGTCCCGGGGCACATGTAGTAAAAATGGGATCCCGTGAGCATGAATGTTAATTTTATCCTTTTATCATAGTTACTTAGGGCACTCTTTTAGAAGTTAAAAAATGGTCGTTGCCATTTTTTCTTTCATCATTTTACCCAGAAAATGGCCCAAGTAGTGTGTGGGGTAACACTGAACCATTACAGCACTCAATTGTAACAAATGAGATGTACAAAATAGTTTTTTGCCATAAATGTGCCTTTTTATTGTTCTAATACATAAAAAGTAAAATAAAGTCCTAAAAATTGGTAAACTATCATGATATACTTGTAATGTATATAACTGTAATTAAAATACGAATGAACAATGAGAATCAGACCAAATCGGTGAATTGAAGTTTATACACGTGGCCCTAAATGATCAAAATCTATCAATTGTCTTCAAATCTTGCTCTTTTCATCTTTGAAAGCATTCTATAAATAATTTGAACCAGTTTAAGTTTGCTGTTAGCAGTGGCAATATCAGCTGAAGACAGAATGTAACTTTTAAATCTTTAGAATTCCCAAAACACTTGTGAGGAGAGCTAACAGTTATTGTAGTCTGTATTATGTCTTAGGATGAAAAGTTTGCGTGTAAGCATGAAAATGCCAGTCTTACAAGCACCCTACTATGCAACAGTGGTGTTGCATCTGAAAGGCACCCAAATGGTAACATTACGTTACATAATTGTAATCTGTCCAAGGGACGATAATCCAGGCATTATGTAATAAAAGCGAAGCCTTGTAGAGATGAATGCTAATTTTATGTCTTTATCACAGTAATCAATTGCATGCTTTCAGAAGCTCAAAATGTTTGTTGCCATGGGTTATACCTAGAAATTGGCAAAAGTAGTGGATGGGAATACATGAGCCGCGACACGAGAAAACCAACAATGTGGTTGTGAGCCCTGCACAGACTCAGATTAGCCTTGGCATCCACCCAATCTGATCAGAGTCTTTGCTAAGTGCTTAAAGGGTAGCTAAGGGACTGAGCTACCTCCATGCGGACAGCGAAGACTCTGATCAGACTGGGCGGATGCCCAGGCTGATTTGAGTCTGCGCTGGGCGCACAACCACATTGTTGGTTTTCTCGTGTCGTGGCTAGCACCCAAATGTTACAAATGAAATTAAGAGAACATTGAAAGGAGTTATAAATATAACTGGTTGAAATGTCTAGATTTACTGAAACAAATTTAAGTATTCAAAAAAGATAAGCCATCAGTTACATAAGACCTGTAACGTATATAACCGTGAGTAAAATACGAATAAACAACCATAATCAGACTGAATCGCTGAAATGAATTTTATATGCGTGGTCCTTAAAAAACATATTTCTCACTTCACTTTGAATCATGCCAACTTTCGAAGGAACTGAAAGCATATTTCAATTAGTATTGTAGCAGTTAGCAGTGTCATTGCAGTTAAGGAGAGAAGGCAGCTTTTGTTTTATATAGGATTTCCCTAAAATTGACGAAAATAGCTAACTGTATATGATATAGCCTTTCAGTGTAATTTTATATCTTAAAGGAAAACACTCACTTAAATGCATGTTGGACTTCAATTGAAGATTTCAATAAAACTTAAAAATTGTCTAAACTTTCATGAAAATTGGACTTAGATTAAGAAAGATATAACAGTTTATAAGACTGTGAGTTAATGACGTCATAAACTCACAGTTGAAAACGAAAATCCTTAATGACTTTAGTTTGAAACAAAATATAGATGAACGAAATGCATAAATCTATATTTTGCTTCATATAGAAACTATTTAAACCAAACAAATACGGTAAAAGGAAACAATTTATGGAATTATTCTAGATTAAAATATTTATTATGTGACAGCAACTTTCAAAATGGCGGCCTCCGGGACAAGAACTTAACAAGAATCTGATAGATACTTACATCTGAACCTGTAGGTCTTTTCTAACATAAAATCTGACTTACATCAACATTACAAAACTCATCATTTAAAATTATATGTAATGAGTAAAATATGTATAAGTTGGTATTAGACAAAACTGATTCATTTTTAGGTTTAAAATGATCACAGGGGTGATACTTATTTCCCTATCTTTGCTGAGCCTGTCAGATAAACTACATGTGCACGTGCATTGCAGGTAAGGCAATTTACGGAAGTATCGACTCAACTGACAGATATTAATACCCATACTGCTCTGGTGTCGATTGTTTTCTCAGTCAACAGCCCTTTGCGTAGTACCGGTTCATAAGCAAATCTGCGAAGACTCATTGCACAATCCGCAGGTTTGCACTATAATCACTGTGTGAGTCTGTCCGTCCGTCCGTTATCAGTTAGCGAAAACGCTTATAATTTTGAACCGCATTCTATATTTTGATAAAATTTTGCATACTTATACATGTCAACATTAACGACTCCCATGCATAACCGTCTTTTTAGATGGACGAGGCTTTGCTGAGCACAAGTTGAAAATTTACGGTCAAGTAGTGAAAATGCTCATAACTCTTGAACTCCGTGGTATATATGGTTCAAATTTTCTATACTTATGTATTTTAACACTGTCCAGCCACCGGCATGCAAAACGGTGACGACAGTCTAAACAGTATTGCACGACTCACAGGTGTGCACTTTAATCGCTGTGCAAGTCCATCAGTCTGTTTGTCCTTCCGCTGTAGTCAGTGAGTGAAATTGCTCATAACTCTTAACCACATGGTGTAGTTTGATAAAAATATGCATCATTCTACAAGAAATGACCAATTTCATTTCCATACATTCCTTCTGGCACCAGAAACTGATTATTCTACATTCACCACGAGTTGTGCACATTACCATCAGTTGATTATTGTAATTTATTTGTGATTATCCTATCATTGTAACTAACAGCTATTTTGTAATCAACGTTACCCGTTTGTTTTGCTTCCATCAGTTACGCTGCAACATATTATCCTTGTAACAATGTAATGAGGGAAAATTATATTTTTATGGGACAAAGAGCGTCTTATCACCAGTCTGTTCATGACTTGTATCGCCCATTATTACATTACTAAAATTTATTTAGTCGGGTAATTCTGCACTACCCCTGTCTGCGCCCTGATACACGATTATCAACAACCTTAAGGGTAAGGAAAGAAAAATTTAATTTTGATCATTCGGCTTTTAATTTGTGTGTACCTTCAGTTGTTGTGTTTATATTGCCGGCATTAAAAAGCTGCATTTTCTTGCTGCTTACTGTATTTGAAATATACTTAGGGCACTCTTTTAGAAGTTAAAAAATGGTCGTTGCCATTTTTTCTTTCATCATTTTACCCAGAAAATGGCCCAAGTAGTGTGTGGGGTAACACTGAACCATTACAGCGCCCAATTGTAACAAATGAGATGTACAAAATAGTTTTTGCCATAAATGTGCCTTTTTATTGTTCTAATACATAAAAAATAAAATAAAGTCCTAAAAATTGGTAAACTATCATGATATACTTGTAATGTATATAACTGTAATTAAAATTCGAATGAACAATGAGAATCAGACCAAATCGGTGAATTGAAGTTTATACACGTGGCCCTAAATGATCAAAATCTATCAATTGTCTTCAAATCTTGCTCTTTTCATCTTTGAAAGCATTTCTATATATAATTTGAACCAGTTTAAGTTTGCTGTTAGCAGTGGCAATATCAGCTGAAGACAGAATGTAACTTTTAAATCTTTAGAATTCCCAAAACACTTGTGAGGAGAGCTAACAGTTATTGTAGTCTGTATTATGTCGTAGGATGAAAAGTTTGCGTGTAAGCATGAAAATGCCAGTCTTACAAGCACCCTACTATGCAACAGTGGTGTTGCATCTGAAAGGCACCCAAATGGTAACATTACGTTACATAATTGTAATCTGTCCAAGGGACGATAATCCAGGCATTATGTAGTAAAAGCGAAGCCTTGTAGAGATGAATGCTAATTTTATGTCTTTATCACAGTAATCAATTGCATGCTTTCAGAAGCTCAAAATGTTTGTTGCCATGGGTTATACCTAGAAATTGGCAAAAGTAGTGGATGGGAATACATGAGCCGCGACACGAGAAAACCAACAATGTGGTTGTGAGCCCTGCACAGACTCAGATTAGCCTTGGCATCCACCCAATCTGATCAGAGTCTTTGCTAAGTGCTTAAAGGGTAGCTAAGGGACTGAGCTACCTCCATGCGGACAGCGAAGACTCTGATCAGACTGGGCGGATGCCCAGGCTGATTTGAGTCTGCGCTGGGCGCACAACCACATTGTTGGTTTTCTCGTGTCGTGGCTAGCACCCAAATGTTACAAATGAAATTAAGAGAACATTGAAAGGAGTTATAAATATAACTGGTTGAAATGTCTAGATTTACTGAAACAAATTTAAGTATTCAAAAAAGATAAGCCATCAGTTACATAAGACCTGTAACGTATATAACCATGAGTAAAATACGAATAAACAACCATAATCAGACTGAATCGCTGAAATGAATTTTATATGCGTGGTCCTTAAAAAACATATTTCTCACTTCACTTTGAATCATGCCAACTTTCGAAGAAGGAACTGAAAGCATATTTCAATTAGTATTGTAGCAGTTAGCAGTGTCATTGCAGTTAAGGAGAGAAGGCAGCTTTTGTTTTATATAGGATTTCCCTAAAATTGACGAAAATAGCTAACTGTATATGATATAGCCTTTCAGTGTAATTTTATATCTTAAAGGAAAACACTCACTTAAATGCATGTTGGACTTCAATTGAAGATTTCAATAAAACTTAAAAATTGTCTAAAATTTCATGAAAATCGGACTTAGATTAAGAAAGATATAACAGTTTATAAGTCTGTGAGTTAATGACGTCATAAACTCACAGTTGAAAACGAAAATCCTTAATGACTTTAGTTTGAAACAAAATATAGATGAACGAAATGCATAAATCTATATTTTGCTTCATATAGAAACTATTAAAACCAAACAAAAACGGTAAAAGGAAACAATTTATGGAATTATTCTAGATAAAAATATTTATTATGTGACAGCAACTTTCAAAATGGCGGCCTCCGGGACAAGAACTTAACAAGAATCTGATAGATACTTACATCTGAACCTGTAGGTCTTTTCTAACATAAAATCTGACTTACATCAACATTACAAAACTCATCATTTAAAATTATATGTAATGAGTAAAATATGTATAAGTTGATATTAGACAAAACTGATTCATTTTTAGGTTTAAAATGATCACAGGGGTGATACTTATTTCCCTATCTTTGCTGAGCCTGTCAGATAAACTACATGTGCACGTGCATTGCAGGTAAGGCAATTTACGGAAGTATCGACTCAATTGACAGATTTAATACCCATACTGCTCTGGTGTCGATTGTTTTCTCAGTCCACAGCCCTTTGCGTAGTACCGGTTCATAAGCAAATCTGCGAAGACTCATTGCACAACCCGCAGGTTTGCACTATAATCACTGTGTGAGTCTGTCCGTCCGTCCGTTATCAGTTAGCGAAAACGCTTATAACTCTTGAACCGCATTCTATATTTTGATAAAATTTTGCATACTTATACATGTCAACATTATCTAACGACTCCCATGCATAACCGTCTTTTTAGATGGACGAGGCTTTGCTGAGCACAAGTTAAAAATTTACGGTCAAGTAGTGAAAATGCTCAAAACTCTTGAACTCCGTGGTATATATGGTTCAAATTTTCTATACTTATGTATTTTGACATTGTCCAGCCACCGGCATGCAAAACGGTGACGACAGTCTAAACAGTATTGCACGACTCACACATAGTGAAGAAACTGCGTACTTGTACTTCTACAGGTGTGAATCAATTTGGTATACACGGGTTATATGGGGAAATTCCATTATCCCTTAATAACTTTTATTATTCTAAATATATTTTTACATCACAAACGGTATCAGAAAGTAAAATTCTTCATCTTTAATATCGTGTTTTAATTTTGATTCTAGCACTAGTACAAAATGGTCTTTTTTGGGTGATTATCTAGAGGTATATAATTTAATTAAACAAATAACAAAATCTCCGTAAAACAACTAGGGCACACAAATTTGACCGCTTATTTAGAATCAAATTGATACAAAATGTTATGCATCACAAATGGATCAGAAGAGAAGAAAGAATATATTTTTATCTGATGTAATTTTTATTAGTCTAGCTAAATGATAAAATGGTCTTTTTTCATTATTTGTTCAAATTTTAATTAATGATTTTTGTATGCCGGTCGTTTCCGTGCGTTTCCGTCAAAACTTCGGCGAAAGACGACGCGGCTTTAGGTAATAATAGCCTTGGGCGCAGATTAAATGTATGAAGAGAATGATACACAATTTATGACTGGATATTGTAGTAATGAATTTTCAAGTAGCTAAATTATGCAAATGTAGGGTCATTCAGCCTGCTTGAAACTAATAGAAGGGGAAAGAATATTTTTTTGCTGGTCCAGAGCTGCCCTATAATGTAGACCAAAGTTTTCTGATGTCAGAATGAAATTGAAGCCGTGCGTCCGAAAAGTAATTGATGCAAACATATTCAAATTTCAGTCTTCGATCCGGTCTAATTAGCTTTACATGAAGACGAAAAGTCGATCGGCAAACTTCTTTTAAGTTGTGAAATAATTTATATCACTGGTGCCGAATTGAAAGACAATTATCTTATGATTGTCTAATGCCAATTAGTAAACTAATGTCGGTGTGTTCGAAATTGAGCTTTTGCTCAGTAGTTGCTCATTAACGATTGTTTTTGCGAGACAAAGAGACACACTAAGTATCTCTCTCTCTCTCTCTCTCTCTCTCTCTCTCTGTATCTCTCTCCGTCTGATTCCATGTCTCTCTCTCTCTCTCTCTCTCTCTCTCTCTCTCTCTCTCCACGTATCTGTAATCATTTGTCTGAATTCGCCTTAAAATCAGTACTATGTTAGTAAACAGTTTTACTACTTCTGTTTATTATGAACTTTATGAAATTGTATTATCTAGTTGTCTTTACATTAACAAGCTAATGATTTATTTATTGTCATTTTTATGTTTTTTTATTTCTTATTTTTTATTTTTGTAATGTTATTTTCAGTATCTTTTTTTTTTTTATTTATTTTTATTTCTCAGTTTCTTTGCAAGGGATGCCTGCTTTGGTACATAAAAAGAACTATATTTTTGCTTATTTATTGTTTGTGTTTGAAAATAAACATTCGGCGGACTTTAGATGAAGTAGAGTTTTCTTCGTAAGAACCAAAAAACTGCATACTTTTGTAGCGTTAAGTTAATTTTGTTTGTTGGTGTGTTTTTTATTTTTCACAGACGGTCTTCATGTTAACACTTTTTTGTTTTCTCATATGTTTAAAGTGAAAATACTTCAACAAGGCTCAAATTCGATTATTTCTCTTTGTCGATTTATGTAACTGGGGTATTCAATACAATAACTGATGATGGTTGGATGATTTGTGATTTTACGTCCTGTTCTTCAGTATTTCAGTCATATCAAGACGACGGCAGAGTGATTATGAATGGCTGTGTGCAATGGAACCCTTTTTACGGTAGAAAAGATTCTCGCCTCTTGCGGGGCTCAAACCCGGATCCGCTTGATCAGTAAGCAAGCGCCTAACCCACTGAGCAACCAGGACTGCTCTGAAATAGCTGTTTTAAGTTGAAATGAAGGAATTAAAATACAGAATTTTTATCTATTTACTTTGAAAATAAGACATCAAATATAGAACATTTCTTTATTTCATTGATTTACCCATTTTTGCCCAGTGGAATGTTCTATCCCTATCAAATGAATGTGTCCATTTGTCAATTAAGGGGTGTCTGGCTTAGTTTATTCTGATCATTTTTATAAGAGAAATACCCATTTGTGTAATGCAAACAGTGTAGAGCCTGTTAAGAAGCCGTGTTTTCCTGCGTCTGATCTTGGTCTGCACTGTTTGCCTATGCTCTTTATATAACACGCAAGGCCTTAATGGGTTAATTCGTTTATCACCTGGTTACTTTCATATACTCTTCGACTTATTTCTTTATTCTTTTCACCGAAGTACAAACTTAAAGAAATCATATTGTTTGTTTGTTTGTTCGGTCGGTTTGAAGTTTCACCTACGATACGAAAATGAACTAATCCTTTAAGTTGTCTTCTATCGTATAGTTTTGGAATTATCTACCCCCCCCACCCCCCCACCCCCACCCCCAGAAAAAAAAGAAGTTGTAAGTATACCTACCCATTCTACCGAAATTAGATTTTTTATCAACTGACTCGGGAATGAAAATCAGTTAAAGCCATAAAGTTCAAATTTTTTTATCATGACGGAGATAAGAGTATTTAGCCTTAGGGATTAATTTGACACCTGCGATTATCGACTGTTGTCGTCTAGTTTCGGAGAACTGCCGAAGGATATCCGGAGATTCTACCTGTATAGCTGTAAGAAATCAACGGTCAGTATCAAATACGAATATTCTGCCAGATGGGTGTGCACTTTAATCGCTGTGCAAGTCCATCAGTCTGTTTGTCCTTCCGCTGTAGTCAGTGAGTGAAATTGCTCATAACTCTTAACCACATTGTGTAGTTTGATAAAAATATGCATCATTCTACAAGAAATGACCAATTTCATTTCCATACATTCCTTCTGGCACAAGAAACTGATTATTCTACATTCACCACGAGTTGTGCACATTACCATCAGTTGATTATTGTAATTTATTTGTGATTATCCTATCATTGTAACTAACAGCTATTTTGTAATCAACGTTACCCGTTTGTTTTGCTTCCATCAGTTACGCTGCAACATATTATCCTTGTAACAATGTAATGAGGGAAAATTATATTTTTATGGGACAAAGAGCGTCTTATCACCAGTCTGTTCATGACTTGTATCGCTCATTATTACATTACCAAGATTTATTTAGTCGGGTAATTCTGCACTACCCCTGTCTGCGCCCTGATACACGATTATCAACAACCTTAAGGGTAAGGAAAGAAAAAAATTAATTGTGATCCTTCGGCTTTTAATTTGTGTGTTTATATTGTGTTGTTGTGTTTATATTGCCGGCATTAAAAAGCTGCATTTTCTTGCTGCTTACTGTATTTGAAATATCTGGACAATGCTCATTCAGACTAGCAGTAAGCAGTTTACCCCCGTAATTATTGCTAACATATAGGTAGTATGTTCAAAGTCGAGGAAATCATATGAAATTAAACATGTAGGTCAGCCCTTGACATGCACAGTATACATTACTTGTATTATTTGCTTCTTTCCTATTCAGAACTGATGTATAACTCTTTGAATATACAAGGCATGAGGAATTTATGAATTACCCAGTAACTGGTTGCATACGTTACTTATTTCGTTTTCCTTCTCTTTGTTTTGTCATCGTGCTGCAAAATAAAAATTCGGTTCAATACATTCTTTAGAACAACTGGGATTTTGCCGGGGGAATATTTGAGCAGCAATGTCAAACATTAGGTAGTCTGTCTTTTTCTTATTTGCCATTTCACTATGTGGCTTGGAACCCTGTTGAATTCTGTCGTCAAATTAAAAATTATCCCAGATTCCATGCTGAATCGACTCACTTAAGAAATTGTTGTAGACAATCCGACTCGAAAGAGAAAGGGAAAAAAAGGTATGAAAATAAAGACAATCTTTAAACAAAGTACATGTATACATGTATTTCTATATTGCTGCGATAGCATGTGACTCGACTGCCTTTGTTATATTTTCTTCTATATTAAATGTTTTTGGCACTATACTCAGGGACGGATCCAGAAACTTTGGAAATGGGGGTTCAAATTAGCTGAGGGGGGTGGGGGTCGATTTGTGCAGTTTGACTAAATTTGCCTGAAATTTCCCATGAAAATAAAATAATTAAGGCTGAAGAGGGGATTCGTTTGAACCCCCCGAACCCCTTCTGGATCCGCCACTGATACTCCCAAGGTCCCAGCTTGTACCAAAGTAAAAACCGTCCGTTAGGAACTATATACATTGACCAATATAAAGCTATGTAGTAAAACTTCTATGAAAAGTGTTGACTCGGGGGTTTGTATAAGACTCAAAGTGAACATTGTTGTTTCCCTCGGTAACGTTAAATATGTGATAGCCTCATGATAGTCAACAAATGTTCAGGTTATCATTATTTGATAACGGTGTTGCTTCAATCTTAAAGCTCTAGTAATTTTCACGTTTTATAATTTTTCAATTTGTGCGTTCAATGTACCAGATCTTTAAGATAAAGAAGGCAATATCATGTTTTGAGTTGCTGAGTACTGGTAATGTTATAGAGTTATTCTTACCAGGACAAACGCCGATCAGGTTTTAACTTTATTGTCCCCCGCCTTTTCGAAGAAAAGCGGAGGGACATAGTTTTCGGCATTCCGTCCTTCCATCCTTATTTCCGTCCTTATTTCCATCCTTCCGTCCCCCTAAAGTAGTAGGTACTTTGTGTGCGCAACTCCACCTACAGTTTTATGCCGATTCTTTCGAAACTTTACAGCTGTTTTTGTCATGGTCTGAAGATATGCATATGGTTTGGATATAATCCTGAGATTATTTTTTGTCACTTTTTCCACAAGTTGAACTTAGTCATTTTTAGGCGTTTTTACTATCAAAGTGACTTAATAGTTGGTACCTTGTGTGCGCAACTCCTCCAACAGTTTAATGCCGATATCTTTGAAACTTCACAGGTGTTTTGGTCATGGTTTGAAGATATGCATGTGGTTTGGATATAATCATCATATTATTTTTTGTCACTTTTTCCACAAGTTGAACTTAGTCATTTTTAGGCGTTTTTACTATCATAGTGAATAGAAAGTGGGTACCTTGTGTGCGCAACTCCTCCTTCAGTTTATGTCGATTCCTTTGAAACTTCACAGGTATTTTGGTCATGGTCTGAAGATATGCATGTGGTTTGGATATAATTCTCACATTATTTTTATCACTTTTTTCGCAAATTGAACTTAGACATTTTTCATACATTTTCACTATCAAAGTGAATAGATAGTGGGCACCTTGTGAGTGTAAATCCTCCTACAGTTTTATGCCGATTCCTTTGAAACTTCACAGGTGTTTTGACTATGGTCTGAAGATATGCATGTGGTTTGGATATAATCCTCACATTATTTTTTATTACTTTTCCCCCGGTTGAACTTAGCCTTTTTTCATACATTTTTACTATTTTACAGCTGTTTTTGTCATGGTCTGAAGATATGCATATGGTTTGGATATAATCCTGAGATTATTTTTTGTCACTTTTTCCACAAGTTGAACTTAGTCATTTTTAGGCGTTTTTACTATCAAAGTGACTTAATAGTTGGTACCTTGTGTGCGCAACTCCTCCAACAGTTTAATGCCGATATCTTTGAAACTTCACAGGTGTTTTGGTCATGGTTTGAAGATATGCATGTGGTTTGGATATAATCATCACATTATTTTTTGTCACTTTTTCCACAAGTTGAACTTAGTCATTTTTAGGCGTTTTTACTATCATAGTGAATAGAAAGTGGGTACCTTGTGTGCGCAACTCCTCCTACAGTTTTATGCTGATTCCTTTCAAACTTCACAGGTGTTATCGTCATGGTCTTCCTGGCTTGGATTTTAATGTGGGTTAGAGGGCTAGTCATAAGCTCATCTAAGCTATAATTTAACTTTCACTAAGTTTC
This sequence comes from Ctena decussata, assembly GCA_963989385.1. Taxonomy (NCBI): domain Eukaryota; kingdom Metazoa; phylum Mollusca; class Bivalvia; order Lucinida; family Lucinidae; genus Ctena; species Ctena decussata. The sequence goes on along the minus strand of OZ022499.1, from coordinate 80,197,807 downwards.
CCCTACAAACAGTGGAATTTGATTTAAAACAATCCTATAACAAATAAGCATAAAGCAAAACCTGGTGTGCGTTTTCAGAATTTGTCAAGTCTGTATTTAATACAATTTGAAATATTTTGGTAACATCACGTATAAAACGCAACTTATAAGGCTATAAACCAACTAGTACTAAACCTGATAGCTCAAATTAAATAGTGTTTCTTGGAAAAAGCCAGGATATCATACTTATAATTGTTTTCTGAGAAACAGTGAAGACATTCCATGTATTGTCTAATGATGGACTTGGTTTTAAAATAAAGTTATTTACGTTACTAGTAGTTGTAGAACTTGATGCAAAATCAAACCTAGCTGTATTTTCTAACACTTCAAGACAATTCTAGAGTGGAACTAAGAATAAATATAAAACAAAAGGAGTTTGCCTTTAAATTATATGATTTTAATGAAAATACGCATAGGTAACGTATATAATCGACTGTTATGGCCAAACAGACATTAGAAAAACATGGCAACATGTGTTTTTCCATTGTGTACCCACCACTGATGAAGTTTATATATGTTGCCAAATATTTACACGAATGCTCACGGGAACTATATATTTCCCCGGACTAGTTCTCTGAAGAACTGATGTAGGGTAATGTATCTTGTCGAGTCGCGAAGTAGAAGAAGAAGAAGAAGAAGAAGAAGAGAAATAAATCACTATACTAAGGACACCGCCGCCCAGATAACAAAAAGACAAAAAGTAGCCTTTTCATCTTTTCATATAGCAGTGATTCTTGAAAAAAAAACGATACATTTATGGATATAAAATCTAAAAAATGAACTTCACTGCACCGTTTCTTAGATAATTGAGCCGCGATACGAGAAAACCAACAAAGTGGTAGTGCGTCAGGCGCATACTCAGATCAGCCTGGGCATCCGCCCATTCTGATTAGACTCTTCGCTAAGCACTTAAAAGGTAGCTAACAGTCTAAGCTACATCCAAGTTGACAGCGAAGACTCTGATGAGCCCGGGCGGCTGGTCTGAGTCTGCGCTGGGCGCACAACCACTTTGTTGGTTTTCTCGTGTCGCGGCTCGACTATGAATTTTTAATAGCCGATAGTGTACGCAAAAAGTTACTCACACCGAACAATTAGGAACAAAAATGATTGTTGCTAATAATATGGCATCAAAATCGGCGTTACGGAGGAGAGATATCATCACACATTGCATATATTCACAGGTTTTGCACCAGCCCAAATGCGTCGCAAAACTTTTAAGATTTAGTGTCTTAAATCAGACCAGGAATGTCTCAGAATATACACCTAATTTTATCTAATTGAGCCGCGACGTGACAAAACCAACAAAGTGGTTGTGCGCCCAGCACAGACTCAGATCAGACTGGGCATTGGCCCAGTCTGCTCAGAGTCTTCGCTTTGTGCTATAATTTGTCTTTGTAGAGTCTTCGCTTTGTTCTATAATTTGTCTTTGTATTTACAGGGCCGTCGTTGGCTTTTGAAAAGTGGTACGGCCATGGACCGCCAAAGGCATTCCCCGAATGCCGAAGGTACGAGTGGGGGAGAGTACGAGAGGGGGTGTTTCCCCTTTGGTAAGGGGGCTTCGGGGGACCTCCTCCGAGAAATTTTTTGAATTCAGGACGACTCTAGAAGCGATTTTAATGCATTTTAAGACCAATTTTCGCTTGTGTAACTCAATTGATTTTACGAGTTAATATCTCACATGAGAATCATGAGAAAATTTTTGAATTCAGGACGTCTCTAGAAGCGATTTTAATGCAATCTGAGACCATTTTGCTTGGGAAACTCAAAGTTTTTGCTGTATTTCAAATTCTTACCACAGCTTTTAAAGACTGCAAAAGGCGTTCCCCGAGTCCCGAAGGCACAAGTGGAGAAGAGTTCGAGAATGGATGTCTTCCCTCTCGTAAGGGTGGTTCGGCGGACCTCCCCGGAGAAAATGTTTGAATTCAGGACGTTTCTAGAAGCGATTTTAATGCATTTTGAGACCATTTTGTCTTGTGTAACTAAATCGATTTTATGAGTTAGTACCTCTCATGAGAAAATTTATGAATTCAGGACGTCTCTAGAAGCGATTTTAATGCTTACAGCAGCTTTTAAAGACTGCTAAAGGCGTTTCCAGAGTGCCGAAGGCACGAGTGCAGGAGAGTTCGAGATGGAGTGTCTTCCCTGTCGTAAGCGGGGTTCGGCGGACCTCCCCCAAAGAAAATTTTTGAATTCAGGACGTTTCTAGAAGCGATTTTAATGCATTTTGAGACCAAGGCAAAGAGGGAGTAACGCATAAAAGTGGTCCGGCCAATACCATATTCGGCCGAATGAAAAAAGTGGTACGACCAACACCATATTCGGCTGAAAAAGTGGTCCGGCCAAGGCCGGACCGGCCGGACCGCCGACGACGGCCTTGAGTTATGAATTTTCCATTACTACTTCGTTTTCTTTTATTTATATTGTATATTTTATATTTGTTTTCAATCTCTGTTCATTTCTATGTATATGTTCCTATTTGTATTGTGTACTCGATCATTTGATTTATAAATTTTACATGACTATTTTACCTTGTTTTATTTCCATTCTATATTCGATCGTTTGCATTCACTGAGAAGACTATTTATATTCAATACGGTTTGTATTCTATAATTTCTTTATTTACTTGGTTACATGGCATTTCATGGCTAAGAAAAATTGGGTATGCCTAGTTACCGAAACCTTTATCAGTCCAGCGTTTAAAGGCTCACCACCTACCTACCAGACGGTTAGAGCAATAATAAAGACTTACTCGTGACACCCAGATATTTCTATTGTATTCTATCCCATAACCTTACAAGGTCATTGGGGCACCACAGATGATTTCGGAATAATCTCTTTCCACCTTGTCCTGTTTTTAGCTGTCCTAGTTGAGCTGGCAAAGAAGACATTATTTACTCCATTACGAATGCCTTCTTGCACAGCCTGGTCTCAGTTTTCTTTCTTCGCGCGTCGATACCTCTTAAAATGTGCGAACATCGATGATTAAGATCAGCCTGCTCCTCGCGGAGTCTAAGTACATACAATTTCACATCGACAACCTCTGGATCCTGAATGATTTGTATAGGGGAAACGCGTCTAAGCAGAAGTGCAGACTGATTTTAGTCTTTACTGTTTCCAGGAGATATCAAGCGTATTTTCTCCTGACAGGGCGACAACATCCAGCCTATTTGGCTTGCGGCCCAAAACCTTATAGATTGAAAAGCTCGTTCCGGTTTGGGACTGGATTTGTTCATGTTTTCCTTCACTTATACGAGCGTTTCATCGCAATAATCAGAGAACTCGTCCGATTTTGTCTATTTATATCCATATCAGGTTTACTGCATCTGCTAAAAATAATGATGGAATTTTATTCTATTTTTGGTCGCATTGTCGCCAACAGTCGGCACTTTCCGTATCCACGACTCTCAGCATACAAGTATACGCTTTTCCAAAAAAGCTTGCTATCTTTATTTTGCAGCGGCGTTGGGCGAAAAAAGGGCCTTAGAGTATTGAGTAATATATTTACTTAGAGCAGTCACCACACTCGAGCTAAAGCATCTGTGCAGACTGACCAGGGTATTTCTTTTTCGGCAGATCCAAAAATATCGTGCTAACTGAGGATAGATTTATCAGATTGTGCTGAAGCGTTGGCCGATTTATATATCTGTAAACCTGTCAAAGCAGAAAAAATCAAAGTCAAAATTTATTGTTTAAATTCAGCAAGCAGGCGCTACTGATTTTATTCCTCATCACTCATCACATCTTACCAAATAAAGTATACGATCTATCTGTGTGTGTGTGGCTAACGCGCACAACTGACCGTGTTTATACATGTACAATTGTTAAGCCGGTGTATAAATGACGCATATTCATTGCGCTATGTGGGAGATGGAATTGGAAAATTTAACAAGACCTACCTTCGAAGAAGGGAAGGTGCAGTTTAGTTGAAATTTCACGACCACAAGCTCCTTAAGGGGTCACACACCCTCCCACCCAAACCCAAATATTATGCATGATTCTTCATAACACTGAATCAAGATATTGCTTCTTGGAGATGCCATTTGCCTGTGCAGCATTTCTGTTGATCACTTCAACCTTTTTTCAAGAATTGGCTGGGAAGCAGTTTGCCAGTGATAATAACGTCATTTTGGTTGTACAGGAATTTCTTGTCATGCAAGAACCTTTGTATGCAAATGGAATCCAATCCGTCCCCAACAATTCTCATCACCTCGATATAGTCACGCACCGAACTGAAAATTCAGTTTTTGGATGTAGGGTAGTATTAAGTTTGTAAAAAATGACTGCATAAATATTTCTTTGTTTTTGTAACAAAATGTATCAAAAGATTTGTAAGATAGTGTAGAATACTAGGATAACACAATGTGTTTTACTTTAGATCCGTTCTTTAAGAAAAACGTAGAAAACTGAGTAACTTTTTGTCCATTTTCTTTATTTTCCCTATATACTATTAGGAAATGATGGCCATATTACTCAGAGCAAAAAGGACCGCATTAAATGTAAATTTAAAAGTTTGAAAAAAATATCTATGTGCAGCTAAAAAAGTGCACTATGTTGACCTAACACAACAGTTTTCATTTTTATTCGAGGAAGACAAAAACAGAGAAAAACTGTCAATGTCTTAAATGATTTAATGCTATTTAAGCTCACGCAATATCGTCGTTTACAGGTAGATTATACGGGTCTGAGGAAAAAAGTTGCCCATGCACTGCGGCATCGCTTGCCTGAGAGGGGATTTAGTTAAGAAATAAATTATGACGAGAAATGAACAGCAACTACTTCATAATTAGGCTGAATTCATTTCCTTCGGTCCTCAAACGCTAGTTCTTATAATTCCTATTCTGTTAGTATCAACATACTGTAATGTAAACAAAATGTAAAAACTCGCAAGCCTTTCCTTTTTAAAAGGAAACTTTATTTCAAATCTGCCTTTAGCCAAGACGAACACACTGCCATGTTTTCCGCCATTTTTGTAAAGGGAAACAACTTTTATGACATCCTGTTTTCTTTTCTGTAAAATGTAACCCTTCTAAACTGGAATCAGTGCTCACAGGAAAGAATTTGCTTCTTGGGGTAGCAAATTCGCTCTTTAAAAGGACCCCCACGCACACACACACACACCATTTCCCATGTAGAAGAGAGGCAACAATGAAAATGACAGACTTCCCTTTGTGAAACCTCGCAGTCAGGTGAGAGCCTTTGCTGTACGCACATTCCTTGTATGGACCTTGAGGTGTGTGACAGCATAAAATAAATGCACGGATAGTCTCATGTGCAGACCCTAATCATAGTGCACGTTTAGGAATAGGCTGATCTTGCTTAATCAAACTGCCCACCTTATTACTGATACTTTATAGTGTCCAAAATGCTTTTTTTTTTAATTTCAGCGCACATTAATACACAAAATATGTTACAGGCAGATAGATAGATAGATAGATAGATAGATAGATAGATAGATAGATACTTTTTATGTACTTAGACAATGTCTAACGTGGCCAGTCTCGAAATCAGTTTTATCTGCGTTGCAAGTATGTTTTTTTCTTTTTTACCAAAGTGGCCATAGTTCAAAACGTGGCATGAAATGGATTGGAACGGAATGGAATAGAATGAATGAGATAATCTACATTCCATTGTCTACAGTTTGCTCGCTGAGCCTGGAATGGTGCTCCTACACGAAAGCATTTGCTGCCTCGGAGGGAGTAAATTGTTTCTTGTAAGAGGGCCATCCCTAAATCAATGGAATACAGTGGAGGAGAGTCTCTCCGCAAGTCCAGTCCATTCCATTCCACTCAAAATCATGCCATGTTTGAAACTATGTCTTGACTATCAAACTGAACGAGGAAATATTTATTGAATTCGACTGGCGTGTGCAGTCTAGTAGGCAGCGTTGCTGTCGTGCAAAGGGTCTCAGTGAGGCCAAGATTCCAAGTTTTCGTTCTTGTGTGTATTATGTGTTTGCAAGGGCAACTTTTAGAGATCTTTATCGGGACTGGATTATCCTTATGAGTGCAAACCGAGAGAAAAATTTGAAATGTAATCGTTGTGTGCTACCCGAGCAAGCGTCAAATCAACGCAAATGCATTGTAGATAGTAATACGTCGTTTCAACGTTGTGTGACTGCTGCCGACAAGGTCATCTTAGGGAAGTGAAAGTAACATACAAGCCAAAAACGTGAACTAAACGTCGCTTACACGTCGATGCATCGTTATCGGCCTTAATAAAGTTGTTCAGAGCTTACAAAATAAAATCCTGCTATGTTGAGGGGTCGTAATATTGTTGGACGAATGTTAGCGTAGGAAGGAGGGGGTGGTGGAGTCATGATCATGAAACGATATGCTTTCTTTTACATCTGATATTTGACATTCTAATTCGTTGTGACTGACTACACGAGAGAGAGAGAGAGAGAGAGAGAGAGAGAGAGCTGTCTTTGAATACAGCTGTCAATCACGACCACTGATATACTTAGTTTTCGTTTTCGTCTTGTGGTATGATGGCAGAGGTGAGCCTATCAAGGCTGGAAACTTGGCCGATTTTTCTTAGCCAATGAAATTACTTGTAAAAAAGTAAACAAACATATCCCAGGATGCAATTTACAATCCAAATAGTCTGACCGTATAGAATAGAAATGGAACAGAGATTGAATGCCAATATAAACCAGTATACAATAGAAATAAGTAAAGATGGAATAGTAATGTGAAATCAATAAGTACAAATGGTCGAATATAGAATACAAATATAACAATATACAATAGAAATAAAAAAGATAAAATAGTAATATAAAATTTTTAAATACAAGTGACCCAATATAGAATACAAATGTACCAATATACAAAAGAAATAAAAAAAAGAGGATAAAATAGCAATATATATTTATAAATACAAATGATCCAATATACAATACAAATATAGCAATGTACAACAGAAATCAAAAAAGATAAATAGTAAAATAAAATATATAAATACAAATGATCGAATATGGAATACAAATATACAATATACAACAGAAATAAAACAATATAAAATAGTATATAAAAGCAATAATACAAATGACCAAATGCAGAACAGAAATGGAATATATACAATAGAAATGAACAGAGATTGAATACAAAGATGAAATATACAATAGAAATAAACAAGATAAAATAGTAATGAAAAATTAATGAATACAAATGATAGAATACAGAATATAAAAGGAACATATACACTAGAAATGAAAGGATATTGAATACAAATATAGTTATATACAATAGTGATAAACAATGATAGGATAGTAATATAACTTTTAAAAATACAAATAGGTAAGATAGAATAATAATGTAAAAATATCGAATAATTCAACGTTTAACATGCCATAAGTATCCCTACTTTTATTTATTTGGGGTTGTCTCGGTGGCGCAGTTGGTAGCGGTGAGGGTTAGTGTAGTGCTAGGAGGTGTTGTCGAGGTCGTGAGGTCGAATGCCGCACGGGTCTAAATTATTTTTTAGTATTAACCGGCATAGTTAATTAAATCTCTCTCTTTCTTTATATATATATAACTCAGATAACTCCGCCTAGCACTGTGATTTTGTTGTTGTTGTTATTTGTTTGTATGCTTTACCTGTATGTATGTGTGAGTGTTTTAACTCTGAAGAAGGCATAAAGCCGAAAGCGCTATGCTACAATTAACAAATTTACACTGTTTAATGATGAAGTCATTAGTATATCCTTTCCAGATCCGGGGCCGTATTCATAAAACAACTTAAGTGGTTGCTATGCTGTTGCTAAGGCTAAATTTCTTTGAAAGAGATTTACTACAACTATGAAATTTGCTCTGGATGAACAGTCTTACAAAGACTGTTCCTCCAGACCAAAGTTCATAGTTGTAGGGAATCTCCTATATAGATATTTAGCCTTAGCAACCGCATAGCAACGACTTAAGTGGCTTTATGAATACGGCCCCCGGTGTTACGCTAGAGAATTTTGTTAGATGTTTTGCCCCACATCTTTTACCGACAGACTTCAAATTTTTACAATTCAATTCGATATTGTTAGAAAATGTTTCCTCAGAATACTGAATACATGAAGCGATTCATCTGAATGTAAACTGTACTAAGAACACGAGGAGCATGTGCTTATTCCTGGCCAATTCGGTTGATTAATTTGAAATTCGGGATCCGGACATAATCAGGTATAAGCGAATATACATGTTGTGAAAATTTTATGTACGTAGCTGCCTTTGTTTTCGAGATATTCGAAATTAAATGGTGGAAAATTTTAAATGCTTTCAGTATAAAAATAGTTTTATGATTACTTGTGCATTGGGGCAAACATACTTTTGCAATCCTTAGTGGCATAAGATGCAAGATTGTTCCATATGGAATTTGGTCAAAATCTATCCAACCATTTATTAAAATTATTTAAACTAAGCCCTCACGGATAGACAGATATCATCACAATAGCATTACAGAGATTTTTTCTCGATGGAATAAAATTTGTAAAATAATGGTAAAAGATATGACAGACCTTAGCCCACATATGCCTTGTATCCCATAAAAGAGACAACAGTAAATTATGGCGGCTGGTTTGTGCCATTTCGTTTTTCGCCACGAAAAGACGCCACGCGAAAAGACGTAAAGCGCTATGCGAAAAGACGAAAAAACGCCATGCGAAAAGACGAAAAGACAAAACCCGCCATGCGTAAACACGAAATTTCAGCGCGCAAAGACGAAAAACGCTATTTGAATCTCTTATTTTGTCGTGTTTTCGCGTTGTGTCTTTTAGTCTTTTCGCCTGGCGTCTTTTCGTCTTTTCGAATGGCGTTATTTCGTCTTTTCGTCTTTTCGCGTGGCGTTATTACGTCTTTTCGGCGCGAAAAGGCGAAAAGACGCCCATCTGGCAGAATATTCGTACTTGATACTGACCATTGATTTCTTACAGCTATGCAGGTAGAATCTCCGGATAACCTTCGGCAGTTCTCCGAAACTAGACGACAACGGGCGATAATCGCAGGTGTCAAATTAAGCCCTTAGGCTAAATACTCTTATCTCCGTCATGATAAAAATTTGAACTTTATGGCTTTAACTGAATTTCATTCCCGAGTCAGTTGATGAAAAATCTAATTTCTGCAGAATGGGTTGGTATAATACATGAGTCAGTTTTACAACTCAACTTCTTTTTTTTTTTTTGGGGGGGGGGGGAGGGGGGGGGGAGATGATTCTAAAACTATACGATAGAAGTCAACTTAAAGGATTAGTTCATTATTTGAGTCTCTGTTTCGTATCGTAGATGAAATTCAAACAAACAAACAAACAATATGATTACTTTAAGTTTGTACTTCGGTGAAAAAATAAATAAATAAATCGAAGAGTGTATGAAAGTAACCAGGTGATAAATAAATTAACCCATTAATGCCTGGCGTCCCCTATATAGAGCATAGGCAAACAGAGCAGACCAAGATCAGGCGCCGGAAAACACGGCGTCTTAACAGGCTCTACACTGTTTGCATTACACAAATAGGTATATCTCCTATAAAAATGATAAGAATAAACTAAACCAGACACCCCTTAACTGACATATGGACCCATTCATTTGATAGGGATAGAACATTCCACTGGGCAAAAATGGGTAAATCAATGAAATAAACAAATGTTCTATATTTGATGTCTTAATTTCAAAGTAAATAGATAAAAATTCTTTATTTTAATTCCTTCATTTCAACTTAAAACAGTTATTTTAGAGTAGTCCCGGTTGCTCAGTGGGTTAGGCGCTGGCTTACTGATCAAGCGGACCCGGGTTCGACCCCCGCTTGAAGGGAGAATCTTTTCTACCGTAAAAGGGGTTCCATTGCACACAGCCTTTCATAATCACTCTGCCGTCGTCTTGATATGACTGAAATACTGTTGAACAGGACGTAAAATCACAAATCATCCATCCGTCATCAGTTATTTCATGATTTTTTTTCTACGCGCCCTGACATATAGTTTTGAGTATTATATATTAATCTCAAGCCATTCACACTATTAATTTCAATGTAATATTAAGAAAATAAAAGGTGAATTATCATCCGTTTCATTTACCCCATGTTTATAAAATCTCGCCATTTATCGAGATAAGACGCGTTATTTGAGCGTTAGGCGAATGGGCGGAAACAATGTGAAAAAGGTCTTTTCCCATATTGCCTTCGTCGTCTTTAGACAATATATATTTGACCGCGACAAAACACAATGTACAAAGTGGCATGTGCGCTAAGCGAAGACTCAGATCAGTCTGGGCATCCGCCAAGTATGACGAGTCTTCGCTGTCGGCATGTAGGTAGCTTAGACCCTAACCTACCTTTTAAGCGCATAGCGGAGACTCTAATCAGAATGGGCAAATGTCCAGGCGGATCTGAGTCTTCGCTGGTCGCACATGTCACTTTGTTTGTTTTGTCATGTCATGGCACACTTATTTAACCCGGTACTGTGGACGCGTCCCGTGTCATTAGTATTGTTTATTTAACTATGAATACCCCAGTTACATAAATCGACAAAGAGTAATAATCGAATTTGAGCCTTGTTGAAGTATTTTCACTTTAAACATATGAGAAAACAAAAAAGTGTTAACATGAAGACCGCCTGTGAAAAAAAAAAAAAACACACACCAACAAACAAAAATAACTTAACGCTACAAAAGTATGCAGTTTTCTGGTTCTTACGAAGAAAACTCTACTTCATCTAAAGTCCGCCGAATGTTTATTTTCAAACACAAACAATAAAGAAGCAAAAACAAAGTTCTTCTTATATACCAAAGCAGGCATCCCTTGCAAAGAAACTGAGAAATAAAAATAAATTAAGAAAAAAAAGATACTGAAAAATAACATTACAAAAATAAGAAATAAAAAAAACAGAGAAAACAAAAACGTGTTAACTGAAGACCGTCTGTGAAAAAAGCCAACAAACAAAAATAATTTAACGCTACAAAAGTATACAGTTTCCTGGTTTTTACGAAGAAAACTATACTACATCTGAAGTCCGCCGAATGTTTATTTTCAAACCCAAACAACAAATAAGAACTTATGTACCAAAGCAGGCATCCCTTGCAAAGAAATTGAGAAATAAAAATAATTTTTAAAAAAAAAGATACTGAAAAATAACATTACAAAAATAAGAAATAAAAAAAAAGAAAAAAATGACAATAAATAAATGATTAGCTTGTTAATGTAAAGACAATTAGATAATACAATTTCATAAAGTTCTTAATAAACAGAAGTAGTAAAACTGTTTTTGCTAACATAGTACTGACTTTAAGGCGAATTCAGACAAATGACTACAGATATATGGAGAGAGAGAGAGACATGGAATGAGAGCGAGAGAGAGAGACTTATAATGTAGCTTTTTGCCTCGCAAAAACAATCGTTAATGAGCAACTACTGAGCAAAAGCTAAATTTCGAAACACACCGAAATTAATTTACTAATTGGCATTATACAATCATAAGATAATTGTCTTTCAATTCGGCACCACTGATATAAATAATTCGAAAGTTAAAAGAAGTTTGCCGATCGACTTTTCGTCTTCATGTAAAGCTAATTAGACCGGATCAAAGACTGAAATTTGAATATGTTTGCATCAATTAATTTTCAGATGCGCGGCTTCAATTTTATTCTTACATCAGAAAACTTTGGTCTTCATTATAGAGCAGCTCTGGTCCAGAAAAAAAAAATCTTTCAAGCAGGCTGGATGAACCTACATTTGCATAATTTAGCTACTTGAAAATTCATTACTACAATATCCAATCATAAATTGTGTATCATACTCTTCATACATATAATCTTCGCCCAAGGCTATTACCTAAAGCCGCGTCGTCTATCGCCGAAGTTTTGACGGAAACGCACGGAAACGACCGGCATACAAAAATCATTAATTAAAATTTGAACAAATAATGAAAAAAGACCATTTTATCATTTAGCTAGACTAATAAAAATTACATCAAATAAAAATATATTCTTTCTTCTTATCTGATCCATTTGTGATGCATAACATTTTGTATCAATTTGATTCTAAATAAGCGTTCGCATCCGTGTGCCCTAGTTGTTTTGCGGAGATTTTGTTATTTGTTTAATTAAATTATATACCTCCAGATAATCACCCAAAACAGACCATTTTGTACTAGTGCTAGAATCAAAATTAAAACACGATATTAAAGATGAAGAATTTTACTTTCTGATACCGTTTATGATGTAAAAATATATTTCGAATAATAAAAGTTATTAAGGAATAATGAAATTTCCCCATATAACCCGTGTATACCAAATTGGTTCACACCTGTAGAAGTACAAGTACGCAGTTTCTTCACTATGTGATCACTAAGTATAGGGGAGACCGGGGATAGTTGATGCAAGGGGCAAGTTGATGCAGTGGGAATAAAAAGACAATGACGTCATTATGGACGTCAAAAATGACGAATTAAAGTAGTCATTGACAGCCGCCATCTTTTCCTGAAGTTTTGACGTCATTAAAACAAAGCAATATTTTCTTTGGAAAATGTGGAATTTTGAGGCTTTTATTTCTGTGCTCGCTTTGTGCTGTGCTTAGTCAAAACAATTTTTATTTGGTGTTTATACAATACTTAAGCGTTGCCGTTGATTAGAGAATGAAATTACCTGCATACTAAAGGTTAAAACTAAAGTTTTGTGATTTCTGATATCCTGGTATTTTTTACTTTGAAACTATGCTACACTTTTGGCGAGGAGTATATATAGCATCCCATAAATAGGATATAGGCAAACAGTGAAAACTCAGATCAAACACAACATAACGTGGCGTCGGAACAGGGTCGCCACTATTGCTGAATACAAATGGGATTTTTTCCTTAAAATAAGCAAAAGTGATAAAAATAAACTTTAATCGAATCGACAATAAGACTCATAAAGAACATTCCACCGGGCATAATTATACCCCCAGCATACGAAGTATGTTGAGGGGTATATATACTAGAACCAACTTCTAACCGACCACTTATTCATAGCATGTTTTCCGCTAAAGAAAAAGGACAATCGAACATAAATTTCCATCTTTAATTAACTTGTCATATTGGTAAAGTAAAGCAGGTAACTCTGAAATGAAAATCTTATCCGTATACCATTAAATAAGTGAAAGATTATGGTACCCCTGTTTCCGAAAATCGCAAAATTTCAGCAGATTTTTCACGATTCGGACAGAACCACATTTCGGAATCTTGTCAGCATATGCTTATGATTTGTGCAAATATTTAGAAAATGTTTAAATGAACTTGAGAATTCATAATAAGGCATTGTTTTAATACAGAATTCAAAATTTTAGTCACAATTAAAAAACCTTCTCCACCAGTCATAATCCTTGCGAAGTTCGAAAATGGGGGTACATGTGCATCCTCTGCTGCCAGGAAAACGATTCCAAAGGTATTGAGCTCAAACATTTTACAACGTTTACATGACACATTGGGAGTACTGAATATAAGAAAATTATGTCAGTACTGAATATAAGAAAATTATATCTTCAGACGACAGTGTTCAAGACAAAGCAAGTGGTCGGTTAGAAGTTGTGCTTAGTATAGTTTTTCTCTTTCTGTCCGTTTGTCTGACTTTCCGTCCGACCGTTAGTCCGTCCATCCATATGTAAGTTAACATTTGCGATAAAGTTTTGCATTAAGTTTTTTTTTTATTTGGCTTCTGTTAATCGGAACTTGTTCATAGACGCTTATTATGTTAGTAGCGGATGGAAATTGATTAATTTGTATCATCTAGATGCTGCTGCTGGCCTAAGGTCATGGTCGTAGACTTTGAAATTTGTACAATAGCTGTGTTAAAGTTTTGCATTAAGTTTCTGCTTTTGCTCTGTTTTTCTGAAAGTCTTAACTGTAACTTGTTCTTCTGAAAGTCTTAACTGTAACTTGTTCATATATGCTGAATGTTAGTACAGTATAGATAGATATTAGTTTTCATCATCTGGATGCTGCTGCTGACGTTAGGTCAAGGTCACAGACTTAGAAATTTGTATACCATTTGTGTTAAAGTTTTGTGTTAACTTGTATTTTTTGCTTATATTTTGAATATACTTGAATCTTTTACAATGCCACTAGGTGTACTTCTAGGTTGAAACGGATTAGTTGACGTCATCTGGATGCTGCTGCTGACCTATGACAAGGCCACAGACTTTAAAATTTGTATACTCTTTGCATTAAAGATTTATGTTACAATGGAGCCTTTTATGATGCTACTAGATTTCCTTCTAGGTTGAAACTGATTAGTTGACATCATCCGGATGCTGCTGCTGACTTAAGGTCAAGGCCACAGGCATAGAATTTTTTTGGAAATTTGTGTTAAAGTTTGTGTTGAATTTCTATGTGTGTTTTTTTCAAGTTTTTGTTTTGCTTTTGCAAATTTTAAATGGAACCTTTTGGCTTCTGTCTACAGGCCTTTCACTGGATTTGTTATAAAGTGTCCTTCTGTCTGTCTGTTTATTTTCGTTTGCTTTAAAGCTTTTTTATTAGGGATTGGTGGCGCAGGCCGGGGGGTTATACGTGAGCCCCTGCTCACTTGCGCGTTTCAATTAGAAAGACAAAAGTATTTCAAGGCAAATGCAACCAGCACTCAGTCTGTTTATATCAGCAGAACCATCTGTTAAGCTGTTTTGATGGAACTAGTTAAAATGGTTTAGGTATCTGATTTTACAGTGCTCCAGATATAGGAAGTATTTGGGGATGATTCTGGAATAATTATATTAAAACTCAACAAAAACATGTTGTAATCGCTCATTTACAGTGCATTGATAAAAGCAATTCTAATGAAGAACCATTGTTTGCCTGTATGGTGAAATAAGAAAACATCCCAGAATAATTATCAAAAAATAATGTTTGTATCTGGAGCTCTGATTTATTGTTATATGAGCTCAGGAGGGGAAAACCTGTCTTAAACCACATAGGAACTGCTCATGTGCATTGTCCAATCAGAGACTGAGCAGTCTGTCTAGCAAGCATTATAGAATTTAAAAACATTAAGTATGCAGCTCTAACCATATAATGCATGGGTGCAGGCTCTTCGTAGCTCTGAAAATGTACATTTCATAATGTCTCAAGACAGGATTTCTTTTTATACTGTTTATACACCATGGCAGTAAGAGTGAACTTGCTCTTATTGGAATGCAGAAAAAGACTATAGTTTGTAGCAGACTAAAAATTTACAATGAGTCATGCTGAGGAAAATCTTCATCCCTCAAAATGAGCAGTGTACCTATGTCTGGCCTAGGAGTATAGTGCTAGAATCAAAATTAAAACACGATATTAAAGATGAAGAATTTTACTTTCTGATACCGTTTGTGATGTAAAACTATATTAAGAATAATAAAAGTTATTAAGTGATAATGAATTTTCCCCATATAACCCGTGTATACCAAATTGTTTCACACCTGTAGAAGTACAAGTACGCAGTTTCTTCACTATGATGCGAAAAGATGAAATAACGCCACGCGAAAAGACGAAATTACGTTACGCGAAAAGACGAAATAACGACACTCCGCATTTTTGCCTTCCTTCTCTGTGAGAGAAAACTCCCAAAGGAAAGACTTTGCTCCTCTAGGAGCAAATTCTTTCATTTAAGGGCAAACCCCTTTAAAAAGGATTTCTAACTAGGGAAAACTTGAAGAGGAAGACACAGAAGTTGCTCCCCTTTGTAAAAATGTAGGAAGGGGGCACATTTTCCATATAAAAGGGATCTCTCACGGAGGTTCATTTAGGGCTTGGACGGACACACGGCGCCAAGTGTGTGCAACTATGGTTACGTACCGTTGAGCCACTTGGGCAACGTCGATAGGAGAATTGAACTGAACTGAGCTGAACGGTTCATTTAGATTAAAAAAGACTTCCTTCAACAAAGAATTATGTCCTGCTTCCATTGCAGCTCAGTGATACTATAATATTCTTAAATATTGGGATACATATGCCTTAGCCAAAAGAGCAGTCTAATCAGGCTCTGCTCTGTCTGCGACCGGCACGTCTTTAGAAAACTATAACTTGTTTAATTTTTTGGTTAGCTGCAGGTTCACTGGTTAGGAGCGTACAGTACGTGTGACCCGTTGTACCGATGTGTATAGTGGACTCATCTTTGTTCAAATATGGCGGGTAAGTTTCAGATCTGTTTATTTTTGTGTTTTAAAAATATAAAGTAAGGGAGTTTCAACTTACTACCGATAGTTCGACAAGCCTAACTACAGATCTTTTCGACATGCTACCTTGATTTTCTGTAGATTGTTATGATGTGCTTTATTTTCACATTTCATTTGAGAAAATCACTACTCTACTTTCGATTTCGAAAGGTGCATCCGTACCATTTCTTCAAATCTGTCGATCAATTTTACATGAAACGACCGTATCTTCGTTGCAATTATTTTATGGTGTATGTCGGCTCAGGATTCATTGATCTTGTTAGATATCATGCTATGTAAGGGCAATTATTTTCAAAGAAAATGATAGAGGGGTCAAAATCTGTTCTGTATCGTTTGTCTCAAAACCGATTCTCAGTACTGTATGCTGTGTCTCAGTTATGCTGTATAGTGTGTGATAACATAGCACAGAACTCTTTTCAATATTTTCGTAGGATAGGCTACACCTATATTACAATTAATGTTTTTGGCATGTAGAAACTTGGCCTAATAACAGCTTATAAACCGAAGAAGAAATATAAACTGTCAATTTCGCTGCTTACACAAAATAATCTGGGTGTGTTTACACACTCTATAAACAAAGAATCAGTACTGCGCTGTGACACGGCCATTATTTTTCTCGTTTGTCCACCTGATGATTGGCTAAGGGACGACTCATTTATTATCAGGTTTGGGTGGGGTGGGTGGGTCAGGAGTACATTTTCATATGATTCGCTTAATTATTTATTTACGACCCTCTGAGTCCTCAGTCTCACCAGAATCCCTCACCCTTTCTCCCCCTCGATAGGTGAGAAAAACTTTACGAACCTCCTCCCCCCCACACCACCATCGCTACGCCCCACAGCGACTCTTCACACAAACAGCATGTTACCTATTTTATGTCTGACTGGCCTTAATCAAGCCTGTGTGAAACACAAAGAACATTTTCTCAAATATATAGGTTAATTTGATTTCTGGATGAGCATAAGCAGCAAAAAGATGCAGGAGAAAATAAATTAACAGAAATCTGACGCTGAATGCCCCATAAAACTGGCCGGGCCGCGTAGCGCAGTCGGTAGGGCACTTGACAGACTCAGAGGTCCTGGATTCGATACCCGGTCTGGCCACATACTTTCGTTTGTGCTTCCGCTGATTCAAGAAGGGCAATTCTCAGTTACTGGCGGAAGTATGTGCACTTAAGTACTGGTTAACCTCTTAGGAGGTCTAAGCCTGCCCAGGAATAGTGTGGTTAGGTTAACTGACCGTCCCGACATGACCATTTCTGTTTACCGTGGACATAAAGCAGCAAATCAATCGATCAATCAAAACCCTATACAGCTGGTAATAATATTAAGTGGGGTCTTGGGCGCATTTGCCAGCAGCCACAGCAGTTTTTTGCTGATGGCAAGGCACCCCAGGAGATCTGATACCACAAACGCAGGAATTAATTTTATTTGAGGACGAAATCGTCTTTTCGACATGATTTTATGGACCATTGTATACTGTCCTACTGGCAAATCAATGGGGATATAAAGCTACCATTTTTTATTATTATTATTATTATTATTTTTTTTTTTTGGGGGGGGGGGGGTTGAATTAACAGAATCTGAAAAATGTAGGAGTAATGAGAGGATAAGGGGGAGGGGTCTGAGGGGGGTCTGTGGGGCGAAATTGAAAACTGGTGGAAGAATTCTGACCTCCCATCACCATATGTCAAACAAAACATATGACCTCACGCCCTGTTTTCCCCTGCACCCCCCCCGCGCTCTCCCGCCCCTCCGAGAACAGCTTATTGTCTATTCTATTCTATTCTATTCCATAACCTTACTAGGTCGTTGGGGCACCACATATGACTTCGAAACAATCCCTTTCCACCTCTTGTCCTGTTTTCAGCTGCCCTAGTTGAGCTGGCAAAATCCATCCCTGTCCACTCTTTAATATTGTCATCCCACCTCTTCGTCTGTCTACCTCTTCTTTTTTTTCTTTCACTGTGCTCTGTAGAATCGTCTTTGCTAAACCAGCAGAAGACCTTGAGACGTGGCCAAACCACCTCAGTTCCCGTTTCTTGACCAGCGTCAGGAGTTCATCATATTCTCCAATGGCTGCTTGGATCTTTCTGCGAACCTCCTCATCGGTTATATGGTCCTTGTACGAAATGTAACATTCGGTAGCATCTCATCTCAAAGGCCTGCGTTCTTATCTCTAACTCTGTTGTCAAGGTCCACGATTCATAGGCATACAGAAATTTATATGGAAATGACAAGGGAACGCATAAGTTTCACCTTTGATCCAAGAGACTTTTGATCCAAGAGATTTGTTGTTATCTCTCCAAATTGATTTCAGCTTGGTAACAGCTGAAATGGCTTGTGCAATCCTTGAGAGAACCTCCTGTTTTAGCCATCATCCGAGACAACTGCTCCAAGGTATTTGAAGCTTGTTACTGTACCTAGCTTCTGCCCTTTTACCTTGATCTCCCTCTAGATGCTATCTGCGCTGTTTGTCATCAGTTTGGTCTTCTCACAACTGATCTCCATCTTATACCTTGTGCAGCTTTGGTCGAGACTTTCAACTAGGGCTTCTAGTTCCTGCTCTTCCTCAGCTAGAGCGTCTATGCCATCGGCAAACCGCAAATTGGTAATGTTTCTGCCGCCTATGCTAACTTTTTCGTCATGTTCTTCCAGAGCATCAGACATTATCCGTTCGAGAAAAATGTTGAAGAGGGTGGGTGACAAAAGACATCCTTGTCTTCTTCTAACTGTTGTTCTGAACCATTTTCCTGTGCTGCCATTCATCAGGACTGCATCTTCGCCTTGTCGTATAGCTGATCGATGGTGCGAACTAGATTTGCACTGATATTGTACTTCCGCGTGGTGGCCCATAAGTCCGCATGCCATACCCTGTCAAAGGCTTTTTTTAATCATTGCAGACATGGTACAGATTCTGCTGATGTTGACATACTTTTCACACAGGATTCTAAGGTTGAAGATCAGTTCTGTGGTGCTCCTTCCTGCTCGGAACCCAGCCTGTTCCTCAGCAAATATCTCTTCGGCTTGTGGTTTAAGCCTGTTCAAGATGACTTTCAGCATGCCTTTGCTTGAATGACTGATGATGCTGATGGTTCTGTAGTTCTGGCAGAGCTGCAGGTTGCCCTTTTTAGGGAGTGTAATAATCAGCGACTGAGTCCATGGGGTAGGCCGTTTTCCCGTCCTCCAGATCCTGTTACAGATATCTGTTAAAACATCAATCATCGTCTCCCCGCCAGCTTGAACAAGTTCTGCTGGTATATTATCAACTCCGACAGACTTCCCCTTCTATAGTGCTGCTACTGCAATCTCAACTTCCTCACGAAGTCTCGGTTGTTGATCTTCTTCTGGGGGCTGATTGCAGTCCAGAACCGCATTGTCACCGTAAGTCTCATGGTTGTATAGTTCTGAGCAATATTCTGTCCATCTGCTGAGAATCTCTTGTTCCTCTGTAAGGCATTTCCCGGACCTGTCCTGGATAGTTGTGGATCTACCCTGTTTCTTCGAAGTTAGATCCTTCACCAGCTGGTATGCTTTCTTGCTGTTGTTTTGTTCAGGCAAGTTTCGATCTCCTCGCACTGAATACCTATCCAGTCCTCCTTCGCTTTCTTCACTGCCTTTTGAATCCTCTTGTTTGCTTCCCTGTATCCTTTTGCTCCCCCTGCTTCATACCGCTTCTTCTTCAAATTTCTTCTCTCGTCACAGAGGTAGAGAACATCTCTGGTGACCCAGGGCTTCCGACGGTCCTTCACAAGTATCTCACTGGCTGCCATCAGTCATTACTGTATTGTAGGCGGTAATCATGGTATCTGTGTCCATGTTATCATCCCTCAGACCAATGAGTGGTGCAAATTTCCCACCTATTGTTGCTTGAAAAGTGCATGCCACATCTGGGTCCCTTTACTTCTCAAGATCAAACTTCAGTCTTGGCTGGGTTGGCTTTCTGGCCTTCTTCAGACGAGCTCGTAAGGCCATCGTCACCAGGTCACGGTCCCTCCCTATGCTTATTGTAGATCACCAAAAATATTCCGATCCCTCCCCCCAGCCCCCCCCCCCCACACACACACAGACACCTGCATGCACCCGCCACCCCCCCCCCCCACCCCAACCTGATAGTGGTAAATCTTCCCTTAGCATGGCTATACTATAAGCTCACAAATGAGCATAAAGGCCAAGGTGGGGTAAAAATCATACCCCGTTTTGAGTGACAGACTGTGAAAAATGCCATTTCTGGCACCTTTTGAACCAAGATATTGTGTAGAATAGGTCATACTTCCTGCTTGTGGTCATTTCAATAGACTAGTACTTCAGCCTTTTTCTCCAAGATTTTGTGAATTAATAAGTAATTGCTATTGTAACAAAGATTCGCTAGACGTTTAAACATTTATATTTAATTGAATAAAACCAAAATGCAATAAATCTTTGAATAAGTATCATACCTAAATAGGACATCCCATACAGTCAAAACAGCGTATCATATGATCATACCTAAATAGGACATCCCATACAGTCAAAACAGCGTATCATATGACAAACCATACAGCAAATATGAGAAATATGAGACATCCCATACAGTCAGAAAAAAATGGGGACGCTCAGTCTTGCTTGTCGTGTGGGTTTGTCCCGTACTTTAAGGATATTTATCATGAGTAAATCTCTTTATAGATTATTAATCTCTCTTAAAAAGGGATTTACTGACAAGTTTTTCCAATTTCAACGCTAAATCGGTCGATTTTCTGGTTACAGGTGGACTTGTCTTATTACAAACACCAGTGATTTGCAGATGAAAAAAATAGATTTAGAGCAAAGAAAGCAAAATCTAACCGGCTCCAAAGACGTCCATAATGGATAACATAAATAAGTAAAATACGCTTACCAAGTTGTTTAAATCCAAATAGTAAAAAATCAATAAACGAAAGCAAAGTTCACGCAGACACGTTCTGAAGGTCACAAAACGGACAAAGATTTGTCCACTATACAAATCCGACAACCTGGTCACATGTACTGTACGCTCCCAACCAGTGAGGTTAATGTATGCAAAGGACTTCTATGTTTAAGGCGTGAATTTTCCCCATTATTAAAAATTATGCGGATCACTGACTTTTGCTTTGCATTTTTGCCTATGACATGTAACGTGCATGACAAATGAACTTTCAAGCGTTTGTGTCTATGTAAAGAACGTTAAACATACATTGACGTTGACGTCATTTTTTAGATTAATTTCAAATTATACTCAAACTAATCGTCGAAATAATGAAATATTGTATATATTTCACACTTTTTTTACTTACATTTCTTATATAACAGACAGCACTTGATAGTTTTGATGAAATGTATGTCGAAATAATGAAATATTGTATATATTTCACACTTTTTTTACTTACATTTCTTATATAACAGACAGCACTTGATAGTTTTGATGAAATCAATGTGACCTTGACCGCATTTCAAGGTCATGGTACATAATTAAATCCTTTAAGATCACAGTGCTACTTTTGACCATTCTTCTTCTTTGGCTTACTGAGTATCGTTCCCCCTCCCCCCCCCCCCCCCCCGTGACCTAGCTTCCCACTCATATATACTGTGTACTTGCCATATACAAGTCTTCTGCATAAAGGAAATGCTGGGTCACAGGGGGGAAAGTACTTGTATTTTAATTATAGTGAAGCGTTCTCTTTTGGCCGTTTTGACCGGAAGTGTAACTGTGGTGTTGCAAGTTTGAATGCCAGTCAGGCGTAACAAGAAGAATATCGTTGCTTTGTATTGTGATATGCATGTATTTAGCATACACTTATGACAAAAACTTTTGGAAAAAATGCTTGACTTCAATATTTTTATGACATCACAAAATTAGGTATGAGAAAACCTTGAATTTAGGGTAGGTAAGTTAAACCCGGATTATCTCCCCATGAATTCGAGTCTGAATCACAAATCTTCTGATTTCATACGGTTTACATATTTGTGGATGCCCTGCTAATGAAAAGATATGCACTTTGCACGTTTGAAAATTCGAGCCTGTCGTGCCGGTGTAATGGGGAAAATCCTCGCCTTAATCATAGAAGTCCTTAGGGAGAATATCGTATTGTTTTATTTTCATATCATAATGTTTCAGTGTTTGTATAAACACCTTCGTCTGTTGACTTGTAACTTTCCCTCCATTATTTGTGAGAGATTACTTGGTCAACAAGGTACTTAATCTTTTTGGCAGTTTAAGATCAAAACGAAGATATACTTATGATGAAATGGTTTGGAGTATTTTTCTCCAAAACATAAGGACGGCTCATTTTCTTGTCTGTCCGTTCAGTAGAAATGCCATGATGACATTTATCATAATTTTGGTAATGTTTCTAAATAAAACAAACACCAAACATTTCAGTGGCAAAAACTGCAAACCGTGATTTGTCCACTTCTCTACAGATTGCATTCTCATATTCGTATGTGATACTGACCATTGATTTCTTACAGCTATACAGATAGAATCTCCGGATATCCTTCGGCAGTTCTCCGAAACTAGACGACAACAGGCGATAATCGCAGGTGTAAAATTAATCCCTAAGGCTAAATATTCTTATCTCCGTCATGATAAAAATTTGAACTTTATGGCTTTAACTGAATTTCATTCCCGAGTCAGTTGATGAAAAATCTAATTTCGGTAGTATGGGTAGGTATAATACACGAGTCAGTCTTACAACTCAACTTCTTCTTTTTTCGGGGGGGGGGGGGGGGAAGAGATAATTCTAAAACTATACGATAGAAGACAACTTAAAGGATTAGTTCATTATTTGAGTCTCTATTTCGTATCGTAGGTGAAACTTCAAACCGACCGAACAAACAAACAAACAATATGATTTCTTTAAGTTTGTACTTCGGTGAAAAAATAAAGAAATAAGTCGAAAAGTATATGAAAGTAACCAGGTGATAAACGAATTAACCCATTAAGGCCTTGCGTCTTATATAAAGAGCATA
Organism: Ctena decussata; assembly: GCA_963989385.1. NCBI lineage: Eukaryota > Metazoa > Mollusca > Bivalvia > Lucinida > Lucinidae > Ctena > Ctena decussata. Next base: position 80,174,649 of record OZ022499.1, on the reverse strand, counting down.
GGCAAACAGTGTAGACCAAGATCAGACGCAGGAAAACACGGCGTCTTAACAGGCTCTACACTGTTTGCATTACACAAATGGGTATTTCTCTTATAAAAATGATCAGAATAAACTAAGCCAGACACCCCTTAATTGACAAATGGACACATTCATTTGATAGGGATAGATCATTCCACTGGGCAAAAATGGGTTAATCAATGAAATAAAGCAATGTTCTATATTTGATGTCTTAATTTCAAAGTAAATAGATAAAAATTCTGTATTTTAATTCCTTCATTTCAACTTAAAACAGCTATTTCTGAGTAGTCCTGGTTGCTCAGTGGGTTAGGCGCTTGCTTACTGATCAAGCGGATCCGGGTTTGAGCCCCGCATGAGGCGAGAATCTTTTCTACCGTAAAAGGGGTTCCATTGAACACAGCCTTTCATAATCACTCTGCCGTCGTCTTGATATGACTGAAATACTGAAGAACAGGACGTAAAATCCCGAATCATCCAACCATCATCAGTTATTTCATGATTTTTTTCTACGCGCTCTGACATATAGTTTTGAGTATTATATATTAATCTCGAGCCATTCACACTATTAATTTCAATGTAATAATCAAATCTCGCCATTTATCGAGATAAGACGCGTTACTTGAGCGTTAGGCGCATGGACGGAAACAACGTGAAAAAGGTATTTTCCCATATTGCCTTCGTCGTCTTTAGACAATATATATTTGACCGCGACAAAACACATTTATACAAAGTGGCATGTGCGCTAAGCGAAGACTCAGATCAGTCTGGGCATCCGCCAAGTATGATGAGTCCTCGCTGTCGGCATGTAGGTAGCTTAGACCCTAAGCTACCTTTTAAGCGCACAGCGGAGACTCTAATCAGAATGGGCGGGGTCCAGGCGGATCTGAGTCTTCGCTGGTCGCACATGTCACTTTGTTTGTTTTTGTCATGTCATGGCTATTTTATTGCGACACGGTACTGTGGACGCGTGCCGTGTCATTTGTATTGTTTATTTAACGATGAATACCCCAGATACATAAATCGACAAAGAGAAATAATCGAATTTGAGCCTTGTTGAAGTATTTTCACTTTAAACATGAGAAAACAAAAAAGTGTTAACATGAAGACCGCCTGTGAAAAAAAAACAAAAACAAACACACACACACACCAACAAACAAAAATAACTTAACGCTACAAAAGTATGCAGTTTTCTGGTTCTTACGAAGAAACTCTACTTCATCTAAAGTCCGCCGAATGTTTATTTTCAAACACAAACAATAAAGAAGCAAAAATAAAGTTCTTCTTATATACCAAAGCAGGCATCCCTTGCAAAGAAACTGAGAAATAAAAATAAATTAAAAAAAAAGATACTGAAAAATAACATTACAAAAATAAGAAATAAAAAAAGATAAAAAATGACAATAAATAATTTATTAGCTTGTTAATGTAAAGACAACTAGATATTACAATTTCATAAAGTTGATAATAAACAGAAGTAGTAAAACTGTTTTGCTAACATACTACTGATTTTAAGGCGATTTCAGACAAACGATTACAGATACGTGGAGAGAGAGAGAGAGAGAGAGAGAGAGAGACATGGAATGAGACAGAGAGAGATACAGAGAGAGAGAGAGATACTTAGTGTGTCTCTTTGTCTCGCAAAAACAATCGTTAATGAGCAACTACTGAGCAAAAGCTCAATTTCGAAACACACCGACATTAGTTTACTAATTGGCATTAGACAATCATAAGATAATTGTATTTCAATTCGGCACCAGTGATATAAATTATTTCACAACTTAAAAGAAGTTTGCCGGTCGACTTTTCGTCTTCATGTAAAGCTAATTAGACCAGATCGAAGACTAAAATTTGACTATGTTTGCATCAATTATTTTTCGGACGCACGGCATCAATTTCATTCTTACATCAGAAAACTTTCGTCTACATTATAGGGCAGCTCTGGACCAGGAAAAAATAATATATTCTTTCACCTTTCAGTTTCAAGCAGGCTGAATGAACCTACATTTGCATAATTTAGCTACTTGAAAATTCATTACTACAATATTCAGTCATAAATTGTGTATCATACTCTTCATACATGTAATCTGCGCCCAAGGCTATTACCTAAAGCCGCGTCGTCTTTCGCCGAAGTTTTGACGGAAACGCACGGAAACGACCGGCATACAAAAATCATTAATTAAAATTTGAACAAATAATGAAAAAAGACCATTTTATCATTAAGCTAGACTAATAAAAATTACATCAGATAAAAATATATTCTTTCTTCTCTTCTGATCCATTTGTGATGCATAACATTTTGTATCAATTTGATTCTAAATAAGCGGTCGAATTTGTGTGCCCTAGTTGTTTTACGGAGATTTTGTTATTTGTTTAATTAAATTATATACCTTTAGATAATAACACAAAAAAGACCATTTTGTACTAGTGCTAGAATCAAAATTAAAACACGATATTAAAGATGAAGAATTTTACTTTCTGATACCGTTTATGATGTAAAAATATATTTCGAATAATAAAAGTTATTAAGGGATAATGAATTTTCCCCATATAACCCGTGTATACCAAATTAGTTCACACCTGTAGAAGTACAAGTACGCAGTTTCTTCACTATGTGATCACTAAGTATAGGGGAGACCGGGGATAGTTGATGCAAGGGGCAAGTTGATGCAGTGGGAATAAAAAGACAATGACGTCATTATGGACGTCAAAAATGACGAATTAAAGTAGTCATTGACAGCCGCCATCTTTTCCTGAAGTTTTGCGGAAGTTCGACAATAAATGAGAATTGGTGAAGAAAAGTTCATTTTTGACACATCTAAGTAAATTTACAGATAGTTTGCAATTTTTCATTTAGCGCGCATTTGTTTCTGGTTGTTCATGATTCATTTATGCACACAGGTAGACAAATCTTTAATCTTCAATATCATACGCTCTTCTGAAGGAAAACATTGTGTAATAGTTGTCTACCTAGCTGAATGCCACGTGGGGCATGGTTGGGGCAAGTTGAAGCAATGAGCATGGGACAAGTTGATACACCATAAAATCATATTGGACTGCATGAGCTGTTCATAATATTTGGATGGGCTTGATCGCTAACTTATGTAGGACTATTAAGCATTTCAGATTTGTAGTATCTATTTTATCACAACAAAAAACATACAATGGCATTCCAGCCATGTCACAGCAATGCCAACAATTTACATGTGCGCACAGCGAAGACTCAATACAGCCTGCGCATCCGCGCAGTCTGTTGAGAGTCTTTGCTGTGCTCTCTATGGATAGCTAAGGTCCCATACCTTTTCATGTGCCAAGCGAAGACTATGACCCGATTGTGCTGATGCACAGGCTGGTCTGAGTCTTCGCTGGACGCACATGTAAATTGTACAAATTGCTGGGAGCCCGTCTCATTTGATATAGCAACTATGACAATGAAATGATATTTTGCTGTTTAAAATGTTTTTAAGTTTAATGAATAAAAGTATAGAATATTAGAATATTTTGATCATTTTATCGTTCAATTTTTCATATACAAACTTCTCTTCTAGAGATCTTTCGTTGGAATAACTTCAATGGCTAAAATAATTTTGATAAATCGCGGCATCTAACTAGAAAGCAAGAAAAAAAACCATTTGTCCATAGAAACGGTCAATTTACTGTAGTATCCGTTGCATGGACTTGTAAATGCAAGAGAAAATATCTGTATCAACTTGCCCCAAGCGTTGCATCAACATGCCCCACTACTGGGGCGAGTTGATGCATTCGACTTGCCAAAGAAATGTACTTAAACGGAGGGAAAATATACCAAAATTAAAGGATTACTATTTGATTTTAAATGCAGAAAAGGCAGATCTTTTAATATATGCAAAGATGATCAAAATTGGCCGGTCCGGTCACGAGATATATCAATAAGTCTAAAAAGTGCATCAACTATCCCCGGTCTCCCCTAAGTGTCTTTACTGTAATAAGAATAGGATATTTATACACCTTAATTGCAAAACGGTACCATACTGACCGAAAATATTGCCGACTCCACTTTAACTTTTATAGACTATCCTTATAACCTTAAGCCGTCGAAAAAGAACATCATATAACATCTCAGTGCGAGCAATGATCAGACTGCATCAGGAGCCGTGTTTGCAGTAATCTGATATGAGTCTTTACAGTTTACTCAGACAATCTGTCTAAGTATCTATCTACATCTACCAATTAAGTGCATGGCCAATATTGGCATAGTCGCGCTGTGAACAACCTTAAAACATTCGTGCTGAGAGGTTCTTATGTACAGTTAAAATCAGTTAAAAACATGTTCACTTTTGTCCACAGCCTACAATTTCAAGTTCTGGTGAACTTTTCAGCATGAAATTGTTTGTTTACATAGATGGCTGATAAGCAGCTGTAACTGTTGCTTAAGTGGCATCCTGCTGCCAAACAGCGGTCAAACTATTTGATGTTAGAGATTTTACAAGCTGTATATGAGCTTTTTGTTTTCTTATGCTATTAGAGGCTAGTTAACAAATAACTATAACAATTTTATCTGACCCTTGACTCAAGGGACATTCCATAGGCTGGAGCATATAGTATGTTGTTCACAATCACAGTCTTAGGATACCTGCACTGACAAGGAGCTTGAAGTCAGCCAGAGTCGGTGCTGATATGATATTGGCAGGCAAACCATTCCAGAGACGGACTGTTGATGGAAAGAAGGATCCCTTGTAGGCGTTGATGGAACAAAATATTGGCAGGAATCGTTGATGGTGTCCTCTGGTTGCTACTCCTGTGGCTGTCAGGTACTGGCCTGAAGGGATTTCAACGAGGTCCTGTACATCATTGTGACTTTGCTCTGGTCTCGGCTTGATTGAATGTCCCCCCATCCAAGTTCTTGCATTATTGACGTGACACTGCTGGTTCGGCGGTAGTCATAGCAGCAAAAGTATTTGGAATTAATACAGTTATCTATCAAAGGGTATTTGTGTGTCGTTATTTCGTTTTTTAGTCTTTTCGCGTGGCGTTATTTCGTCTTTTCGTATGGTGTCTTTTCGTCTTTTTTCGTCGAAAAGACGAAATAACGCCATGCAGAAAGACGAAAAGACGAATTAACGCCATTCGAAAAGACGAAAAGACGCCAGGCGAAAAGACGCCACTCGAAAAGACGACAAAATAAGAGTTTCAAATGGCGTCTTTTCGCATGGCATTTTTTCGTCTTTTCGCGCTGGAATTTCGTCTTTTCGCGTGATCGGTTTTGTCTTTTCGTCTTTTCGCATGGCGTTATTTCGTCTTTTAGTCTTTTCGCATGGCGTTTTTTCGTCTTTTCGTCTTTTCGCATGTCGTCTTTTCGCGTGGCGTTTTTTCGCGGCGAAAAGACGATATGGCCAAACCAGCCACCATAACAAATAGTGCACATCCAGATCAGACGCCACAGAACGCGGCGTCTGATCATGGTCTACAGTATTTTCAGGGTTCTAATTTCTCTTTAAAACAAATTAAAAAGGATAAAAATAAAGTAAACCAGACACCCTTAAAGTCATAAATGGAGTCATCCAATGTATAAAGACAGAAGAGTCCACTGAGCATATATGGTTTAAAATAGTAGTGTTTAGGGGCAGTATTTATAAAACGACTTAAGTGGTTGCTATGCTGTTGCTAAGGCTAAATTTCTATGAAGGAGATTCCCTACAACAATGAAATTCGCTTTGGAGGAAAGTCTTAAAAGGACTGTTCCTCCAGAGCAAATTTCATAGCTGTAGCGAATCTCTTTCATAGAAATTTAGCCTCAGCAACAGTGTAGCAACGTCTTAAGTGGTCTTATAAATACGGCCCCAGGGATGTAAACAGCTGATTAAGCTTAAGGTAGTTGGATACTAAATAAGAATATTGGTGGGGAATTCAAATCACTTTACCAGTCTGATAACCCACAGGGCTATTAAACATTTGGGAAAAAATCAATATTTTTACCATTCGTTTTTTTTCTTCAAAATTTTGTATTTCTACATACTTTTTTTTTAGGAGAGGTCTAGTGCCAGTTGAGTGGCAATAGCCATTTTACATAAAAATCGCTATTACCAGTTGACGTGAAATCGCTTTGAATCTGAAGATGTTGCATCCCATTTTAAGTTTATAGCTGCTTAGTAAGTGTGCCTTACTTCACAGATATTTTACTTCTGCGAAATATCCAATTTATTTCATTTTATTTCAGTTCTGCTTAGTAAAGAATTGTGGCAAGATGCTTGTTAAGGAACGCCATAGCTCAGTGTGTTAAGCAGTTGCCTGCTACGGTAGCGGTCTGGGTTGAATCCCGATAGAGGGGAATTCTTTCAACCGTCAAAGAGGTTCCTTAGAAGACAGCCTTTTATTACCGCCTGCTTTCTGCTCGATATGACTCAAATATTGTTGAAGGGGCGTAAAATTGCAAGTGATACATCAGTCAAGGATAAATAGCCAAGTTTTTAATCTGTCATTACAGAGAAGGCACATGCTCGTGCTGAAATAATGAGTCTCAGGGCCCGGAGAATTTCTGCCTCACTACAACAAGTTAGTTTAAATCCGAAAGTCATGTGAAAAGAGTCATTCATCAACCCTGTGTTAATATTGATGATTGGTTCTACCTGCCAACCAAAAGATACGAAAATAAAGAGCAAGAAAAGAAGGGGAAAAAAAGAAGCGAGAAACGTAACACTGCGCATTTCTGATTCTTCGTTCTATGGAATACAGGAACCACAAAAAATCCGCACGCCCGCATCCACGACGGTCCCCGCAAGACTTGGCGTGGAAGCGGTCGGGCGATGGTGCTTGGAAACTTTCAGTGCCGGGGCGTCCTACTAATTTGGATAATATTAGGGAAAGGACCTACTGTGCTTGGAGTAAGTGCGGGTTGATAGACTGAAATACTGTCTTGAGCAAAGAGCCGTTAAACACAAATCAACCAACCAACCAAAACTGGCAAGATGGGCGGGTACTGAGCTCATAATTTTGTTGGATGCTATTGGACTTAAAAAAGATGTGGAATATCAAAATAGGCAAAAAATAGTGAAAATCTATACAAATATAAAAACTATTTAAATTTGTTAAACTCGGTCCGAAATGACTAGGGTTATGGGGCCGTGATGACTAGGGGCCGAAGCCTTTAGTAGTGTCCAAGAATTTATTTCTAGGTGGGGACGACATGGTTTGTCCTCACAATAATATGGTCACCGTTATAGTTCTTTCATAATGTCCTCATAACCACGCTTATAACGTAATACAGAGAGAGAGAGAGAGTAGATTTTTAATGGGGGTGAGATTTATATTAAAAATGCAGTTATATAGTTATATTTCAGACAGACAGGGAGAGAAAAAAAATGGAGTATCATGCAGTTAATCTACTTATTTTTCATTGAGTTAACCTCGACCAATGACGTGGTTGCGCAAAATGTATGACCGCCGTCTCTGTATGGCCAAGCCAAGTAAACGCAGCTTGCGTGAGTTCGAATCTTAGCCTTCCGGAATGTCTATCTTAATAACAAATCTAGATTTTAGACTACTTCTTGTGCCAACTGCAGTGTTGGCGGTTGCTCGATTGGTTACATGTAAAGTAATAGAGACCAAAAGAGAATAAAATGTCGTTGCAGCAGTAGCAGTATGCAACAAAATGATTTTCAGCTCAGACCTATGCCCATATTTTTACATCTTTCAAGCTTTCGTGACATCATATTAGCATAATCCAAAGGACTGCAAAAATAAGATAAAATAATTAAAAAGACCTTCCTTTCCAGTATACTAGTGGATTTCAGATTTCAACGTAATAGGAGCAAGTTAAGTAATCAGACTTACATGTAAGAAAACTAAACCTATATTCAACAGTGTAGTTTGTTGGTGAGCCACATACATGCTGCTGCATTAATGAGGGTGCAACAATAATTACAAAGTATAAACATTCACAAGCATTGCTTGCTGATAAGTAGTGTTTACCTTTTCTGGATCAAAACTTAAACTAACTGGCAATAGTAATTTTACATTAAAATTGCAATAGCGATTTTACGTTGAAATCGCTATTACCAGTCAACTGGCAATAGCGAAATTAAGTTAAAATTGTTATTGCCAGTCGACTGGTAACAGCGATTTCAACGTAAAATCGCTATTGCCAGTCGACTGGCAATAGCCACTCCGTTTTTTTTACACAGTTTCTATTCAAATTCATATTTATAGCATATGAATGCAGTTTCATTTCTGCGATTCATAGAATCTATACTATAGGATATTCAAAACAAACTGGTAAAACAATGCACTTATCTTGATAATAAGTATTTTTTTACATTTTTTTTTTAAAATGCAAAAAAATAAATTTCATGAAAAAACTCATGAAAAATATATTTGATCGATGGGACATGCTTATGCATATTATTTCAGAAATACTTACATTGTATGTTACAGAATAAGACAAAAATACAAAATTTTCACCGTTTTGTTTCCTTGCAAAACAATGTTAAAGTTTAAAAATACCCCAAAATCTGAGAAACCCAAATAAACAGACAACCCCCATTCCACACCTGCTGCTACCAAAGCAGGCCCTTGTCCTACTATTTATTTCCCTGTTATTTCGTTTCTACCCTAAAGTAATGTCACCAAAAATGTGCAGACGGAATGGCTAATCGGAAAGATTTCAAAGGAGCAGTCTGATCTCAGTTTCCACTATTTGTACAAACCTGTCTGCCCGAAAACTTAGGATCTTTACGGTAGTGAGTGTCATTTGTATATGTAGCTTATCACCAATCATTTTAATAACGTTTAAGATAGTCACTAGAAAAATCGAAATTAATACCGCATTTTAAAGAACGACTCTAGCAGAAAAAAGCACATGTTTCCCTGCCATTTTAACTAGAACACGTAACCCAAGCGCGTGCAGTAAATTTTGAGCGTCATTTTAGTACTGGGTTAAGTCATAAAACTATCTGATACTACAGTGGTTTACAGCAAAACAAATCAACTTTGCCATCTAATATTTTTCATCTTGGTCTGTTATTTTATTTAATGATTGTTTACATTACTTACCTGATTAATAGTGGCCATTCTAACCATTCTCTTCTTGACTGCTTCTCCCCCTAAAGAGGCAGTTCATGAATATTTAGTGGTAAGCTACCCCAAGGCTGAGCGAACAATAACTCTGTTTTGTTTGGACTACTGCAATACAGAATATTGGTCTACCTTAATATCATTGGATAGACTAGCTAATTTTAGCTACTGATGCTTCAGTAAGATAGCTTAATTGAATGCGCATATACCTTTATTAATATAAAAAGGGTCATTTTCAGGGGCTATCAAGAGATCACCACATTTCAGAAGGGTTACATCGTCCAAGAAAACTAACAGGAACTCACAGAAGTTTTTTTTTGAAAATTCCAGAAAAAACATGGAAAAAGGGAAACAATGCACTACCTCCACATATTTGTTTGTCACATCGCTGCCATCGAGTGTATATATCCGTAGTAAGACACCATGGTAACGGGTCAGGGTCCGGTTGGCGACAGTAGTTCACAGCCGCAGAGACAGCACCGTCCTCTTTGAAGTTTCTGCTGCTGGTGTATATGTGTCTATGAGGCGTCTGGCGATCCCAACGCTGACAAATTCTTCCACCATTTGTGACAGACACAGTTCCATTGTAGTGGGATAGTGTGCAAGCTGCTGAAACTGGGTTCGAGGTTATAAAACGTGAGAATAATCTCAAACTCAAAACTAGAAACATGGTAACTAAAAGGGCCCCGCCTTTATGAAACTATTGATGACATTTAAGTCGTATGTGCCCGACTAGAAATAACAATACCAGCCTTCTATTATCATGTTGTTCCTTCATATTAAATATGTTGTTTGAAATTAAGCCTCTGGCAGTGTCATTAAGATATGGGCAAAATACATAATTATGATTCTGCACACCTTCAGATCATCTAATGATGCTTTATATTTGTACCAAATTTTATAAAAATATCTTCAAAGGCTTTAAAGTTATACAGCAGACAAGATTTCCATACCTAAAATAACAAAGGGAAGGTGTATTTATGGTTCTTTTTCTCTGCACATTGTCTGCTGATGTTTATATTTGTATCAAGTTTTGTGAAAATATCTTAAACAGTTTTAATGTTAGAGAGCAAACATGTTTTCTAGACTGTAAACTAGCAAGGGGAAAATTCTGTAAAAATGTAGATGGAGTTACAGTTCTTATTCTCTGCACATTGTCTGATGATGCTTTATATTATGTACAAGTTTTATGAAAATATCATTGGTGGTTTTAAAGCTATAGAGCAGACCTGATTTCTATATTTAAAATTACAAAGGGGCATTATTCAGTAAAAATGTAGACAGAGTTAGGATTCTTGTTCTCGGCTCTTTACCTGATGATGCTTTACATTTGTACCAAGTCTTGTGAAAATATTTCTAACCATTTCTGTGTTAAAGAGCGGACAAGATTTCTGTACTCTAAATTACAAATGGGCCTAATTCAGTAAATAATGTAGGCAGAGTTATGGTTCTTGTTCTCCGCACATCGTCTGATGATGGTTTACATTTGTAGCAAGTATCGTAAAAATATCTCGAACGGTTTCAGAGTTATGAACCGCACACGATTTCTGTAATCAAAATTACAAAGGGCATTATTCAGTAAACAGTGTTGGCATAGTTATGGTTCTTGTTCTCTGCATATTGACTGATGATGCTTTACATTTGTACCAAGTCTCGTGAAAATATCTTCAAAGGTTTCAGAGTTATAAAGCGGACACGATTTCTGCACTCAAAATTTCAAAGGGGCATAATTCAGTAAATAATGTAGGCAGAGGTATGGTTCTTGTTCTCTGCACATCGTCTGATAATGCTTTACATTTGTACCAAGTCTCGTGAAAATATCTTTAATAATTTTAGAGTTATGGAGCGGACACGATTTCTGTACTTAAAATTTCAAAGGGGCATAATTCAGTAAAATTGTAGGCAGAGTTATGGTTCTTGTTCTCGGCACATTGTCTGATGATGCTTTACATTTGTACTAAGTCTCGTGAAAATATCTTTAATGGTTTCAGAGTTATGGAGCGGACACGATTTCTGTATGGAGCGGACACGATTTCTGTAATTAAAATTTCAAAGGGGCGCAATTCGGTAAAAATTGTAGGCAGAGTCATGGTTCTTCTTCTCTGCACATTGTCTGATGATGCTTTACATTTGTACCAAGTCTCGTGAAAATATCTTTGATGGTTTCAGAGTTATGGAGCGGACACGATTTCTGTAGTCAAAATTTTAAAGGGGCATAGTAGGCAGAGTTGTGGTTCTTATTCTCTGCACATTGTCTGATGATGCTTTACATTTGTACCAAATCTCGTGAAAATATCTTCAACGGTTTTAGAGTTATGGTGCGAACACAATTTCTGTACTTAAAATTTCAAAGGGGCATAATTCAGTAAAATTGTAGGCAGAGTTATGGTTCTTGTTCTCTGCACATCGTCTGATGAAGTTTTACATTTGCATCAAGTCTCGTGAAAATATCTCTAACGGTTTTAGAGTTATTGAGCGGACACGAAATGATGACGGACGGATGGACGGACGGACAGACAGACGGACGGACAAGGTGATTACTAAAGGGCCTCCGCAGACTTCGTCTGGCGGGGCCCATAATAAAGCACACTGATTGCCTGCTTCCGAGTATGTGCTCGGAAGCAGCCAATCAGTGTGCTTTATTTTGAGTCTGAGAATGTTCTTAAGTTTTATAACCTCTGGGCCTGATCATGTACCATTAAATCTATAGATCTAAATATAATGGACTCACCAATGTCACCCGACTAAAATCATATTGTTCCCCAGAAAAAAAAAAATAAATTAAAAATTAAATGATAAACCAAAGAACAGTTTGGTCAACAACGTATCATAATGTGTTTATAAGCTGCAGATGTAATTTAAAACGGCGTCGGCCTTGATAAGACCGCCCTTTTGTGTCTGCAATGTTTTCCTAGACATATCTGTGCCTAAATTACGAATTGTATGGTATTCTAGTTAGCGCGACTTTGCGAAGCAAAGATGGGCTTATGCAATACCCTTCGTGTGCGAGCGCGTGCGCTTTTTTGCTGCATATAGCTAAGTTTCCAAGAATCCGCAAGGGCTAGAGGCTTCAAATTTGCTCCATAGCTACAGCTGGAGAAGAGCTACTAAAATTCGATGCATATTGGGTCATTGGCTAAATTTCACGGTTGACTGAACATTGAAAAATATTCACCTGTTGCGTTTGGCTCAATCTCCAAGTTACCGCGAGGGAAAGAGTCTTCAAACTTGCTCCATAGATATGACTGGGAAAAATCTACTGAAAGCTGCGATGTATATCGGGCCATGACCTATGTCTCACGGTTGATTGAACGTAGAAATTATATTGCTCTTGTGTACAGCTAAGTTTCTAAATAACCGCAGGGGCTATGTTTTTAAACTTTCTCCAAAGATACATCTGGGAAGATATGCTGAACGCAGCGTGCATATTGGGATAGGACCTGTTATCCACGATTGAATGAACATAAAAAAAATATTCCTCGTTGCGTATAGCTCTGTTTCTAAGTAACTGCAAAGCTAGAGTCTTCAAACTTGCTCCATAGATACTTCTGGGAAAGATCTGCTGCAAGCAGCGATGCATATGGGGCCATAACCTATATTTCACAATGGATAAAGTCTAGAAGATCTACTGAACGCAGCAACGCATATTTAGCTATGACCTGTATTTCGCGGTTGAATGAACATAGAAACAATAGTCACCTGTGGCGGTCAACTAATTCTGAGTAACCACAAGGCTAGAGTCTTCAAACTTGCTCCATAGACATGTCTGGGGAAGATCTACTGAAATATTGGGCCAAAACTTTGTTTTGGCAGCACGCTGGAAACACTATACAAACATTCATTGTGTTCTTGAGTTATAACGCATTTTATTAGGCCCAAATTATACCATCGGACTAATTTTATATGTGAATTTATTTTCAGTGTAACATTCAAGTAAAAACATCATTGTAAATACAAAATATTTTTTGTCAGTGTTTGTCATTCGATGCCGTCAATATCCTTTTGAAAATGACACAAAATTTAACCTCAAACTAACAGTAGGTCACAGTGACTTTTATATCATGGTCCAGTGATTTTACCTTAAATTTTGGAGACTATTTGATGTACGAACACGATTCTTCTGATTAGGGACCGACCATTTGATATTCTGGGGGAAGTGGGGGGTTGGGGGAGGGGTGGGAGGGGGGTTACTGGTGTTCTTGATGGAGGCGGATTTATTTTCACTGGCCTCCTTTTTTGTCACCTTAAAGGAGCTATTTTTTTAACAAACTAACTCCAACATTTTTTTATTTTGTAAGCTGAACAATAAGATCCTTATTCATTTGACCTTTACACACGTGAATGAATATCCTTTTTTTTCACCCTTATCAGTAATTTACACCTTGTTTCTCACATAAAGAACACGCAGGCAAAGGACATGGTTTGGCTTGCTTCTGCAAACTAGTTTAAAGCACACGGTAGGATTTTAATTCATGGTCCAGATGTAAACAACTCTGTATGAGTATACAGGCCTGCAATGATTTGGCTATTTTGGCAAAGATTGGGCTATTTTGGCCCAAAATTAGGGGTATTTTCGCAAAATTTTAGGGCCAAAAATAGCAATTCAATGGCTTTTCTAGAAAAATAATATGCAAAAACATGCTTTATATTGCGCTATTGAAAGTTTGATAAATGAAAGCAAGCAAGCTAGCTCATGACAAAAGACCTATGCTAAACCGTTAAAAAAGGGGGTCGGAGCCCCCTCCCAAGAAGCCAAAGCAATTTCCAAATTTGTATGGCATAAAGAATAGAAACTGAGAAAATAGGGATGATGATAAAAACAAGGACTTTTTAAGAATTAGCCTTTTTGTTATTTTCTTAGAATTTCTATGGAGGCCTCAAAAATAGGATTTTATGGAAAGTTTGATATACTGCTGTAAAAATGGCCACTGGTGCCATAATGGCTCTGTCTCCCATAAGCTAGTGACTTTGTTTGCAACTCAAATTTAATGGAAACATTTACTTAGTTATGCGGCAGATCAAAAATACATATATGTGAATACTGTAAAAAAAAATTGTACATGCATGTGCATGTGTTGCTGCTGGTGTGAAACAACCGTAAATAATATTAAAACATTACTTTGAATATAGGGGGTCTGGGGACTTTGCCCCCAAGAAGCCAGCTACATTTTGAAAACTCAATTCAAATAGCATTATCTGCAGACTATATTTTCACTTAATCTTTGGTGGAGTCAGATTATTCTTTCCACCAACTTTTAAGGCAATATTATTTTTTAAATCCCCTTAGTTTTAATTCTTAAAGGGAAATCACCTCAATGTTTGTGCGCATACATTTTGACGCAGCGTCATTGTTTCCTGCTATGCTTATCATGACGTCGTTTGCCGTAACACATTCAAAAACCTGAATGGACGCTTTGTCTAAACAAAACGTATAATTGTTTTTAGCGACAGAAAATGGTAAATATATATGTAAACCTGGACAAAAAAATGACGAATATGGGGCCAAAGAATTTTATACGGGAAAGAGAGCGCCAATTGCTTTGGGGTAGTGTGTAAGTTGTTTTAGGAATTATCTATCAGGTAAAGAGAGAGGATGTGAAAACTGCAAGTGCGTTTTGAATGTCGTAATTACTTAATGCATGCATTAATACAAATCAGGACTTAGTATCCTTGGCTTGAGTCATGAAATACCTATGCAAACAGTGAAAGCGGATATCAGATTGAGCAAATGCGCAGGCTGCTGATAGCTTATGCTGTTAGGTCATGTCATTAAGGTAAGATCCCACAATGCGCAGGCTGATCTAAGCATTTACTGTCAGATTCTTTTTTCTGCAGACCGGTATGCATGCTCGGAGAGAGCATTTCCAAGGGAAGTAACTCAGTCTTCAAGCCCGCTAGACCATCGTCATGTGGCCTAAAAATTAGGACGTCCCAAAAGCAAAAAAATATGATGAAATTATTCGACCATAGCCCCAAAGTCACATGCACGTTTACAGACCATGAAGAGGAACCCTGCTAAGTCTCAGAATGATTCTTAGAAGCGTAGCTAGGCGACGAAACTCTTATTTTTCACTAATTGCTCTAGACTTTCCACAGGATTCATAGATTGTCGATGAGAACAGGGAAAAATTACCAGGCTACGCATCCTCGGTAATTGGTCTTAGCATTAATGATAAAATGAAATCATGCACCTCTGACCAAGCTTTGCCGATGTTTCTGTGAAAGTACATGTCGGTCAGAGGCCGGGTCCAATATACAATGTTCGCATATGAGTTTGTTCATTAGATATAAATAGGATATATCCTAGACCCTTGAAAAAGTTCGAATATTCTATGAGAAAGAACAATGAACATGCTCTCTAGTTTCAGTCCTTGGAATTTCTCTTATTAATGTGTTGTCTGCATACGAGAAAACTTTGAAGGCGACACTTTAATATAGACTATATGAGTCGCGACACGACAAAACAAACAATGTGGTTGTGCGCCCAGCGCAGACTCAGATCAACCTGGGCATCCGCCCAGTCTGATCAGAGTCTTCGCTGTCCGCACGGACCCTTACCTACCCTTAAAGCGCTTAGCAAAGAGACTGGTCAAACTGGGTGAATGCCCAGGCTGATCTGAGTCTGCGCTGGGCGCACAACCACATTGTTGGTTTTGTCGTGTCGCGGGTCATTTGTTTCAAGACATAAGGACATTTAATTGCTGAGAATGAATAGGGAACTACATTGCATTGCCATAAAAAAGTATCGAAAGGTAAGAACGTTATCAATATGGCCGCTTATGGCGCCAAATAGAATACGACGTCAACGCATAAAAACATTGACGTCAACGCGGTTATATGAAAACCGCGCAAAATAAAAGTGGTTTTCCTTCTATAACTCGAATATTTGGCCGATGACCTATATTTTTTATTTCCTTATTTGTACGGGGTAGATCGTCCCTTTACTATATCAAAAGTAAATAAAAATTTCAATTGTGAAACGTTTTACATTGAAGAAATCCCATGTTTTTACCAATAATGGAAAATGGCGGGAACTTTAAAATTGAAAATAACCTATATAATGAGGCATACGACAATGACACTTTTGATGTTCAAACAAAGAGACAAGAAAGAGGAGTTAATGAATCTTTATTTCAAAACGATCGGTCATCTATTTTCTCGGATAAAGTCTTCGTAATAGACATAGCAATGCTTCACACAGACATATAGATGGCGCTGCATTATCTCGAAAAGTAGTACGGTGACCCTATCTTTTTATTTCATTTTTTTCACTCAGCATTTAATATTCTACCCCTGTATGAAGTTTCAACAAAATCTCAATTGCAGGTTTTATAGGATGATTTCCCTTTCAAAGACGTCCGATAAATTAGAAACAGAGGTCGGCAACGTGGTGGTATCTGGCATTGAATTGTGTCAGTTCCTGAGAGTTTTTCTATTTACTTTTTCATGTGGCGCTGTCGTTGATTTTATGTAAAGTGAGTGAGAAACATAACGTTTATTTTTATTCACGGTGGCAATCTTAGTTTTTTAGCTCACCTGAGCGAGCGGCTCGGGGGAGCTTATAGGATGGTAAGGCTTCGTTGTTCGTCGTCCATCCGTCCGTCCGTCCGGCGTCCGTCCATCCGTCCACAATTTTAAACGACTTCTCCTCTGAAACCGCTGGGCTGATTGTAACCAAATTTCATTTGTAGCCTCCAGGAACTTAGGAAAACAAAGTTGTTCAAACGTCCTGGTCACATGACCAAAATGGCCCCCACGCCCATATATGGTAAAATTCCTAAAAAATCTTCTGCTCTATGACCAATAGGCCGATGGCATGAAACATGGTACGAAGCATTAGGTACGCGAATACTACCAAGATTGTTCATATTATGACCTTGGGATGGCCTTGACCTTTTTACGGTAAGGCCAAATTGCTTCCTTGTGCTTTTATATGGCAAAATGCTAGAACAGAAGATGTCTTGGAAACGGTTGAAGATTTGGGGCTAAAAGTTGTTATATACAGTCATCTTAACGAGTACATGAAAATTTATGAGATGAGAGGTCAAGGTCATTCTTTGACCTTCAGACCAGGTCCCGAATATTTCGACAGTTTCAAACATCTCCTCAAAAGCCACTGGGCTTATTGTAACCAAATTTCATATAGACTCTCCAGCGGTTGATGGAACAAAACATTTGTTCAAACTTACCAGGTGACATGACCAATATGGCAGCCACGCCCATATATGGTAAACAGCTTCAAAGATCTGCTTCTCCAGAACCAATAGACCAGTGTCCTTGAAACTTGGTATATAGCATAAAGTACTTCAGTACTAACAAGATTATTCAAATGATGACCTTGGGTTGACCTCGACCTTTTTTACGGCAAGGTCAAATATGGGAAAATGCCATACCATAAGATTTTATGGTAAGTTTTAAAGATTTTGGCCTAAAAGTTGGTATATACAGTCATTTTAATGACGACATGAAGATTTATGAATACAAAAGGTCAAGGTATTTTTTTACCCTTTGGCCTTAAATTTGGTATATACAGTCGTCTTAATAAGGTCATATTTGACAATTTCAAACATTTACTCAAAAAACCAATAGGCCAATTGTAGCCAAATTTCATATAGAACCTCCAGGGGTAGAGGGAACAAAATATGTTCAAACTTTCCAGGTCACATGACCAACATGGCCGCCACGCCCATATATGGTAAAAAGCTTCAAAAATCTTGTTCTCCAGAGCCAATAGACCAATGACCTTGAAACTTGGTATGTAGCATAAGGTACTCGAGTACAACCAGGTTGCTCAAATGATGACCTTAGGTTAATCTCGATCTGTTTTACGACAAGGTCAACTATGGGAAAATGCTAGAACATAAGATTTCATGGTAAGTTTTGAAGATATTGGCCTAAAAATTGGTATATACAGTCATTTTAATGATGACATGAAGATTTATGAATACAAAAATGGTCAAGGTATTTTTCTTACCTTTGATAGGTCTCTTATATTTTGACATTTTCAAACATCATCTCAAATATTTGAAATTTGGTAAGTGGCATTGAGTACTGGGGTACTACCAAGAATGTTCAAATAATGACCTTTGGTTTACCGTGACCTCTTTTTGCGACATGGTCAAATATGAGAAAATGCTAGAACATCAAATTTCATGGAACGTTTTGAAGATTTTGGCCTAAAATGATTTGTGGTGTTTTAATGAGTACATGAAGATTTATGAGTTCAAGAGGTCATGGTCAGTCTTTGACTTTTGACCTATGCCTCATATTTCAACAATTTCAAACATAAGAAAAAGCCACTTGGCCAATTGCTCAGGTGAGCGATTCAGAGCCTCCTGGCCCTCTTGTTTTTCTTGCATTTTGGTGGTAAACATTATTATACCCACTCTTTGAAAAAGTGGGGATATACTGGTTTACATCGGTCCGTTGTTCCGTCCGTCCGTAATTACGTAACATTTTTTTCGTCAAATATATCTCCACAACCGTTCAAGACAGAAAGCTCATATTAGATATACAGGTTGAGAACGACATGCTGTATTGTGGGATTGAGAACCGGTCTTCTCTTGTTTGTTCTTCTCTGTATTGTTCCTTTTTCTTTTTCTCCACATTTATCGTCAGAGATATTTCAACAACCCTATAAGACAGAAAGTTGGTATCTGGTATACAACTTGATAACAACAAGCTGTATCGGGGGCCAGAAAACAGACCCACTCCTGTACATTCTTTTCTGTATTTGTTCACTTTTCTTTCTCTCCATGAATAAAGTACTGTATTTTTTCGTAAATGAGTGCTCAGCAACTGTTCAATGTAGACGGTTCATATTTGGTATTACCGAGAACCGGTTTTCTCCTGTTTGTTCGACCCTGTATTTGTTGACTTATCTTTCTATCCATGCATTCAGTTCTGTGATATTTTGTTACAGATTGCTCAGCAACCATTCAAGGTAGAAGGTTCATATTTGGTATATGAGTTGACAATGTCTTGTATCGTGATATTGAGAACCGGCTTTCTCGTCTTTGTTCTTCCCTGTATTTGTTCCTTTCTTTCTGTCCATGCCTTCAGCACTGTAAATTTTGGTAGAAGATTGCTCAGCAACTGTTCAAGGTAGACGGTTCATATTTGGTATAGCAGTTGACAATTACTCGTTGTATCATGGGACTAAAAATGGACCCTCTCCTTATAGCCCGCCTGTTTCTTTCTCTGTTTTTTGTTCTCTCCATTCTGTTTAGTCAAAGATATATCCACAAAGTTTGACAACGAAAAATTGAATCGAGCGGTAGAAAACACATCTTCTCCTCCTGTTTGTTCTTTCCTGTATTTGTCCAATTTTCTTCCTCTTCATGCATTCAGTATTGTAATTTTCTCAACAAGTTTCTCAGCAACTGGTCAAGATGGAAGGTTCATGTTTAGTATATGAGTTGACAATGGCTTGTTGTATCATGAGATAGAGAATGGCTCTCTCTTCTTATTCTTCCCTTTGGTTTTGTCTTTTTCATTTTCTCCACACTATTTTGTCAAAGTTATCTTCATAAGCGTATAAGATAAGAAAATTTAAAGAGTAACTACACTTCAGGAACTGACTGATTCAGATCCCAAACCCTATCCCCAACATCAAAGGGAAAGATTGACAAAGACATCCCAACAAACAATAAATTACAAGTGTTAAGCCGAGTCAGCAGCAGAAGTTTGTATTTGGAATACAGCTTGATAATGACAACTGGTGTTGTTGTATAGAGAACTGGTCTTCTCCTGTTTTTTCTTCCCCTTATGTTTTCACTGTTCTTTCTGTCCTTGTATTTTTCTTAACAGATTGCTCAGACCCTGTTTTAAGATAGAAGGTTCACAATTGGTATATGGGTTCACAATGACTTGTTGTATCATGAAATGTTTTGATTTCTTCATACAGGATATGCATGGGAAGCGCTAAAGCGGGGATTTTGTCAGATTTTCTGACAGTTCTAGTTTGAATTAATCATATCTCGTAAGGAGCCTTCATACCAAACGTGGTGCTTGTATCACTTTATGAAAAATTTGGTTCATATCCCACTATACTACTATTAGTAATATTATTGTCACTCATATTTTCACAATTATCAAAATAAGACTGTAAAATATTACACATAACATGCCAAGATAAAATTTCATAATTCATGATTTATTATGGTATTTATGAAATGAAAAATAATGTTAAGAAATTAATAGATTGTGAACAGCCTTAACTTTCTTACCTTTTTTTAGCAGCAGGAAACACAGCACCGAGCCAATAACAGTTGCCATGCTCTGAGACTTAATATTTCAGACAGATAATTACTTTGTGAAATAGATCTGCGCTCAGAACTCAATACTTATGTTATGTAATGGAAAATAAACATAGTATATTGCATATTGGTTATCTTAAATGTGAAAAGATACACTTTCAAGGGAAGAAGCTTTGAAATTTTCCTTTTTATCTTATTTTGTCAATAGGATTCACTGCTTAAAGATAATGGTATGCTGTCCTAGGAACAAATAATTTCTTTCAAGAATAAACCCTGTTATCAGAATGACCTTTAGGCGTCACTGTCTCACAGGACTTGTCATGGACTAAACACATTAACCAGGTTACAACAAAAGCAAGTAATACCTCAAAACTCATAAAAAGAAACATGCAGACCAGCAGCTGTAAGCTAAAAGAAAGTGCCTATAAGACCTATTTCCGACCTCCTACCGAGCATGCTGCATCAGTGTGGGATCTCTGGCAGACAAGCATATTTACCAAATTGAAATGATCCAGCATAGAGCATTAAGATTTATTTTTAATGACTACAGCTATACAAGCAATGTTAGCTCCATGCTGTCAAAATCAAACCTGCCTACATTAGAGACAAGAAGAAAAAAATCATCCCTGGTTATGCTTTATAAAATTCATCACAACCTGGTCAAAATCTCTCTTCCTAAATCCATACAACCCTCCCTGAGACACATATTCCCCTTACCCTTTTCACGGATTGACTCATATAGGTACTCATTTCCCCCCGAACGGCTTAAATCTGGAACAACCTTCCTCCTGACATACGCGTTAGCCCAGACCTCTGATCATTCCCTGTAGGGCTTTTGAAAACCTCATTTTGATCATCTTTAATCATACTTTATTATTCATCATATCATCCCTCATAATTATCATCACACATCAAATCAATGTTTTTGCAGATTTCATAGCTGATACAATACTCACAAAATTCTAAACTGAACCTAAATATAAATAAAACAACACTATCAATTAATTTTTTTTTCATACTATCTTTTTGTTGTGATTCCGGCTATTCGCGCACGCACTCCATGTAATACTCTTTTAGAGGCGTTTGGAGTACCTGGAAGATACAGATACAGATACTTTTTATCCAGGGAATTAAAGAGGGAATTCTGATGTTGTTTCCCTTTGTAAGGCTGGGCGGGAAAACGTTGAGATGTATCCGCTCCCATTATTTTTTTTCGAATGTTAACACGCTTACACGTTTATGGAAATATTGTTGTACAAGTATTAACTCTTTCGGTGCCAAAGTCGCAAAAATGCGACTTTGCAAACAGCGTATATCCAGATCAGCCGGCTCTTTAAAGAGCCGTCTGATCAGGATCTACACTGTTTGCCATTCAAATATGAACTTAAAAAGCCTGATTTTATGAAAAATGTCTTTAGATTGTTAAAATTTCCAATTACAAATCTGTCGTCTGATGATTTGAGCAGACGAAAATTTGTCGTCTGAAAAATTTGGCGCCGAAAGAGTTAATGTCGATGCGACGTAAAGCAACATCATATCAAGAATTCCGTTCCACAGGCATCTGTGTCTTTACGGTTTGCCCTCTAGTCTTTGGTTGGTTGGTTGATTTGATGCTTAACGTCCACGGTAAACAACTCAGGTCATGTCGGGACGGTCAGTTAACCTAACCACACTATTCCTGGGCAGGCTTAGACCTCCTAAGCGGTTAACCAGTACTAAGTGCACATACTTTCGCCAGTAACCGACAACTGCCCTTCTTGAATCAGCGGAAGGAGAAACGAAAGTATGTGGCCAGACCGGGATTCGAACCCAGGACCTCTGACTTACGAGTCAGGTGCCCTACCGATTGCGCTACCCGGCCCGGCCCCTCTAGTCTTTGAATTCTGTATATGAATAGCTTGGAAGAACCATTTTTTGAACTTTTGCAGACGTAAATGTTGTCGTCTGCTTTATGGCGCTTTAAGGGTTAAATTACAATTGTAATTAAAATGCACATTTTCATACGCATTATGTATCGATCCGCACAATAATGGTAATAGGATCACGACATATACTGTATTTCTTCAGTAATAAGACGGGGCTTTTCCCTTCCAAAACAATCTCAAAGATCTAGATCTGTCTTATCAGACGGGTCTAGATCTTAGGAATCGTTTTATAAGGAAAACAGAAAAAAACACGCACGCACCCCCCTCCATCACCCCCCCCCCCCAAAAAAAAAAAAAAAAAAAAAAAAAAGAAAAAACAACAACCAAAAACAACAAAACAACAAACACAAAAACAAACAAACAAAAAAAAAAAAAAAAAAAACAAAAAAAACAACAACAATATTTCACAGAATAATAACATAGCTGATTTACATATTTGCCGTTATTTTGGAATAATAAACTTTCGACTTATAACCGTAGAAATACGATATTCGAGTATCAATGTCGATGCGACGCAATGCAATGTCATATCAAGAATGCCGTCCACAGATATTTGTCTTTACGGTTTGTCCTCTGGTCTTTGAATTCTCAATATGATAAAGCTTTGACGCAATTGTTTGAACTTTTGCAGGCATAAACTTTGTTGTCTGCTTTCTAGCGCTTTAAGGATTAAATTACATTGAAATTAAATGCAGCATTTTCTTAGGCATTTTGTATATCGATCCGCAAACTAATTGTAATAGGATTACGACATACACTGTATTTGTTTCTTTTATAAGACGGGCTTTTCCCTTCAAAAACAATCTGAAAGTTCTAGATCTGTCTTGTAAGACAGTTATAAATCTTCGACATCGTTTTATTAGAAACACACACACACACACACACACACACACACACACACACACACACACACAGAGCTACAAGGACGCCTATAGTCATGACGGCATATTTGCTTAATACCAAGCAAGAAGCCTCATCTCAAGTGCATTAAATCATTTTAGCTGACTGCGGGTGAACACACGACGATATAACATTTTGTCAACGTTTAAGGAATGCCAATCTTCTCGGTGCACAAGTGTATAGGATTCTAATTCTGGAAACAGGGTTCTATCCGTGATTTACGGACTGTGTTTGTAGAAAAAGCGTATCTCATGGAAGGGGGGCCTTGAAAAGCATTTAGAATTTAAAACATCACATTTTGCTTTAGTCCCTCTAGCCACGGAACATCAGAGAGCATTGCCTCAGTGCTAATGTACGATTTAATCTTAAAAAATTCTTCCTTTACTGAGTAGAACATGCTGAGGCTATTCATACACAGTTGTGTATTTTTGCGGCGAGTGAATTCTGTTTGCAAATATATGAAATCAGATACAACGCATGTCTTGTAATGGGTATTATGTGATCTTATATTTGTTTCAAATTGTAAACAGGTCCAAAGTACGATTTTTTTTATCTATTTTTGGGGCGTAAATGACGTTTATTCATGGTTTTTCAATTGCAACGCACTCTATATATGCGCAAAGCACTTTAACGCCACAATGAGACGACATTTCGAAAGCACAAATACCACCCGGTGCTTTTGAAAATACGAGGTAGTGTTCTTTGAATACTACTTTCAAGAGACTAATTGTTTTATCTATTCGAGGACAATTGTAGATAACTTGACATGCCATTCTCTGCTATCTACAACTAAAAAAGGCACACAGTCTATTTAATCAAGCGTTTAGTATGTTCTACGAATTTCGGAATTCGGAATTCAGAATTCGGAATTCGGAAATCGGAATTCGGAATTGTGAAGTAGGTGGTATAGGGACACGTGATAAGAATTAATTTACTTTAGAGGGTATTTCAAACTCACAAATGAAAACAACAGGCCGCCATGACTTAAACTGACAGAAAAATAAACGTTTTTAATAGACTCGTCGAGTCTATTTATATGACACCATGTGTCATATCTTTTCTTGTTTTAACATTCAAGGCAGTCCTCATTAAAGATAGAGCAAGGTTTATCCGCTTGTTCGGGAAGATGATTTATCTAGAGGATTATCAACTAATTGATGGATGGATGACTTGTGATTTTATATCCTTTCAACAGTATTTCAGTCATATCAGAACGATGGGAGGGTGAAAATGAAAGGTTGTGTGCAATGGAACACCCCGTTTACGATTGAAAAGATTCCCACCTCCAGCGGGTCTAGAACCCAGGTCCGCTAGATCATTAGGCCATTGCTTTACCTACTGAGCTATCTGAGCTCCTCATTATCAGGTGAACAGATGGAGATATATAATGCTTTAACTTACACATACCAAAGGATGGATGGATGTCTTGTGATTTTACGTCCTGTTTTAACAGTATTTAAGACATATCAGGACGATGGATTGGTGATAATGAAAGGCTGTGTGCAATGGAATCCCGTTCATGGTTGAAAAGATTCCCGCGGGGCTTGAACCAGGGACCGCTTGATCAGCAGGCCATCGTGTAACCTACTGAGCTACCGGGTCTCCTATATACTACAGGCATCAGTGGAGATCTTGTTTTTAAGTAAGTATATCTTGCTAAAAATGGGGGAGGGGGGGTGGTATCTAGCTCTAGGGTCTGTGATGAACGATTCTTTATATTAAGAATAATAGTTTGCTATTGATCTATCCCCCGCTTTATTTTGGGGTATCTAGCGTTTCTTGACCTTTTAATTGAAATTAAGTTCCAAAGAGTCATTTTGTATTTTGAATCTTATTTGTTTAATGCTGTATACACCAATCCTTTCATTTGAAGGTTTGACGATATGAAATAAGTAAGAATAATCAAGCGTCCAGTTTGTTCTACGAATTTCGGAATTCGGAATTCAGAATTACATTGTAATCATAATACGATATTCAGAATTCGGAATTCGGAATTGTGAAATAGTATAGAAATGAAAAGTGAGCCCATTGGGCCATCGTAGTTACCCCTGTAAATTACATTATTACAACAAACACAAAACCATATCATGTTCCTGTTGAAATTTGCAAGCTTCAAGTAATTGTCTTGTTTTAACTCTTCTGTTAAGATTTATTTTTTATGTTTCTTTTCAGGCAGTGCCACTTTTATATAAATTTTATTAAATAAATGAGCCGCAACACAAGAAAACCAACAACGTGGTTGTGCAACCAGCGCAGATTCATACCAGTCTGGGCAACGGCCAAGTCCAATCAGAATCTTCGCGAAGCGCTTTTAGGGTAGATAAGGGTCTAAGTTAGCTCCGTGCGAACAGCAAAGACTCTGATCAGACTGTGCGGATGCCCAGGCTGATCTAAGTCTGCGCCGGATGCACAGACCATTTTGTTTGTTTTCTCGTGAAGCGGCTAAATATTATATAAATTTCGGCCGGCATGGTTTCCAGCCATGGAACAGCAAACGCAGCTTTATATTTCATTTGGTTTCATTTGATACACTGAATTAAAGGGCTAGACCGGTTTTACAATCTGCCATTATAGTGCCTCCCCCGGCCAATTCTAAAATAGAATAGCATACTAGTACCGCTTCTAAAAATAATAGAATTGACAGGGGTAGGTCCTATTATGTCATATAGTACCTCCTCCTACCGATTCTAGAAACATAATTGGCAAGGGGAGATACTGTTATGGGAACCTGGTACTTATTTAACTGCGCAGAATTGGCAGATGCGCAGAATTAGCCAGCAGGAGTAACATGGTTACTGGAACCCTCCTATTAAGTAAAAAGATATTTTGTTTTATACCATACTATGTTTGGATCATACTTTGTGAAAATAATTCATTTTGGACTGAAATTGTCGAAAAAGCTAATAGTCTAAAATTAGAAAAAAATTGCAAAACTGGAGCATTGTAATTGGGGGTGGGCGTGAGACACATGTCATAAATTAAAAGTAAATTTATATAATGGCAAGCACTTAACTCTAAACGGTGAGGTATACCATATAAATTACAATGCACATATTGAAGAAGCACACGGTTGATGTGCTTTGTGTTGCTTAGCAACAGAAAACCGTGCATACTACTTAAGGTCATATTTCCATGAATAGACTGGTTGCTTGGCAACCATACGTCAATGGGCTAATCTATAGTCCAATTGGTATCAGCAAAATTCAAACATAATGCAACCTTATATAGAAAATGTCAAAATATGATCGGATACCACTCTTTGGATAAATGCCAGACCTTATTACCAGTCTTTTCGGTTGAATTATGAAGCAAATCCCGGCCAATGACTTATCTGGTACCTTACATTTCGAACCATAGCCGAAAAAGTTGTTTGCAAACTTGGATGAAACATATGCATATATGATATTGGTCTTGCAAATGAAGGTAAAAGTTTCAAGTAGCGGGGTAGGGTTCGTAACATATCAAACACGTCCAACTCTTTATTGGATGACCCTCGTAAATTATATAATTCTATATTGACAATTGAAAGCTTGTTACTAGGCTTCATGACAAGAGGAACGACTTCAATTTTCCCATAGTTAACTTTCAAATTTTGAGTAGTAATATCCTTTCGGCACCTGCATACGGAGTTTATGTATCTCAACTAGTCCGCTATGCTACACCCTGTTTCAAATATCAAGACTTTGTTGAAAGAGGGAAGCTACTCACCCGTACACTGTTGACACAGGGTTGTCATAAAATAAAGCTCGTTTCGACAGTTAAAAGTTTTATAGGAGACACCATGATCTACTTTATCCCTACAATGCATAGGGTAAACAACAAAAGTCAGCCAATCAGATAACCGTTCTCTGGCTGGATATATAAATATATTTTATACCTTCCCTAACAGAAATATGTAAAAGCAACTACCACTTGGTGGAACAGTCCTATGCATACTTAAGTACCATTACTATGGTGATAGTAAAAGTAGTCCTGATTCGCTTTTTTCAAACTGGCCACAGAAACTCCAGCCTGCATCGATCTGTACCACCTCCACCCTTTTCTAATATAGAAGCATTGATTAGTTGTAATAGTTTCATTACTTCTACCATTATTGCTGTAACGCCGTCACTGCCTGGAAAACATAACAGTAATAATCATCAAACAAGGATGGGCGGGGTGTAAGGTGTTTTCTGCCATTTTAAATAAGGGGTGAGGGGATGAGGAGGCAGGGGGGGGGGGGGGGGGGGCTTTTGAGTTAGGAATCTGTTATTGATATAGTGTTTGTGATATTACCGCTAGCCCGGTGACCACCTACATTGGAAATTGCTGTTCACATGGCTGCCGCTGATGATGTCTTTGGTGGTGATTAATATTGTGTTGTCTTTTTTACCACATGGTGTTTGGGTGGGCTCTGGGATTGAATTGTGTCAGTTCCTGAGAATTTTTCAATTTACTTTCTCTATTTCTCCCTGGTGACAAAAAGAGGTCTACCCTTAAAGAAAAAATTGCTCCTAGAGGAGTAAATTCTTTCCAACTGATCCTCATTGAAAAGAGGAGCACAAATGAAAATGACAGGATTGCTTCCCCTGAAAGTATACTCATTCACATTAACGTCGCTGTCGGCGGTGCCTGGGTGCCTGGGTGTGACAAAGAACTAAATGCTAATTTTAATACCATTTTAATTTGTTCTCAGCGAAAGTTGAATCCAAATACTCCAACAAAAGTAGCGGCCGCTTTACCAAATAACAACAGTTACAGCATAAAACGAAGAAAAGAAGCTATACAAGTCGCCTTTACGTGTACTATAAACCAGACTTTCTTTAAGAAACCAGAAACTAAATATGATCTTAGAATACTCTACTGTAATACTGCACGATAACAATTAAACGGGTGTTTACTTGCAATTCTAGATCTACCTGAAATGACATAGCACATGCTCATATTTTCTACATGCTTTACAGTGAATGCTCTTTAACTCTTTCGGCGCCAAATTTTTCAGACGACAAATTTTCGTCTGCTCAAATCATCAGACGACAGATTTGTAATTGGAAATTTTAACAATCTAAAGACATTTTTCATAAAATCAGGCTTCATATTTGAATGGCAAACAGTGTAGATCCTGATCAGACGGCTCTTTTAAGAGCCGGCTGATCTGGATATACGCTGCTTTGGCGCCGAAAGAGTTAAAATACTTCTGATTAGATCTAGAATTATTTTAGCTCTGTTTAGCTATCTTATGTGCTAGCAATGTTTTCCCCTCAACGAAGTTTATAGTGGCACGTTACTGAGGGACCACAAAATCATCTTCTAGTAGTTTCTATTCATTTGATAAAAAGTATTCACATAAAATATCCATTTTGCACTTCATTGCTCTAGCAAAGACAAATTGCATGTAGGGGAGAGTCGGGTAACTTCGGACAGCGGGTAAATTCGAACAGTTACATTGTTTCCTTTATATGTCAGTTGTTTGGAACTCAATCAAAAATTACTAGCCAAACAGTGAAAATCCTGATGAGACGGCTCATTACGAGCCGTCTCACCTGGATTTTCAGTGTTTGCAATGGTATGTCCGAATTTACACCCATGTCAGAAGTTACCCGACTTTCCCCTAAGCAAAATAGTACACGTCGAATTTCTGTTTAAAAAAATTGTTATACAAGTAAAGTTTGAATGTCATGTTTGCTGGTATCAACAGTAACAAAAGCAATGAAAACAAAACCATGGGTATACTGAAAAGTTAGTACGGATGAGTAAGTTTAAAGACTAACGACGAGCAGCCGAGTTAAACAAATTATTCTCTTCCATTAGTTTTGTAGGTTTAGCTTGAACCGATGTGTAAAGTGAAAAGATGGGCAATGATAAGGAATTAATACAATCAAATTCCATATACCGCTTCCAAAACCAATAAGGAAAGAAGCATATACACACAGAAAGTGACACAAGTTTACGAAAGACACGCACAGTAAACCGAACGAGCAGCTCTCTCCCAAACAGATGGTCATTTAGCTACCCCAAAAACAGCATCAACATCTATTTTTACTTTTTTTTATTTTATTTAAACAAGAAAACAAAAACAGAAGGCAGATTGGGTAGCAATACGGGTGACCAAACCGCCAGAGACCATAGACAAGCGGACACAGCTAAATATAACATCAAGGAACCATAACAGAAGTACCGCCTTGGAACGAAGTACCGCCTTGGAACGGTCAGCAAAAGATTACTGGGGGGGGGGGGGGGGCTGAAACATGTTTTACTGGGCCCAAACCTCGCCCTCTTCTTCTGCAGTGGTTTGAAACATTAAGTTGGTTATTCAATATAAATTACATACACAGACATAATACAAAACATAGCATGGTACAGGATCTGACGGTAAGCGAATCGCTTATATGAAAGTCATCTACTGAAAATTAATTTACATGTAGCTGTTTGGTCCGCATGAATGTTTCCTAACTCATCAATGAAAAATCACCGGAAACAAACAAATCACGGATAAGGCCTATGATGAATCAGAGATGACGACTCAACGGAAAGAACGTATTGCGACACCAGGAGACCCCTGGGAAGTCAGACAACACCACTGAAATACCGGAACAAAAGAAAACTATCAGTTGAACCCCGAATAACCAAGCAACAGACAAGGCAAACTCCGGCCCCAACCAACTAAATTAAGTAGCTTTTTGTCGGGCCCATCATTGAGTCTGATGCCTGACCAACCGGCGTGCAATTAAAGAGGGAAGCAAAGTGTTTAACCATAAATGGGTTAACCACTAAACATGCAGACTATAGCATTACATTTATATTATATCCAATACGTTTGTAACGAACGATAATTTTCCTGAACTGATCAGAAAAATCGGACTAACCTACAATTTTTTGTGAATTTATAGACTAAGTCACCATAAAATTCTGGTTCCGATAGGCCCTGTTGCAAAAGACTTTTTAATCCGACATTGAATTTAGAAACCTGTTCATAGTGTCGGCGAAAGAATTTTGAAAATGCTTTTCGCAGTTTAGGATATCTATAGCCCTGTTGGAGAAGCTTAGCAGTTAAAATTTTATTACGGGCATTGAAGTCAGTGACATGAATAGACACTCTAGCAGACCGAATAAGCTGAGAAATGTAAACCCCGTAAGAGGTAGAACGGGGAACATCACTGTTACGAAATGGATCGTCGATCGTCGACTATGTCGTCGAAATCATTTTAATCCTTTAAATCAGTAGAGCTACAGTTTTTAGGGCAACTGTGGTAATAAAACATTTACGGAAATTGTGGCTACGTTATGCATGGGTTGTTTGTGAATACCTCTCGTGGACAGATTATTGCATGATTTTAAGGTGAATAACCGCACGAGTCTTTTAATTGTGGACAGCGTGTTGCATGATTTTAATGTGAGTACCTGCACGCTTATATTCGAGTCCCATGATTTAAATGTGAGACGCATACTATTTATACGCCTATCTTTTATTGAAAAGTTAGACGTGGCTGTTTAATTCTTATACTGAGGATGTTATATTGTTGTGTGCCCAGATTCTGAGTTTAGACCTGAATGGTAAGATTTTATTATATTTATTTAGAATAGTTTGGCTAAGAATGAAAAATGTGACTTCTGATTGATATGGTATGATTACATGTGTCGACTGATTTGATTTTGTTGACAGTGATCAGGCTGTGCATATGTCGACCAATTTTGTTTATACTGACCATGCTGCGCATGGTATTTGTATATTAGGAAGTTTTGTAAATTACGGAAATAGTTTATATCACTGATGTTGGTTGCAATGGTATGCGTCTATTTGACGTCCAGTGACGTCAGTTGCATTCATGTTATTCATGTGACGTCAGTTGCATTCATGTTATTGCGACGTCAGCACTTTTTACATTAGTTTCACTGGTGTGCGTCTATTTGACGTCCAGTGACGTCAGTTGTATTCATGTTATTCATGTGACGTCAGTTGTATTCATGTTATTCATGTGACGTCAGTTGCATTCATGTTATTGCGACGTCAGCACTTTTTATATTAGTTTCACGTATACGTGGCCTATAGAAGTAGATTGATTTGTAATGGAACTAATTTATATACTCGTGACGTCAATTGACGCCATAGCATGCACCGCATTAAGGGTTTTTTCCATAAGTTATAATGGTAGCATTTGGTCATCATGCGTTTGATTTGCCTTCATTAGACGGCGTCATATGGTATAACATCATTGATGTCATGATGTCAGATCAAACGTTATGATCCCAAATGTGTGAGAAACGCTTATTCAGCTATTATATTCTATGGCAAATGGTATTACGCTTAGTTTAAAGAAATGAATTAATACATATGCGAGTTAGATTTTGGTCGATCAATTTAATGTAAATAGGTCATTGTTTAGATTATTCCACGAACCCATGTTACGCAGAAGGTTTTACACTCGGTCGACACGGGTGTATAGCCTTATGCGTCGCCAGGACGGCGGATGGTGACTTCCGGTTAAAGGGTTATCTACCAGTGTATTACACTAACAAGGAAACTCTAACAACGTTAGAAGTTTTGAAGCTTATATATAATGTAAATTCTATATACAACAATACAATTTACAACTGTCACAATTACAATAATATACAATACATATTAGTTCATGTCGCTGGCCCAAGTAAGGTGTTTGTTTCAAATCTGTAATCGATTTGCGTGCAATGCGCAAATAGATTACTGTCTGACGTCAACACCGTACTCGGCTCAGCGCCATGAACTAAAGGAAAACACAAAGAACAAAAGACGTCAGTTTGAGCTCATACAAAAAAAACAAGGCCTTATATTGGTAGACTTCACTTTGTCGTTCCCTGGATCATGTCATGGGCCAGTCCATATATCATGAGGAACACCAACTTATATTAACACGTGCACGATTATATACTGGTCGCTCCCTGGATCGTACCAGAGACCAGTCTAAATATAATATGACACACTTTAGTGGACGAACACTGTCCCACTTTCACCTCTGCAGTAATTACATCGATTTTGCCAATATTTTGTGCTTCCCGCCTCTGCTAGGAATACATGCACAAGGGCGTTGTAACTGCTCTACCCGGGTTGGTATTAACCTGGAGACGTATATCGAATCTCCAGGTGAGACGTGGCTCTAAGCCCTAACAGCTGACTGCCGGACTTGATGTGCATAAAAATAACGAACTTACACTTAATACATTGTAACTACATAATAACAATACGTAAGACTTGGGCCTGTCTTGGAAATACCATACAACGCCCTCGGCGAATGCCGAGCATAACGTGCACACGCCAGCCGTGTCACTAGACACGACTCGCGCTCACGATGTAAAGCTAAAAGTGTGCTTACCACTTCCGCCAATGAAGAAACGTAGATCCTACCACGCATGTGCGTCGAAGGATCTGACGTCAAACATTGTCAAGAAGCATACTGACGTCAACAGGCATTACCATGACATACCCCACATAAAACATGAATAATCTAAACAATGACCTATTTACATTAAATTGATCGACCAAAATCTAACTCGCATATGTATTAATTCATTTCTTTAAACTAAGCGTAATACCATTTGCCATAGAATATAATAGCTGAATAAGCGTTTCTCACACATTTGGGATCATAACGTTTGATCTGACATCATGACATCAATGATGTTATACCATATGACGCCGTCTAATGAAGGCAAATCAAACGCATGATGACCAAATGCTACCATTATAACTTATGGAAAAAACCCTTAATGCGGTGCATGCTATGGCGTCAATTGACGTCACGAGTATATAAATTAGTTCCATTACAAATCAATCTACTTCTATAGGCCACGTATACGTGAAACTAATATAAAAAGTGCTGACGTCGCAATAACATGAATGCAACTGACGTCACATGAATAACATGAATACAACTGACGTCACATGAATAACATGAATACAACTGACGTCACTGGACGTCAAATAGACGCACACCAGTGAAACTAATGTAAAAAGTGCTGACGTCGCAATAACATGAATGCAACTGACGTCACATGAATAACATGAATGCAACTGACGTCACTGGACGTCAAATAGACGCA
This sequence comes from Ctena decussata, assembly GCA_963989385.1. Lineage (NCBI taxonomy): Eukaryota > Metazoa > Mollusca > Bivalvia > Lucinida > Lucinidae > Ctena > Ctena decussata. The sequence continues at coordinate 80,141,450 of OZ022499.1, read as the reverse complement.
CACCATTGCAACCAACATCAGTGATATAAACTATTTCCGTAATTTACAAAACTTCCTAATATACAAATACCATGCGCAGCATGGTCAGTATAAACAAAATTGGTCGACATATGCACAGCCTGATCACTGTCAACAAAATCAAATCAGTCGACACATATAATCATACCATATCAATCAGAAGTCACATTTTTCATTCTTAGCCAAACTATTCTAAATAAATATAATAAAATCTTACCATTCAGGTCTAAACTCAGAATCTGGGCACACAACAATATAACATCCTCAGTATAAGAATTAAACAGCCACGTCTAACTTTTCAATAAAAGATAGGCGTATAAATAGTATGCGTCTCACATTTAAATCATGGGACTCGAATATAAGCGTGCAGGTACTCACATTAAAATCATGCAACACGCTGTCCACAATCAAAAGACTCGTGCAGTTATTCACCTTAAAATCATGCAATACGCTGTCCACGAGAGGTATTCACAAACAACCCATGCATAACGTAGCCACAATTTCCGTAAATGTTTTATTACCACAGTTGCCCTAAAAACTGTAGCTCTACTGATTTAAAGGATTAAAATGATTTCGACGACATAGTCGACGATCGACGATCCATTTCGTAACATAGGTTTCCCCTTAGGGAGAAAAAAACATAACAATGTTTCTTTTCTGAAATAGTACGAAATGCAAAGGAATCGTAGGCTATGTCAAAACTGGAAAATTAGCTATATACACAACAACGGTGCGATGCATAACGTGGCCAAACTATCTACTAAGGTAGTCCGCCCCCAAATTATCTTGGCCGCGGATAGCAACGATCCTGAATCTGTACGGCTGTAATTTCATGGCCCAACGCATGATTCGGGGATTGAGCACCTTAGCTGTCTGCATATAGGACAAAGGTTTGTGGTCGGTTTCAAGTAGGAACTCCGCCCCATACAAGTACTTACGAAATTTCTCAACACCCCAGATTATACCCAAACATTCCTTTTCAATTACAGAGTAGTTCCTTTCCCGAGGTAACAATTTCTTGCTAGCATAAGCAATCGGCAAACGACCTTCACCTTCGAATTCCTGAAGCAAAATAGCTCCAAGACCAACGTCTGAAGCGTCTGTTCGGAGTACAAACGGGTTACCTTCTTGAAAAACAGGTAAGCGAAGAATAGGACTAGACGTGAGCCTACTCTTCAGGGTTTGAAATGCCCTTTCATGCTGATCTTGCCAATCTTTGATAGAATTAGGTCTATCCCGTTTAGTTAAATCAGTCAGAGGAGAAGCTATGGATGAGAAATTTGGGATAAAACGACGGTAAAACCCAGCTAATCCCAGAAAAGATTTAATTTGTCTTTTCGTACATGGACGAGGAGCATCTCTGATAGCCTGTATCTTGTCCTCTTGCGGTCGTACCGTCTGTCCGACGATATTGTGACCAAGGCACTCGATACTGCCATAACCGATCATGCATTTAGATGGTTTTGCCGTCAATTTGGCCGACCTGAGCCGATCTCACACTTGACGTAATGACGTCACATGATCCTTCCATGTTTCAGTAAATATCCACATGTCATCAACAAAGCTGTCAACATTTGGGAGATTGGACAATATGATTCTCATTAACCTACAAAATGAGGCTCCCGAATTGACCAAACCGAAGGGCATAGTTTTAAACTGGAATAAACCCTTAGGCGTTTCAAATGCCGTCAAAGGTTTAGACCTTTCAGTAAGACTGACTTGCCAATAACCCTTACTCAGGTCCATCTTTGTAAAGAATTTATGTCCCGACATTTTATTGATAACCTCCTCCATATTTGGCATAGGTTCTGCATCGAATTCCGTCACTTTGTTAAGCTTCCGGAAGTCGATACAGAATCTAACTGATCCGTCTTTCTTCGGAACTAGGACAACAGGAGATGAATACGGTGAAATCGACGGCTCGATTACCCCTAAATCTAACATATCCTGTATCTCCGTCTCCATGACGTTACGCGTCTTATACGGGATAGAATAACCTTTCGTCCGTATGGGTTCTGACGTGAGTAGTTTGATATCGTGCTGTATTTGATCAGTTCGACCGGGTAAACTTTATAGTACATCCGGGTACTGTTTGATCAACGCTTCAACCTCCATACGTTGTTCTGACGTTAACGTATCTGAGATACTGACGTCATTATAAGTTTCCGGTTCTTTAGCTGTCGGAAAAGCACAATCATCCAGAGAAAATTCATCACTACCATCGTCATCAACCGACTCTGTAGTCTCAGTCGACAATAAACAATGTGACGGCACACTACGACGTTCGACATATTGTTTCAGCATATTAGCATGATATGTACTCACGACCCCATTGACGTCGATTTTATAGTCCATTCTATTCACCACCTCTACTACTTCATATGGACCCTTCCACTGCAATAACAGTTTATTACTGTCAGTTGGCAGTAATAACAGTACCTTATCTCCCACGTTAAATTTACGCGACCTAGCGCGTTTGTCATAATAAGCCTTTTGCTTTACTTGTACTTTCCGTAAATTATCATGTGCTAACTTACACGTCTGCTCTAACCGTTCTCTCATCTCAATAACGTACTGGTACGTAGACAGAACCTGCTCATCCTGTACCTCTTCAGACCATAATTCACGTAATATTGCCATAGTGCCCTTAACGTTACGTCCGTATAACAATTCGAACGGAGAAAACCCTAATGACTCTTTCGGAACCTCCCTTATTGCAAACAGTAGTGCTGGGAGATATTTATCCCAGTCTTTTGGACGTTCTGCGCACATCCTACGTAGCATTTGCTTCAACGTCGCGTGAAAACGCTCTACAAGACCGTTACAGATAGGATGATACGGCGTCGTGGTTAACTGCTGGAGTGATAGCAGCCTGCTTACTTCTTTCATAACTTCAGCAGTAAACTGACTTCCGCAATCTGTTAACATTTCATCAGGTATGCCAACTCTACTAAACATCTCAACTAACGCTTCGGCTACGCGTTCCGTTTCAATGCCGGGTAACGCTACCGCCTCGGGATATCTCGTCGCATAGTCTATCATTGTTAAAATATAGCGGGATTTCCTGTCAGAACGAGGTTCTATCGGTCCAACTATATCAACAGCGACTCGTTTAAATGGTGTGTCAATCTGTGGCAACTTTCCTAAAGGAACCTTAGTGACACGACCTTTTTGAATAGTCCTTTGACATATGTCACAAGATTTACAAAACCTTGCCACATCACCACAAATTGCAGGCCAAAAGAACTCAGTTAACACTCTATCCATAGTTTTCTTTATGTCTAAATGACCTGACATCAAGGTTTCGTGCGCCAATCTTAACACCTTTTCACGAAAACCTTCAGGGATAATAAGTTGCAAAGTGACCTTGTTTCCCTTAGTAAACTGCCTATACAATAAATCTTTCTTTCGGATAAACTTAGTTTCACCTCGGTTCAATCCACGACTAATAGTCACATTCCCAGATTCCACTCTTTGCCTTATGCCATTCAATTTAGGGTCAACAACTTGGGCCTGCTTCAATGCCTCCTTATCACTAGCAATAATTTGATCAGGAACTTTAAGTTTCTTATAGACCTCTTCACCTTGCTTAGCTTGTGACCTAGTCACTGCCGCCATTGCAAAATGGGACATATCGGGAAGTTTTGACCCGTCAATATTTCCAATAACCAGGTCATACAATGTATCTTCCATGCACAATGCCTCAGTTTTTCCTGTGAAAAATGGACAATCTATGTCAACCATTGCTAAAGGATACCTTTGGGTAGATTCATCAATCAAAGTTACATCAGATTCTCTACCAAGTAACTGATCATTAGAAACCAAGTTTCTACGAACGACACACCCAGTACAACCTGTGTCCCTTAAAACTACAACAGTCTTACCATTAACCTTACCCTGCGCTGTTGGTAATCGCGACCTTAAAAAGTAACAGACACCTTCCCTATCCACGTTATCATTGATTAGTGGACTTTCTTCCTTACTCTTATAGAGACCTTCAATTTCATGAGACCTATTCATTGTAGTTTTACAAAAACTCATTTGATGTCCGCCACCCCGACCACGTCCGCGGGAATAACCCCGACCACGGCCACGATCTGAATTACTACCCTTCGTCTGTACAGTATCGCTCTTACTCTGCGATCTTTGTGTCTCATCTTTCGGTGCATAACTACTCCCCTTACTTCCGCTATACCCGCTTGCACTTGCACCTACCTCCGCACTATATGCTTGCTTCCTATCGGGATTCTTAAAACATTTATATGTGAAATGTCCCTTACCACAAATACTACATTTTATCTCTGGCTTCGCACTCGGCTTATTATCAGATCTACTCTGAGTTACGCCCTTACTATCACGCTGCCCCTTATTAACACAAGCGTAGACACCGCCACGTGCTTCTGCAAATAAATCTGCTTCCCTAGCCATCTCACCTAGATTCGTGAATGTTTTCGGTTTCAAATGAACATATAGTTCTTTACTTCAGGATTCTAAAAACTGATCTCTAGCGAAAAAGTCGCAAACAGCTTCGTAAGACTGGTCTACTTTCGCCATTTTTAACCATTTATTAAGATACGACCTAAGTCTACTACTAAACTGAATAAACGTTTCGGACTTTTCAGGCCTATCATAGCGAAATTTCTTCCTAAATCCGCGTTCAGTCATATCAAAATTCTTTAACAACGCATCTTTCAACTTGTCATAATCTGCTGCATCATCTACAGACAATCTATCATAGACATCAAGCGCGCGACCTTTAAGTAATGCGCTTAAATATGCAGCCCAAACGTTTTTATCCCATTTATTCGCCGTCGCGTATTTCTCAAACCTTGATAAGTAACTATCCATTTTGTCCTTACTTTCATCAAAATACGGTAACTTGGGATCTCGCGCATGCGCTAACTTTTCAGCCTTCTGTTTTTCTAATTCAACTCTAAACGTTACCTTCTGCAACTCTATCTGATTCTTTAACTCGCGTTGCTGCAATTCAAAACTGTATTTCAACTTTTCTAACTCAACTTCGCTCGACAACTTCGCTTCCTTATCGCTTTCGACTTGAGACAACCTAGCTTCCCTATCTTTCTCGGCTTGCCGCTCTATACTTTCAATCCGCGCCATCTCGATTTCCCTATCCGCCGCAATCTTAGCTAGTTCTACTTCCCTATCCTTTTCGGCTTGCACAATCCTCTCTTTCTCCGCCGCGACCCTAGCTAATTCAATTTCCCTGTCTTTATCGGCCTGCGCAATCTTTTCTTTATCAAGTGCCCTTACCGCGTGCCTTTCTGCCCTCTCAGTCTCTTGCTGTTGCTTTACAAATTCCTGCAAAGCCTGCCCCTCATAACCTAACTCCTTTCCCGTCTTAACTAACTGATTCATGACGCTTAACGTAATGCTCACGTTAATTTAACTGAAACCGATGTTCACTTATAGTCACACACGTTAACTAAAACGTTAACAATAATAATAACAAACTAATCCAACTAAAACGTTGATTAATTAGTATACTCGCGATCTGGCCGTAACTATTAAAGTTACGTTCATAACAAACCGGAAATGACGTCATAAACTGACGTTGACTTTGCCGAGAATTACTTTTCACTTTCAAATGACTCAATTAGATGACGTAAATAACCCACATTACAATTACGCCCAACTTTATCTAGCGTATCGGATATACAAACGTAACGTATGTAACGCAACGTATTAACACTGACACGACAACTGTACGTCCTACATTACAAAACCTTATAAGATACCAACGGTAAATCAAACTTAAGATTCCGCTATTAGGTTTAATTCATTGTAACGATATTATATAACGTTACGAGTGACCTACGTTTCTAAATCAGGACATAAAATGGACCTCAGTAACGGTTACGACACAACGTACAAAACGTTTAAGTTAATAAACTTACAGATTGTCATGCAACAGCAGTGCCAAGGTACTCAAACGGACCTTAAAACTAAATATGTATCATCCGTGCCAAGACAATTCAGGTCTATATACCTCAGTTTCCCCACTCAGATATGCAACCTGTTACATTCTATCACAAATTAATGCATGGGCTATCGCACTTCATCACGCAGGGAATAAGGATAGTTGACCTTAATTGAGTGTAGGTTACATTTACAAAGAATTTAGTGGCAAAATTGCTCCCCTAAAATTCACAGCCTTACGTCACCTTAGAAAAGAACAATTAGAAAGTCAATAATAATAAAAAAATGTCTGACAAAATTGTGCCTATATTCTGTATATATTGTCAATGTGTTACACTGGCAGATATTAACCGGAAATCAAATCCCGTTACTTCATGACACCATGTTACGCAGAAGGTTATACACCCGTGTCGACCGAGTGTAAAACCTTCTGCGTAACAATCACCGTCCAAAAATGGAATATTTACAATGTCAAAATCAAAGTCATCGCGTTTATCATAAATTTTCGATGAAACAAATCCATTTGAAACAGATAAAAGTAAATCCAAAAGAGAGACTTTAGTATCGGCTGCTTTGTTTAACTGTGGCTCAGGTGGATAAATTTGATTCACCATGCCTTCAAAGTAAGAATTGTCAATATTTAAAAGGTCATCTAGATATATAGATGTAGAATTAAAAGCTTCAACAATTTCGATTTGTTTATCATTAGAAAGAGAAACCATGAAATCGCTTTTGTAGCAAAATAAAAACAAATCCGCTACAAGAGGAGCACAATTAGTACCCATCGGAATACCAATAATTTATCTGTAAGCCGTCAGAATGGCCATGTTAGAATCGGTCTGTGTCACCTTACAAATGCTTCACTTTGTTTGCCGGTATGTTCTGTTTGTGTTTTTGTATTTGTCTTGTGTTTTCCCCTCTGTGTGTGTGTGTGGGGGGGGGGGGGCGGAGGGGGGAGAGGGTCAATTATGCTTTGAATTTGTTTGCTTAATACATGTATCACTATATGCTTACTTATTCGCGGTGTCATGGAAAGCAGTTTTCAATGACAACATGTAAAGGAATTCTTTCATTCTTTCATACATATAAAGAAAGAGAAACCATGAAATCGCTTTTGTAGCAAAATAAAAACAAATCCGCTACAAGAGGAGCACAATTAGTACCCATCGGAATACCAATAATTTATCTGTAAGCCGTCAGAATGGCCATGTTAGAATCGGTCTGTGTCACCTTACAAATGCTTCATTTTGTTTGCCGGTATGTTCTGTTTGTGTTTTTGTATTTGTCTTGTGTTTTCCCCTGTGTGTGTGTGGGGGGGGGGGGGGAGGGGGAGGGGGGAGAGGGTCAATTATGCTTTGAATTTGTTTGCTTAATACATGTATCACTATATGCTTACTTATTCGCGGTGTCATTGAAAGCAGTTTTCAATGACATCATGTAAAGGAATTATTTCATTCTTTCATACATATGAAGAATTACGTCAACAACTCTAAGAACCATTTGAGCCGCGACACGAGAAAACAAACAAAGTGGTAGTGCGCCCGGGCAGACTCAGATCATCCTGGGCATTCGCCCAATCTGATCAGAGTCTTTGCTGTCCAAATGGAGGTAGCTTAGACCCTTAGCTATCCTTTAAGCGCTTACCGAAGAGTCTGCTCAGACTGGGCGGATGTCCAGGCTGATCTGAGTCTGCGCTGGGTGCACAATCACTTTGTTGGTTTTCCCATATCGCGGTTTAATTATTTCTAAAGTTCAAACGAAACGCCTATTCTGTTTTTATTTCCAAACATTTGGGATTTACCCAATTTGAAGAAGTTTAATATAAAAATGCCCATCTGTCGCACTTACTTTGGTATGGATCCAGTTATATTGTTTGCATTTTTTCTACGTATACTGTTCACCCTCTGTCGGGGGTTATGAGCAAGTGTACGATGTACACTCCAGTTTTGCAGGATGAATCTCCTTGCCAGTTGGAACGCAAACCCTCGAAAAGCGGTGATTGTATTTACGACGGTGGACCCTGCCACATAAAAAATAGGCCCTAAAAATTGCGAACATGGTTTTTGATGAAATTTCCCATTATTCTAAAATGTATTTAGAGGCATTGGCTATATTAAAATGATTCAACACATAAACTTGCTTTGCTATCTAGTATTAAGCAGGCTTTCTCAACAAAACTGAGGGCCAAGATTGCTCGAAATGCTAAAATATTCATCGTCAAAGTACAATACACTATCTTGGTTCTACCGAAAACTTGCATCAACATAAAACATAATTTACAGAGAGCTGGGACTTTCTCCAATGCGCACACCCATGCCATCGACAATTTTATTATTTCTTCTCTGTGCATGTTGAATTTCAAGCAATTTATCGTTTTGGAACATCTTTGAATTGCAAAATGAAAGATGGCATCAGTGGTTTTAACGCTCAAAAAACGGTCTTGCACGTGATATGAGCACCAGCAATACTTGCCGGACACCCAAAATTTAGACAGAAAATTAAGGTTGACAGCTTGTCAAACATTAGCTCAGATTGCTAAAAAACTTAAAGAGGAGAAAAGGTAGGGGGTTTAGTGAGCTAAAATAGACTACATACTGGTAAAACATACATCACCCGACTGCTGGCCTGATTGGCATTGTACAAATTCGACATGGCACTCCAATTTATGACAATAATATCCTTTTCAAACTTTATCTTTCAAACAAACATCTTTTATCTGTCAAATAATTTATTAGGTCACTTTGTTGTGACGTCATCGTTGAAAATGGTGAGGTATTCATATTACCTAGAACTATAGGCAGCCGGCATGCCAAGTAAACGGATAATACGTCGAACATGAGTTAATCAGATAATTTCAGTAGAACCCGGTACGAGGTAAGAGAGTTTTTTTCTTTCTTGTCATTTTGTTTGTCTAGTTTTCGAAATAATTTACAATCTGATTTTTGCTCAACAATTACCAGTGGTATATGCTTTAGTGAGAAAGAAACAAGCCGAGCGGGGATGGAAGGAGGTTGGGCGGCCCCGGGGGGGGGGGGGGGAGGGGAGATGGAAGGAGGTTGGGCGGCCGTTGGGGGGGGGGGGGAGCGAGCAGCACTTACTATTGTTTAGACTAACGAATTCCTATTTCATCACAGTTATATCTACAAATGAGACGAAGATGTGTTGTTATACATTAATATGAATTTAGTCTGGAATGATTCGTGTAGTGATGTTTTGGTACCAAACATCCAAACATGACTTGTACACTGAACAGTCGTCTCTCTCTCTCTCTCTCTCTCTCTCTCTCTCTCTCAATTCAATAGAAGATATTTGGCTACCCTGTTGTTACACACACTGAGATTTATAACATTTGAATCTTCAAAGAGGACTTTTTTTAATTTGAAAGAGGACTCTTGTCGCATGTGATAACAGCAAAAAACTGCTTAGTCTGACGACTGTTTCAAAATTAGGCCGCTGGCTCGATTGCTATCACTGCCTATAGAACGTGTTTTAACTGTTATTCGATTCGATTCGGAAATCGACTGTCCAAGAGTTTACTTTCAGGACACAGAGAATGAAGAATAAACCCAGAGTTGAGCATTGCCTTCGGGAAGATTTGTGAATGCAAAAATATCAAATGTTCTGGTGACCTTTAAGATACCTGGGACTGCTAGTCAAAGAAAGATAAGACTACACAATTTCAGTTACATTTTTACTTGGCACACAAATGAAGAATGAACCGAAAAGAAATTGAGAGCGTACATGTAAATGTGCGCGCTTAAGGAGACTGGGTACACTTCATGTGGAAGCATCTCGGCAATTTTGATTTATACCTATCTTTCCAAAGGGAGTCAACTCTTTTAGAAAAGCATTTGCTCCTTTGGATGCAAAGTGTTTTTGAAGAATTTTCCGGTACAGGAAAACTATGTCGAAGTCAATAAAGTTGTTCCACTTTGTAGAAATGGCAGCCGTTCCCCTTTGTAAAAATGGCAGCAGGAAATACATGGAGGCGTACCCACCGTGCCACCATAAGATTTTAAATTCTAGCAAACCTGCAGGTCCAAAATCTGGCAAATATTTCCATTGTTGTGATTTCTTTATTCGCGTGTTTCCGGATATCCGTAAATTAATGATTGATTTAGAATATCGTTAAGTAAGGAATACACATAATAAGGGACGAGTCATTTATAACCAGGTGGGGGTGGGGGAGGGTATATTTAGTGGGGTCGGAATATTTTTTGGTGATGAACGGGGTGGGGGAGCCGGAAATCAATAAGCCTCGGAGCAGGCGGGGGGGGGGGCATATATTTTACTAGGCATATTGTAGGGTGGCGATCAGGATTATTCTATCAGCCTTCATTTTTACCCTAAAATTTCATTACCCCTCAAATTTCAGACTCTTTTCTTTCAACTCAAAACTTAAAGACCGTAAAAATTCTCGTAGATCTTACGGTAAAATTTTTACCATATAAAGCAAGGGATTGTACTCCTCACTCTCAATATGGATATTGACTGCTTTTAGAAAATAAAAGTGAGTTTTTATATAGTGCAGTCATTTCCATAAGGATCCGGTACTTTTATGGTTAAGCGCCTGGCAGCAATTTGCCAGTCTTTTATCGTAAAATATACGTTTTTTCTACAGTGAGTATCTGCACAAATCATTAGAATATGAGCAACCTATTCTATTTTATGCTAGTCTATCCAGTAACCTTTCTAGGATGTTGCGGCACCAAAGATGACTGCAACAATTCCCCCCATGTCTTTTTTCCAGCTGCCCAACTTGTGCTGGCAAAGTCCACCCTTCAGCACTCTATACCTACATATGATACGCGTACTTGCAGTTTATGCTTGGACTAATGTATACCAACAATACATTGGGTCGCACGGGTGATTGCAAAAATTCTAAGAAAAATATAAACACATAAACTTGCGATTTTCTGTTTACTTCTCCAAAACTCTCGGGTAAAATTCAGATTGATGTCTGAAATTTGTCAGGCATTCAGTTCCAGCGATCTGCGTATTAAGCACAGTCATTTTCTGTTAAAATAACCAGTCAATACACCCTCGTTCTTGTTTAGCCTGCCCGTACACTATCACAAACAGTGATCTCCGAAATAGTCTTTAGCGATAACAGATAGTTTGACGCTTATTTAAACTAGTCTAATACAAGACTAACTATGTTGGCATATAATATATATAATATGTCATGTCTAAACACCAAAAGAAAACTCGTTGACACTCTTTCGCCCTTAGTTTTACAAGGGAGATAACTGTTGTAGTGAAGACAAAGTTTGAGAATTTGAAAAATGACTAACTTTAGCATACATCCATAGGAGTTACAGTGCCGGATATGAGACACGCTATATTGTTTCATCATGTATGATAACAAAACCGTTCCAATGATTTCCAGTCCACTGATTGGATAAAGAGATTATCACACCTATTCTGACAAAATAGATATATACAGAAGTTTTATTAAAAACAACTCTATCGCAGCATGCACATGATGTCATAATTACGCAATACTGACAACATCGCATCGACGTTAGTGCGACGTTATTTGTGTTCAGCATTGTCATTTTGACTTCATGTGTGCCCGCTGGGATGTATACTTACCATTGATATGATGATAGTAAAAGTAGTCCTGATTTGCATTTTTCAAACTGGCCCCAAGAACTCTCGCTTGCATCCATAGTGCTGTATCTGTACGATCTCCGCCCTTTTCTAATATAGTAGCATTGAAAGGTTGTATTTGACATTATTGCTGTGGCGCTGTCACTGCGTGGAGAGCGTAACAGGAATATCATAAAACAAGACTGGGCAGGGTTTAAGGTTTGTGGGTATACTTCTACCTTCATGTTTCTCCGCCATTTTTACTAAGGGGGTTGGAGCAACTTTTAAGACTTTCTGTTTGTTTCTCTGAGTGACAAAACCCCTTCTTAAAGGGAATACTCTTAAAGGAAAGAATTTGCTACTAGAGGAGCAAATTCTTTCCTTAAAGAGTTGACCCTCATTCAAAAGAGGGGCACAAATGAAAATGACAGAATTGCTTCCCTTGAAATTGTACATATTCACCTTACGGTTGCTGTCGATGGTGCCTGAGTGCGACAGTGAACTAAGCACTATTTTTCAGTGCTGCCCTACTGCACGGTCACTGACCAGTCCTAGCTTCAAGTACCATTTTTATATATTTGGTAATACTCTGTAGGATTTGCATTCTCCAACTAAACGTAATCACACCGGATAGGCGGCAATCGAAAACGCTCGTGCAGTCGACGAACGCGGATAAAAAAAAACCGTTAGAAACAGCGTGTCGATTGCAAATTCGAAAATGCTGTATTTTAACTGTTTTTGATCCGCATTTATCGATTGTTCAGAGCGTTTTCGATATCCGCCTATCCGGTGTGGAAACGGTCGGTTTACGAAATAACAATTGGTACAGCAAAAAAAGAAGAAAGCGATACAAAACAGAAGCTTCAGTTACCTTTGCATGTAATATAAACAAGATATCTTCAAGAAACTGAATATCTTAGATGACTCTGCTGTAATATTGTATAAAAACAAATAAATTGACGTAACACGATCTTCAGTGCATATGTTCTACATACAGGTACATTACAAATGCTTAAAAATTTTAAGTTTAGTTTAGCTGTCTTTCAGTACCTAATCGGCTTTTTACTACGCTCGCGAATGACCCCCAAATATCTTAATCATTCTTATGAAATTCTGCTATAATATGGGTTTTACCCTCCAAATAATCCCAAGGATCTATGAGGCGGATCTAGATTTCAGGTGATTTAATTATATTGTTATGGATGCTGCAAACGAAAGTTATAATACATACGGACAAGGAGAGAAAACCTGGTTTAAAATTTTTCAGGTTACGTTGTTTTTTCCGCTGTTAAATATGAATCGGAGAAGAAATCTTTGAATTTGATCAAAGATGTAGGAGTTCCGGTACCTTGGTATGTTAAGCCTTGCATGCTGATCTAGCGGTCCCGAGTTCGATTTCAGAGGCGGAAAGCTTTTCAATCGTAAATAGGGTTCCATTTCATCATTCTTTCATTGTCACCCTCCCATCGTCCTGATATGACTTAAATACTGTTGAAAAGGACGTAAAATCATATGGCATCTATCAATCTATACCAAGGATCTAGCAGAAGGCGTCCTCTCAACGACAATAAGGCCTGTTTTATCCCAACAAGTCAAAAAGCAATAGTTTGCTGGCTTACAATTGCATGGAAACTCAAAACTCCACAGTAACGTGATACAGGATTTTTTTCACTTTTGTGCTTACTGCAAGGAATATACGGTGATCGAAAGAAAAATTATTTTCGCCTCCTTTAGAGAATTATTAATGTAAATAACACGTGTGGACTAATATCAGCTTAAAAATTGTCTTATACGCCAGATTCAGTTGAGAAGTCTCGCAAAGGCGGAGTTTTAGCCTTTGTTGATTATCCCCTCGCACAACGAAGTTATGGAGGGGATATAGGGTCTGTCCCGTACTTACGTATCTATGCATGCATGTTCTCTTTTTGTCATCGCTGTAGCGACTTTATTTATAAACCGATTTAGATACACCTTTATACAAATATTGTGTATGGCATTACCTCAAATGAGTTCGCGTTTCAGGGTGATTGGTTATGGTCAAGGTCACAGTGGCAATATTAAGATAAAACGTTTTCATCGCTTTAGTTCCTTCGTTTATGGACCGATTTTAATTTAATCTTATACAATTTTTTGTATGACAATATCTTGAATAAATTTGCGTTTCACTGATATAGGACCAAGGTCGAGGTCACAGTGACTGTTTTTAGGAAAACTTTGTATTCGCTCTAGCACCTTCATTTATGAACAGATTTTGATTTAACTTCATACAAATGTTAATATGAAAAAATGTTGGATAAATTTTTGTTCAGCGTTCTAAGGCCAAGGTCTAGGTCGTAGAGGTTATTTTTTGAAAAATGTTGTCAGTGCTCTAATGCCGTTCTTTATGGACCGATTTTGATATAACTTTTTATCATATGACATGGCTGTTATTCAGTAGATAACGCTGTGTCATAAATATCGTATGACCACACGTAATAACACTTTGGCGTACATGTAACGTCATTGACAACCATTCGTGTCAACAGTGCGTTTTCTTATTGAAACAATGTTAAGTTTGAAGGCGTTAAAATCCAATTTTAAAGGGTTATATGATAAATAAGATCTTACACTCGTGGTCATTTCATATAAACTTATAAAGGCTAGTTTCATAATTTCATATGAAATAACCACTCGTGTAAGATCCTCTATATACAAATGTTTAGCTTGACAATGTGTTGGTTGCGTTTGCATTTCAGCGTTCTAGGGACAAGATCAATGTAAAATTGTGTGTGTTTTTTTAGAAAAAAACTTTGTCATCTCTCTAATGCCATCATTTATAGACCGATTTCGATTTATTTTTATTCATTTGAAGAAGGTAACTACATTTAGCACATAAAAATACATATTATGGCTAATCCGCGTTCAATCGGTTAGTCTGACAATATCTTGGACATGTTTACGTTTCAGCAATGTAGTGCCAAGATCAAGGTCACAGTGGCTATTTTAAGAAAACCTATGACATCGCTACTGCGCCTTTACTTATAGATCAATTTTGTCTCGCCTGCGAAGCAGAGGCGAGACATATGTATTGCTTTTTCGGTGTCGTCGTCGTCGTCGGCGGCGTCTTCGGCGACGTAAACTTTTGTCGAGTTTTTGCGTTTAGGTCATTTTCTCAGAAACTATATGGGCTAGAGCCATGAAGTTAGGCTCATGCATACATCTGGAAGAGTAAATTTCAAAGCCATCATCAATATTGAGTCTTGACCTACATTTTACGGTTGACTGACTTTGCAATTCTTTGTCGAGTTTTTGCGTTTAGGTCATCTTCTCAGAAACTATAAGGGCTAGAGCCACGAAATTTAGTTCATGTGTACATCTGGAAGAGTAAATTTCAAAGCCATCATCAACATTGAGTCTTGACCTACATTTTACGGTTGACTGACTTCGCAATTTTTTTTCGAGTTTTCGCGTTTAGGTCATTTTCTCAGAAACAATATGGGCTAGAGCCATGAAACTTGGTTCCTGCATACATCTGGAAGCGTAGATCTCAAAACCATCATCAATATTGAGTCTTTACCTACATTTTACGGTTGACTGACTTTGCAATTTTTGTCGAGATTTTGCGTTTAGGTCATTTTCTCAGAACTAAAAGGGTTAGAGTAATGAAACTTGGTTCATGCGTACATCTAGAAGAGTAGATCTCAAAGCCATCATCAATATTGGGTCTTGACCTACATTTTACGGTTGACTGACTTCGCATTTTTTGTCAAGTTTTCGTGTTCAGGTCATCTTCTCAGAAACTATATGGGCTAGAGCCATGAAATTTGGTTCATGTGTACATCTGGAAGAGTAGGTCTCAAATCTATCATCAATATTGAGTCTTGACCTATATTTTACGGTTCACTGACTCCGCAGTTTTTTGTCAAGTTTTCGCGTTTTGGTTCATTTATGGTGACTGACTTTGCAATTTTTTTGTCAAGTTTTCCGATTTAGGTTAACTTTGTTTCTTAGAAACCATAAGGGCTAGAGCCAAGAAACTTGGTTCACGGATACATCTTTGCTGATTTAGTTCTGCTTTGTGACAAAGCGCCAGCAGGCGAGACACCGCATTCCGCGGAATTTTTGTTATTTAACGTCCCACAATGTTTAGTATGACAATATAATGAACAAGTACTCGCTTCAGCATTCTAGGACCAAGGTCAAGGTTTCAGTTGTTATTTTTAGAAGAAAAAAAACATTGTTCTTGCTCAGGCTCCCTCATCTGCAGACCACTTTTAATATATCTTCACAGAAATGTTAAGTATGGAAATATCTTGGACGTTTCAATGGTGTGTGGTAAAGGTCAAAGTCACAGTTGCTAGTTTTTGAACTGTTAAATTTGAAGATACCTTGAACATACACATTAGCTAATGAGTATCTATCCAGTGATGAAACCAGTAGAATGCGTAATCCAGTGCGAGTAGATTGTATCGTTTGCGATGTCTTGTTCCATAAGGAAAAGAGCCCCGGTAGCTTAGTTGGTGAAGTACGGGCCTACTGATCTAGCGGTCGCGGGTTCTAGCCCCGCCTCCCGGGAGTTCTTTTCATCGTAAACGGAGTTCCACTGCACACAGCCTCAGTCTTTCATTACCAACCGCCCATCGTTCTTATATGATTGAAATACTGTTGAAAAAGACCTAAAATCGCAAGTCATCCATCCATCCATCACATAGGAAAGATGTTTAATACCATGTATAAGACGTCGCGCACGATGTTCGAACAGTAGACACTTCCAGAGGGTCATTTGTAAAATAATATTTTATTTTCAACAGAAACTATTCATGTTATACATCAAATGAAAGCTAAAACTCTGCAGAATGTGACTGTGTACATTTTAATTATTTCAAATATACCGTTTTAAGAAGGGACGGCACAGCTGTACGATATTTGGTCCAAGATCGCATGTCCAGCGTTACATTTTTCGGCCACCTCCAATCACAAAATGATAAATGTACCATATAAAACGCACGAGAATATATCAAATTTTAACAGACACTTACCATACTGTACCTTTAACACTATTTCCGTGTTTTTTCCTCATTCGGGCGTCTTTTAAAGTGAGAAAATATGAAATATAATTGTAAATAGAAAATGTCCATCGACAGACGAAATGTTACCGGCGTTGTGAACAAATACAAATAAAAGCGGAAGGAAAAGGAGGATTGGTATGATTAAAATTTATTTTAGATGCACAAAAGTAACTCTTTATGCTGAGATATATTTATGTAAGACTGCTCGTAAAATGAAAACTTTAAGATGCCAGTTTCAATTTCTCAGTAAGTGTCCCATGACGTAAAAACGGCACCCCAATTTTCGAACTGCTGTAAGAAAATTTAATTTGTCAGATTTTGAAAATGTCCCAGGAACGCAATTTTTAGCTCTAATGACGTACAGTCATTCAGTTTTGTTTGATAATTTCAGTATGGATGTCCAGCCGTTGCTATATGATTTAAAAAAATGACCGAAAAACAAGTGACATTAAATGTTTTAGTAAAAACAGATATTTTTTTTATTTGCTGCAGTTATTGATGATAATGCAGTAACGTAGTAAAGGGCTTGTATTATGGACAGGAGAGAGAGAAAAAAGAATTTAAAAAGACGCTCTCAAAACCTATTAAATGCCAAATTGCATATATGTATACACTTGCCGTTCGGTATATATGTGTAGAAACGCATGGCGATATCAGAAGATATGCACCGAGATAGTCATCTTCTCTGTGAAGTAAATTACGAGTTAAATTTGATCCCAATTATGTCTCTATTTAACTTTTATAATTACTAAACCAACCATTCAGAAAGGTCAATAAATACAGTCACCTCTCGGTATCTCAAATTCGAAGATCATCTCAAAATACTGATATCTCCAGGTAAATTTTCTGGTCCCAGGAAATTAACTTTGAGTACCAGTAATTTGAAATATCCTAGTTGAAATGGAGAGACAAAGAAAAATGTGTAAAGTGTCCAATCTATATTCTTCGTTCTAAGAGGGACCTTTGAGATATCAGTGTTTGAGATTACGAGTATCAACTGTATATCAATCTGTCAGTCATATAGTCCATAAAAATCACTAAATATAAATGAATAAGCCAATAAATGAATGAATGAATTATTGAAGTGAACGATAGAACAAACGAGCGAAAGAACGAATAAATACTCTTTGCGCGCTTAATTGCTAATAATCACGACGTCATTTGAGTGTAACGTTTTACGACGAACATCGTGCGCGACGTCATATGTGATGCTTAATGTGTGACAGTGTTGCTTATGGAATATTTACTATTCACATGCTTGAAATAGGACAGAACAGACAAATGTATTGTTACCATTAAAAATACATCCCTTGAACTATAAATATTCAGATTTTGTAATTTCATTAATGTATCAGTGAATAGATAAGAAATAATTTAGAAATACTCGTATTCATGTTTCAAGAATGCGTTATGTATAAAACAAGAAGAATCTTTAAAACAAAGAGTTGCCGAAAATAACAAGGCCGTGGTTCTTTAAATACGAAAGTAATATGAGAAATGGCGATTAAAGGTTTCTTGTTCTAAGTAATATTGCACACAATACTTGTGCAAAATTAAATTGAAAGCGGTCAATAAATGAGCCGCTACACAACAAAAGCAACAAGGTGGCATATGCATCCAGCAAAGACTCAGACAAGCTTGGCCATCCGCCGCGTATGATCAGAGTCTTCACTGTCTGCATGTAGCGTGCTTAGCATGAATTTTTCAATTTTAGTCGAATCTTTGCGGTATCATCCTACTGAGATTTTGTAGCATACAATCTTCGATTTTTTGTGTGGTTACTGTTGTTTTGCTTTGACTCCTAATTGATTTCGGCGAATAACGACACCTACAAGTTAGAGATTAAAACCCGAAAGCTCCTTGTCCAACGGAAGCATTTATCAGCCATAAAAATTATTTTCACGTTATTTTCGTAGATTTTCTATTCAGTATGAAAGGTTTATCTGTTAAATAATCAAACTAGCAACAAATCGATGATAGCATTTCATCTGAAAATTGTACAGACAGATTTTCTTGTTCAAGTTTGTTTACATTCTATACAGTTTAATTTTTTCATATAATCGAGACCCGGATCAAGGTCAAACTTCATCTTATAATGCCTTTCGGCAAATATTTTTTCCTCGGTATTATCCATAAAAATCAGCTAAAAACCACACCTATATGAAAAAAAATTGTCAATTTAAGTATGAGGCAGTTGTTGTCAAGATTTTATACTAACCATAAATTAGGCAGTATAGTATGTGCATAAGAAAATTGAATAAAACTCTTAGCTTGGTGAAGTAAACTTCAGGCTGCAGAATATGAGGCGTACGGGACTCCTAATTATTAGAAAAGGATTATCTTGTTTAACTGTATTTTTGTTTCTTGATTCCCTGTCTCTAGGTTATTTTAGGGTGAACTACATCATGTCTATATTATTACAAGGCAGAGTAAAAACATATTAATGAAAGTGCTACCTTGACCTAACACAGTAAACATCAGAGACTTTTGAGAAAAAATCGTTTTCACAGGGACCAACCGTAACGCCGGAAAAGCGGTCGAAACGCAGGATTTGTGGTGTTTTCACGCCTGATTGCGGTATTTTTCGTAGGATTCGCCGCCATTTTTGTTTACAGTTTCCGAGGTGGGTTGGAAAACCTATTTATTTATAATATAAGGAAGTTTTATACGAGCATGGGTACTAGCTTATCCGGATCTACATACATGCCTTTAATCACCAAACCTTCTTTTGGTATATAAATATTGTTGAAATATGCTATCGCGCAAGGAGAAAATTGTCTAGCATGTTCGGCCATACGCTCAGACAGCATTTGAAGCAAGAGGGTTCGTACTTTCTTCAGTTTTCTTAAATTCTTGACCAACTGTTGGATGAATTTTGATTTTTAAATTAAACAACATCGTAAACAGCCGATTGATTATGCTGTTTTGCCCTAGGAAGCACAGACTGAGACACAATATGCCAAATGCAAAGTAACGCAGGATAAAATGCCAACTTCAGGTTTCTCATTTGGCCAGTATTTTCACAGATAAACACATTTAAAGGGTAAAACACAGGTAAATTCTTATATTAGCAATGAGATAATCTAATCAAGTTCTGGGGAATTTTCAGGGGAAAAAAATAACAGAACTGTGTCCCTTTTCAGGCTTAGGCATTGTAAAGCTTTGCTCCTGTAGTGGCAAGCTAAAGCTTGAAGGCAAAGTATTTCACAAACACAGTCTCTAGTTAAACAAGATATGCCAGAGATTATAAATTGCTGCATTTAACTATATGCTAATGTTGTTAAACCTCTATGCAGAGTTAGCAGTGTCTTTTGGCTGGCAAGTATCTCTCTCGGTTTCAACTTAGATGAAGCGCACAAACTCTGTTGAAGAGATGCCAAGAAGAACCATAAGGATAATCCATATCCGTCCAGTGGCACCTCTGCGCAATTAAGCCTCTTCTGGGCTGTCACGCCGTTAAACAAGATCAATCAATCAATCAATCAATCAATCGATCGATCGATCGATCGATCAATCAATCAATCAATCAATCAATCAATCAATCAATCAATCAATCTATCAGTCCACCAATCAATAAATCAATCCACATTGCACCAACAGAAAACATAACATATAAAATGAAGTACGAGTCTATAAACATAAGAATGCAAGAAAATCAGCTCTTTCTTCGCATATATGGGACCGACCATTTGATATTCGGGGTTTGGGGGGAGGTATTTTTAAAATCAATTCTCTTTCTTTGGATATGCAAGAAGAAAATAAACTGGCACATAAGGGGTTTTAAAAAAATAATCTGGCCTGAAATTAAGTGAAAAAATAATCTGGCTCCACCCAAAATTTCAAGAAAAAATAGTCTGCAGATAATTCCATTTGAACTGAGTTTTTAATATGTCGCTGGCTTCTCGGGGGCTGCGCTCCCGACCCCCACATATATAGTAATGTTTTGATGTACAATTGTATTACACCGGCAGGCACCATCCTCTCCCCCATATGCATACATTTAAAAAAACATCCTATACAACATTCACATACATGTATTATTGATCTGCCACATTACTACGTAAATGTACCACACTACTAAGTCAATGTTTCTACTGAAACTGAGTTGCAAAAGAGTCACTAGCTTATGGGAGAGAAAACCATTATGGCAAAAATAACCCCCCTAAAAGGCAAAATTCCTAAAAAAAGCCCTTATTTTTTTTATCATCATCCCTAGTTTTTCACTATTGTTTCCAGACTTAAAATTGCCATTAAAATTGGGAAATTACTTTGGCATTTTAGGGGCAACGCCCCCAAGATCCCACTCTGTTACTTCTTAGCAAAGAACTTTTAGCCATTTATTAACTTGCATTCATTTATAATGTGACTCTATCAATTAGTATTTATCAAACTTTCAAGAGTGCAACTAAAAGCATATTTTGGCATATGATTGGGCTAGAAGAAACGTTAAATTCCTAATGTTAGCCTGGTTACAGACAGCACCATGTTCTTTTTGTGTCATCGGGTGATCTGATGATCATACGTCGAAACCGTTCCAGGACAGGCTTAAACTTTTTAAGCAGTTAACCAGTACCAAGCAAGCTCGCGCCAGTAGTATCTGACAATTACCGTTGGGTGATAACGACCGAAGCCACAGTATTTCGGTCAAGACTAGTGGTCACCCAAGAGATTATGCATTAGAAAAGGAAAGATAGGATAGACGAGCAAAAACTGACCCACCCTTCCGGCATCTGCTGCAAGCACAGCAGGCCCTTGCCCTACTATCTTTAAATGCAGTAGCACGCCCCTGCGCTAGAAGCTGCGCAGCACCATCGTGCCACTCTACCACTCACGACCCCCAACCACCCACGGCCCAAAATATACTGGACAAAAAAAGTTAAGGATCAAACATTAGACTGAAATCTTTTATATTGAAAACAATAATTTTCAAAAAACATTTAATTCTGTATAATACATCTATCAATGCTGCACAAGACTGCATGACGCATATTGGAATCTGATCACGTGACGCACCAGCAGACATGAATAAACAGGATTACCCCTAAAATCAAAGTGAAAACTGGCAGTAACACAAAACTGAATGTCCATTATTTTGGCTTTATCCATGCAACATCATTTTCAGTTCTCAGTGTGACCTGTAAGGGCCTGAAAAACTGCATGACAGCCACTCAGTATGCTTCTGGTAAATCCCCAGAGGTCCATTTAGGGTTTCGTTTGCCAGTATTTACGAAAGGTCTGAATGAGCTCTTCAGGAGTTTCAGGAAGCCTCTCATGAGCAGAATTGGCAGTGTAACATGATCAAAGCATGCTCAGTCGGATTTAAAAGTTGTGATCATATTGGCATGTCAAAGCAGGCGATTGTTTCTGTAACTAGGTACTGATCCACCACTTTTGCCCTGTGATCCGATGATGACCTCGCCAAAAACTTTAGCAAACGATCTCGTAATTGGATAAAACATGTCATTTCTAGCTCGAACACCAATCAGAGAGCATCTCTCTGGCATGCGCAAGTCCACACAGCTGCCAATCCAGATGCCGGACCATACCATCACCCCATCACCCGCCCTCCTCGAGAGATGTACTATTCCACAACATCATTTCATTCATCGTATACTTGGCAGGCTTTACACCCTTCTCCTATCACTGTGGATATCTACAAACAAATCTGAGCTCATCTGTGAAAAGAACATGGATCCAATGACCCAGCTGCCAATTTGTGTCACTTTTTACCGACTGCCGCCTCGCATTTCTATGGAATCGCGTCAATCCTGGCCTCATTACCAGCCTGCAAGTGCGCAAACTAGCTGTGTAAAGTCTGTTTCTAATCGTTTTCGCTTAATTTGGCCGATTAAATCATTTTAATGGACAAAAAATGCATATCCTCACGGTGTTATTGTGACGAACCAGTAGGTTGGAACAGAGACTATTGTCCATATGGACAAGTCTAGTCGATCGCAAGTTTTAAATCTGATTGAACATGCTTGACACATGTTACAACACACCAATTCTAATCACTAGAGGTTTCAGGAAACTCCTGTAGAGGTAATTTAGGCCTTGCATGCAAAATGGTAA
This sequence comes from Ctena decussata, assembly GCA_963989385.1. Classification (NCBI taxonomy): domain Eukaryota; kingdom Metazoa; phylum Mollusca; class Bivalvia; order Lucinida; family Lucinidae; genus Ctena; species Ctena decussata. Next base: position 80,118,783 of record OZ022499.1, on the reverse strand, counting down.
ACGAGTCCCCAAAGGAGCCTCTAGTGTTTTACCAAAAAGATACCGAGTAGCTGCCATACAGTTATTCAGACCTCAGGAGATATCGATGGGCACTGGCAATGGTTTTGCACGGATAAAACCAAGAATCATGGACAGGTGATGCCAATTTTCACTCCAATTTTAGGGGTATATCTGTTTATTCGTTTCTACTGGTGTGTCACGTGATCCGATTCCCATATTTTTCATTCGGTCCTGTGCCGTTTTAACAGCTGTATTGAACAGAGGAAATTTTTTTTTGGAAAATTAATTTTTCATGATTTAAGCTCCAGTCAAATATATTTGATCCCTAACTTGTTTGTCCAGTATAAAACTTCAGAGAACATGTGGACAAAAATGCTTTTACGGAGACACAATTTTAATAGAGCTGCAAAAGGAATATTTGGCTTTCGATTTTATAAAATATATCACATTTCTGTGTAAAAACTCGAAAATGATACAGAAATATGCTTGCAAATGAAGGACATAGTTTCTATCAAAATGTTCACAAGTGTGGAACTCGATTGTCAAATCAGAGATATTGGTCACTTGAATTATCCAGACGCACAATGCTTCCACGATCATGAACCCCATCAGCTAACAGAGAAGTCTCCAAATAATCTAAGAAGGAGTTTTGGAACAAGGATATTTTAGAGAAGCACAGGACAACAACTTGGTACATGCATATGAGACATGGGCATTTTTTTGACAACAACGGACGTCAGAAATTGAGATATTTGTTTTGGTGAAAAAGAAGGTAATACTGTCTTAGTTTAACAGGAAACTAGGGAAACAGGCACCCTCTGCGAAGCCCACAACAGTATACCAAAGCTTATGCTAGCCAGTTTTCCAGTTGATAACTAAGTAAGTGAAATGATCTTTGTCCCAGACATAATTATCTTTCAAACCTAACCTAACCTAACAGCGCTCAGAAAAGGAATAATAAACACAAAAATGACACCAAACGCCTCACAACAAATGTGGCGAGTAAGTGAACAGCTTTTTATTAAACAGATAATCACTTAGTTGACCTCACTGGAACTTACAACAATATATGGCGGCCTAATTGACCGTGATAAAATGGTTATTTCACCGCCAGCTTGGGTCATATGTGGGACAAGTCGAGTTCTGCTTGTGAGTAATCAGGAGAGGTCTGAAGCCTAAACTGCATTAACATAAGAATTTACGTGTGTTTTACCCTTTTAAATGTGTTTATCTGTGAAAACTCTGGCCAAATGAGTAGCCAGAAGTTGCCATTTTATCCGGCGTTACTTTAATTTTCGAATATTCTGTTTCCATCTGTGCTTCCTCGGACATAAAATCATGAGCGATCGGATGTTTACTATGTAGTAATATCTAAACATGCAAATTCATCGAATCGACCATTTGGTCAAGAATTTAAGAAAACTGAAGAAAGTATGCTTAAAATGCTGTGTGAGCGTATGGCCGAACAAGCAAAACAATTTTCTCCTTGCGTGATAGCATATTTCAACAATATTTATATACCAATAAAAGATTTGGCGATTAACGGCATGTATGTAGATCCGGATAAGCTAGTACTTATACTCACATAATATCTCCTTACATTATAAATACTATTTTGTTCAACCAACCTCGGAAACTGTCAAAAAAAATGGCGGCGAATCCTACGAAAAATACCGCAATCCGGCGTGAAAACACCGCAAATCCTGCGTTTCGACCGCTTTTCCGGCGTTACGGTTGGTCCCTGTGATTTTGTGTGTTTTTTTTCCTGAAAATAATAAATCTGTAATTGATTGACCTAGACTGATGACATATCTTATTTTGAGCCCAGGAAAACTATTTTAGCACCCGCTGCTACTGCCACTTTTTAAGGCATAAGTTGTGTCATGGATTTTCTTATGTGTGGAGCTTTGTTAGCTATTTGATCAAATCCATATTCTATTCAGACATGTAATGAGCTCCCTGTCATGGTGCTCTTTTATCTTCCATTTTGTTCCGCCGTGTCTTATCCTTGCATTTATGATACAGTATGTTCTTGAAATAATTATTATGATTTTCTATTTCTCGGTCAGTTTCCTTAGGTTCTGTTGTGTTTCTCTAGTTCTACTGTCTTTATTAATGATTCATTTCCAAAGCAGAAAGGGACGTAAATTAACTGGCCCTCATGAAAGCATGGCTGATTTGAACTTTTTAGCTCACCTGAGCCAGCGGCTCCGTTGGAGCTTATAGGATAGGCAGGTTCTGTCGTCCGTCGACCGTCAACACTTTCAAACGACATCTCCCCTGAAACCACTGGTTTGATTGCAACCAAATTTCAAATAGTCTCCAAAGTTCAGGGGAACGAAAAGTTGTTCCAAATCTTCAGGCCATATGACCGACGCTACACCCATATATGGTAAAAACCTTTAATACCGCCTTCTCCAGAACCAATAGGACGATGGCCTTGAAACTTGGTATGTAGCATCAGGTACAAAAGTAGTACCAAGATTGTTCAATGATGACCTTGGGTTGACCTTTACCCTTCATACAGCAAGGTCAAATTTGCTTTCTGGTGCTTCTGTATGGGAAAATGCTAGAGCACAAGATTTCATGGATGGAGATGAATACTTTGGGCTACAAATTGATATATACTCTCATCTTAATGAGTACATGATGACTTATGAGTACGAGATCTACATGCCATTCTTTGACCTTTGACCCAGGTTTCCCATATTTTGACAATCTCAAACATCTCCCCAGAAGACACTTAGCGAGTTGTTATCAAATTTCACATAGAGCCTCCAGGGGCTGAGGGTCAAAAAATTGTTCTACCGGTCCAGGCCACATGACCAACATGGCCGCCAGGCCCATGTATGGCAAAAACTTTCAAAAATCTTCTTTTCCAGAACCAAATGACCGATGTCCTTCAAACTTGTGTATAGATAGCATCGAGTGCACACGCTGTACCAAGATTGTTCAAATGATGACATTGGGTTAATCATGCTCTCTTTTCGGCAAAGTCAAATATGGAGTAATGCTAGAACATAAGATTTCCTAGAAAGTTAAAAGATTTTGGCCTATTATCGGTATATACAGTCATCTTAATGAGTACATAAAAAATTGTGAGTACAGGAGGGCAAGGTCATTCTTGTCTTTTGAATCAGGACTCTCATATTAAGACTATTTCAGTCATTTCTTCAAAGGCCACAGGGCCAATTGTAATCAAATTTCATACAGAGCCACCCTCTAGGGGCTGAAAGAACGAAAATTTGTTCAAAAGGCCCGGGTCACATGACGAACATAGCTGCAATGCCCATATGCATTTCTGGTTAACTATGTTTCCAAGGCCGTTACAAAAAGAAACAGAATCATAGTTCCAGGTAGCGATTCAGGGCCTCATGACCCTCTTGTTAGCATATGCCAAAAACTCCTCGCTTCCAAAGATGATAGTCAAGAAGTGAGTTAACTGCAGCCCCAAAATACGTCGCTTCTTTTCACACCTGCTTAACTATGTTGTGTTAACAAACACTCTGAGAGTACTCTGATATTCTTACAAGTAGAGAACTTGTCAAAAGTTGTAAGAGAAATGTACAAATTTGTACATTTCTCTTACAACTTTTGACAAGTTCTCTATTTGTAAGAATATCAGAGTACTCTCAGAGTGTTTGTTATTACATAATATACAAAATTTCCGGCAAAACACCTTCAGGAAAAGACATGGTGAGATTCGTAGAGTTGTGTTGTCCAATTTCGCGCCCTTATTTGTAGCGCCTACAATGTGATGTGACGTTGCGACGGAACGTCGCGGCAAAATTTTCACAACGTCGCATAGCGTAAACAAGTTACGGCAATAGGGCAAAATGTAATTATCGTGAGAAATTTTGTTTCTTTGATAAAGGCAATACGCCGAAACGTTAGGAAGGGTTATTGTATTAATGATTACTAATCTTTATCCCTTTGGATAATTATTTACGGATGAAAAAAGAGCTTGTTGCGACACGAAAAAGAGTCTTAACTTCAAAACTACTAGGTCATCGTATCTAAACAATTTTTAGCAATGTCATTCGGGAACTTGGACTCTTTTTCGCGTGGTAACAGCCCTTGCATATACATAGTTAGCCAGTGGTGATATTTGATAAAAAACCCTTTAAAAACCTTCTGTTCCAGAACCAATTTACCAATGGAATTGAGACTTGGTATGTGGCATCGAGTTCTCGAGTACCACCGAGATTGTTTAAATGATGACCTTGGATTGACCTTAACCTTGACCTTTTTTATGGGACAATGCTTTAATATAAGATTTTATGGAAAGTTTTGAAGACTTTGGCCTGAACATTGGTATATACAGTCGTCTTAATGAGTTCATGAAGATTTATGTGTACAAGAAGTAAGGTCTTTCCTTGACCTTCGACATAGGACTCTTATATTTTGACTGTCTCAAACATCTCCTCAAAGGCCAATGGGCAAAAATTACTCATGTGAGCGATTCAGGGCCTCATGGTCCTCTTGTTAACATAAAGCAAAGGCTCCACACTTTCAAAGAGACTGTTGATAGTCAAGTAGTGAGTTTACTGTCAGCCTCAAAATAAGTTTCCTCTATTCCCAACTGAAACTTATTTCATTGTGATGTTTCTCAACATAGGTTATCTTTTTGCTGTCAGTTGGTCAGTGTTGCATTGAGGAGGCTTCACAAACTTCCTAAGGGTCAGCTTATATTCCACCATTAACTATGATGTCCAGATGATTCGTTTTAATTACTTCAGGGAACAGACACTTGCTTCAGTTAGCAGCTTACGCCTGTTAAATGTACAGGTACAAATATAAATAAATAAATAAATAAATAAATAAATAACTAAATAAATAACTAAAATGATAAAAACAAATAATGGGTTAAGTCTGAAATTAGTTTACCTCGTCAGCTTATTTTAATCGTTCTATACAACAGAAGATAGAAAAGTATGTTGATTGTTTGGGGGTGATTACACTTGTTTGCAGAATTATGAGTGGGAGAGGGGACATGAGGTGGGGGTGGGATAAATCCTTGGCGGCCAAATCTTAGCCATTGTTGTGTAGTATTGTTTAACGTGCACAGCAAACAGCTATGGTCATGTCGGGACGGTCAGTTAACCCAACCACACTATTCCTGGGCAGTCTTAGACCTCATTTAAGCGGTTAACCAGTACTAAGTGCAATTACTTTCATCAGTAACTGACAACTGCCCTTCTTAAATCAGCGGAAGGAGAACAAAAAGTAAGTGACCGGACCGGGTATCGAACCTAGGACCTCTGGCTAATGAGTCAGACGCCCTACCGATTGCGGTACGCGGCCCGGCATCTTAGCCATTGACGACAATATTTACATAAAAGGCAAACAGAATTGGTAATAATTTAAGGCCTCGATTAAAATTTATTTCACAGATAAACAAGTGCTGCATTGAAAGACCCAACCGTTTGTATGAAAATGACAGCCTCCCAAAATGTTACCTATTCGCATATTTCAGTTTTAAAATTATTTTACCGGTTTGAATTTATTTCCAAATTTTTCACAAACAGAGGAGATATACTAGCCATAATTCTGAATAAAAATCATAGTTTGACAACTACAGTAACACATGTAAATATTAAAATAATTTTTCTTGTTTCTTTTTTTTGATAGATTTTTCAAATTTGGTTGACATTTAAAATACTTCTTTCAGTCAACATATATGTATATGGTATCAGAGTATCCTTTTATGGTGTCTGCCCTTCATTTCAGCAGGCAACGATTGTATTTAAATTATACTGTTAATTCAAATAATAAATAAATAAATAAATAAAACTTAGCCTTACCTATCATGTCTGATATGGGGTTCTGCAGGGTGCAATCTAAGTCCTGCAGTTCTTCAAATAAATCGATAAACCTATTTTATTAATTGATTTATCCCAGGTAATAAAAAATGAAAGTATGAAGAAAATCTAAGAGTGGGCCATTTTAAGAAGTTATGGAATAAGATTTTGGACACCGAAGCATGTTCATAGGACAAGTTTTACCTGTCGGTAGGCTGAAGACAAACAAGACTTGTTTGAAGACAGCAAAGAACGCCTAACGGGAAATCGACTCAAACAGCGATGGTGGAATTGCAAGGTATGTGAGTGCCAAGTACAATGAATAATGACTGACATCCATAAAGGGCCTGAGAAATATGATCAAAGCAAAGGAGCATAAAATATAGGTCCAATCCATACATGGATGGTGCCGTTGAATATTCTTGTCCATATATAAGTGTGTGCCAAGTATCATGGCTCTTACCCATATAGGGACTGAAAAATATCATTTAGTTAGTGAAGCGTATCATATAAAAATCTTAAGGAATTGCTTCAAGAGCCGAAAAAAACATTCCAAAGAAAGAACATGGGAATACTTCGAAGTTATGGCGATTCAAGCCTCTTCAGTGGACTTGCTAATATATGGTGACGACAGCCAGAGAAAATATTACTGTAATTTATGAAGTTTAATTAGACAACCCATTCACAGACTTATATGTAGCAAAACAGGTTCAAGTGGTTAAAAGGTGATGATTTAGAACAAGATTCTAAACCAATCAATTCTTTTTCTGATTTCTAAGAAGAAAATATCCTCTTATCTCAAAGGACAAAAATAAAATTAACTGCACAATTTTGTTTCCTGATCAGGCAACAGTAAAATGGTAACATTTTGCTTTAAACCATCTGAAAATGCTTTGTTGCCTGATCAGGTAATTTCGTCTACTGTTGTATAATTGATTCGTACTTTTCGTTCTATGGACTTGAATTAAACGTCTTGTTTACCGTTTCTTTAACAAAGGGGCATTCACATATATATGACTGATTGTATGCTTGTTTCTATAACCGATATAAATTTCGCTTTTGTTTAGACGGTATCATAAAATTGGAAATAAGTATGAGTATTACAAACAACCTTATTATTTTTTTCACCCCTGTTAAGTTACATTCCTCGTCTTTTGTGCGGACTCCACATTCTATTCATAATTTTCAAAATTTAATACCTTCAGTGATATCGCAACCTTTGAATCTAAGTTCGGGGTCGCATGTCAATCTTCATGATTTATCTAATACTAGTATATTTCATAATGATCTCCGGGTAAGATTATTTGCTCTAAAATCGCCAGTTCTACGAAAGTACTCTAATCCGTTCAAAAGACCTGGAATGTATCCTAGTATTTTGAAGTGCAATGCCAAGAGGTTTAACTATTGTTAACATTTATATATTAAGTCTACGGTCACTTCATCTGTGAATGGTAGGAAATTTTCAGTGGTAAATAATTCTGAGTTAGACGGAAAATCTATGGACCTGGTATATGCTTTGACCTGAAAAACAGCCAATTGTAACATGCAGTATGTTGGGCAAGCTGCTCGTACTCTTAAAAAACGTTTTGGCCAGCACTATCGTAGAAAGAAAAAAGCATAAACAATTGATACTTTTCTAAATCAACATTTTAAACGCACTGGTCATTCTCCGAATGATATTTCAGTACAACCAGAGGAGAAATTAATGTATCGCCGAAATTCACCTTCGAGATTTAAGATAATTAAAAGACATGAAACTGAATTAAAATGGATTAAATTCTTACAAACCCCTTATCCACTGGGATTTTATTATAATATTTATCATGAGGGCACTATTTCAAAATTGCCCGATTTTGAGGTACTTTCCTTTTGGAACTTCGGAAACGTAAATCAAGGTCTCATGGTTTGAGACAAAACGGAAATAACTTACGAAAAAGAAAATCGTTTTGTAAAAGGAACAACTATTTCACTTAAGAATTTGTCGAAAAATTAAAAGGAAAATGGTTGACACTCTATGCTGTCATTTTTAAAGTTCTTTACCTTTTTCTGTGTTACATGTTCTAGATACTGAGGCGAATGATTTCTACGATAGAAATCATCCATTGTATGCTGCTGCGCTCTTGACTAGATGATACACTCAACATGCTCTTCGTCCATTAATCGATTCTTAAAACAAATCACAAAAAGTAAATGCCGATGAATGTTTGTGCCTTCAAACTGGAAGTGCTTGTAAAGAGTGCATGTGTTGGACAAATACTAATACCAATTTAAAGTGTTGGGCAAATTTTCATGTGTCCTTTTCTCAAAAGCCTATTATTTGGACCTCATATGAAATTTTGCAAGATTGTCAAAATATGAGAAATATTAACGAAAAATTGGTTTAATGTCAAAATCTTTAAAACCGCACACGCAGTATAATTCTGGTTTTTGCATTGTTTTTCAATTTTAGGCATCTTACTGAGCATCGCCTATATAAAATTAGACTCAACTTTAATTTCTTGAATACTTGAAATTGGAATTTGTTGATTTTAAAATTTTTCTCATATTTTTTCTTAGACAAATCGGCCTACACCAAAATGTCACTAAAATCTTGCCCGACGAAAGGTAAATCGCATGAAGTATAACATACCCTAGTGACATTACTTTTAATATGAACATTTTACAAGTAAATAGTTTCGCTTATAATGGTATCAACTTCAAGTATATTACATATTTGAGCTGCCAGAGGAATAGTCTGGGTATTGATAATATCAACACCCAGACTATATCTCTGGCTGCTCGGATTACCGAAATAAGTATTTATCGAACGTTTGCTTTATAAGTAGTTAGAGTAAGTCATGAAGTCTTAGAGAGCAGTTATGCGATGTTAGGTCTGTTAGATTTTTAACCGTCTGTAATATTAAGCCTCAGAGTATGTCAACTTGTATAAGTATACTGCTATGTTTCCTGCTGCTGAGAAAAGGTAAGAAAGTTTAACTTTTTGCCAATATATTTTGTCTAACTAATGTAAGAAATAAAGCAGCTCTAGCAGTGAACTGTTGTGTAATAGTACACTGTTTGAAGATCAGTTGGAAAGTAGCTCACATCACGAGCGCGGTACACGAGTGATATATTAACTTACAAGTGATCGACATTGTTTCTCAACAATTCACTACTAGAGCTGAACTTGATTCTAACACAATGAAATCGCAGAAAAATGCATTCATTTAAGTAGCACATCACACAGAGCTTTGACGTATTATAACAGGTCTTTGGGCTAAAGGGTAGTTAATTGGTCAGTTTCTCCAGCCTCCTTTACAACCTTATCTAATTTTATGAAAGCAAAGGGGTCAGTCAGGAATGTTGCAAGTCATTAAGATGAGATAAGCTGGCTGTTTTATAGCATCCCTTAGAAGAAACCCAGCCTTTTGCATATGCTAGCAAGAAAAGGCCCAGATCAACTGCGCCTCTGCGCAGGCTGATCAGCACCTTTGTTGTTCCCTGCATAGATACTGTAATCGCTGTAGTTTCTTAATTTCAAATTTCAAGCCTTTGGCTAGTCACTGTGTCTGAGCAGGCTAGTTTGTGTATTATTGGGTCTGACCCTGAAGACAGATTTTCTCTTGAAGAGGCTCAGATATGAGGTAGCAAGAACTTTTGAAATTAGGCAAGTAGCACGTTTCAATAAGCCTACAGAAATTGCTGGCTAACAGTAAACATTTGATCTATTTGATCAATGAAATAAAATTTTGCCCAAAGACCAAAAATACAAAGCCTATAGAGGTATTTGGAAGTTCTGTGTGATAAGCTTTTGTGTAATAAGTTTGATTCATTTTATTCATATTCTCCAAATCATTCTTAAAGCTGGAAATTAATCTCGCAAACAATGTTGGCTGCAACAGGCGCCAATGCATTTCTTTTTCCAGGATTTGGTTTTCAAAAAACCAGGCGGGGTAACGTGAAATATAAAGTACACACATGTTTTGACGACGCCGATGCACCAGTAAGCTTTACGCACTCCGAAACAGTTAAAACTTTCCATTGCTTCTTAAGTAGCACTTTGAATATTAAATCAAAATGACTTTTATTATTAATTATGAAATCAATAAGCGTAGTATTTTATGTCCTGAGTTTATATGAGCCGCGACGCGAGAAAACCAACAATGTGGTTGTGCGCCCAGCGCAGACTCAGATCAGCCTGGGCATCCGCCCAGTCTGATCAGAGTCTTCGCTGTCCGCATGAAGGTAGCTTAGACTCTTAGCCACTATTGAAGCGCTTCGCAAAGAGTCTGATCAGATTGGGCTGATTCCAAGGCTCATCTGTGTCTGCGCTGGGCGCACAACCATATTGTTAGTTTTCTCGTGTCGCGGCTCAATTATACAGTTGACTCTCGTTATCTCAAATCTTGATAACTCTAAATACTCTTTTATATCAAGGAATATAGTGTGGACACAACTTCCTGTTTTTTTCTGTTTTTTTTTTACTCCTGTTTCTTTTTATATATATTTAAACTTCTATGATCTCAAAGGACTGGTTTATCAAAGGAAATTTTCTGGTTCCAGAAAATTTGCGTCAAGATCATAGTACTTTGAAATGACCTTCTACTTTGAATTATCGATAATTACACTAATAATGCTAATGATCAGAATAATACCAACTATACAAGAACTAATGAACGCGGAAAACAAAAATCCGTTCCACTTTATGGAGCTACATGTTTAGTACAGTAATTGCTCGCTTCTATAACAAGAACATCTAGAAACACTTATAAGAGCCATGACACGACAAAACCAACAATGTCGCATTTGCGACCAGGGAAGACCCAGATTAGCCTTGGCATCCGCCCAGTCTGATCAGAATCTTTGCTGTCGACATGAAGGTAGCATAGATCCTTAGCTACACTTTAAGCGCTAAGCAAAGAGCCTGATTCGCTTGGGCGGATGCTTAGTATAAACGTATTCATACCTAATTTAGTGCGACAGACGCGCGTTTCTGTATTTAACTTCTTCAGTGTCGCTAAATCCCAAAGTTTGATAGAAAAGATATGATGGCAGGTCTCGGCAGGCAACGAGCATCCCTCTCCGAGCCACACTTACTGTCGCATTCCGCGGGACACATTAGCTGCAGACATCAGGTAAGAGACGCCTACGTATTAATCCGCGGGCGCAGGCGTCCCCCACCGAGCCACCTCAACCCCTGCGTCTCGAGAAAGGCGACAGACAAGGGTATCAGGAAAGAGATGTCCGATGCAGCAAGAACCCGCAAAAAGCCAAAACAACTCAAAAGAATGGAAGCCATTCTCCGCTAAGATTCATGTCGCTATGACAAGTCAGTCTTAGTTTTAGAATAATTTAGAATTTTTACCAGATATATGATAAAATGAATTAAGTATTTAAATCAGTATTTAAGTAGTGAACCCAATGCCTTAGAACCAGAATCAATACTGAAACACTGACTAACTGGGTTGATGATATCCTCGGGGACAAATTGTCCACCAGCAGTGATATCGGCCCAGTGGTTCTAATATAAACGTATTCATACCTAATTTAGTGCGACAGACGCGCGTTTCTGTATTTAACTTCTTCAGTGTCGCTAAATCCCAAAGTTTGATAGAAAAGATATGATGGCAGGTCTCGGCAGGCAACGAGCATCCCTCTCCGAGCCACACTTACTGTCGCATTCCGCGGGACACATTAACTGCAGACATCAGGTAAGAGACGCCTACGTATTAATCCGCGGGCGCAGGCGTCCCCCACCAAGCCACCTCAACCCCTGCGTCTCGAAAAAGGCGACAGACAAGGGCATCAGGAAAGAGATGTCCGATGCAGCAAGAACCCGCAAAAAGCCAAAACAACTCAAAAGAATGGAAGCCAATCTCAACTAAGATTCATGTCGCTATGACAAGTCAGTCTTAGTTTTAGAATAATTTAGAATTTTTACCAGATATATAATAAAATGAATTAAGTATTTAAATCAGTATTTAAGTAGTGAACCCAATGCCTTAGAACCAGAATCAATACTGAAACACTGACTAACTGGGTTGATGATCTCCTCGGGGACAAATTGTCCACCAGCAGTGATATCGGCCCAGTGGTTCTAATATAAACGTATTCATACCTAATTTAGTGCGACAGACGCGCGTTTCTGTATTTAACTTTTTTCAGATTAGGCTGATCTGAGTCTGGGCTAGGCGCAAAACCACTTTGTTTGTTTTGTCGTGTCGCGGCTCAAACATGATTTAATCACGTTTTAAAATAGACGGATTATTTGGTATTCTACCAGCGTATTGCTGGAGGTCGTTTCCTTGGGAATCTTTGGTAATTTTCACTTACCGGCATTCAGACTTATGCCTGATATTTCTGGTTGGTTTCAGATTTCATTAGAATGGATGTGAGAATACAGAGATAGCATGGTAACAATTAAAAAAAACTCAGTAGTTTTTGCTTTTCAATATCCTCTTTGCCACTAGTCCTACGCCGCTACCTTTATTTTAATATAACATTCAGACACCTAAATAAATCACGAAATAGCTAAGAAATACCGAATTGTCGCATTCCAGATTATGTAGTGGAGTCTATTTATAGCTAAAATGATTTTTTTACGATATTTATTCAAGAGAATAACATGCATGTTACAAGATATACACAGTTCTAAAATGAGGATCTGAACGAAGCTGTCAGCTTATAAGGTCCATCTCCTCTGTGACCTTATAAGGTCCACCTCCTCAATGGCTTTTCAAAATGTTTCCCGCGTGAAAACGTTCTAAACAAGAACCCCTGATGCTAAGATCATGAGATTTTGCATAACATAGAATGCGAAAGTTTTCACACTGCAATATCAAATTGTTAAGAATTATACAATACAAGCAAACTTGATCATTGCTTAGTGGTTTGGTGATAGAGCAAAAAAAAATAAAAAATAAAAAAAAAATAGCATTGGATTTTTATATATACTGTAAAGCCCCATATAAAACCACCCTCAAATTTATAAACAAATTTCATATTTCTCTGTTTGTTAAGAATCCAAAAGTGCAACTTAACCTATAACGTCAACGTCAATAACACTACCCAAATTTAAATATTGGCGTTATAATAGAAAATACTAATTGTTACACACATGTTAGCATAGTTTCCAAACGCACTGTACCAGCTCTTCCGGTTTTCAGAGCGTTGAATCGAGAGTACAAACATTCGCTTATAACCAGTAGTCGGAAATCATTATCTTTTGAGTTTTTATGCGGAATCTGCTGCTTCATTTATAGTTATTTAGCTTTGAAAATGTACAGAGAAAGTTTAATATAATTTGCTATTCGGTCTTCTACTTTATTGCCCTGTACAATATCGTTTATGGGTGGATAGTTATAAGTACAGTGTTCAAATCGCCCTTGGCATGATTCTAAAACCATTTTGAGCCTTTTTTTTTTACATGTTTTATGACAAAGATCTTAAATAAATGGAAGGCGTTATCAATCTACAGTTTGTTAGTTTTGATATTAGGATGATAGCTAGGTTTTGCACGACACAAACTCGTGTTAAGTTAAATTGTTCGGAATAAAATTTCTGTGACGGCCATGAGTTTTTCATTGTACAAGGTAATAAAGTAAAAGACCAAAGAGCAAATTATATTAAACATACCTCTTTACATTTTCAAAGCTGAATAACTATAAATGACGCAGCAGATTCCGGATAAAATCTCAAAACATGATGATTTCCGACTACTGGTTACAAGCGAAGTTTGTACCCTCGATTCAACGCTATAAAAACCGGAAGAGATGGTACAGTGAGTTCGGATACTGTGTGTTAGTATTCGTCATAAATAATTGGCACAGTATCCAAACGCACTGTACCATCTCTTCCGGTTTTCATAGCGTTGAATCGAGAGTACAAACATCTACTGGAAACCGGAAGAGATGGTACAGTGCGCTCAGATACTGTGACTGGGTTTTGTCTGCTTGTACATAAATCGCCATTTAAAGGTAACTGGCATTGTCAAGAATAAGTTGACTAACCCGTATAACGTAGTTTACATTTGACGTTTTTCCCCTTCAGTGTCTAAATACATGTAATATAAAAAGCAAAATGTTAGAATCGAAGTGTAGAGAAAAGTTAATGTCATATATATGACTTTTTTTAATATTCTAGTATAAAAGACAAACAAAGACTTACAAAACTCGTCAGCAGTCATGATAAATTTGTGACGCAGATAACCACGACAAAAATGAAGAATAAAACAAAACAAACAATAATCAGACTAAATCGCTGAATTGGTGGACTAAAGGTCATACGCGGTCCATCAGTTTTCTTTGATTCATGCCCAGCTTAGATAATTTAGGCAGCAGTTAGCACTTATTGTTGAAGAATTTAACCAACAAAATGACGAGAAAAGCTTAGAAAGCCAACAATGTTACCTGTATGCTGTCCTAAGTAGACACTGCTGCATATGTAATTATGAAGAACCGCTAATGTTATGTGTCCTCAAACTGTATAAAAATCGGATAGTGTATATTTGAAAAGCAATAAAACAGTAACGTTAAGTCACATAATTGTACATGTAATAGGTCTGGGGATAAAATTTGTGAGTCATCTGTTATCAAAATTTCCCGGGCAGCAAGAATTATTTATTGCAGCAGCTGTAGTATTAGCTTACCACATATAGTCAGATAAAAAATTTAGCTCTTTAAAACATACAAGAGCTCAGCAAGACGCAGGTTGATTGTTACTGCTGAAGCACTTCGACTGCGCCTTCAATTCAGACTCACTTAAAAGTGACTTCATAAAAATATATATATATATATTTTTTTTCTTAATTTTATGCATAGAATAGAGAAAGTATATGTTGATATGTGCTGCAACGATTAATATTTAGGTTCATAGTGATGACGGGGGAAAAAACAATTTCGCTTCCTGTGCTGTTGGCTGAGCCATTCAATTGCCCTACATACAAATATGCAACTGTAACTGGCAGCCGAGGAAATCAAAAGCAGTACCAACTCGGCAAACAGGCGTAAACACCATATTTGCTATGCTGTCAGTCGAATCGTCAGCCACGAGTCCCTTTGCACCGTAACTGCTTTACGTAGGTTACAAAATATGTGTGGCGCCCGTGATCATAACATACATGTTAATTTGGGATTTACGTGATCTGTTTATGCAGCTCCAATCAAATAAAGTGCAAAATATTGACAATGTTAAAATTTAAGGAACATAGAAACAGATATACTTTATAAAGCATATAACAGTCTGCCTTTATCCTATACAGGAGTTCTTTTTTCATTCTGTAGTTACAAATGTTTGACTGTACTGGTAAATTGCAAACCCCATGGTTTTATTTCCAATTGTTGTTACTATCAAAGACTAAAGGTGTTACGAAATGAAGATTTCAGTCAGACAATTTTCAATATGTAAGCAACTAAAACTGTTGTTTGGATATTGCCAAAATGCTGTATTCTCTATTAGTATTTAACTTAATTGGACAAGGATGATTTGATAAGCAGTAATATACCATAAATAAGCAGTTTACAACCATATTTATTGCCCAGCAGTAAACAATATGGTAATTCAAGGCCACGGAGATCAAATGCAGTAAATTATTTAGGTGAGCCCTTCCTTGACATGTATAGGTATGCACTATTTCTATTTCTATTTCTTGAGGCTTCAAACTTGCTCTACAGATACGTTATGGGAAGGTCTACTGAAAGCAGCGATGCATAGCGGGCAATGAAATGTATTTATGGTCCAGTGATTTTGCCTTATATTTCAACGACTCTTTGATATATGAACATGATTCTTGGGATAATGACTCAGTATGACCCAAAGTCAAACCTTAAACTAACAATAGGTCGCAGTGACCATTATTTCAAAGTCCAGTGACTTTGTTTATATTTTGGAGACTTTGATGTACAAACAGGATTTCTTGAAATAATGACTAAGTATGAACCGATGTTGACCTCAAACTAAGAATAGGTTACAGTGACATATATTTCATGGTCCAGTGATTTGATGTACCAACATTATTGCTTTAGATAGAGACTCAGTATGACCCGAAGTCTAACCTCAAACTAACAGTATGTCACATTGACCTATATTTCATGTTCCAGTGATTCTGTTTTATATATGTGATATATCTTAAAAAATGTTTGACATACGAACATATTTGCTTGGGATAATAACTCAGTATAACTGGATATTTGACCTCAAACTAACAGTGACCTATACATTCTATGGTCTAGTATTTTTGCCTTATAACTTGAAGACTATTTGATGCACAAACATAATTATTTCTGATAATGACTCAGTACGACAAGACGTTTAACCTCAATCTAACACTAGGTCATAGTGACCAAAATTTCATGGTTCAGTGATTTACCTAATAAATTGAAGTCTGTTTGATGTGTTTACATAATTCCTGAGGATAATGACTCATTATGACCCAATGTTAAACCTCAAACTATCAACAGGAAATATTTGCATATTTTCACGGTCCAGTGATTTTGCCTAATATCCTGCAGTCTTTTTGATGTAGGAATAAGATTCCCTCTGACAATGACTCAATATGACCCAAAGTTTGCCCTTAAACAACCAGTAGGTCACAGTGACGTATATTCCATGCTCTAGTGGTTTTGCCTTATTGCTTGAATACTATTAGATATACGAACAAGATTCTTGCGATAATGACTCAGAGTGACCGGATGTTTGACTTCAGACTAACAGTAGGCCACAGTGACCTGTATTTCATGACCCAATGGTTTTTCACATATTTCATAACACTATTTCATGGAATAAACTTATACTTCGAGTAATGGTTTGGGCTTACACTGTAAGTGGCCTCACACCGATTGTAGGTCAGTGTGTCCCCTTTTTCATGGTCCACTGATTTTGCCTCATAGTCCTTTCACTATTCTATTGATGTGTATCATACTGCGTTACATGGCTTAGGCTTTTAGTATAAATGATATAATCTTAACTGAAGGTCAGCACGACCAATATTTTATGGTCCAGTGATTATGCTTCATATTTCTAATACTATGTCATGGATTTGCATTATACTTGGCTCATGGAATGGCCTGACACTGTGAGTGACCTCATACTAATTGTAGGTCAGTGTGGCCTATATTTTATGTCTAGTGATTTTGCATAATATTTCTAACACTTTCACATGGATTTGCATTATACTTGAGTTATGGGTGTGGGCTGACACTTTGAGTGACCTCCTAATAATTGTCGGTCAGTGTGATCAATATTTTATGGACCAGTGAGTTAAGCCAATATGTCTAAAACAATTTTATTGACTTCTATTAAACTTGTTGTAATAGCACATTTAGATACAGTGATCGAATTCATGTTACATCTAGGTGACTATGACCTATATTTCACAGTTCATTGATATTGTCACATATCTTGAAATATGTTACAGGTTTGAATCATTCTTAGCAGAACTTTTATATTGACACTGCCATTGACCTTATTTCATTTGGCCGGTATTGTTCATGTTAAACCTGTGCTTGTCAAGTAAAGCTGCCGCAAAGTTGCGCTTCATTGTCTTTGACAATTCTTGTTTAGAAATATTATTGTAATTGTAGCTGTCCAATGTATTGAAAATATATTTTATGGTAACTGATCAGTTTCAGCGGCTTGCACACTATCCCACTACAATGGAACAGTGTCTGTCACAAATGGTGGAAGAACTTGTCAGCGCTGGGATCGTCAGACGCCTCACAGACACGAGTACAGTAAGAGCTGTTACTTTCCAGAGGACGGGACCATCCAAGCAGCTTACAACTACTGTCGTCAAATGGGCGTCTCGTTCCCATGGTGCTATACTACGGATATATACACACGATGGCAGTTTTGTGACAAACAAATCTGTGGAGGTAGCACATATGAGGGGCATTTCAGAAATAATGTAAATGATCTCCGGGTAGCCCATTTAATGATATTTAGCAGTAGTTTTATATATCATTGGAAAGCTAAATTCAACCGCTTTAGAATGGTATGCGTTATAAGAATTTCTATGTCACTCATGCATGACAGCGCGTGCTTAAACGCCATAAGGGAGTGGATACTGGAAACTGTATATTTTCACTGAAAGTCTCTTGTGTTCTATTCCTGTTTGCTCAATGACAAAATGATATATTTTAATGACGTAATACTGTCCTTTCAATGTAAATTAAGAAAGTAATACAAAAATCCTTTCCAGTTACTACACAGGTTACATTATAAACGATTTTGTTCTCTGCTATGTGGTTGTAAACGCAAAATGTTTATAAATGCATTATATCAATGAAATGGTATTATTGACTTATTAACATCCAATTTCAACAAATGACAGACATTTAATTACTGAAATGATTAGGTCTCTATATTTTGTTACGAATGGCATCAAATCACTGATGAAACTAAATGATGCGTGTGCAAACTCCATACCGGAAGTTGCAAAGTAGCAGCAATTCATGTAAAATACAAAACAATAAAATGAAATTATCTTCTAATAAAACACACAGGCTAAATATATTCTGCTTTGTGTAGTGTCAAAATTAGAGGCACATATTAGAAGACATATTCATATACATGTATAAAGACTTGAAAGATTTGTTATTTTATATGACATATTGACACTACAATATGTGGGTGGGTGGGGAAAATTATCGTAAAAGGCTGGTAGGCCACTGACAGAAGAGCATAAGGTGCCGTAAAAGCTTATTTGTAACAGAAAGCAAGCATGACGAATTAAAGTTTATTTACTTTTTTGTTTCATATCTGTCACCAAACATTCACTTTAACTTAAATTAACCTTAAAACCGAAGTTTAAACAACAGGTAAAAATAGTTGTTAAATGTTTATCGTATAATTTGCTTAGTCTGTTGTTAGCCTTCTGTTGGTCTAAATTATTTAGTTCAGTAAAGATAGCTGAGTTGCCACCTATTTGAGAAAGAGCTGTTGACTCGGCCTATCACTTGTAATTTATTGTTTGTTGGGATGTCTTTGTCAATCTTTCCCTTTGATGTTGGGGATAGGGTTTGGGATCTGATTCAGTCAGTTCCTGAAGTGTAGTTACTCTTTAAATTACTATATGTTCTAATTTATCACCGGAAGTGACGTCATCAGAACTGCGCATTGTTCAATGATTAGCCTATCCTGCAAGGTAAATCTTATGTTTTAGCAAAGCTGATACAATGTTTTTCATACTGGAATATTTTCAGTATAACAGATAACATAGGTATCAATCTAGAGCTGCTTGTATCAAGAGTTAAGAAAATATGAATTTGTCTTTACATAAATATTCCGTCCGTTTCAACTCAGTATCCCTACCCTAACAACAATTGACAAGATAAATTTTGAAGAAAATACCAGTGACTAAAAATTTTAAAGTGACGGCCATTGGTTGATATGATAACCTAAAAGTTAAGACATAAAGTCCAAAAATCGGTCAACATTCCTAGCAATGGTAGACTCATTTACATTATTTCTGAAATGACCCTCGTAGATTATCTTTCTGGTTTAGTGTTATTTATTTACTTAATTATTCTATAATCTCTCCTTTTTCGCTTTTTTTATTTTATGTATGCGTACACACCCCTGTTTTCCATCACTTTTAAAAAGGAAAACAACTTTTGTGAGTTTCCTGTTGTTGTTTTTTTTATCTGGATGACCCTTCCAAAATGCGCTCATCTCGTGAAGGAGGAGGTTTTGTCGTTGGGAAACAAAGTCTTTCATTGATTGGTTTAAGAGAAATTTCCCAATTTAAAATAGAGAAGGGAGATTTAAAAAATAAACAGAGGGAGTTGCATCATTTGAAAGTGTACCCTTTCATCTTCATTGAGCCGCGACACGAGAAAACCAACAAAGTCAATCAGATCTGAGTCTTCGCTATCCGCATGAGGGTAGCTTAGACCTGGTCAGTCTGGGCGGATGCCCAGGCTGATCTGAGTTATCGCTGTGCGCATAACCACTTTGTTTCTTTTCTCGTGTCGCGGCCGGAATTACTATACTGACACCAAACAGAAACTGGGCTGAAGAAAGTAAAGTAAAGTTCCAGAACCCCTGAAGGGAGATGTGCAATACTTCTCTAAATCGTGGCCACGACTTATTAAGTCGTTACCACGACTTATTATGTCGTTCCCTTGACTTAGTATGTCGTTCCATCGACTTATTATGTCGTAACCACGAATTAGAATATCGTTCTCTCGACTTACTAATTCGTTCCCACGCTTTATAAAGTGCAATTGGTCACCACGAGTCAATATAACGCTGCGATTGGCCTTGTTTTAATACTGATAAAATCCCTTACCAGACTTCGTTTGTCGCTGTTCAGGCGCTAATCTGTAGACCCTATGATATTTTATTATTATTATTATTATTATTATTATTATTATTATCATTATGACAACGAGATTGCCTAGGATTCTCAGACGGTTTATCTAGACTTACAGTGTGCCATTGCCGAACGGCTACGGTGGAGCGGTCTAATCAAGGTATGCATTGTTTTCCAATAGTACTGTGTTAAGTTTTTTCCTTGAATATTTGGACAGTGATGCATGAGTTTATATTGCAGATCTTAGCCGGACAGCTATATGAGGGAGTCTGGTCATAATTTGCAATGTCTGCCGGTCGGTTGATATTTCCATGCTGAAACATATTTTAAATAGTGTCGCATAATAACTGGACGCTAAAATCTAGGCTAGTATCATAGATTCTAATCAGAATGCTCTTCCGGGGCTGTCTGATCAGTTCTGCAACAGAGCTAAGCTAATGCACTGTGCCAATTATTATGGTACCCTGATTACTCTAACATACACTTCAGGCTTTGATCAAATATTCTTTGCGAACAGGTCGGGGCGAGGTCTGCAAAAGCTGCCGACAACTTTTATTTTACACCTCGTTTAAAAAGATGTGTTAGGTTCAAGACTCTACTGCTGAATGATTGTGTTGTTGGAATACTTGGGATAGATACGGCATGTCTGTCCGTATTCACACGTACGAATATTCCAATAGTTTCGTCTTAAATCCAAATGACATATTTTATTGTCTACGCCCATGAGCAAAGATTTATTGTCTACGCCGTAGACAATCTTAGAGACAGCTTTTGCTCCGGAAGCATTTTAGAAAAGGTCATGACTAGTTGAATATTATTTTCTACTGACATCTTATTATTGTTATTTTGTGCAGGTTTGATCAGGTCCACAAATACCAGAAAAGGATTGACATGGATGTGACCTAGTAGTATCACTAAGCACCGAACATTTCTTAACACAATTGATTTCTCTTTGGTGACCAAACCTGCTCGCTAATTGACTTAGGGTGATTGCACGCAAACACGAGTTTAGAAAGCCAAGTGGAAATCTACTTGATTAAAACCGAGAATGTGCGATAAGACCGCGGTGAAGATTGACTTGGGTTTGGTAGAGGCTCTATTTGATTAAGGTGCCAATCCAATGACTACACAAGTAAATGTTTGTTAAGCGTAGACCAAAGCTTTTTGTCAAAACTAATACTTGTGGTTATTATTATCAGTATTTTATTTCACTACCACGACGCATCATTCAAAATTCTGCACCGTGTGAACGGACTTGGCATTGTTAAACCGGGTTCATTTATACTATCTCCTCGCATCAACTATGGAATTTGCTCTGGAGGAACAGTCTGAAAAAGACTGTTCCTCCAGAGCAAATTTCATAGTTGTAGGGAATCTCCTTCATAGAAACTCAGCCCTAGCAACAGCATAGTAATGACATAAGTGATTTTTATAAATACGGCCCCAGATATGTTCGATTTTTATGATACTTCTGGGATATTTTTTCTTAATTCAAAGTAAAAACACATGCCTTGACCTTTTATTAGAATTGCCTTGTTGTGGAAGTTCTTATGGATACTCGTAATAACTGTTGCTGTGGAGTATTAAAATTTTTCCTCAAAATCCGTCCTTATTTATACATATGTCTCAGCTAGATAAAATCAGATGATGCCAGAGATGCTGTCTTGCGCATAAAACAGAGAAAACCCAGGTCTGCATCATTTTCATGATAGTGTTATATTGTACTGGCCGCACTCGAAGGTACCTTAATAACGGGACACGGACTGGCAGCTGGTTGCCTGTTATTCTACCGTAAAATCTACGGATTTTTTTAACAATGTAGCATGCAAGTAGTCTGGTGTCTCTATTTTTTAGTTACACTATATATTCAGACAAATCTGAAGACTTGTCAAAGGATTTTATCAACAGTACACCAGGAGCAATCGGAGCACTTTATTAACTCGTGGCCACGAATGTATATGACCAGTTGGAGGCCTCGACTTAATAAGTCGTGGAAACCGCTTAGTAAGTCAAGTGAACGACATAATAAGTTGTGGCAACGGCATTATAAGACCATGAAACGGCATACTTAGTCAAGGTACGACATAATAATTCGTGAGAATGACTTAATAAGTCGTGGCAACTAATTAAACAAAATATTGCACTTGTCCCTTCCGGGGCTCTGTACAAAGTTGGTACCAAAATGTGTGGAACTTATTTGGCAACGAGATACATTATTCTTAGACAACTCTCTTGTTGAGGCACTCCAGCAAGTGGTTTTTTGAAGTTTATACTTAAAGGATACAGAAACAGCAAATTCCACTTACATAGTTCAGTTTACTACCATTTCTCGTAGTCAGATTTGTCCAGTAGAGTTTTTGAAATTCATTGGCATGCTCTCAAGCTTGGAAAGTAATCTCTTGCAATGAATTTTTTTCAGTTTCATAATGGCGGCCTCAAGATAACCATTATTGTTGTAGGGGTGGCATGTTTCAAGCACATTCTTGAAAATTACCATTTCATATAAAATTAACATGAAATCAGTTCAGAAGAATTTATGCTTATATCTTATAGCAGTTATTTTCATAAGTAATATCTTTTTTGGAAAACAAAAAGATGCATGAGTGTAGCTGACACTGCAAACAACCCTTTGCTGAAATTGTCATATTCCAAAACAGATCAGGTGATTAGTGATGACATCATTTCTGTTGTGATGTCACAATGGGTGGTTCCCAGCTTTATTAAAATTAAAATGGACCTCATCAAAGGCTGGAAACCAGAAGGAATATTTTTACTATTGGAAAACCCACCTCCAAACAAAAATGATAAAAATAGACAAAAGAGGGCATGCAATATGCTGCAAGTCAGTATTTAGCTACGAGAAATGGTTTTGGGTATGTTAAACCTAAAATTTTGGTATTTAAGCATCTTTAAAGAAAAAAGTTCCACTAAAAACCACTTGCTGGAGTGCCTCAACAAGAGAGTAATCTCAGTATAATACTTTTTTACTTGATGGCCGCACATGCTAATTTTGTTTCTAAATGTGTTCTTGACCTCAGACATTCGACAGTAAATATTTAAATTAATCAGTAATTTTATATAGTATGGCCCGTTCTAGTAGGGATCAACGCCGATGTATAGATGATGGTATTTCTGTGACAATTCAGCTGCCTAGCGACGTCAGAAACGCTGACACAAGAATCAAGTTGCAAAAGCAATCTTGGGACAGAAGCTAAAGCTAAAATGTGCAGTTATTATTTTTCAGTCCAAAATCTTTCAAGCGTAAAGAAATATACTTGGAATTACATTAATTAATTCAAAATAATGCATCATGTTGGCAAATAGATTTCTCACATTTTGATACCAAATTTGTAAATATTTTTCTCTAAAAGAGTATACATGTAAATTTTACCTCTAAGTCAACTGCACATTTTCTTTTTTGGTGTCAGAATATGCATACAAATGCGCATTGCAGTTGGCTATTTGAAGGTGAAAGCTTAACACCTTCGTAAGCTTCACAAACAAAAGGAAAAGAAAAAACAAGGGGGCTATGAGACCATGAATCGCTGACCATAGAAATAAGGTCAAAGGTCAAACTAATAAAATCATTTGAACAACTGACTGTCAAAATATGAGTGACATTGGTTAAAGGTCAATGACTTATATTGACCTCTATTGCTAAAAATGTTCATACACTTATTATTTTGACCGTATTTATTTATTTTTGCACCAAAATCTTCTTAAAGTTCAATGATATCTTATATTTAAGCATTTTCTAATATAAAAGCACTTGAAAGCAAATTTGACTATAACATAGAAATGTCAAGTTCAACCCAAGGGTATCATTTGAAGAATCTTGAGCCAAAATCTTCAAAACTTTCCATAAAACCTTATGTTCTAGCATTTTTCAGTAATTTGAGCTTGCCGTAAAACGTTTAAGGTAACCCAAGGTCATCATATGAACAATCTTGTTAGCACTCAAATACCCAATAGTATATACCAAGTTTGAAGGCCATCGGTCAACAGGTTCTGGAGAAGAAAACTTTAAAAACATTTTTTTTGCCATATATGGGCTATGTTGGTCATGTTGGCCATATAACCTAGACCGTTTGAACAAGTTTTTGTTCCTTAAGGCCTAAGAGTTTCTATATGAAATTTGGTTACCACTGGCCAAATGGCTTTCGAGGAAATGTTTAAAACTGTCGAAATATGGGAGTCCTAGATCAAAAGTCAAAGAATGACCTTGATCTCTTGTACTCATCAATTTTCGTGTTTTGATTAAGACGTCTGTAGATACACATTTTAGGCTAAAATCTGAAAAAAACTTCCCATGAAACTTTACGTTCTAGCATGATCCCATAGTTGATTTTGCGGAAAATGAAATCAAGGTCAAACCAGGTCATCTTTATAGTACTTGATTACCCAATGGTGCATAACAAGTTTAAAGGCTATCGGTCATTTGCTTATGGAAAAGAAGATTTTAAAATGTTTTTATCATACATGAGCATGGCGGCTGTGTTGGTTATGTTATCTCAATTGTTCGAACAAATTTTCGTTCTCACAGCCCCTGGAGGCTCTATATGGACTTTGGGAACAATTGGCATGCTGGTTTTGAGATTTTGAGATGTTTGAATGATCTTCATATACCAAATTCTTAAAAACTCTCTTTGAAATCTTATGTTCTAGCAGTTTCTCGTACTTGACCTTGCTGTAAAAAATCAACTAAAGGTCGTCATTTGAACAATCTAGGCAGTACGCTAGTTCTAAATGCTACTTACTAGGCATATAGGCATAGCGGCCGTGTTGGTCATGTGACCCGTTTGAAAAACATTTCGTTCTCTCAGCCCTTGGAGATCTATATGAAATTTGGTCACATCTGGCCAAGTTGCTTTTTAGGAGATGTTTGACATTGTCAAAGATGAGCGTCCTGGGTCAAAGGTCAAAGAATGACCTTAAACTCTTATACTTTTAAATCTTCGTGTATTCACTGATATGATTTTATATACCATTTGTTGGCCAAATTCTCATATAGTTTCCATGAAATTTTATGTTCTAGCATTTTCCCACATAAAACCACCATTAAGCCAATTTGAAGCGTAAAAAGGTCAAGATCAACTAAAGGTCATCATTTGAAAAATTTTGGCAGTACTTGTGTACCCAATGCTACATACCAGGTTTCAATGCCATCGGTCTATTGGTTCTGGAAAAGAAGATGTTTATAGGTTTTATTAGCCGAAACTACGTAGTCTGGCCCATGTTCCTACTTCTGTATGTATACTCTGCTCTTGAAGGAACTTTTTATGATTTTAATTTTACCTCACTGCAGCTGGTGTTGTGCCGTGTGGAGGCCGTAAAAAGTCTCCCCGTACATCATCCATACATCCTTTGAGATCAGAGGATAGATTCAAAGAAATCTAAATTTGAGATCGATGAAGACTATTATTCTAGATCATTGTCTTTTATATTATTTGGATCCTTTTGAAACTAATCAGTCTTTGAATCTACTGTCCAAGTAAAATTAAGAAATTACAGTATGCTTTTTTTCTGGTTTCGTCACCAGATATTGTCAGGGTCACTGACGAGGCTTTATTAGCCGAAACTACGTAGTCTGGCCCATGTTCCTACTTCTGTATGTATACTCTGCTCTTGAAGGAACTTTTTATGATGTTAATTTTACCTCACTGCAGCTGGTGTTGTGCCGTGTGGAGGCCGTAAAAAGTCTCCCCGTACATCATCCATAGTGCAGATTATATTTTATTTACATCCTTTGAGATCAGAGGATAGATTCAAAGAAATCTAAATTTGAGATCGATGAAGACTATTATTCTAGATCATTGTCTTTTATATTATTTGGATCCTTTTGAAACTAATCAGTCTTTGAATCTACTGCCCAAGTAAAATTAAGAAATTACAGTATGCTTTTTCTGGTTTCGTCACCAGATATTGTCAGGGTCACTGACGAGGCTTTATTAGCCGAAACTACGTAGTCTGGCCCATGTTCCTACTTCTGTATGTATACTCTGCTCTTGAAGGAACTTTTTATGATTTTAATTTCACAACCTTTCGTGCCCATGAGCCCTGGAGGCTACATCTGAAATTTTGTTACAGTCAGCCAAGAGGTTTCAGAGGAGAAGTCGTTTGAAATTGTGGACGGACGCACGAATGGACGAAGGACAGACGGACGGAAGACGGAGCCTACCTGTCCTATAAGCTCCCACGGAACCTTTGGCTCAGGTGAGCTATAAAGTCTAAAATTTAGACGTCATGTAACGATATGATATTGGTATGTACTCGTTCGCTTGTATGCAATATGGAAAAAAGGTTGCAGTTTCCGTCATCCTTACCTCTCAAGCAAGGCAATACGTTTTAAAGTTCAAAGTTTCAAAATGTTTGTATACGAAGTGCAAATATAGTAATAAGAACCAACCTTGAACCTCTCCGGCTCATTACAAGTCTCTCTCTCTCTCTCTCTCTCTCTCTAACAAACAAACCCGTCAATAAGTCTACCACCTCATCTCCCACCGCCAACGAAGATTCAACTGAACTCCCACCACTACCAGACATGACAACCCTCTTTCCCTCCCTCTATACGGGCTACGGGCCGTGACGTACTAAGGTGAACGCCCATGGACGAATTAAATTTTAAATATGAGCAGTCTGATCTGAGCTGTTGCCGTTCGCACATCCAAGGATATGCAATATATGTGATAATAGTTTCGTCCCCATGCAGACGCGAGTTATAACGGCCAACGTCATAAAAAAAAAAACAAAAAACAAAAAACAAAAAAAAAAAAAACGCTTTCCATGAGCGGCTGTTTGATTTTTAATCGATTTGGAATGAAACATCCTTGTATATCTATCTTTCATATTAGAGAAATCAATTTCGCTTTAGTGCACATGTAGTTCATGATTCCCGAAATCACATAAACAAAATCGCCATGAGCCTTGAATCGCTTACTAGAGCGAAAGGCCCAGTGCGATGAGCATTGAGTGATGCTTGAAAATGGCAGAGTTTAGTTAGTGGCTTGCTGTTGTATAGGCCTTTGGCTTTGCGTGGGCTGGGAGACAGGCCTATACAGGTTTACATGGAAATTAAGCACCAACCATGGATGCCATGTGACCCCAGGTCGGGGTCATTTTTGACCCCTGGGGCATATTTTGAACAATCTCGGTAAAGGTCTGCCTGATGAAGCTACAAACAAAATTTGAGAAGATTTTTTTAAATCTGTTTCCTTATAAAAGTCTATTCAAAATAAGAGACCTCTGGGGTGGGGCCATTTTTGACCCCAAAAGGGAATAATTTGACAAATCTTGGTAAAGGTCTGCCAGATGAAGCCACAAGCCAAATTAAGAAGATCTGACCATTGTAGTTTCTGACAAGAAGGTATTTAAAGGTTTTAACCTATATAAATCTAAGTAAAGCGTATGATTCCTGTGACAGGGTCATTGCTGACCCTAGAGGCATAATTCAAACATTCTTGGTAAAGGTCTACTATATGAAGCTACAAACAAAAAAATGGAAGATCTGACCCTTGCACTACGGCTGACGCGGTATGCTTGCCTATAGGAATAGCTCACTTGAGCGCTATGTGCTCAGGCGAGCTAAAAAGGTCAAGATCAATCCACGTTCATCATTTAAACAATGTCGTAGTATTCGAGTACTCAATTCTATATACCAAGTTTCAAGGCCATCAGCGTATTGGTTCTGGAGAAGAAGACTTTTAGAAGTTTAAACCATATATGTCAATGGCAGCCATGTTGATCATGTGACCTGGACCGGTTGAACACTTTTCTTTCTCTCAGCCCCTGCAGGCTTTATATGACACTTGGTTACAATTTGTCCATTTGTTTTTGAGGAGATGTTTGAAATTGTCGAAATTTGAGAATCTTGGGTTAAAAGTCAAGGAATGACTTTGAGCTTTTATAATTTCAAATGCTCATGTACTATTAAGACGACAATATTTACCAATATCTAGGCCAAAATTTTCAAAACTTTCCATAAAATCTTATGTTCTAGTATTTTCTCATATTTGACCTTGCCGTAAAAAAAGTCAAGACCAACACAAGGTCACCATTGAACAATCTTGGTAGTACTTGAGTATCCAATACTACATACTAAGTTTCAAGGCCATTGGTCAGTTGGTGCTGGAGAAGAAGATTTTTAAAGGTCAAACCATATATGGGCGTGGCAGCAATGTTGGTCATGAGATCTTGACCGTTTACACAAATTTTTGTTCTCTTAATCCTTAGAGGCTCTATATGAAATTTGGTTGTAATTGGATCAGTGGCATTTGATTAGATGTTTGAAATTGTCGAAATATGAGAGAGCAGTGTCAAGGGTCAAAGAATTGAGGTGAATGCATATACCAATTTTTAGGCAAAACTCTTCAACAAATCCCATGAAATCTTATGTTCTAACTTTTTCCCCTATAAAAACATCATAAAACAAATTTGACCTTAGCGTTAAAAGGTCAAGGTCAACTTAAGGTCATCATTTGAATAATCTTTGTAATACTTGTGTACCCAATGCTACATACCAAGTTTCAAGGCTATCAGTCCATTGTATCTGGAGAAGAAGATTTTTATAGGTTTTTACCATATATGGGCGTGGCTGCCATATTGGTCATATGGCCAGAGCGGTTTGAACAAGTGTTCGTTTCCATTAGCCCTGGAGGCTACATATGAAATTTGGTTATAATCGACCCAGTGGTTTCAGTGAAAAAGTCTTCTGAAAGTGTTGACGGACGGACGGACGACGGACGCCGCCACGAAAAGGCCTCCCAATCCTATAAGCAGCCCCCGGAGCCGCTGCCTAAGGTGAGCTAAAAAAGCCAATTCGATGAATTTATGTCCCCCGCTTTATGAAATAAGAATTTGGTATGCACGATCCCAAAATGTACAATATACAAAACCATATGTGAACTTGCAATACACGGTACCCATTGCCTATGAAATTTGATAATATTTATGCTTAAAAATGACTAAGTTTAAAATGCAAAGTAAGTAAAATAAAATCATCAGAAGATTCTTCAAAAACCACATCCAAATCCTCATACCATGTTAAAACACCTGCACAGTTTCAAAATGATTGGTTCATAATCCTATAAGAAGTTGCACACAGAAGGTACCCATTGCCTGTACATTTGGTCAGTATTTGGGGTTATGTTTAAAACTTTAAAAGAGACAAAATTTATCACATGCACATCTAAAGACAATGAAGAAGAAGTCTTCAAAGTTACAAAATGATTTACAAAAAACTTTAGAAGTAGTGCACACAAGGTTTGTAGTGTCTATAGGTCTTCTGATGTGGAGCAAAACGACCAAGTTCCTCTAGCAAAAAAGTAGTAAAAAATGTCTGTACGTAAGACTTAAGTCACACCAACATCTACAGACCATAATGAAGAAGCCTGCAAAGTTTCAGAAAGATTCATGAACAAAGTGAAGGAGGAGTTGCACACATAAGGTGTGTACAAAAAGATCTTCTGAATTTGAAAATGACTAAGTTCACAATAGGAAAAAAAGTAGAAAAAAGTATTCAACAATTACACCTAAGGCGTATGCATATTTACAGACCATGAGAATGAAGCCTACAGAGTTTCAGAATGATTTCTATGGACATGTAGAAGGAGCTGCGCACACAAGGTAAGTACTTCTGATGCTGAAAATTGACTAAGTTCCCAAAGCGAAAAAGGAGTAATAATTGTTTGGAAGAGCCAGCATATTGCAACAGTGCAAGTATCTAATAACCTTAAATGGCAACATGCAGATTTCCAGATAATATTATTTCTGCTTGTCGTCGATCCTCAAATTGTCATCAGGTTGGACTTAAGGTAGACCAATACTGGATAATTCTGCATTGCATCTGTCTAAACAAAACAGAGTTATGGTTCGCTCAACCTTGGGATAGCTTACCACTAAATATTCATGAACCGCCTCTTTGGGGGAGCTTCAATCAAGAAGAGAATGATTAAAATGGCCACCATTAGTCAGATAACTCACGTAAACAATCGTTAAATAAAGTAACAGACCTAGATAAAAATATTACATGGCATATTTGATTTTCTTTTGCTGTAAACCACTGAAATATCAGAAAGTTTTATAACTACCAAGTACTAAAATGATGCGCCAAATGTACTGTAAGCACTTAGCGGCCTCCAGAGCAGGGAACATGTTGTTTTTTCTGTTTTATTTTTAACCATCGGCTAGAGTCGTTCTTCAAAATGCGGTATTAATTTCAAATTTTCTAGTGACTAGCTTAAACGTTATCCCTGTTGCCTCTGTAAAATTATTGATGGTAAGCTACCAATGTAAATGACACCAACTACCGCAGAGCTCCTAAGTTTTTAAGCAGATATGTTTTTACAAATAGACGAAACTGAGATCAGGCTGCTCTTTATAAGCCTTTCGGATTTGCCATTCCGTCTGTATATTTTTGGCGGCATTACTTTATGGTAGAACCGAATTAACAGGGGAATAGATAGTAGTGCAATGGTCTGCTTTGGTTGCAGCAGGAGCAGAATGGGGTTGTCTGTTTATTTGGGTTTCCCAGACTTTGGGGTATTCTTGAACGTTAACATTGTTTAGCAAGGAAACGAAATGGTGGAAAAATCATATTTTTATATTTTTGTCTTATTCTGCAACATACAATGTAAGTTATTCTGTAATAATATGCATAAGCGTGCCCCATCGATCAAATATATTCATGAATTTTTTGATGAAATTAAATTTTCTTGCATTTTTTAAAAATTGTGAAAAATGCTTAGCATCAAGATACATCCACAGAATTCATCACAAAGGGGAAAACTCCCCTTTTTTACCGAAACCGGATGAATTTCCAATACCCTGTAGAGTTAGTACGCTTGGTTACCTGTATTACGGATTAACTGCCATTCGAGGACACCCTCAGGTAATATTGTCACAGTGTCTTGCGATAAGCTAATTTCGGCGGTGTTATAACCGAGGTTATTACACAGGTATTTTCATAATGGTGTATTTAAGAGTGATTATAAAATCGACTCTTTGTATTACTTGTTTGCTTCCCAGTTCTATTTATCCGTGTGTGCCAAGCTAGGTCTGTGGTTTTCAGCTTTTAAACTGAACCGTCTCACAAACAGTTCAATTTATCGGTACCTTAATAATTCTAAGTATTGGGACAGATAGGTTTAAGTAAACAGTGCAGCTCGAGAACAGACTGATTGTCGAAGAGCAGTCGGATCAAGGTCTATTCTGTTTGCATTTAACCATACTATTCAATGTTTTGGAAAATTACACTAATTATGTTAGGTGTCCCAATATTTAAAATTTTAAGGCGTATTTATGAAAATAAATTTCCCCATCTAACAGGTAATACAGTAAACACATGAAAAAAAGAAACTAATAGTTTTGAGCTTTATTACAAGAATCAATGCATATAACATTCAATGCAGTAAAACGAAGCAATGAGTAACACATATATAGCAATCCTGAATGTTTGCGCATTTTCAATATTGTATTAAGTCACCAGTTTTGGCACTACTTCAATGCTAATTCAAAGCATTAATTAAATGCTAATTCAATTCCTTGTTTTTGTCAAAATTTATTGCATGACTTGCAGTTCTTTAAATTACTGTCTAACTGAAATTTTACCATTAGAAAAAAAAAACTGTAGAATGTTAAATCTACATCAAGATGATAATCCTATTAAATATCAGCAATTACACATTTTTTTCCATTTACATTCCTTTCGTTTAGTTTGCTTGTAAAGACTGTTAAACATTTGAAGATGGCGTGTGCGCCAAACAAGGTTCAGACCAACTTGCGCATCCGCGCAGTCTAAACAAGGCGCCTACCCAATGGATTAACCATAAATATTTCAATAACTTAAATGAAAACTTCTGGTACAACTCATTTTGTTACTTTATAGATGCCATATCCCATAGATGGCTAATACAACCAGCGAAGGCTATTTTAACCTGCGCGTATGCTCAGTGTGAACTGTGCCTTAACCTCACGCAACCAACGACGCCTATGACCAAACTGCGCGTATGCACAGTCTGACCTGAGCCTTCGCTGGTCTTAATCAGCGAAATGAGCCTTCGCTGTTTGTACATGCCATGCCGCTTTACTGTCACTCTCAGGTAAAGCTCATAAAATTACAAGAGAAATACATAGATGATGGGCCACCGATAAACAAGCCAGCTCATTGTAGAATTTACAACCAGCAACAGCTCAAGAGATCATAGTAGTAATAATAATGGTAATAACAAAAATATACAGTGAGCCAAGAAACATTTACATTGTCTACAGTATTTACAGAAAGTGGATTCAATAGATTGTTGATTTTGTCGTGTCGCGGCTCAAATATGCATGCCAAGCCAAAATGTGTTTTATGACCTATGCATAAAAAAGACCCAAACCAGCAAGCACATAACGCATATGCGCACGCTGATTGAGAGCAAAGCAGAGCTTCCCGTCTGAAGAAGCGTGGCTACCAGCCTGTTGGACTCGGATTAGCAGTACTGCGGTGAAATCATCTAAATATGAAATGACCCTTATGTCCATGGGTAATCAGACCCAATCATTTTTTTTCTAATAAGACCTTATAAATTTAATACTAATTCGTCGTTCTGAGTGTTTAGTTCATATTATGGTATCTACCCTTCAGAAAAAAAAAATATCATCTAATTTATGAGTCAAACAATTACTCTGTTTATCTTATCGGTTTTGTGACCGCATGTTGTATATTGTCAGATAAGCTGGGCAATAAATAAATCGGCGCGTGGCCATATTTACCGCAGCAATAAAACTAGTAAGTTGTTAACACAGGTCTATCAAGTTTGATTTCTTTGTCAAGAGGGGCAATTTAATAATAAAACAAATTAATTAAGAACTTAACTGGAAAAAGTATTTAATTCCTTAACATCTCAAATAATACAAATGCTGAGTGCACTCTTTAGGAATCGCCTCGGCGAGGAGATTCTGAGCAACACATCAACGAGGAGATTCTAATGACTATCAGTATTTTATGCAAAATTAGATTCCTAATTTAACCCTTTTGTTGCATCTAGTTAGGAGATATGGTTTAATGGTAATAAATGGGCGTAGCCTGGAGACGGTTGCACAATTCAGTTGTGTCAATTAATTCAGCTATTTGAGTAATAAACTTTTCACACTTTTCAGTTAAACTTCAATTAATTTTAACAAAAGGACTACTTCAGATGCGAAAGATCACAGCGACCTTTTTTTAATGACGTCTAATTAGGAAGACACACCGAATCTTAAATGTTTAGACAACAATTATAGAAAAAAGTAAGCAGTCTAATGACACGCTAAGTTTTCGAAAGACACGGGACGCAATTCAAAAAGTTAATTGCACATCAAGGAGCTAATTAAACCTGCTAATTGATAATATTTTCTGTTTAGTAAGTTAATAACAACATATCTCTTGGATCAAAGGTGACACTTATGCGCTCCCTTGTCATTTCCATATTTCTGTATGCCTGTGAATCATAGACCTTGACAGCAGAGTTAGAGAAAAGAACGCAGGCCTTTGAGATGAGATGCTACCGAAGGTTACTGAACATTTCGTACAAGGACCATATAACCAATGAGGAGGTTCGCAGGAAGATCCAAGCAGCCATTGGAGAATATGATGAACTCCTGACGCTGGTCAAAAAACGGAAACTAAGGTGGTTTGGCCACGTCTCAAGGTCTTCTGGTTTAGCAAAGACAATTCTTCAGGGCACAGTGAAAGGAAAAAGAAGAAGAGGTAGACAGAAGAAGAGGTGGGAAGACAATAACAAGGAGTGGACTGGAATGGACTTTGCCAGCTCAACTAGGGCAGCTGAAGACAGGACAAGGTGGAAAGGGATTGTTTTGAAGTCAGCTGTGGTGCCCCAACGACCTAGTAAGGTTATGGGATAGAATAGAAATAGAATAGAATAGAAGTTAATAATGGAATCCTATAATATTATATAATTTAGATAGATTAATGGGCATGTAGTGTTACCATATTTTACCATATTTTAATAGAATTTCTTCAAACATTAATTTAAAAACATTACTAAAACCATTCCACACGCTTTATTATTATTATTATTATTATTATTATAATTGTTGTTAGTATTACCTGTGTATGCGAATATCTAACAGTTTTAACAGTGGAATAGAATAGTGCTAGGTATGAATTGATCCGTCATCAACCGCTTGCTGCAAACCGGTCTTACACGGTAAAATGCAGTTTTAGTTGCTTCGTCCACTAGGCTTTTTTGAAAAATGACCTAA
This sequence comes from Ctena decussata, assembly GCA_963989385.1. NCBI lineage: Eukaryota > Metazoa > Mollusca > Bivalvia > Lucinida > Lucinidae > Ctena > Ctena decussata. Next base: position 80,084,451 of record OZ022499.1, on the reverse strand, counting down.
CTTTTTTTAAAAGCAGAAATATGAATTATATACCTTTAGCAAGATAAATCTTTCTAGTTTTAGGAAGTATCAGCAATTTTGTATTTAATGGAAAAAATAATGTTGTTTTAATCGGTTATTTAATCAAAGGGGTGTCGTTTTTTATGATTTTTACATTGTGGTTAATAGAAAGAAGGGTATGGACATTAAATATAAAAATGACCTAACTTTTTTTTCATCCAAAAATTATGAAAGTTATATGTTTGTAAAAAAGAGTTAATGTAGATTTAGGAATCATCAACAATAATTTGTTTATCTAAGGTTTTAACAGTTTTATTGGCTCAGAAAATAACATGTCCTATGTCAGCCCATTATAAAATGAACGTAACACTTATCGACTTATTGATACGTTGGCTAGGTGAATCTCCACTCCATTTCTGCCCATGAGTGCATTTTTTTCCAGTTTGTTTTAAATATCCTATATTATACATTATATGAATCACAAAAATGAAACTGTATCCATATGCTAGAAATGTGAATTTGTGTAGAAACTGTGTAAAGGAAGTATGCAGAAATACAAATTCTGATTTTTTGGAAAAAGAAACGGTAGAAATATGTTTTTTCTTATCCAAATGTTTTATAGCCCTGTGGGTTATTAGACTGGTTAAGTACTTTGAATGCCTCACCAATATTCTTATTTAGTATCCAACTACCTTAATAAAGGCTTAGTTAACTTAATCATAAAGACTGTTGGTAAACCTAATTTTGAAATACTTCTTTATATGCGATAAAAATTACAAGATTGTTGTTAGATATGCTTTCCAGTTAATCTAATCACAATCTATCCCACATCTCACTTATCTTTTTAATTCGACGAAAGTGAGTCTGCCTCAGACTAAAATGATGAATTGAAGCTGAATCTTTTACAGAGCTGGCTAGCAAATGGAATCTGTATTTTAGTTAGTGGACAACTGTCGGTATTTTCTTACCTTTTGAAAAATCATTGGTAGCAAATCTGGAATTCCTCCAATAAACTTTGTACTTAAAGTTTCTATTTTCCATTAAGCCAAAAATAAGGAGCTTTAAAATGTCAGTTTTAATTTTATTCTTCACTGTAATACATTTGTTTGGCCTATTCAGACGCACTAACATTTTCCGAAGTATTTCGGTTTAATCTCCGACTTTCAACGAAATTCGGCGAAATATTGTTAAAGACATTCTTGTCAAAGCTCACTGGTAAAAGCCGCATATAGTAATGGATTCGTTTCTATCTTAAAGGTACTGAAAATAAGTTTGAAACTGGTAAACTATGCATATTTAGCGAGAGAATATGGACCCGTTTTCAGACCAAATGTAGAAAACTATAAGGACAATATCTGCGTAAACAAATGTTTTGTATTAATGTTATTACATTGTAATGTCGATTCCTTATTCTATAAGGAATCTAAATGCCATGGGCAAATAAAAGTGTCTGCTCCGTTTTTTTTTAATTATGACACATTAGCCTATTTAGCCAGTTCTGCGGATAAATATTTAATTTGAAATTCATTGAGTTCTATTTTCTAGGTACCCAGTAGTATTCTCATCGTGTCCATTAGTGTATTCGAAGTGAATTTAATGTAAACTAGAAATTGTGTTTGTGAAACACTATGCCCCCAACCATCTGCTTGCCTCTAAAAGTGTCAAACTTTAGAATGCCTAAGTCTGAAAAGGAGTTACCTAATCCTTACTAAAATATTTAACACATCATGAACTACAGTTAAACCAAAAATCAGCTTCCTAGATCAAACAATTCTGAGTTTGGAAAAATGCCAATTTCAAACAAGGGTCATAACTCCATTAATATTTTACGGTATTGTCCCAGAAATTGATTAGGTGATCTATTCCTCAGACCCAATTAGTACACCAAATATCAAGGACACTGCTCAAAAACATTTTGAGATTTCTTGCTAACAAGAGAGTCATATCATTTTCTAAAAGGGACATAACTCAAAAAAGAAGCATAACTGGGAAAAGAAGAAAATATGTGTCAGCTAATTTTCCGTTTGAAACCATATATGAAATTTCAAACACCCTATTCCCAGTGGTTCTTTAACTCAGTAGCTGCGTAAATATTGAGCATCAGGGGAAGTAACTCCATAATTAATGAATGCAGTGTTACCTCACCTGTACTTAAGTATTTAATACATCAGGAATTACCACTATTAAAAAACCCCCCAAAAAAACCAGCTTCCTAGCTCAAGTGGTTCTAAAAGTAAAAAAATGTCATATTCGAACAAGGGCAATACCTCCATCAATATTTTACAGAATTGTCCCAAAAGTTGGTCAAGTATTCTACTCCTCAAACCCAATCGGTATACCAAATATCAAGGCCATAGCTCAAACACGTTTTAAGATACCTTGCGAACAAGATAGTCATATCATTTTCCTAAAAGGGGCATAACTCCAAACAGGGGCATAACTTGGAAAAGAAAAAAATACGTATAAGCTAATTTTTAACAAGGAATCCATATATGAAATGTTAAAACCCTTTTCCCAGTGGACCTTGAACTCAGTAGCTGAATAAGTATTGAACATCAGAGGAAGTTACTCCGTAATAAATGAATACAGAGTTACCTAACCTGTAATAAATTATTAACCACATCAAAAGCTACTACAATACCAAAACACAGCTTCCTAGCTTAAGCGGTTGAAAAGTTGGAAAAATGCCAATTTCAAAAAAGGGCCATAACTCCATCAGTATTTCACGATATTGTCCCGGAAGTTGACCAGGTGTTCTATTTCTCAGACCCGATCAGTACACCAAATATCAAGGCCACTGCTTATATACATTTTGAGATATCTTGCTAGCTAGAAAGTCATATCATTTTTCTAAAAGGGGCAAAACTCAGAAAAGGAGCATAACTGGGAAAAGAAAAAAAATACATTTCAGCTAATTTTCCTTGAAAAATTCATATAAAAATTTAAAACACACTACTCCTAGTGGTTCTTTAACTCAGAAGCTGCATAAGTATTGACAATTACTAGTATACCAACCGGACCTGTCAGTGGGATTGGATAGCACGCCTGACAGCGCCTTGCCTATCACCTAAAAAAAAAACTTAAACGTAAAACTCTAACATTTTGCCGCCGCCGATGAGGCCGCCGACGCCGCCGCCAACGCTGACGCCAGGGGGTAGTATAACAGCTCTTCCTGATCTTCGTTCAGGCGAGCTAAAAATCAGCTTCCCAGCTCAAGTGGTCCAAAAAGTGAAAAAATGCGAAATTCAATCAAGGGCCATAACTCCATCAATTTTTACCAGAATTGTGGCAAAAGGAAATCAATAAATCTTCTTCACAAACCCTATCGGTACACCAAATATCAAGACCATAGCTTATACACTTTTTGAGATATCTACCTAACAAGATAGTCATATCATTTTACCAAAAGGGGCATAACTCCAAAAAGGGGCTAACTGGGAAAAATACGTACGTATAAGCTAAATTTTAATCCATATATGAAATTTCAATACCCTTTTCCCAGTGGATTTTGAGCTTAGTAGCTGCATAAGTATTGGACATCAAGGGAAGTAACTCCATAATAAATGAATGCAAAGCTATCTAACCTGTACTAAAGTATCTAGCACATCAAAAGCTACTACAATACCAAAAACCGGCTTCCTAGCTCAAGCGGTTCAAAAGTTGGAAAAATGCTAAATTCAAAAAAAGGACATAACTCCCTCAATATTTCACGGTAGTGTCCCAGAAGTTAATCAGATACCCAATCAGTATACCAAATATCAAAGCCATAGCTTAAATACATTTTGTGATATCTTGCTAACAAGATAGTCATATCATTTTTATAAAAGGGGCATAACTTCAAAAGAGGCATAGATGGGAAAAGGCTAAAAAATACGTGTCAGCTAATTTTCCATAAAAAATCCGTGGATGAAATTTCAAAACGCTAGCTAGCAGGGTTTCAAAGTTACAGCAAGCATGGACGGACAAGACAGAAGGAATATGCCCCACCAACTTTTTCAAAGTTGGGGCATAAAGACCATTTGGTGGTATTTTATGTAAATTGTGATGTCCTTCGTTCATTGAATTCATGTCAACAAACTTAAGCATTTCGTTTTCGTACTGCTGAATGACTGATTTCTTTCTATAAAGAGCTATATACAATTTGTTGTTGCTAATAATAGTGATATCAAACGGATTCTTTTTGCATAAAATTTTCTTTCATCGGGTTAGTAATAACCAAACAGTTTTTCATTTCCGAGCCGGCAAGGTGTTACATTCACGATATAGCAAATAATGCACTGCTGCACCGAAACTGATTAAAATCGTCAACAGGAATAGGCTAAAAGACAATGTTAGGTACTCATAACATTTCTGTAGGACTCTCAAATAATATCCGCAGGAAAACAACATGCCTTGGAGAAGAGGCTTTTAGACATATTCTGGAACATAGAAATCAAAGAATAAAAGAGAATTTACATTACAATGTGCCACACGATCAATTAAAAGTGTGTCTGTACCGGTTAAACAACTGTACCTGTAATAATCTTGGAGGAAAGCACATGTTCCCTTCAAGATCATGTTATATAACTGCACTTAGTTATGAGACAAATTAAGTAATGAACCACAGCATGTGACTTCCAACAATGTGGCAGTTTTGTCATGTGATATTCAGATTATCCTTATCGTTTACACCGAGCCTGCATCACTGTTGGCTTATGGTTTTGGCCAATTCCATAAATGGCTAATTTGACGAGTAAAGGGTCAGAACAGATTGCACTCAAGTGCTGTACGAGCTGAGCCTTTATTTGTCACCAGTGCCACATGGTTTGAAATCACACGATCTGGCTCGATTTTCTTTCCATTTAAACAAAGCTTTCTTCTTCTAGAATTACTTTCAATTAAAAGTCTAAAGGCTGAGAACAAATGAGCCGCGATACCACAAAACCAACAAAGTGGCATGTGCGCCAAACGAAGGCTAAGATCAGCCTTGGCATCCGCCTAGTCAGATCAAAGTCTTAGCTGTCCGCACGGAGCTAGATTAGAACCTTAGCTACCCCTTAAGCGCACAGCGAAGGCTCTGATCAGACTGGGTGGAGACCAGGCTGATGTGAGTCTACGATTGGCGCGCATGCTACACTGTTAGTTTTGTCGTGTCCCGGCTTGAATAAATCTGATACTGCATGTCAGCGATTATGTATAATCAGTTGTAAGCTTGTCTTTATGAAAGCTCTGATAACACTTTTTGTTACCTTGCCAGCGGCGTCCTAATAAGAGGGGTACTGTTGTACCAACAACCCCTCCCCCCTCCTTTTTTCTACTTGACTCGACAAGATGCTTTATCTATCCTTCATCAGGCGACAGCAAGCAACCCCTCCTTTTTTCTACGCGACTCGACAAGATGCTTTATCAGTCCTTCATCAGGCGACAGCAAGCAAAGGCATATGGCGAGCGCCGCGAAGTGCTTTGTAGCATAAGGCTATACTGTAACGTAGCTTTTACGAAAACACGCAGCCATTCTGGATCTGCCGCGCAAAAAGCGCTTTTTATTGCGCAGCATTGCATAGACACAGCGCTCTGTAGCGTATTTTGCTCTTACGTGTTTTAAGTAAGCCACCTATGGTTGTGCAACGCATAGCTATACACAAGTTGTTTTTGAAAGCACAAAGCCTTCCAGATTGTTACACTACAATCTTCGCCTTATGTTAATCTCGCCAGTTCTAGATTTTACTAGAAGTTTAGCTTTTAAACTACTTGAGAGTATATCCCTTGCACGGTGGGCAATCTCAATGAACGAAGGCGCCGGCTCCGCACCCTAAATCTTATGGAAATCATCCGTGTCTCGTGCGGCTCGGTAAGCAAGGGAAAAAGTTTGACAGGTCTGGCGTTTCTCGATATTTATCTGTTGTTTCAGGGAATAGATAAATAAATAAAGCAGATTGCCATTAGAGGGCCATGCCATTTAACTGTCGCTACGTGCACAGATGCACAGGCAGACTGGGGAAACGCATGTGGATCCTTCTGCAATGCGGAGACAAATGAAGGAGGTTTCAGACTCGATGAATTTGCCACCTTTAACACCTTAGTACTGACGATTACCCTGGACACCCACAAACCGTCCAGTGGACATGGAACAACCCTGACAGGATGTATCACAATCAGATTGACTACATCTTGGTGAGGAAGCGGTTCCGATCAGGAGTTAACATACGTGGGACTATGAGCTTTCCTGGAGCAGACATAGGACATGGCCATGACCTGGTGATGACGACCTCCAGAGTTCGTCTGAAGGAGGCCAGAAAGCAAACCCAGCCAAGACTAGGGTTTGACCTTGAGAAGTTAAGAAATCCAGATGTGGCGGGCACGTTCCAAGCAACAATGGGTGGGAAATTTGCACCACTCATCAGTTTGAAGGATTATGAAATAGACATAGAGAGCATGTTTACCACCTTCAATACAGAAGTGACTGACACAGCCAATGAGATACTTGGGAAGGAACGTCGCAAGAAAAAAACCTGGGCCGCCAGAGATGTTCTTGACCTCTGTGATGAAAGGAAGTATTTGAAAAAGAGGCAGTATGAAGCAAAAGGAGCGAAAGAATACAAAAGGTTCAGAAGGCAGTGAAGAAAGCCAAGGAAGGCTAGATAGGTACTCAGTGTGAGGAGATTGAAACTTTCCTGAACAAAAACAAAAGCAAGAAAGCATATCAGCTGTTGAAGGATCTAACTTCAGAGAAGCAGGATAGATCCACAACTATCCAGGACAAGTATGGGAATGTCTAACAGAAGAACAAGAGATTCTCAGCAGATGGACAAAATATTGCTCGGAGCTATACAACCATGAGAGTTATGGTGACAATACAGTTCTGGACTGCACTCAGCATCCACAAGAAGATCTACAACTGATCCTGCGGGAGACAGGTTGAGAATGGTGTAGCTGCATTGAAAAAGGGAAGGCCGTTCAAGTTTATAATATACCAGCAGAACTTGTTCTAGCAGTTGGGGAGGAGACCATGATTGGCGTTTTGACAAAGATCTGTAACAAGGTCTGGAGAACAGGAGAAAGGCCAACCCCATGGACTCCGTCGCTGATTATGACACTCCCTAAAAGGACAACCTACACCTCAGGATTACAGAACCATTAGCCTCATCAGTCATCCGAGTAAAGTCAAGCTGAAAGTCATCTTGAACAGGCTTTAGCCCAAGCTGAAGAGATTATCACTGAAGAACAGGCAGGTTTCAGAGCTGGAAGAAGCACCACAGAACAGATCTTCAACCTCAGAATCCTGTGGGAAAAGTCGAACAACATCAGCAGAATCTGGTCCATGTCCTCATAGATTTTAAACAAGAGGCCCAAACGGGCCTGATATCGCTCACCTGGCTATTTTGCCACGGACCATTCTGACATAAACTTGGTCCAATTTCATTGAGATTCTCTCATTTTCAAATTTTGATGTTTTTAGTAATAGAGGCCAATTTGACAGGTCTATGTTTAGCTACTTTTGAAACATCTCAATGCAAGAATCATTTTGCCACAAATTTCATCAAAATCTATTTAGTGGTTACTGAGATATTGTCATTTCATGTTTTGTGTTATTTTTAGTCACGGCAGATGGAGGCCACCTTGGAATGTCCAAATGCAAAAAATCAAACGCCTCAATGCAAGAATCATTTTGCCACAAATTTCATCAAAATCTATTTAGTGGTTACTGAGATATTGTCATTTTATGTTTTGTGCTATTTTTAGTAACGGCAGATGGAGGCAATCTTGGAATGTCCAAATGCAAAAAATCAAACGCCTTCATGCAAGGACCATTCTGACATAAATTGGTCCAGTTCCATTGTAATTTTCTAATTTTCACATTTTGCTATTTTAAGTAACAGAGGCCAACTTGACGGGTTTATATTTATTAATTTTTGAAGCACCTTGATGCCAGAATCATTTCGTCTTCTGTGTTATTTTTAGTAACGGCAGATGGCAGCCATCTTGGAATACCAAAATGCAAGAAATCACACAGGCTTCATGAAAGGACCATTCTGACCAAAAATTAGTCCAATTCTATTGAGATTTTCTAATTTTCACATTTTGCTATTTTTAGTAACAGAGGCCAACAAGGTAAAGTTTAGCTTTGTACAATATTTCATTTTTGAAAATGATCTAAATATATATTCCATACCAACTATTTAATGTTATTATTAGATTTGTTTACTATTTTTTCAAAGTAAACAGAAGCTGATAAACTGAGCTGCTTATGAGCAAAAAGAAAGACAGCCGTTATGAAATGAAATTCAGCAAGATACTGGTACTAAGGTACTGGCACTTGTAGGATAACTCGGTACACAAAGGCAGACTTCTGTGGTACATGTTCTATTGTTTTCCTTAGGCAGATGTATTGTGCATCTCGGGTCAAGAGAAGTTGCGGGGAGGGGGGTGGGGGCCATTAGAGGGGGTGTCATGACTGAGTGAAATGGATGCAATGCAACTGTCCAAAAGAAACTAGAACTGTCGGAGAATCCGACTATACCCCCGCTTAACTGCTTAAATCAAATGGTGTTATTTTTGTTACAAAATGCATAGTGAGAGAACTCATTGTCACCATATATATAAAATATCAATATTCAACATAAATCCCTTTCTATGTAATATGGAATAAAATGATTTCACATTGACAGAAAGAAAAAATAATAAATACATGCAAGACATAAGTCTTTATCAGTCTGTATACCAAAATTAATATGAACATTCAAACTTGAATGGTTGCTGTGAAATCTTTTACAAAAAATTGCATTATTCAAAGTCAGGAGAGAAAGAAAATTGGAAAAATATAGGGAAGAATAAGCAGGAGAAGGCCGGTTCTCAATCCCACGATACAACAAGTTATCATCAACCTGCATACAAAATATCCCTACTCTAACTTACAGAATCTGATGCATAGAAATCTTTTGCAAAAATTGCATTATTCAAAGTAAAGAGAGAAAGAAAATCTGACATATACATGGAAGAGTATGCAGGAGAAGGCTGGTTCTCAATCCCACGATACAGGAAGTCATCATTAACCTGCATACCAAATATGTCTACTCTAGCTAGCACGGTTGTGGAGGAATCTTTGACGAAAAATTTCATTATTCAAAGTATGGAAAGAAAGAAAATCAAATAAATACAGGGAAGAATAAGTGGGAGAAAGCCGGTTTGCAATCCCACAATGCAATAACTTGTCATTAACCTGCATACCAAATATGACTACTCTAGCTTGCATTGTTGTGAAGAAATCTTTGACGAAAAATTTCATTATTCAAAGTATGGAAAGAAAGAAAAATTGGACAAATACAGGGAAGAATACGCAGGAGAAGCCTGGTTCTCAATCCCCAGATACAACATGTCGTCATCAACCTGCATACGAAATATGACTACTCTAGCTTCCACGGTTGTGGAGAAATCTTTGACGAAAAATTTCATTATTCAAAGTACGGAAAGAAAGAATATCGGAGAAATACAGGGAAGAATAAGCAGGAGATGCCTGGTTCTCAATGCCACTATACAACATGTCGTCATCGACCTGCATACCAAATATGACTACTCTAGCTTCCATGGTTGTGGAGAAATCTTTGACGAAAAATTTCATTATTCAAAGTAAGGAAAGAAAGAAAATCGGATAAATACAGGGAAGAATAAGCAGGAGAAGGCTGGTTCTCAATCTCACGATACAACATGTCGTCATTGACCTGCATACCAAATATGACCAATCTAGCTTGCACGGTTGTGGAGAAATCTTTGACGAAAAATTTCATTATTCAAAGTATTGAAAGAAAGAAAATCTGACAAATACAGAGAAGAATGAGAGGAGAAGGCTGGTTCTCAATCCCACGATACAACATGTCGTCATCAACCTGCTTACCAAATATGACCACTCTAGCTTGCACGGTTGTGAAGAAATCTTTGACGAAAGAAGGGGACGGAAGGACGGACGGAAGGACGGACGGACGGACAGACGGACGGAAGGACGGACGGAGGGACAGATGTAAACCAGTATACCCCCCCACTTTTTCCAAGCGGGGGTATAAAAATTTCATTATTCAAAGTATGGAAAGAAAGAAAATCGGAGAAATACAGGGAAGAATGAGCAGGAGAAGCCTGGTTCTCAATCCCACGATACAACATGTCGTCATCAACCTGCATACCAAATATGACCACTCTTGCTTGCACGGTTGTGGAGAAATCTTTGACGAAAAATTTCATTATTCAAAGTATGGAAAGAAAGAAAATCGGAGAAATACAGGGAAGAATAAGCAGGAGAAGCCTGGTTCTCAATCCCACGATACAACATGTGGTCATTGACCTGCATACCAAATACGACCACTCTAGCTTGCACGGTTATGGAGAAATCTTTGACGAAAAATTTCATTATTCAAAGTATGGAAAGAAAGACAAGAGGGCCATGAGGCCCTGAACTGCTCATCTGAGCAATTGGCAAAGTGGTTTTTTCTTATGTCTGCAATGGTCAAAATATGAGTCTTGGGTCAAAAGTCAAAGACTGACCATGACCTTTTGTACTCATAAGTCTTCATGTACTCATCAAGACAACCATATATACCATTTTCTATGCCTAAATCTTCAAAACTTTCCATGAAATCTTATGTTCTAGCATTTTCCTATATTTGACCTTGCCGTAAAATGGTAACGGTTAACCCAATGTCATCATTTTGAACACTCTTGATAGAACTGGAGTACCCAAAGCTCACCAATCAACCCCTGGAGGCTCTATATGTAATGTGATTACAATTGACCCTTTGGCTTTTGAGGAAATGTTTGAAAATGTCAAAATATGAGAGATCTGGGTCAAAGGTCAAAGAATGACCTTGACCTCTTGTACTCATAATTCTTCATGACCTCATTAAGACGACTGAATATACCAATTTTTAGGCCAAATACTTCCCATGAAATCTTATGTTCCAGCATTTTCCCAAATTTGACATTGCCGTAAAAAAGGTCAAGGTCAGCCAAAGGTCATAATTTGAACAATCTTGATAGTACTGGAATACCCAATGCTACACACCAAGTTTCAAGGCCATCCGTCAATTGGTTCTGGAGAAGAAGTTTTTTAAAGGCTTATACCATATATGGTTATGGCGGCCATGTTGGTTATGTGACCCAGACCATTTGAAGAAATTTTCGTTTCCTCAACCCCTGAAGGCTCTATATGATATTTGGTTACAATCGGCTCATTGGCTTTTAAGAAGTTAGAAATTGTCAAACTATTAGAATTCAGGGTCAAAGGTCAAAGAACGACCTTGACCTCTTGTACTCATGAATCTTGATGTATTTACCAATTTTTAGGCCTTAATCTTCAAACCTTTCCATGAAATCTTATGTTCTAGCATTTTCCCATATTTGACCTTGCCGTCAAATGGTCATGGTCAACCCAATGTCATCATTTTGTACACTCTTGATAGAACTGGAGTACCCAATGCTACATACCAAGTTTCAAGGCCATCGGTCTATTGGTTCTAGAGAAAATTTTTTTTAAAGGTTTTTACAATATATAAGGGTATCGGCCATGTTGGTCATGTGACCTAAACCGTTTGAACAAATTTTCATTTCCTCAACCCCTGGAACCTCTATATGAAATTTGGTTACAATTGGCCCAGTGTTTTTTTTTAGAAGATTGTTTGAAATTGTCAAAATATGAGAGTTCTGGGTCAAAGGTCAAAGAATGACCTTGACCTCTTGTAATCACAAATCTTCATGTCCTCATTATTTCCCATCTTTGACCTTGCCGTGAAAAAGGTCAAGATCAACCCAAGGTCATAATTTGAACAATCTTGATAGTACTTGTGTACCTAATGCTACATACCAAGTTTCAAGGCCATCCGTCAATTGGTTCTGGAGAAGAAGATTTTTAAAGGTTTTTACCATATATGGGCATGGTGGTCATGTTGGTCATGTGACCTGGACCGTATGAATGTTTTTTCGTTCCCTCAACCCCTGGAGGCTCTATATGAAATTTGGTTTCAATTGACTTGCTGTTGAGCAGATTGTTTGACATTGTCAAAATAAGAGAGTTCTAGGTCAAAGGTCAAAGAATGACCTTGACCTCTTGTACTCATAAATATTCATGTACTCATTAAGATGACTGTAGATACTGATTTTTAGCCCAAAATCTTCAACAGTTTCCAAGATATCTCATGTTGTAGCATTTTGCCATATAAAAGCACAAGGAAGCAAATTTGACCTTGCCGTAAAAAAGGTCAAGGTCAACCCAAGGTCATAATTTGAACAATCTTGGTAGTACTCGCGTACCCAATGCTACATACCAAGTTTCAAGGCCATTGGCCTTTTAGTTCTGAAGGAGAAGATTTTTTTAGGTTTTTACCATATATGGGCGTGGCCTGGCGGCCATGTTGGTCATGTGACCAGGACCGTTTGAACAACTTTTCGTTCCCCCTTCCCCTGCAGGCCACATATGAAATTTGGTTACAATTGGCCCAGCGGTTTCAAGGGAAAAATTGTTTGAAATTCTTGACGGACGGACGACGGACGACGGACGACGACGGACGACGGAGCCTTACCATCCTATAAGCTCCCCCGGAGCCGCTGGCTCAGGTGAGCTAAAGAAAGCATTTGACAGGGTATGGTATGCAGCCTTATGGGCCACTATGCGGAAGAACAATATCAATCGAAATCTAGTTCGCGCCATTGAGCACCTCTATGACAAGACTATAGGTGCAGTTCAGATGAATGGCTTTACTTGATAATGGCTCAGACCAACAGTTAAAGATAGACAAGGGTTCCTTCTCTCACCCACCCTATTCAACATTTTTCGCGAAAGGATCATGTCTGATGCCCTGGAAGAACATGATGGAAAGGTTAGCATAGGTGGCAGAGATATTACAAATCTGCGATTTGCCGATGATATTGATGCTCTTGCTGGGGAAGAACAGGAGCTAGAAACCCTAGTCGGAAGTCTTGACAAGCCCTGCACAAGGTATAAAATGGGGATGAGTGCTGAAATGATCAAGCTAATGACAAACAGTACCAGCGGCATCCAGAGGAAAATCAAGGTTAAAGGACAGAAGCTTGGAACAGTTAGAAGCCTCATGTACCTGGGAGCAATTGCCTTAGATGAAGGCTCAAAACCGGAGGTTCTCTCAAGAATTGCACAAGCCTTTGCAGCTCTTACAAAGCTGAAGCCAATATGGACAGATAGCAACATATCTCTGGAATCAAAGGTGAAACTGATGCGCTCTCTTGTCATATCCATTTTTCTGTTTGCATTTTAGACAAGGACTTTGACAGCAGATTAAGAGAAAAGAACGCAGGTCTTTGAGATGAGATGCTTCCGAAGGTTACTGAACATTTCGTACAAGGACCATATGACCAATGAGGAGGTTCGCAGGAAATTCCAAGCAGCCAGCCATTGGAGATAAGGACGAACTCCTGACCTTGGTCAAGAAACGGAAACCGAACTGGTTTGGCCACGTCTCAAGGTCTTCTTGTTTAGCAAAGACAATTCTGCAGGGCACAGAAAAAAGAAAGAGAAAGAGAACAGAAGGAGAGGTGGGAAGACAATATTAAGGTATGGACAGGGATGGGTTTTGTTAATTCAACTGCGGCAGCTGAAGACAGGACTAGGTGGAAAGAAATTGTTGCAGAGTCATCTTTGGTGCCCCAACGGCCTCACAAGGTTATGGTATAGACTAGACTAGACGTACATAGAAGGGTGTGTAATTGTCACTTAGCTTTCTTTGAAAATATTTGTTCTGAGACGATCCCAATCAGTCAGAGGCATGTAGTGCGATAAAACCAATTAGATTGTACCTATAAACTAACGAGCATAAAGACTTGAAGGCTACGTAAACCTGTTTTATTAATAAAAAATAGTTTTTCATTTATCCCGGTCAGTTTTCTGAATTAAACTGCACAAAATCTGCCCCAAATGGATATGTCTGCGTTTATGCAGTGCAGCTTCGTTTATGGAATGCAGCTCTGAAATTGTGGGCCCAATTTCATTTAGACCACAATGGCGCATTCTCAACCCTCACTTTAAGACTAAACAGGCTGGCAAAGTCAGTCACGTGCAGACTCGACACAACGGACACGCAGAAACTCGCCCACGTACATGTACAGCAATTAACACTAATTATCATCTGAGTACTTTATCATTCTTGTCGGCATTAAGTCTAAAGCAAGTCAATCACTGGTCAGAAACAAAAGTTTTGCTAGAGTGTTCGTGTGTGTGTTCTTTCGTTCGTTCGGGTTTAACGTTGGTTTCAACAATCTTTCAGTCATATCACGACGGTTTCTATTTGTGAAACGGGGAGCTCAATGTTCACTTTGAGAGTGCTGAATCACTGAATAGCCGTAAGTTGTACACTAAATGGCAGCATAGCACTCCCAGTCTCAATATCCTGAACTTCTGGACCAGTACTACTAGCTCTACCCCATACATCTGTGTGGAAAGAGAGAAGCAGCTAGTACCATTTTTAATGAATTCGGTATGTTTGTATCCTGGCCTTAAATCGAATGGACTGATTATTGGAATATTCACTATGTTGTTATAGGCAGTAGTCGATAACAATGCAAGTCCGTGAAAAAGTGTAGGCTAAAATCATTGGAAAACGAAATATAGGTCACATTGAATTACATTGCGTATTAGGTCACTCACAGTCGCAGCCAAAACTTTTAACCCAAGTATAACGCAATTCCACGTAATATTGTAGGAAATATGACGCAAAATCACTGCATCATGAAATATAGGGCACACTGACGTGCAATTTGTATGAGGTTACTCCCAGTGTCGGCACAAACCATAAACCCAATTATAATGCAAATCCATGAAATTGTATTAGAAATATAAGGTTAAATCTCTGGACTACGAAATATAGGTCAATCACAGTGTTAATCCAAACCATAAATATTTTGGAGAAATCTCAGGAACTGATACAATTCAATCCCAGGTCCCACCGAAGACACCATGTGGGAAAAAAACCGATACAAAATTAGTCACCACCAAAGACATCATCAGCGGCAGCCATGTTAACAGCCTTTTTCCATGGAGGTGATCATCGACCTAGCATTAACATCATAAACAGAAAACAAATAAGACAAAGACACATCAACGAAAAAAATAAAAAAGAAAAAAGAAAAAAGCTTAAAACGGCCAACAAGAAGAACAAAAACAGAAGTGCCGCTTTGGGTCGGCCAGTAATAAAATTTTGTGTGGCTTTGCCTGGTTTGCGGTCGACTAACCCTCGCCCTTGATTTTGCTTTGGTTCATCAGACACTTAGTTGTTCGGTTTGCATGGAAGGTTCCTAGCTCAAAAGTGTAATATCTCAGAAATCAAAATTTAAACTAAGATAAAACAAACATGAGGACTCACAGAAATAGCCACACTGAAATTTCAGAGCAGAAGAAACCTACCAGTTAAACCATAGTGGGCCCGACTCAAGACGTCCTGGAACGAGTGTAAGGCGCCAACCGTCTGTGTTACTATACATAAACCCAAATAAGGGATTCATCAATGAAATAATATTAGAAATAAGAGGCAAAATCATTGGACCATAATTGTAGGTCACTGTGACTGACTTTTATTCTCAGGTCAAACATCGGGTCATACTGAGTCATTGTCCCAAGAAATCATGTTCATACATCAAGCAGTTTTCGCAGACACCATGAATTGGTTTCAAAATTTGATGTCGGATTAAAATTTCTTTTACACCAAGGCCTATCGGAACCAGAATTTTATGGTGACTTAGTATACAAATTCAAAAAGATTAAGGGTAGGACTGATTTTTCTGATCAATTCCGAAAAATAATAATACGTCACAAACGTATTGGCTATAATTTAAATGTTATGCGACAGTCTGCATGCTTAGTGATTAACCCAATCACGGTTGATAGCTTTGCTGCACTCTTTAATTGCACACCGGGGGATCGGTCGTCAGACTCTATGATGGCCCCGACCTAAAGCTATATATTTTTGTTGGTTGGGACCGGAGCCTTTTTGTCTGTTGCTTGGTCCACCGGGGCTCAACTGGTGACCTTCTTTTGCTTCAGATTTCTAGTGGGGTTGTTTGGCAGGACAGGGATCTCCACCTGTCAGACGGCCCGTTGTATCTGTTGAGTCCTCGTCTTTGCTTCTTCATGGTGTTGAAATTTGATTTATGTGTTTACCGTGATGATTCATTGACGAGTTAGAGGGTTATCATGCGAACCGAACAACCAACTAAATGTTTTGTACCACTTCAGAAACTGAGGGTGAGGTTGGGCCTGTAAAATCGATTTAAGCCCCCCCCAGTAATTCATTACTGACCGTTCCAAGGCGGTAGTTCTGTTGTGGTTCTTTGTTGCCTGTTTTTGGTGTCAGAGTTTCTGTGATGTTTTACCTTATGTATGTTATTATTATTTTTGGTTCGGTTTGGGTTGCTGAGTGGCCACCTTTTGGGAACAAGCTGCTCACTCGGTTGGCCATATGTTCTCTGTATCTTGATTATTTGTAATCTTAGTTGTTTCCAACTATGGTTTGAGGGCTGGATTTGGATTTTGATTGTTTCAGTTCCTGGTCTTTGCATACTTTTTACTTTCAATATGTAAAGCAAAAGCACTGGACCAGGAAATCAAGGCCATACTCTGTGACCTACGTTTAGCTGAGGTCAAACATCGGGTCATAGTTATTATCCACTGCTATCATGTTCATATATCAAACAGCCTTCAAGATATAAGGCAAAATCACTGCACCATGAAGTAAAGTCTTTGACCTGATATGCATCCCTGCCTGCAGTAGATCATCCCCAGATGTTCTGTGTGGCAAGTTTGAAGACTATATCTCTTTTGATTATTTAGAAACTTAGCTAAGCACAACAGGTGTACATTGGTTTCTGTGTTCAATTATCTGTAACATATAAATTATGGCCCAATATGCATCGCAGCATTCAGTAGATATTGTAACGGACCTAGGAGGCCTCCCTTCTATTTTCTCTCTTCTTCTCAATCTTGCCTCGACAGACAGACGGACGGACGGCCGACGACAACTGATCACGAGTAACCTTCTATCAGCTATAGTAGGTGGGGGCTTCAACCGGTTTCACTGAACTTAGGGAGACTAAGATCTAGGGTTGGAAATGACTAATGAGCCTATGTAAGTTTCAAGAAATGTATTTTTGAAATAACAAAATTAAAACAAATAAAACAGTGAAAGAGTGAAAGTAGCAATGAGATGACATGTTATGTGAATTTGAAATGAAATGGGGGTGTCAGTGGGTGTGAGTTTTCTCACATCAAAATTACATAGTCAAATAAACAGAGAGTGTTAAAATCGCCCTTTCAAAGAATTAATACAGGGTAGCTATAACTGTGTGATGTGAAATCTTCCTTTTAGTTCCAAAGCCTTGAATTTCTCTTAAGTATTAGGAACTCATAACTTCAAGTCTGTCATTTTCCAAGCAAGAGCAACTTTAAGAACTTTTCTCATAAAATGCAACAAATTACCTGAAAATTCCCTGTAAATAAGTAATTTAATGTAAAAATAATTTAAAGAATTGAATAGAAAAATAAAACCTCCCAAAAATTCCTAAATTATGTCTTTAAAAAAATCCTAAAGAAACTAATAGAGAGTCAACTGAATCCAATGCTGGTTGCAGTGTAGCCCCCTGATAAAATCTGTGGGATGCCTTATATATTCCCCACAGGTTCCTACAACCCCACGATCCCAAAAGTTCCACAGAAACCATCCCTCAAGCTTTCCCGCAAAAGTTCCAACATTTCCACATTGACTTCCCACACAAAAAAATGTAGGTAAAGGTTCTAAAAATAGCCCATGACTGACTTCTATCAACAAATATTCAATTAAAATAAATTAACTTCAAAAAACTATTTATATGAAAAAAATGGTAAATAATTTATCTTAGAGTGATTGTTCAGGTCTCTTAACTGAGTTTCTATATCAAAAATAAATATGTCGGCATGTTCTAATTTAATTTCTACAGATCATTTCTTCATTTGCTAAGGTTATTAAAATCATGTTTATTGCTCTCATCTTAAACATCAGACAGCAGACATGTTTTCCATCAGGTCAGTCTGACTGTTTGAAACAGCTGGATAGGAAGCGTCTGTTTACCTAAATTTTTACGCAGCGAACCACTTTCAGTGGAATTGACTGTGATTCCATATGGAAAGATTGCAATTATTTCTTAGCTTATAATGTCTTCGGGTGTGTTTGAGGAGGGAAACATTAAAAGGGCACCACTGGGAACCCCGAAATACAGAAGAAGACTTGACCGATTTTCAAATGCAGATGATAGCTTGATATACTGGAAGGGTCAATTTTCTATGGTGCAAGTTCAGTTTTTTCAGGCCTGTGCACAGACTTCGGAAAAGCATGCGCTGCTCAGAATATGAGCATTATGTTGGGGTTTATCCTTTATATACTGCATCACCCATAACATGGCAGACACTTTGATTTGTTGTATTTAGACCACTTTGTTAAATACACACATCTTATGTCCCATTTTAATACCATAAGCTCCTGAGTTTCTCTTCCTCCAAAGATTGTATAACCAACAGCTATTACCATTATTCTCGTTTTCATGTATTAGTTAATGTATTCATTATTATTATTTATATTAAGTACTAGTACTATTTTAATGTGTTTTAAGCGGACCTGCTAATGCCAGATTTTAATGCCAGAATTACCATACAATTCTAAGTATTGGGACAGAACAGTGCTATCCCAGATCAGACTGCTCCTATAGAAACAGTCTGATCATGGTCTACACTGTTTTTGAATCAGGTGTTGCAAAGGCACGTATACCCTGTTAACGTTTAACAGTATGCATTTCAATGAACAGACTGATCTGCCTTTGCAATGGGGCACTACGCTAAGCTAATTTCTCCAGCTGCTCTGTAACTCATTTTACCTTGCTGCAGCTGCTAAGTGATTCCAACAGAAAACATTTGAGGTCATTCAACTGATAAATGGCAGACTCCTGAGGCAAGTGATAATCATAAAATTACAAACTAATTGAAATGGTTTTCACAAAAATTTTAGAGATGTGATTCTCGTTATATATTTAACCTGTGTTATAAAGATTTAGAAAAAGAGGTAAACAATCACTTTAATGACCTGTATTTTGGATTAAAGATCAAAATTGTATTTTGAAAGTAATTAAGATGTAAAGTTGGCTGAAGTATCAGACGATAGGTGAACTCGAATGACCTCTACCCAGAATGCATCATTCTGGATAAACTACTGTATCAAAGTATCAAAAAGTACTGTTACACCTAAATCAAGACGGTTGACCTACATATTAACAGAAAAATATAGCTGCTTTATGAGCAAAAAACACATGTTAAAATGAAGTGACATCAGGTAAGCGATGCATGGACGAATAATTATAAGTTGCTTTCACATACTGACTAGGTGAATAAACATACAACTTGATTTCAAAGCTGCAGTGTCCAGCTATAGTGACTTGACCGCAGAAACACATGTAAAACTGAGGCTGAATCAGGGCAGTGGTGCGTTATGACAAATAATCTTTCTATGAAATTAACCTGCCATACGATGAGCAAAGTAATGAATTTTCTCACCAGTGAAATGAGCCAGACTCAGAGTTTGCCACACATAACTGAAATCAAATGACCACGGAACCATGAAGCTTCAATAATGAATCTAAAATAGAACCGGATCAAGTGAAAATAGGCCTTTGCATATGACCCTTATCTTCAAAAGAAACAAGTCTGAAAGGCAATGATTAGATTCAACAACAGATACTTTGGCCCTACAGAAAGCTTTGGCAGACAGTTTCTTTTCGTATAGGCTGAAGGAACCATACTACATCTCCTTTCTCATACTTGTACAAAACCTGTCTTTGATCATAGATGTCTGTCTGTCTTTTCACACTTTCTTTCAGATGTTTCCTACAAAGGTTATGAGCACTTTGCATCCTAGACTTAAGTTTCTCTACATATTCTCCATACGAAGAAACAGATTCATTAGACGCTGTTGAACTTCCAAATGCTATTTCTGCTGGCAGTCTGACTTCTTTACCCAACATTAGTAAGTAAGGGGTCAACTTTGTGCTCTCATTTGGTGTAGCCCTATAAGCCGCAGAAAGACAGCCTAGATTCAGGTCCCAATCATTCTTTTCTCCACTGAGATAAGCTCTTATCATGTGAACAAGGGTCTTGTTGAATCTTTCTGTCTGCCCGTTTCCCTTAGGGTTCCTAACAAAATTTCTGCTCTTTTTGATTTCAAGTAAGTTGCACAGTTCTTTAAATATCCTGCTCTCATAGTTGCTTCCAAGGTCACTGTGGATGGAAATGGATGAGCCAAACCTGGCAATAGCTTCATTTAAGATGGTCCTTGCTGTCGTCTCTGCAGTCTGATCAGGTATAGCCATTATCTCTACCCATTTTGAAAACTGGTCCGTGACCATAAGAATGTACCTATTTCCCCGAGGTGCCCTAGGAAATGATCCAATTAAATCAGTTGACAGCCTGTCCAACGGTGCTCCCACCGGCATGCTCCCTAAAGGGGCTCTCGGTTTATACACAGGAGGCTTGTTGGCTCCACAGACGTCGCACTGAGAAACCCAGAGATTTACATCTTCTCTGACATGGTACCAATAATACCGTTGCAATACCTTATCTTTTGTCTTCTTACGACCTCAGTGACCAGACAAGATACTATTGTGCATCTGATATAGCACATCTTTTCGTAGCTTGCTTGGTGTGATAAATTGCAGGAAAACACCTGATCCATCTTTGTTTTCAAATTTGCGCATTAAAATGCCATTTTTCAAAACCAGTGCATCGCAGCACTGTAAATAATGCCGAGTCGCAGGACTCGCTGAAGCAGCTATGCTTCCCTCAGGCTTACTGCCTGAGCTAAACCAATTAATGACCGTGTCCTCCTTCTGCATATCCTGCAGATCTTTATTTGATTTACCATCTGACCATGGTACCCATTGTTCTACAACTTCTGCCTTTGACCTTGTCGTCACTGAACGACACAACTGTCCCGACTTTGAAACAAGTAGTTCTATGCTACTGGCTGAATTTCCATGTGTATTTAAACCTGTGTTTAAATACAAACAGCGCAAACACCAGTATGATGCTAGTCATACTTATAAGTGATAATCTGTTCTTGGCCATAGCTACCAATCTGATCTTGGCCGTAGCTATCAATGTGTTCTTGGCCGTAGCCACCAGTGCATAGCACACACTGCTGTACACTGTGAATTTGCCTATAGACAAAATGTCATGACTGATTCCGAGAAATAGTAAAACGAGACTCGAAAGACATAGACAAACATGTTTTACAGAGGAACATGTAAATTCCCATAGACCTCTCCTTATCTGTTCTGTGTGAGAGAGCTGTCATTCACACATCTTGAGACTTGATGTTTGACAAAACCCTCAGCCTCAATCTCATTGTGTTTCGCTTTCAGCATTGTAGACTCCATTTGTTCTGCCCTTTTTAAACATTTCTTGCAAGGCCCACGCTTAAGGGACTCTTCCATGTCAATATCTGGACAGGAACAATCTTTTGGGTTTCTACATCTACTTATGCCGTCTGCATTGCCATGGCGGGTTCCTTGTCTGTAGTGTATCTCAAAATTATATCCAGATAATATCTCAATCCATCTGGCAAGCGACCTGAGGGAGATTTAAGACTGAACAAGAATTTCAAGGGCCTGTGGTCTGATCGTACAATGAACGGCCTGCCTAATAGGTGATGCCTAAAGTACTCAACAAATATCTGATACTCATTAGCTCTTTGTCTGTGACACAGTAATTGGTCTCGTGTCTGTTCAGAGACCTGCTTGCATAAGCAATGATCTTTTGTTTACCATCCTGGATCTGACACAGTACGTCCCCAGTTCCAAAATTACATGAATCAACATCTAAAATAAATTAACCTCCCTCACTGTCAGGTAGTGCCATTACATCCCTGCTTGTCAGAGCACCTTTAAGTGAATTAAAAGCTGTCTGACAGTCATCTGTCCACACCAATGTGCTGTCCTGTTTGGTCAGATCAAACAATGGTTTAGCAATGATGCTGAAGTTTTTCACATGTTTCCTGTAGTAGCTACAGAGACCAAGAAATTGCTTAACTTCACTAACATTGCAGGGTACAGGCCACTGAAGAACTTTGGAGACATTGTTAGGATCTGGCCGTGCCCCTTGGCTTGTAACTCTGAAGCCTAAGAATGTAACTTCACTCTTCAGCAACTCACACTTTTTCGGCTTAAGTTTTAAATTTGCTTCACGAAATCTTTGGAGCACCATTTCAATCGCTGTATGTGCTCATCCAGTGTTGCTGAAAAAATGATATAGTCATCTATATATATGATGCATATGTGCCACTGTAGACCCTTTAATGCAAGTTGCATGACCCTCTGGAAGGTAGCTCCACTGTTTATCATACCAAATGGGGTTGAGGTGAACTCATACAAGCCGTGTTTAGAGAAAAATGCAGTCTTGGGGATATCTTGCTTTTGTACAGGGACCTGGAAATACCAACAAGTCAGGTCAAGGATACTAAAGATCTTTGATCCCGAGACAGTATCTATGCACTCATCAAGTTTTGGGACTGGGAAAGCATCTGTATTTGTTACCTCATTGAGCCTACGGTAGTCTACGCATGGTCTGACACTACCATCTTTCTTTCTTACCAGACACAATGGTGATGCCCAAGGGCTTTTAGATTGACGTATGACCCCTTGATCTAATAACTTGTTAATGGCATCCTTGTCTTCATTAGCAAAAGCTAACGGCACACGCCTGAATGGCTGTTTGATTGGTTTGGCATCACATGTATCAATAGAATAATCGGCAAGGCTTGTAAGACCGAGATCATTCTCATCTTTTGAGAAAACATCTTGATATTCATCAAGTAAATTTGCAATTTCACATTTTTCTGGATAATTTCTCCCCGAAGTGGCTTCAGCATAAAGTGTTTGGAGGTGCTCTGGGATTTCTTTCTGCTTAAAAGAGGCGGAATCAGAAGTCTTATCATGACTGAGAATCTGGTCTTTTGCATATGTCTGGCTACTGACTGCATTAATGACATCTGGATTAGTCTCTTTCTCACGAGAAAACTTAAGCTTTCTGGCTGAGCTGGAGTTTCCTACCTCTGCTGCCTCTTCTTGCTCAAGGAAGCTGAAAGGCTCAGAAGGAAGAAACTTTGCTATCCCAATAACAGTATTTACCCGTATTGTTGCATCTGATGGAAAGGTGTTCATTACTCGTACTTTGACCGTTGGTGCAAAATTTAAATCAGCTAAACTGGACGCCATTACCAGCGGAAATTTCTGCTTAAAATTTCAGATGGTTCAATTAGAATGCTGGAATTGTCCAAATTATCATCACTCTCACACCGCTGAACAAATGCATGTTTAACTTGCTCAGTGTGCCCTTGTATTACAAAATCACCTGCACCTTGAACGGTCCTAGTGTTGTTCTGAGGATGTTGCCTGCATTTAATTTCTTGCCCATTGCGTCTGATTATGTTTTGACTAAAAATGATGTCTGCTGGCTTTCCATCACTGCCTTTTTAAAATATCCATACCAAGTAATACCTCATCTTGAATTTCTGCAATTATGACCTCACTTCTTATGCTTGTTTTGTTCAATACTATGTTGACTTTGCATTTGCCATAGTCTACAATAGCCTGACCCCCAGCATGCAGTAATTTCCCCTTTTTGACCAATTTTGGCTTGTCGCTTGCTCTGATTTTATCGTATACTTTTTTGGAAACACTGTGCGTTCAGCACCTGTATCGACAAAAAGTTGACCTTGACCCGTTCAATGACCCAGAAATATAAACACTATCAGATGAAGGAAATCCCCTTCTTACAGGATTGTTAATATTGGATAAACTATCAAGTGGGCCATTTTCATTCTGGACTGAACCTAGGCCTTTGGGGTTAGTCTCTTGTAGTTTAAACTCTGGCTATTACTGTTGTCATTATTGCTGTTGTGTGTTGGTTGTGCCTCTTGCTGTTTATCTTTATTCTGTGGACAATTGGCTTTAAAATCTGAGTATTCTCCGCACAGAAAGCACGTGCCTCTGTAGGCTCGAGTGTAGTTGTTTTGTGTATTTTGGTAGCTGCCATTATTGTAAGGTCTGTAGCCTGATTGTTGGTTTGGCCTTGAATGGAATTTTGGGGCCTTCTCCATAAACTGGGATAAGGTGTTATTAGGGGATAAAGATTTTAGTTCTGACTGACCTAAAGATGTCCCTTAGCTTCTCAAGGTTGAGGCTCTCTTCAGTTGTTGAAGAACTGTCAGCTATTGAAGCCTCTTTCGACTTATTTTCTATTACTCTGTGTTTATTTTTGCCTGGTGCCGCACATAAAATTGTTTTGTCATCTGTGTCACTGCTACTTTCTGCATTATTTAGGGACATTGCTTTGTTATAGTCTGAATTTTTATTTTTCTGTTTGGTCTGCTGAACACATACCACTTGATAAACAGCTTCATCAATGACTTTTGGTTATTTGATAAATTCAACATGGAATCTGGCCTTATCGTTAACTAGGCCATCTAAAAATCTGCGCAATAAATCTTCACGCCGTGTCTCGCTATCTCTGCGCACGTGAGCTTTATCAAAAAGCTTTTTAAGGTCGGCCGCATAATCTTCTACGGTTTCGCCATATTTTTGGTTACGGTGACTAAACTGAACCCAGTATGCTTTTGAGGTTTCTACTACCCTAAATCGTTTATTTAGCTCTTTGCAAAGGGAAGTGTACTTTGACCTTGTTTCGTGTGAAGTTGCTCATATACAAATTCTCCAGCCACACCCTGAAGCCGTGGCAATAGCTCATCTAGTTTCTCTTCAGAACTCCATTTTTGCCTGTGTGCTACTTCCTCAAATCTGTTGAACCACACCTTCCATGTCTCTTTACCAGTGAAAGGTGGCAATTTACGATTTCTTCTAAACCCTCTGTTGACCCTAGCTGATGTATTTGAGGTTGCTCCCTCACTTTCATCATCATCACTATCAGTGCTGATAACAGATTTTGGGCTTCTGTGTCTCCTCTCAGACCTTCTCATGCTCGAAACCTCATTTCTTGAATGATTTCTCCTCTTCTGAGAAACCGTCTGAGTTTTTTTGTGTAATCTGACTTTGATTAAAACTTTGTAAAACTCCGCGAAGTTCTGCTGTAACAGTTTGAAGGGAGTGTTCAAGGTTGAAGACATTATCTTGCCTGCATTGCATGGCATGTGTCATTTCTGGGTTACTGTTTTGCATTTGGTTTTGAGTTCTAAAGCCTTGATGGTCCCCCATACTCCATGATAAGGATTCCCTTGGTGGATTAACCCTTAGCTGATCAGTTGCTGCAGTTTCCTTGTCACTTGAGCATGTGGCTTGCTCACTGCTATGCATTGCTTCCAGTGGCATGTTCTGATCTATAGCACTAGAGGCTTCTCTTTCTTTTCCCAGCTGCTGTCGAGTCAAAACCATTTCTTCATCCATAATTTAACAGAGACCAGTAAAAAAATGACTGAACTTATGCAGTGTTAGATAAAATGAGACAGAGAAAAAAAAATTATCTTCACCGCTGTCACCAAATGTAACGGACCTAGGAGGCCTCCCTTCTATTTTCTCTCTTCTTCTCATTCTTCCCTCGACAGACAGACGGACGGACGGCGGACGACAACTGATCACAAGTAACCTACTATCAGCTATAATAGGTGGGGGCTTCAACCGGTTTCACTGAACATAGGGAGACTAAGATCTAGGGTTGTAAATGACTAATGAGCCTATGTAAGTTTCAAGAAATGTTGTATTCTTGAAATTACAAAATTAAAACAAATAAAACAGTGAAATTAGCAAAGAGATGACATGTTATGTGAATTTGAAATGAAATGGGGGTGTCAGTGGCTGTGAGGTTTCTTACATCAAAATTACATAGTCAAATAAACAGAGAGTGTTAAAATCGCCCTTTCAAACAATAAAATACAGGGTAGCTATAATTATGTGCTGTGAAATCTTCCTTTTAGTTCCAAAGCCTTGAATTTCTCCTAAGTATTAAGAACTCATAATCTTCCAAGCAAGAGCAACTTTAAGAACTTTTCTCATAAAATGCAGCAAATTACCAGAAAATTCCATGTAAATAAGTAATTTAATGTAAAAATAATTTAAAGCATTGAATAGAAAAATAAAACCCCCCAAAAAATTCCTAAATTATGACTTTAAATAAAATTTCTAAAGAAACTAACAGAAAGTCAACTGAACCCAATGCTGGTTGAAGTGTAGCTCCTTGATCAAATCTGTGGGATGCCTTATATATACCCTCAGGTTCCTACAACCCCACGATCCCAAAAGTCCCACAGAAACCATCCCTAAAGCTTTCCCGCAAAAGTTCCAACATTCCCACATTGACTTCCCACAGAGAGAACTGTAGGTAAAGGTTCTAAAAATAGCTCATGACTGACTTCTCTCGACAAATATTCAATTAAAATGAATTAACTTAAAAAAACTATTTATATGAAAAAAATGGTAAATAATTTATCTTAATGACCTTTTTTTTGAATAAAAGATCAAAATTGTATTTTGAAAGTAATTTAAATGTAAAGTTGGCTGAAGTATCAGACGAGGGGTGAACTCGACTGACCTCTACCCAGAATGCACCATCTGGATAAACTATTGTGACAAAAAGTACTGTTACACCTAAATCAAGATGGTTGACCTACATATTAACAGAAATGTATTGCTGCTTTATGAGCGAAAAATACATGTTAAAATGAAGTGACATCAGGTAAGCGATGCATGAACAAATAATTATAAGTTGCTTTCACAAACTGACAGGGTGAATAAACAAACAACTTGATTTCAAAGCTGCAGTGTCCAGCTATAGTGACTTCACCGCAGAAACACATGTAAAACTGAGGCTGAACCAGGGCAGTGGTGCCTTATGACAAATAATCTTTCTATGAAATTAACCTGCCATACGATGAGCAAAGTAATGAATTTTCTCACCAGTGAAACGAGCCAGACTCAGAGTTTGCAACTCATGTCTGAAATCAAATGACCACGGAACCATGAAGCTTCAATAATGAATCTAAAATAGAACCGGGTCAAGTGAAAATAGGCCTTTGCATATTTTCTATGTACAATCAATTGTTAAATATAGCTTATGGCCAAGTCTGCATTGCTGTTTTCAGTAGATCTTCCATAGGTGTATCTACGGAAATAGTTTGAAGACTCTATCCCGTTTGGATACATATAAATTTAGCTAAACGCAGCAGGGGAATATTGTTTCAATGAGCAATCATCCGCGAAATATAGGTCATGGCCCAATATGTATCGCTGCTTTCAGTATATCCTCCCCGGATGTATCTATTGAGCAAATTTAAATACTCTATTCCTTGTGGTTACTTAGAAACTGAGCTTAACGCAACAGGTGAATATTTTTTCTATGTTAAATCACCCACGATATATAGGTCATGACCCAGTATTCATCGCTGCTTTCGGTAGATCTTCCCCAGATGTAGCAATGGAGCAAGTTTGAAGACTCTTTTGTGGTACCTTAGAAACTGGGCTTAACGCAAAAGGTGAATATTTTGCTCATGTGCGCACGAGCAAGCGCACGCACATGCACATGCGGACGTGGAAGCACACGAAGGGTATTGCATAAACACTACTTAGCTTCGCAAAGTCTCGCTTAAAACTGGTAGCGTGACTGCTATATTTTATTGCATACTTGGACATTTTTAGCTGTAGGTAAGTGGTGTACTTTGCGCAATGACATATTTTACTTTAGTATTTATACGTGAGCTGAACTGTCTGGTGACGGTTTTGCATGAAGGAACACTATACTGTCCTGTATTGCCCCTGTTTTCCCGTGGTCAACATTGCCTCTTCCCAGTGGATGGATGGATGGATGACTTGCGATTTTACATCATTTTCAACACTATTTCAGCCATATCCGGACGATGGGATAGTAATGGTGAAAGGTTGTGTGCGATGGAAAAATAAGACGAAAAATTCTCAGGAACTGGCACAATTTAGTCCAAGACCACAACACAAGACACCATGTGGGAAAAGACAACAAAAAATTAGTCACAACCAAAGACAACACCAGCCTGGTGAACATCCATTTTTCATGTAGGTGGTCACCGGGCTAGCGTTAATATCACAAACAATATATCAATAATAGCAACAAACAACACATAAAACAACCAAGAAAAATAAAACAGCTTATATGAAAATAATCCGCCTCCAGCGGCAATCCGGGACCGCTAGAT
This sequence comes from Ctena decussata, assembly GCA_963989385.1. NCBI lineage: Eukaryota > Metazoa > Mollusca > Bivalvia > Lucinida > Lucinidae > Ctena > Ctena decussata. Next base: position 80,056,219 of record OZ022499.1, on the reverse strand, counting down.
CAGCATGCCAGCATCTTACTGTGATATCTTCCCAGTGATAGGAGTTATAAGTACCATAGATTCTAATGATAACTCCCTGAGAAGGGGCCTACATGACCCTGCAACTGTTTTTGTACGCTATATGAAATACAACCGAGTACAATTTGCTTTCGTAATATGGTAGGCCAAGAGAGGATAATAAATGATGTCTCGCTGATGCGTTTAAAGGTATACTCATATGACGTCGCATCTGAAAGTGTAATAAAGCCATGCATTAAATTCGATAATCAACTAGTCGCAACGTTTTAGTGCAAAATTTGCTCATTAAATGTTATTTAGTGTCATATGATAAAACTAATCTGGCATTCGTGCCCTGTATTATTGAATTTATTAAACTCGTTGGGGAAAACCGATAAGATGCTCGGCATAGCCCCGCATCTTATCTTTCACCCCAACTCGTTTAATAAATTCAATAATGCATGAGCACCCATGTAAGATCCTCTATAAAACTCAATTCAAACATGAACTTGATGTAAAGAGCTGCATCAGAAATGAGCCGCGATACGACAAAACCAACAATGTGGTTGTGCGCCCAGCGCAGACTCAGATTAGCCTGGGCATCCATCCAGTCTGATCAGAGTCTTCAGTAAGTTCTCAAAGGGTAGCTAAGGGTCTAAGCTACCTCCATGCGGACAGCAAAGACTCTGATCAGACTGGGCGGATGCCCAGGCTGATCTGAGTCTGCGCTGGGCGCACAACCACATTGTTGGTTTTGTCGTGTCGCGGCTCAAATGAGCGTGAAGTTGCAAAGTTGAACTAGCAATTTTTACAAAGGGGAACAACTTTAATGACTTGCTGTTTACGTAGCTGGACGACAAAGTCCCTCTGAAATCGGGTCGAATCTGAAAAAGAAGAATTTGCTTGGAGAGAAGTGGATTCTTTTAAGTGTTGGTCCAAATTGGAAAGGGCTAAAAATTGAAATGCAAGAATAACTTCCCCTGAAATTCACCTTAAACTTGTTTAAACTCATAGTAGTTTAACTACTGACCAGTTCATGGCGATTTTACTGTTGTCGTCCTTCTTTATGACATTCGAGGGTGATGGTCGGGCGATGGTGCTGGTTATAATTGCCAGTGCGGGGCGTCCTCTTTATTTGGATTAAAGTACGCCAGGGGCCTACTGTGCTTGCAGTAGGTGTTGGTGCGGGTTGTTCGGATATTTTTTCTCTCGTCTGTCATTTTTCTTTTCTTTCTCCCACTCTCTGGGAGACTGCCCGATATAGACTGAAATATGGTCCCAAAGAGCCGTTAAACCCCAAAAACCAACCAACCACCTTTATGACACTCTGTACGATCAAAAATGCGCGCTCCATTTTGTAGTTGGATATTTCTTTCTTCTTTCGGTCTTTTCATGTTTCACTGTTTTTGGTGTGTCCTGTTTTGTGTTTGTGACTTTTCCTGTTTATTTTATTCATATATTTTCCAGAGGTCGATGGAGTGTGTGGTGGGAACTTTTCGGCTAGCACAGGGCTATTCCATTCGATCGATCTTGACGATGACGGATTCTACGACAATGACCAAGACTGTCTTTGGACCCTTTTGGCTGTGGCTGACAACGTCATAGAGCTACAATTCAAAAAGTTTTACTTGGAGTATCACTATGCTTGTGGCCGCGATGTCGTCATGGTATATTTATCAATGAATTACTTTCTATCATTTGTCCCTTCACCGACAATATTTACTTTACCAATATCTGATTTTATAAACAGTATCAGCCGGGCCGCGTAGCGCAGTCGGTAGGGCGTCTGACTATTAAGCCAGAGGTCCTGGGTTCGATACTCGGTCCAGCCTCACATTCATTTCTCCTTCCGCTGATTCAAGAAGGGCAGTTGTCAGTTACTGGTGAAAGTAAATGCACTTAGTACTGGTTGACTGCTTAGGAGGTCTAAGCCTGCCCAGGAATAGTGTGGTTAGGTTAACTGATCGTCCCGACATGACCATAGCTGTTTACCGTGGACGCTAAACAATAACACAACAACATTATAAACAATATCACGTGTAGGTAATAGACCATTCAATTTTCAAAAGATTTTGTTTGAAAGGGAGATATTTACATGTTATCAAAAATAAACACGATTTCAAGTCGGTCGCTATCTCCAATCCTTTTTTAGATATCTTGCTGACATGTTTAAAATGCCGAAGTATTCAAAGGGCTATGACTCCCACAATAATTGACAGAATTTGTTCAAAAGTCAATCAGCCAATCTTCTTAACATCTTGAATCGGCTGAGCATAAGTAAGTACACTGTAAAAAAATCCGTAGATTTTACGGCAGAATAACTGGAAACCAGCTGCCAGTCCATTTCCCGTTCTTTTAACGGGTGTTTGTCTGTAAGGCACTCTCGGAAATCACGATATGGTAGTGTTTTGTTAACTGGCCGCACTCAGAAATAACTTTATAGTGTTGAAGGGCTATATGACTTAAGCAACACCAGCTCTAATCGTTCCTACTGTGCGTCATGGATCCTACAATTTTACGGGCGACCGTGAAAATAACAGGAAATGGACTGGCTGCTAGTTTCCAGTTATTCTATCGTAAAATCTACGGATTTTTTTTATCTGTAGGAAAATTCTGAGGAACTCACAAAATTAAATCCCAGATCCCAGCTAAGACACATCTGGGAAAAAGACAACACAAAATTAGTCACCACCATAGACATCACCAGCGGAAGCCATGTACACAGTCATTTACCATGTAGGTGGTCACCTAGCCTTACCATCACAACCAATATATATCAATAACAGACATAGCAACAAACCACTAGTCTGGGGGCAGATTAGAGAATAGAGGCTTTAAATTGGGTACGCTAAATATGTTGGGTACAAGCACTTTGTTGTTTTCAGTCAGAACTTGTAATATCTAGAAGTGTAAAATAGACGTTGCCATTTTGAAATACCACATTTAAGTGTTTACCGATTCTTTTTAAATACCCACATAATATCGTACAACTAAACTATAACAGATAATAATTCCTTCTGTAAAGACACTTTAAATACGACAAATTATGTATTATCCACTCGAGAACCCTATTTGGCGATTGCCACCACGTGAAGCATCATATTAACTTAAGGTTACAAAATTTGCTATTTACAAGGGTGCTCTTGATCGTTTAGAGAGAGAGAAAAAATAACAACAAAAAACGTTTATATTTGCTGTTTTATAGTCTGTTGCCTGTATGTACATGCTGTATTACAGTACTATGCTGGTAAACAGTAGACCATACTGATTCTGTCAATTGCTAAATTTATTGTGTTTATAAGGTTACTGTGTTGTTGTTTGAAATGAAGTAGGTCACTGTTGCATCTCTGTAGATTGGTATTTATACTATATTACACTAAAACTGAACCCATCAGAAAAAAGAGTTACATACCCATAGTATTAAATAATCAAATGATTATTGTATATGTAGGAATAAATAATAAGAATCAAACCTTTTAAGACTCACATGATCAAATTAAGTGAGACGGTTATAGACAAATTGCTATGATTATGAGTGTAATATTGATGTCACTGCCCGTTTGGCAATCCTTCCGATTTTAAAATTGACTGCGATCCGTTTCGGAATTTCAAATTTAAACGCCTGATTTTAAAATTGGTTATCGTCTCTCACTTCAAAAGAGCACAAGTGAAAAGCTATGTTTTTCTGACCCAAACATGCTAAAACAGCCGATAAACATTGTTTTCATAAAGCATTTGACCGCATTTGGCGCTCGATTACAGTAATTACCGAAGTAGTGCACCTAATAACCGGAATACATCAAAATCTACAATAATATTATCATAAATTATCATATAATATCATATAATAACTTAATTAATGTGAAGACAAGTGCATTAGAAACAAACTCTTTACGAAAAATGTATAGCTAATTATAATCGGCTTAAATTCTGTTGCTAAATACCGATATTCAAAATACCTGAATTTCCCAAACTATGTACACCGGAGTACACCAAAATATACATCGTTATTTACCAAAATATACGTTGATATTAAAAATATACTTAATACTATCAAAAACTGTTGTTGTTTAGCAAATACTGCATGTACATGCTAGCAAGTGATTGACCCAAACCAGCTTGCATATCTGCACAATGATACCTATCGAAGACCCTATACGTTAGTCTATTTATTCTCACTTCCGATCCCAAAATAGCCAACTAGAGATGGGAATAGTTCTTATTTTACCTATTCTGGCAATATTAAAGTTTAATTTGAAAACAATAATGTATCTAATAATGTATTTGTATGTTTTAGTATATTACGGTAGCAACTTGTAGTCCGGTATTTCGCGTATCCCTGTCTTTTTTTTTTTTTTTTTTTTTTCCAGGAATTTTTAATACCCTCCGACTAGCATATAGAACCGTACTTGTAAGGCTAAAACTTTGATGACAGCGAACATTCTATTTCAACAACCAAAACTCTTATCAAAACCAAATTCCGGTTCAGCCGTCACTACGGGTCCGTGGAAACACCCCAAACCACCCCAAAACACCCCAAACCACCCCAAACCTCTACCAAACCACCCCAAACCAGCCTCCCCAGATTCACATCACCCCCTGCCTCTCCACACATACACCAACACCGCTCCCACCCATCCCAAACATTATTTATATAGATTAAAATAAAAAGAACACTTTAATAAGTGTTTACCCATGATATGTATGTATGTATATCTTCTAATAACTTCGGGTTTAAATATTAATGAAAAATTAATAATCTCAGTATAATAAAGTAAAGTATTTTGTACGTTTATGTATGTCACGCAGGGTGGGGGGGGGGGGGAGGAGGGGGCGACCATTTATACCACTCCAAAACAACCACCCTGGATACAAACTAGAACCCCACCCCTTGCGCAGTGGCACGTTAATTAAAGAATGAAGACGGTGGAGGGGAGGAAAGAACTAATACTCGCATAATGACCTGAAATGTTGGTGTCTTGGTGGGAGAGGGGGTGGGGTTCTAGTTTGTATCCAGGGAGGCTGGTTTGGGGTGGTATGAAAGTGGTTTGGGGTGGTTTGGGATGTTTTGGGGTGGTTTGGGGTGTTTCCACGGACCGGTCACTACCATGGCAACTCCTGAATACCTTCTTAAAGGATTCAACAGGATGGGAACTTCGAGGAAAAATCTGATTTGACCAATATACCTACACTGTTGACTAGTACCCTGAAGTCCAAAGGCTTGTTTCGAGATATGTTGGTGAGACAGGATCGCTCAATACATGCAGCTTGACACCAGCATAATAGCTCTGATCACTGGTCTGAATCCGGCCTGCTTAGACACACTGATCACCATACTACCTAGAAACATGTCATGGAACACCGGTCTAATACCTACCTTCTCAGACACCCTCTCCACACTACTTGCAAACTTGTTGATGAACACTGGCCTAATACGTACCTGCTGAGACACCCTCAACCCACTACCTAGTATCATATCGTTTTACACCGGTCTAATACGTACCTGCTCAGACACACTCTCCGCACTTCTCAGAAACTTGTTGATGAACACCGGCCTAATACCTACCTGCTGATGTACCCTCAACCCACCACCTAGTATCATACCGTTGAACACCAGTCTAATACCTACCTCCTCAGACCCACTCTGCGCACTACTCAGAAACTTGTTGATGAATACCGGCTAATACCTACCTGCTGAGACACCCTCATCCCACTACCTAGTATCATATCGTTGAACACCGGTCTAATACTTGCTTGGTCAGACACACTCTCAGCACTACTTAGAAACTTGTTGATGAACACCGGCCTAATACCTACCTGCTTAGACACCCTCATCCTACTACCTAGTATCATATTGTTGAACACCGGTCTAATACCTACCTGCTCAGACACACTGTCCGCACTTCTCAGAAACTTGTTGATGAACACCGGCTAATACCTACCTGCTGAGATACCCTCAGCCCACTACCTAGTATCATATCCTTGAACACCGGTCTAATACCTACCTCCTCAGACACACTCTTCGCACTACTTAGAAACTTGTTGATGAACACCGGCCTAATACCTACCTGCTGAGACACCCTCATCCTACTACCTAGTATCATATCCTTGAACATTGGTCTTAAACTTGCCTGCTCAGACACACTCTCCGCAATACTTAGAAACTTGTTGATGACCATCGGCCTAATACCTACCTGCTGAGACACCCTCAGCCCACAACCTAGTATCATATTGTTGAACACCGGTCTAATACCTACCTGCTCAGACACACTCTCAGCACTTCTCAGAAACTTGTTGATGAACACCGGCTAATACCTACCTGCTGAGATACCCTCAGCCCACTACCTAGTATCATATCGTAGAACACCGGTCTAATACCTACCTCCTCAGACACACTCTTAGCACTACTTAGAAACTTGTTGATGAACACCGGCCTAATACCTACCTGCTGAGACACCCTCATCCTACTACCTAGTATCATATCCTTGAACACTGGTCTAAAACTTGCCTGCTCAGACACACTTTCCACAATACGTAGAAACTTGTTGATATCAAATGGTCGGGCTCTAATACCTACCTGCTGAGACACCCTCATCCCACTACCTAGTATCATATCCTTGAACACCGGTCTAAAACTTGCCTGCTCAGACACGCTCTCCGCAATTGTTGAACACGGTCTAATATCTACCTGCTCAGACACACTCTCCGCACTTCTCAGAAACTTGTTGATGAACACCGGCTAATACCTACCTGCTGAGATACCCTCAACCCACTACCTAGTATCATATCGTGGAACACCGGTCTAATACCTACCTCCTCAGACTTACTCTTCGCACTACTTAGAAACTTGTTGATGAACACCGGCCTAAATACCTACCTGCTGAGACACCCTCATCCCACTACCTAGTATCATATCTTTGAACACCGGTCTAAAACTTGCCTGCTCAGACAAGCTCTCCGCAATCCTTAGAAACTTGTTGAAGACCATCGGCCTAATACCTATCTGCTGAGACACCCTCAACCCACTACCTAGTATCATATTGTTGAACACCGGTCAATACCTACCTGCTCAGACAAACATACGGCACCACCTAGAAACATTTTGATGAACATCTGTCTGATACCTACCTGGTTAGTTATACTGCACTACTTAGAAACAGGTCGATGAACATGGTAAGATTCCTACCTTCTTCGACACACTCACAGCACTACCTAGAAATGTGTCGATGAACACCGGTCTGATTCCTAGCTGCTTTGGCACAATCATAACACTAACTAAAAAAAAATTTTTATGAACACCTTTCTGATTCCTACCTGGTCAGATACACACTCACTGCACTACCTAGAAACATTTCTGTGAACATCAGTCTGATACCTGCCTGGTCAGACAAATTCAGCACACTACCTAGAACATGTTGATGAACATCAGTCTAATTCCCACCTGCTTAGACACACTCACTGCACAACCTAGAAATATGTCGATGAACATCGGTCTGATTCCTACGTGGTTTTCTCTAACTCTGATGTCAAGGTCCATGTCTCACAGGCATACAGAAAAATGGATATGACAAGGGAGCACATCAGGTTCATCTTTAATCCAAAACATATGTTGCTTTCTCTCCATGTTAGCTTCAGCTTTGTCAGAGCTGCAGTGGTTTGTGCAATTCTTGAAAAGACCTCTGGTTTTGAGCCTTCATCTGAGACAATTGCTTAATGCCAAGACAAGGGAATCTGTCTTCGTAATGGCAATTTTTAAATTTTTCAAAAAATTCAATGTTGAAGAAAACATATGATGTATAAAACATGTCCCTACAACATTTGCAATCATTTAAAAGACAGATTTCCCTGTCTTGGCATTGAAATGGGTACATATGGATTTTAGCTGAATATTCCCAAATGGATCGCCTGTCCAATTTGCAATTTTTAATTTTTTCAAAAATTCAATGTTGAAGAAAACATATGATGTATAAAACATGTTCCCTACAACATTTGCAATCATTTAAAAGACAGATTTCCCTGACTTGGCATTGAAATGGGTACATACGGATTTTTTTACTGAATATTCTTAAATGGATCGCCTGTCCAATTTGAAATTTTTAAAATTTTCAAAAATTCAATGTTAAAGAAAACACATGATGTATAAAACCTGTTTCCTACAAGATTTGCAATCATTTAAAAGACAGATTTCCCTGTCTTGGCATTGAAATGGGTACATATGGATTTTTAGCTGAATATTCCCAAATGGATCGCCTGTCCAATTTGCAATTTTTATTTTTTTCCAAAAATTCAATGTTGAAGAAAACATATGATGTATAAAACATGTTCCCTACAACATTTGCAATCATTTAAAAGACAGATTTCCCTGTCTTGGCATTGAAATGGGTACATATGGATTTTTAGCTGAATATTCCCAAATGGATCGCCTGTCCAATTTGGAATTTCTAAATTTTTAAAAAAATTCAATGTTGAAGAAAACATATGATGTATAAAACATGTTCCCTACAACATTTGCAATCATTTAAAAGACAGATTTCCCTGTCTTGGCATTGAAATGGGTACATATGGATTTTTAGCTGAATATTCCCAAATGGATCGCCTGTCCAATTTGAAATTTTTAAAATTTTCCAAAAGTTCAATGTAGAAGAATATAAATGTAGTATAAAACCTGTTCCCCACAATATTGAAGTCATTTAGAAGACAGAACTCCCTGTCTTTGCATTGAAATGGGTACATACGGATTTTTTACTGAATATTCCCAAATGGATCGCCTGTCCAATTTGAAATTTTTAAAATTTTCAAAAATTCAATGTTAAAGAAAACACATGTTGTATAAAACCTGTTTCCTACAACATTTGCAATCATTTAGAAGACAGATTTCCCTGTCTTGGCATTAATATGGGTACATATGGATTTTTAGCTGAATATTCCCAAATGGATCGCCTGTCCAATTTGCAATTTTTAATTTTTTCCAAAAATTCAATGTTGAAGAAAACATATGATGTATAAAACATGTTCCCTACAACATTTGCAATCATTTAAAAGACAGATTTCCGTGACTTGGCATTGAAATGGGTACATATGGATTTTTAGCTGAATATTCCCAAATGGATCGCCTGTCCAATTTGCAATTTTTAAATTTTTCACAAAATTCAATGTTGAAGAAATTATATGATGTATAAAACATGTCCCTACAACATTTGCAATCATTTAAAAGACAGATTTCCCTGTCTTGGCATTGAAATGGGTACATATGGATTTTTAGCTGAATATTCCCAAATGGATCGCCTGTCCAATTTGCAATTTTTAATTTTTTCAAAAATTCAATGTTAAGGAAAACATATGATGTATAAAACATGTTCCCTACAACATTTGCAATCATTTAAAAGACAGATTTCCCTGACTTGGCATTGAAATGGGTACATACGGATTTTTTTACTGAATATTCTTAAATGGATCGCCTGTCCAATTTGAAATTTTTAAAATTTTCAAAAATTCAATGTTAAAGAAAACACATGATGTATAAAACCTGTTTCCTACAAGATTTGCAATCATTTAGAAAACAGATTTCCCGGTCCTGGCATTGATATGGGTACATATGGATTTTTAGCTGAATATTCCCAAATGGATCGCCTGTCCAATTTGCAATTTTTATTTTTTTCCAAAAATTCAATGTTGAAGAAATATATGATGTATAAAACATGTTCCCTACAACATTTGCAATCATTTAAAAGACAGATTTCCCTGTCTTGGCATTGAAATGGGTACATATGGATTTTTAGCTGAATATTCCCAAATGGATCGCCTGTCCAATTTGCAATTTCTAAATTTTTCAAAAAATTCAATGTTGAAGAAAACATATGATGTATAAAACATGTTCCCTACAACATTTGCAATCATTTAAAAGACAGATTTCCCTGTCTTGGCATTGAAATGGGTACATATGGATTTTTAGCTGAATATTCCCAAATGGATGGCCTGTCCAATTTGCAATTTTAAAATTTTTCAAAAAATTCAATGTTGAAGAAAACATATGATGTATAAAACATGTCCCTACAACATTTGCAATCATTTAAAAGACAGAACTCCCTGTCTTTACATTGAAATGGGTACATACGGATTTTTTTACTGAATATTCTTAAATGGATCGCCTGTCCAATTTGAAATTTTTAAAATTTTCAAAAATTCAATGTTAAAGAAAACACATGATGTATAAAACCTGTTTCCTACAAGATTTGCAATCATTTAGAAAACAGATTTCCCGGTCCTGGCATTGATATGGGTACATATGGATTTTTAGCTGAATATTCCCAAATGGATCGCCTGTCCAATTTGCAATTTTTATTTTTTTCCAAAAGTTCAATGTTGAAGAAAACATATGATGTATAAAACATGTTCCCTACAACATTTGCAATCATTTAAAAGACAGATTTCCCTGTCTTGGCATTGAAATGGGTACATATGGATTTTTAGCTGAATATTCCCAAATGGATCGCCTGTCCAATTTGCAATTTCTAAATTTTTCAAAAAATTCAATGTTGAAGAAAACATATGATGTATAAAACATGTTCCCTACAACATTTGCAATCATTTAAAAGACAGATTTCCCTGTCTTGGCATTGAAATGGGTACATATGGATTTTTAGCTGAATATTCCCAAATGGATCGCCTGTCCAATTTGCAATTTTAAAATTTTTCTAAAAATTCAATGTTGAAGAAAACATATGATGTATAAAACATGTCCCTACAACATTTGCAATCATTTAGAAGACAGATTTCCCTGCCTTGGCATTGAAATGGGTACATATGGATTTTAGCTGAATATTCCCAAATGGATCGCCTGTCCAATTTGCAATTTTTTAATTTGTCAAAAAATTCAATGTTGAAGAAAACATATGATGTATAAAACCTGTTTCCTATAACATTTGCAATCATTTTAAAGACAGATTTCCCTGTCTTGGCATTGAAATGGGTACATATGGATTTTTAGCTGAATATTCCCAAATGGATCACCTGTCCAATTTGAAATTTTTAAAATTTTCCAAAAGTTCAATGTAGAAGAATATAAATGTAGTATAAAACCTGTTCCCCACAATATTGAAGTCACTTAGAAGATAGAACTCCCTGTCTTTGCATTGAAATGGGTACATACTGATTTTTTACTGATCATCCCAAATGGATCGCCTGTCCAATTTGAAATTTTTAAAATTTTCAAAAATTCAATGTTAAAGAAAACACATGATGTATAAAACCTGTTTCCTACAACATTTGCAATCATTTAGAAGACAGATTTCCCTGTCTTGGCATTGATATGGGTACATATGAATTTTTAGCTGAATATTCCCAAATGGATCGCCTGTCCAATTTGCAATTTTTAAAATTTTCCAAAACGTTCAATGTTGAAGAATATAAATGTAGTATAAAACCTGTTCCCCACAACATTGAAGTCATTTAGAAGATAGAATTCCCTGTCTTTGCATTGAAATGGGTACATACGGATTTTTTACTGAATATTCCCAAATGGATCGCCTTTCCAATTTGAAATTTTTAAAATTTTAAAAAAATTCAAAGTTTAGGAAAACACATGATGTATAAAACCTGTTTCCTACAACATTTGCAATCATTTAGAAAACAGATTTCCCTGTCTTGGCATTGATATGGGTACATATGGATTTTTAGCTGAATATTCCCAAATGGATCGCCTGTCCAATTTGCAATTTTTAAAATTTTCCAAAACGTTCAATGTTGAAGAATATAAATGTAGTATAAAACCTGTTCCCCACAACATTGAAGTCATTTAGAAGACAGATTTCCCTGTCTTGGCATTGAAATGAGTACATACAGATTTTTTGCTGAATATTCCCAAATGGATCGCCTTTCCAATTTGAAATTTTTAAAATTTTCAAAAATTCAAAGTTTAGGAAAACACATGATGTATAAAACCTGTTTCCTACAACATTTGCAATCATTTAGAAAACAGATTTCCCTGTCTTGGCATTGATATGGGTACATATGGATTTTTAGCTGAATATTCCCAAATGGATCGCCTGTCCAATTTGCAATTTTTAATTTTTTCCAAAAATTCAATGTTGAAGAAAACATATGATGTATAAAACATGTTCCCTACAACATTTGCAATCATTTAAAAGACAGATTTCCCTGTCTTGGCATTGAAATGGGTACATATGGATTTTTAGCTGAATATTCCCAAATGGATCGCCTGTCCAATTTGAAATTTTTAAAATTTTCCAAAAGTTCAATGTAGAAGAATATAAATGTAGTATAAAACCTGTTCCCCACAACATTGAAGTCATTTAGAAGATAGAACTCCCTGTCTTTGCATTGAAATGGGTACATATGGATTTTTTTACTGAATATTCCCAAATGGATCGCCTTTCCAATTTGAAATTTTTAAAATTTTCAAAAATTCAATGTTAAAGTAAAAACATGATGTATAAAACCTGTTTCCTACAACATTTGCAATCATTTAGAAGACAGATTTCCCTGTCTTGGCATTGATATGGGTACATATGGGTTTTCAGCTGAATATTCCCAAATGGATCGCCTGTCCAATTTGCAATTTTTAAATTTTCCAAAACGTTCAATGTTGAAGAAATTATATGATGTATAAAACATGTTCCCTACAACATTTGCAATCATTTAAAAGACAGATTTCCCTGTCTTGGCATTGAAATGGGTACATATGGATTTTTAGCTGAATTTCCCAAATGGATCGCCTGTCCAATTTGAAATTTTTAAAATTTTCCTAAAGTTCAATGTAGAAGAATATAAATGTAGTATAAAACCTGTTGCCCACAACATTAAAGTCATTTAGAAGATAGAACTCCCTGTCTTTGCATTGAAATGGGTACATACAGATTTTTTTACTGAATATTCCTAAATGGATCGCCTGTCCAATTTGAAATTTTTAAAATTTTCAAAAATTCAATGTTAAAGAAAAAACAAGATGTATAAAACCTGTTTCCTACAACATTTGCAATCATTTAGAAGACAGATTTCCCTGTCTTGGCATTGATATGGGTACATATGGATTTTAGCTGAATATTCCCAAATGGATCGCCTGTCCAATTTGCAATTTTTATTTTTTTCCAAAAATTCAATGTTGAAGAAAACATATGATGTATAAAACATGTTCCCTACAACATTTGCAATCATTTAAAAGACAGATTTCCCTGTCTTGGCATTGAAATGGGTACATATGGATTTTTAGCTGAATATTCCCAAATGGATCGCCTGTCCAATTTGTAATTTTTAAATTTTTCAAAAAATTCAATGTTGAAGAAAACATATGGTGTATAAAACATGTCCCTACAAGATTTGCAATCATTTAGAAAACAGATTTCCCTGTCTTGGCATTGAAATGGGTACATATGGATTTTTAGCTGAATATTCCGAAATGAATCGCCTGTCCAATTTGCAATTTTTAATTTTTTCCAAAAATTCAATTGTGAAGAAAACATATGATGTATAAAACATGTTCCCTACGACATTTGCAATCATTTAGAAGACAGATTTCCCTGTCTTGGCATTGAAATGGGTACATATGGATTTTTAGCTCAATATTCCCAAATGGATCGCCTGTCCAATTTGAAATTTTTAAAATTTTCCAAAAGTTCAATGTAGAAGAATATAAATGTAGTATAAAACCTGTTCCCCACAATATTGAAATCATTTAGAAGATAGAACTCCCTGTCTTTGCATTGAAATGGGTACATACGGATTTTTTACTGAATATTCCCAAATGGATCGCCTTTCCAATTTGAAATTTTTAAAATTTTCAAAAATTCAATGTTAAAGAAAACACATGATGTATAAAACCTGTTTCCTACAATATTTGCAATCATTTAAAAGACAGATTTCCCTGTCTTGGCATTGAAATGGGTACATATGGATTTTTAGCTGAATATTCCCAAATGGACCGCCTGTCCAATTTGCAATTTTTAATTTTTTCCAAAAATTCAATGTTGAAGAAAAAATATGATGTATAAAACATGTTCCCTACAACATTTGCAATCATTTAAAAGACAGATTTCCCTGTCTTGGCATTAAAATGGGTCCATATGGATTTTTAGCTGAATATTCCCAAATGGATGGCCTGTCCAATTTGCAATTTTTAAATTTTTTAAAAAATTCATTGTTGAAGAATATAAAGGTAGTATAAAACCTGGTCCCAACAACATTGAAGTCATTTAGAAGATAGAACTCCCTGTCTTGGCATTGATATGGGTACATACAATTTTTTTGACTGAATATTCCCAAATGGATCGCCTGTCCAATTTGCAATTTTTAAATTTTCAAAAAATTCAATGTTGAAGAAAACACATGATGTACAAAACATGTTCCTACAACATTTGGAATCATTTAGAAGACAGATTTCCTTGTCTTGCCATTGAGATGGGTACATATGGATTTTTTACTGAATAATCCCAAATGGATCGCCTGTCCAATTTGCAATAATCAAAATTTTCAAAAATTCAATGTTGAAGAAAACACGATGTATAAAACATGTTCCCTACAACATTTGCAATCATTTAGAAGACAGATTTCCCTGTCTTGGCATTGAAATGAGTACATACAGATTTTTTGCTGAATATTCCCAAATTTATCAAAAATTCAATGTGGAAGATGTAATAAACTTATACAGTACAACTTTTCCAGTTAGTTAGAAACCAGATTCTTCTATTTTGGTAGTTAATTGGCTTTATGGATCGCCTGTCCATTTTTAGCGCACCTTTACAAAGCAAAGGAGAGCTTATGGAAAACCCCCGGCATCATAGTCCAAGTATGCATCAGCGTTCGTGTCCGCATCCGGGAGCAGTTTAACCTATATTAACCATTTGCTTGTGGGTCCTTTTCTCACAAAGTATAAGGGCTAGAGTAATGAAACTTGGTACACACTTACATCAGAACATGATCACCTGAATGTATGCACCATATAGGACCCTGACCTATTGGTCATGGTCTACTGAAAATTTAGGTTAATCTGATTTAACCATTTGCGTTAAGGTCTTTTTGTCATAAAGTATAAGGGCTAGAATAATGAAAACTTCATACAGACTTACATCAGCACATGACCACCTGAATATATGCAAGATGTATGACCTTGAACTACTGGTCATGGTCTGGTGATTTTGAAAAAAAATTAGGTTAATGTATGTTAAGCACATGTGTTCAAGCCATGGGATATTCAGCAACAGCAGTGGTTGATTAAAAAAAGAAGACAGTTGGCTGCAAATACTTTATTGAACTTATATATATATATATTTATAAACTATATCACAAACATAAAAGCAGATCTTGTACAACCAGTGCAAAATTACGGAATAACTGTACTAAAAATTGTCATTATGGGAGGTAAAGTGTAGGAATTATGCTTGGAAATTGCATTTTATGGTGAGGCATAATAGAAGCCATAAAACACAATATGCTGCCATGTCTCATAAAATGACAAATTATTACCATTGTAAAATAATCGAAGTTTTACCTGGCCTAGCATACTATTTGCATACACAGCAAGTATCATCAGCAGTGTTAAAAGCAACTTTTCACAGCATCAGGCTTCAGGCAAAGGAGAAACCACAAAAGGTTTCCTTGGCTGACAAATGCTGAACACTGGTATCTTGTATAAAATGAGACTCCACTGAGGCTCTGCTGACCAAAGTCCAAATCCCAAGCATCTGTGACAGACTACACAACAGAATTTTTTGTTTTACTTAAAAGTTCGCACAACCAACATACAAAGTATTTGCTATGGAAAGTAATCAATGCTGAGACTTGTCATTCATAACCACCAACAGATTATGAGTTACACATCTACCAACATGAAGAAATTTCACTAGAAACCAACATTCTGAACTGGACAAACTGTACAATCAACTGATAACTAAAGACTAATTATAAATTACTAGAGAAAATGGCAATGTCAAAATTCTCTCCCTGTCAAAACAAAACATATTTACATGATTTTAACGTGGTGATAAACACTGATTTGTGGTGAATAAAAAAAACCTGCATACAAAGCTGAAAATACAACTTATCTTCTCACAGATAGCAAGTGCCGTATGTTTGCAAATATCTAAAAATAGAAAATGCATTTAGGTCTGAAGATACTTCAATGTATCAATTCCTTATTCCAATTCCTTCTCAATTTAGGAGCAGATAAAAAAAGGAAGTAGCCTGTGGCCAACATTATTAAAACACTAGGATTTCTACTTCTTCAAAATGAATAATATCACTTACTCATCTCTCTTGGTCACAGTGATGTAAAATATCTTACTGTTTGTGTTATATAGGTATCCTTGTCTAACCTATATTAATTATTGCAACCAGTATACGTTCACCATATACATGTACATGGTCCAACATTTAAGAAAAGGCTAATGTGTTTGTCTTTCTACCTTACTTATTAAGAAAGAAATGGAACAAATAATTGCTGGGATGTTCTTCTCAATATATTGATGTACCATCAGACCTCAATGCATTATCGATAACATAACAGACAGACGAAGTAATACAGAGCCTGCCTATCCTATAAGCTCCACTGGAGCAGCTGGCTCAGGTGTGCTAAATAAACCCTGATATCCAAAATTAAAAACTACAACCATTCCACTAGACCTTCACTGTTTAAATATAGCTACACAACCCTTTATTCAAAACTGGTATGGAGAGCAGAAAATGGCTTTAAAGCATGCATTTTTCTAGGAATTTCTCATTTAGTTATTTCTCTTTGTTTGCCTAATGGACAGTTTTGTTTAAAATATTCAGCCTTACACTATGGCGCTAAACACTATACATAAATATTTACATCTTCCATGAAAGACTTTGGATGACACAAATTTAGATGTGGAAATAAAATACTCTTTATAGTTCACAAAACAGATTCTGGTTTTGACTAATTTTATACATAGACTAAACTGACAAGAAAAATATGTTCACTAGATACAATATTTTACACAACTTTTACTGAACTGACTAGAAAAAGTTCAATATATACATGATCTTACACTAACTATATTTTGCATCATATAGTAAGTAATAACCACAGTATAATACAACTTTGCAGAAGCTCTAAGAAATTTATGGATGTTGAAAGGGTATAGGTATTCAGTGGATCTACGTTTCCTCGAACAATCATTCAGTCAAAATGTTTTTTTGGCCAACAAACTACTTTCTAAGGGTAAATTTTTACTGACTGTAACCGTTATCATATTGAATTACGTTTATGTATAAGTGAAGCAGGTGTGTTTTTGTGGCAGGTAAGTTCAACAACAAGTCATTAGGCCCTGAATCTAGAGTCGTTATTCAAATGAGCTCTTGACAGTACGAATACCAGATGCCGTGTGCCAAGTTATCAGCCATTTGGTTCAAGAATTTTTTTTTGTACCATTCACATGATGGCCATCTTGGTCATGTTACCACAAGCATTTAAAAACAAGAGGCCCACAGGCCACAAAGCTCACCAGATCTCTAGCTCAAAATTGCTATCAAATTTGTATAGGCTCAAAATTGCTGCCAATTGCTACAAGCTAATACAAAATATAGAACTACAAAGTCTCAGTCTGACAGTCTGTTGAGTTGATAACAAAATGTATAACTATTTTCCATATACTGATTGCAGTAAATGCATTTTTTTAATTTTCCCCATTGCACCCTAAGTTGCCATAGCAACCAAACTAAAGAGCTGATTTCATAAAAAAAAAACATAAATTTTCAATCATCCTGCCAAGTATTTTTTTTCCATTTTTTTGCATTTTGGTTTCCATGGCAACCAATAAAAGGAGCAGTGGGCAAAAAAACACATAGCTGATAAGAGACTTCTCAAGGAACAATCTATAAAAGTTTTGTCAACATATATGCAATGGCTTGGCAGTAAATGCCATTTTTCAATTTTCCCCATTATAAGCCAATGCAACTCTAAGTTAATATAGCAACCAAACTAAAGGGCCTTTTTTCATAAAAAACATAAACTTTCAATCCCCCAGCCCAAGGATGCCACAGATGAAATCTGGGCCTTATTGGCCTAGTGGCTTAAGAGAAAATAATTTTTGAAGTATGTTTTTCAATTTTTTTAATATTTGGGTTTCCATGGCAACCAATAAAAGGAGCAGTGGGCCAAAAACATATAGCTGATAGAAGACATCTCAAGGAACATTTCTATAAAAGTTTTATCAAATATCTGCAATGGCTTGGCAGAAAATGCCATTTTTCAATTTTCCCCATTATAAGTCAATGGGAACTCTAAGTTGCCATAGCAACAACACAAAAGGGCATATGATCATAAAAAAACACAAACTTTCAATCCCCCAGCCCAAGGATGCCACAGATGAAATCTGGGCCTTATTGGCCCAGTGGCTTCAGAGGAGATAATTTTTTAAGTATTTTTTCCATTTTCTTGCATTTCGGTTTCCATGGCAACCAATAAAAGGAACAGTGGGCCAAAAACATAAAGCTGTTAGAAGACATCTCAAGAAACATTTCTATAAAAGTTTTATCAATATATCTGCAATGGCTAGGCAGAAAATGCCATTTTTCAATTTTCCCCATTGTAAGTCCATGGGAACTCTAAGTTGCCATAGCAACCAAACTAAACGGCCAATTTTCATAAAAAACACAAACTTTCAATCCCCCATCCCAAGGATGCCACAGATGAAATTTGGGCCCAACAGGCCAGGTGGCTTCAGAGGAGATGTTGTTTAAAAGTGTTGACAGACGACGACGACAGACCACTGCCTATCCTATAAGCTCCCCCGGAGCCTTCGGCTCTGGTGAGCTAAAAACTACTGATCCCCTGACTCATGAAGGCTCCATATTAAACTTGGCTTCATGGCTTAAGATAAGCATGGCCTTTGTGTAAAAAGTTCAACCTAGGGTTACAGTCAAAGTTAAATGATGCTGTATACTAATCTCTACTTGATCAGAAGGCAAAATTAGGCCTAGGTTTCAGGGTGAAATGTACTGTTTGTCAGTGAAATAGTCTTCAAATAGTATTTTTGACCAAATATTAGGTACTGGTTTTCAAACGCAGTTACATCACCGAATTCCCCTTATCACGGTGAGATTTGATATATTCATGATGATATATACATAAACAAGCGATGGAATGCTATGCCTTGCCTGTAAGCACACTGACCAAACAGAGCTTAACCAGTCAAGTTGTGGAATGGGCAACAATTCCTCACCTGAGTTCTAGATGCATAATGCCCACAACAAGGTAAACATTATGGGCTATTTAAGTGCATAAGGGCAAGTAACTCTAAGGCAAATTGTACAATATTGCCAAATTTCATACCGGTCTGAAGTTTTATTCCTGTCCTGTATATTGCCAAGTTTGATGAAGCTTCTATGGAATAAATGCAGGATATATGCAGGAGACCATAGACCATGGCTACATATTAAATATTTATGCTCTGGGCATTTCGGTTTCAGAGAAGATTTTTTACGTTGTTAGCTATATAGCTCTATATCAATAAATAACCCCTAGGTGTGGCCAGTTTGGACCCCAGGGGTCATGGTTGGCAGGATTTATGTAGGACACCAGTGAACAGTGCTACATACAAAACATCTTAGCTCTGAGCCTCATCGTCTCAGAGGAGGTTTTTGAAATTTTTTTTTAACTGTATAGCTCTATATATACAAATGACCCCCAGGGGTGAGACCAGTTTTAACTCAGAGGCTTGACTGGCAAGATTTATGTAGGGGATTACCAATCATTGCTATGTACTGCATATATAAGCTCTGGGCCTCTTCAGAGAAGATTTTATCAGTTTTTCCCATTTCAAGTCTATGGGAGCTATATGTTGCCATAATAACCAGAGTTCCAATCTGATCTGCCCTCAAACATTAGGTAGTCAATGCCCTACTCCAACAATGCTACACGTAAACTTTGATCAAGACTGGCCTGCTGGTTTTAGGAGATATTAGAGTTTAAAAGTGTTGACAATGACAGGCTAAGGACCAAGGCTATACTATAGGCTCCCCTTGACGCGTGAGCTAAAACTTGATGCAAAGTTAACGCGGCCAACTCTGATATCAGAAAAGTAATACCTACATCTTGTTTCTGCTTGTAGCAGTTCAGACAGTAACCACATTCACAAGAAAAGTAGATATTCAGTGTTGCTAACTAATTTTATAACATAGACATAGTTGGAAAAAGATGAACCCTAAAACATTTACAAGAGTGTGGCTTTCAGTACCCAAGAAAGCTGTGTTTTCATATATATGCATTTCGGCAAAACCAAACCATTCCTTAAAAGGAATTTTCAGTGGAAAATTATTATCAAGGGAAGTCACTATTTTCCAGCTAAGACATGAATCAAAATATCTCATATACATTCAGTCAAAAGCAATTATTATACAAGACAAAGTGCACCTCATGGGAGCCTAATTCTCACAATCACTGGACCATAAGATGTAGGTTACAGTAACCTATAAATAATATGAGGTCATTCGCAATGTCAGTATTCCATTATGTCACGTATCATGCTAATCCATCCATCATTGGAAATACATGTATAAGGCAAAATCACAAGACCATGACTAAAGGTCAAGGGCACAGGAGTCAGCATGGATGCTCTGCAGCTGCTGCATTTATACTGATATGCTATTTAACCAAGTATCAACTCTCTTGGCTCAAAGGTATCTTCAAAACTAAACATTTTGCCCTAAAAACAGTGCCAAACAGCAAAGTCAGCCAACTGTGACATGTAGGTCAAGGACATGCAATTGTGTTGGTTGGTTCTCTTAAGTTTACCAGCCCTCTGAAACAGTATTTCAGTCTATATCGGGTTATTTCCCAGAGAGGGGGAGATAAAAATGAAAAAAAAAATGACACTAGAAAAAAATATCCAATCACTATACAATTGTATGCTGCAGCTGCTGCAGTCATATTGATGTATATACGAGCCGCAACGTGACATAACCAATGAAGTTCCTTGTGCGCGTAGTGAAGACTCAGATCAGCCTGGGCATCCACCCAGTCTGATCAGAGTCTTTACATTGTGCTTAACCGGTTGCTAAGGGTCTGAGCAAGCTTCATGCGAACAGAAAAGACTCTGATCAGACTGGGTGAATGCCCAGGCTGATCTGAGTCTTTGCTGGGTGCAAGTCACTTTGTTGGTTTTGACGTGTCGCAGCTCATATGTACATGCTGTCCATAACTGATTGTAAATTGGTTTAGAATTTGAATTACTTGCATCTCCCTTCCTGCATAAACTCATTGCTGGGTTAGAATTTTCTCTTTTGATACATTTCTAATACTTAGTTGTACAGTGTATAGTTTAAGAAAGACTTGATGCAAGGGCTGTACAAACGTTTGAATGTAAAATTACTGAACCATCAAAATATACATGTTTTATTATTAGGGTATAAACTTTCAGGGCATTAATTTATCCCTGTATCTTAATCCAGTATTCCTGCTGGCAGCACTGACCCAGCCTTATCATTCGATTAACCTAGACATGATTCTTGTCAATTTTCAACAGATTCCATCAAGGATATTGGAAAAATAACATTAACATAAATGTTTGTAACACTGACCTTAGGTCAGCAGTAGCATATAGATCATTATGGACAGACAGATAGAGGAACAGAGAAAAACTGAATATCCCTAGATATACTTCATATATCAAGGGTATAATTAGCACCTTATGAAAGCAGTGTAATCAAGTAGCACATCAGAATTAATATGAAAAATATTTTCTGTTAAACAACACAAGCACTACAATATTAAAAACATATCTAATATTAAAATGTTCTTAGCAGCACTACATTTTCATACCTAATCTCCTATTCACAGCACAGGTATAATCTACAATATTGTGTGTATGACAAGTTGAAGTTGTACATGTCCAGTGTGTTCAAAGCACTATTAGCATAGTGAGGTTGTTAGTCAAGGAATTGACAAGGCTTCTAGTACAATAAAACACATGTGCTGATATTATTGCTGAAAAAAAATGTGAGCTTTTGCAGTGCAAAAGTTCTTACATTTTTTTCCTTTTCAGCAAGGAAAAAAATGGCATGGTTTTTGTATCAGTGCATTCGAAAATGCAATTCCTTGTTAACTAACATCAGCTGTTCTGAGTATCTAGGTCCAGGACTTTTAAATTCAGTAGACTTTGAATATATAGGTCACAATATGATGCTAGCAGTCATTTGTTTTCATTGTGAGGTTACAAATGTCCAAGTCTTATTATTAGACTAGCTCTATTACATAATCCTATGTCTATTCCCAGCTGACATCTGATGGATCATGTACTCTGCTTCCACTTTATTCAGTCCCCACTGGATAATGAAGAGTCGAATAAGTAACTGAAAAAGGAGAAAGAAAAAACATACATTAAATAAACATACTGGACTGTCATCCCAAAAGACAAAATCAATATATAACAATAGTCAGATATAATAATTTGCTGTTGCTAAAAAGTTGCCTACAGGAATGTGAATGATCCTGAATATACAGCTTCTCTTTTTTTGCTTGCTTCAGTGTGCATCCAGCTGGGCCGCATAGTGCAATCGGTAGGGCACCCGACTCATAAGTTGGAGGTCCTGAGTTCGAAACCTGGTCTGACCACATACTTTTGTTTCTCTTTCCGCTGATTCAAGAAGGGTAGTTGTCAGTTGCTGGCCAAAGTATGTGCACTTAGTACTGGTTAACCACATAGGAGGTCTAAGCCTGTCCAGGAAAATTTGTGGTTAGGTTAACTGACCATCCCGACATGACCATAGCTGTTTACCGTGGATGTTAAGCATCAAATCAATCAATCAAATCAGTGTGCATCCTTGGTTCACTAACCTCTGCCAAAACACACAACAAGTACACAACAACAGCTGATACTGCTATAAATAACTCATGTGACTCCTCATGTTATGTTGGTCATAAAATTCATAACTCAAAGATCTTGTGACATGCACCAGGAAGCATGTTTTCACCAAAGCTCCGTTACAGCCTGTCTCTATACCACACCTACATGTATGTCATCTATATTTCATTACAAATGGAATGCTAGTTTTTCATTAATGCTTGCCTGTGTGACTTTACCATCATGCAGTTTTCTCAAACACGGATATGTTGAAGAATTTACAATTTATATTAACAGATGATTTTTACAGAGATTATGTTTTCTTTTTATCAAAATGAGAGCTGAATCAACTGTAGCCTAAATCAGTAAAAATAACTGGAATTTCCTTGGCATCAGTTTTATAGTATGACACTAAGAAGTAACATTGACTGTTACTTTCTGTATATAAGATGGTGATGGACAATATGAAAGGTGAATCCATCCTTGTAGTTGCTACAGTATTAACACACAGCTTTTTCATCATCACCTATCAACCATAACTTGACTTAAAGTATATTATTACCTCTGGAAATAAAATCAAATCCACCGTGCGTGGGCTTACAGGTCCAGGCATCTGCTGTTGGATGAATTGCCTCAGCTTTTGTGTCTGAAAGAAAGGGCCCAAAAGAGATGTTATTCTCATCTAACTCCAGCATGCAAATACTAAAGAAACTAAACATGTCATAGTATCACCGACCTTACTGTGCTACTGGGACTTTCATAGCCTTGCACAGAACCAGCATCCCAACTTCAATCACTAGAATGTGAAAGCACCAATCCAAGTGGGGCAATATCTGCAAATATGCCCCTACAGCACCAGCCAATACCCTGTGGCAAAACTATAGCCCTTACATACTGCCTCACACAGGTGCTAATGTGGGCATAAGAAAAATCATCAAAGGGACTCCAAAATTATGTAAAAGGGACCAATCATTCTCATACTCAACCCACAGGAGAAGTAGAATCAGATAACTTTCAGAATAGTGTTTCACTGTCAGATCCTGTACCATGCTTTAGATTGCCCTGTTTTGTAACTATGTAGCTTGCACTTAATAAAATATTGTCTAAAACCAACCCACAGTCTCAACCTAATACACATTGCAATAAAGTTTCAACAACATATTCCAAATGATAACCAAGAAATGGTGCTTACAAAATAGTATAGAAAATAATCACCTCTGAAAGTAAGGGCGAACAAGCATTCTTACACAATACACACTATCTCAACCTCATCTACATTTATTTTAAGCTCCATCAAGGTATTCAAAAGGGTAACCTAGTTATTGCTGCCCAAGAACAGCCGTAAAAAAACTAATCAAAGGGACATAACTTCAAACCAAAGAAGGGCAGCAATCATGCTTATTTTAAGACATACTGCATCAACCTAATACATATTGCTAAATATTTCATCAAGATATTCTTAGCAGTTACCTGGCTATGGACACCACTGATATAGCCTAAAAAATTAATCAAAGGTGAGTGAGTGACCAATGTTCCATTCCCACCCTGCAAAGAAAGTGTGTGATATCAGAGAAAAGTTTGAATTTTTCTATATTCAAGTATACTGTGTTATACTGAAATGGACATTGTTAAATGAAGTATAATATGCGATGTATTTATGAACATCTTTTAAAACTACATGTTGCCAAGCAACTTTGGGTGATTTCGTTTCTACAGCTCTAGATATGTCTTCATTGCATTTGGGTTCTAACTCAGCTCTATGCCATGACATTGGATGGCCTGTTTTGCATACATGAATAGATCAATTAAATGGAGTTTTCTGTTTTCACTTCTTTTGGTGGATTCCTTGCTTTCAAAGGATTTCACTATTCAGAAATTCATTTATCTTCACAGCAGCTGGTGTTGTGCTGTGTGCCAGCAGTAAAACATCTCCATATACATCATCATAAAGCAGATTATGTTTGCTGGTCCTTTGGAATCAATCCTTGAGATCATTTACAGTCATTTTTAAAACAGAGTCCTATTTTTGTATTTAAGCTGCTGCTATTGGGCATGGCTGGTGTTGCACATTACATTAAAGGCCAAGAACAGACTCAATTAAACTGTGTCTGCTATTTTCATTTCTTTTTTAACATTCCCTTTTTCCAAAGGATCTACCTATTCAGAACTGGTTTCTTCATGGCGGCACTTGGCATTGGGCCACCCTGCCCTGACACTACACTTACATCAATCAAGTGCCACAACTATGTCAAAAGTGAAATATAATTTTAATCAGTATTGATGGATGAACATCATGACTGAATTAATGCTGAAAAAAATGATCAAAGTTCCATCTGTTAAATCACGATATTAAGCATTACAATACAAAAACATGACTTGTCCAAGATCCTGTCATACTTAATATTTGTTTGGAATTATATCAAAACCAATCTTAACATACCGTTTTATATACATCAAGGGCTGCAACTCTGTTGGTAATTTTGGTAGGGATGTAATTGGTCAAAAATAGATCATATATATATATCAATCCATAATGATTTATTGAAATTCCTCCATTCATTCTGTAGATATTGACCAAAAATGTAAAAAGAGCTGTAACCCTATTGTTTCTAAATGAAACTAGAAATATGTTTTGACCAAAAAAGATGCCCCCGCCCCCCCGCCCCCCAACCTGAACTTTTCCAGCAGTATCATTTTCCCTAAATGCTGCCAAGACCCCTGTGACCTAGAAATAGGGTCAAGGTCACAAAAATTTAATTAGTTCTTATCCACCTCTTGATTATGCACTTGTCTGGCCAACTGGTTAACTGTGAGTAATACAAAAGCTGTGGGTTAGAGTTCTGGCCAGATCTGATTCTTATATGGTCCCAGGTATTATATCTTTATTACCTCACTGGCTCCATATGACTGAAACAGGGGCAGGATGGGTAGGGTGCCGTTCTAGACCTCTATAGGGGGAAACACTTATGTCTCTGTTTGAAATCCATCTATCCCTTCTAGACATATGGTGCAGAAAAAATGTTTTACAACATACTTTGACCTTCTACAACCTTGAAAAAGAGGTCAAGGTCATCCAAATTTAATCACTTCTTTCACATCTCCCATCGACGTATCTGTTACAATTTAGTATAAATCCGTCCATCCAGCCATTCAGAGATATGGTGCAGATAAGCCATTTTTCTACATTCTTTGACATCCTGTGACCTTGAAAATAGGGTCAAGGTCACCAAAATGTAATCAGTTCTTTTGCATTTCAATATTATATATCTGTGCAAGTTTGATTCAAATCCATCCATCCATCCGTTCAGAAAATATGGTGCAGACAAAGCATTTGTCAACACTCTTTGTCCTCCAGTGATCTTGAAAATTGGGTCAAGTTCACCAAAATCTAACAGTTCGTTGCCATCACCAATGACATTAACTGTGCCAGTTTGTTAAAAATGCATCAATTTCTTCAGGAGATACGGTGTGGACAAGCTATTTTTTATCATTCTTTGACCTCCTGTGACCTTGAAAATATGGTCAAGGTCACCAAAATCTGACCAATTCAACCCCCTCCCCCCAAACACACCCAGTGATGTATCTGTGCAAGTTTGGTCAAACCCATGCATCCCTTCAGGAGATAGAGTGCAGAGACAAGAAGCTATGCTGATGCCGATGCAGACGGGATCCAAGCCAAACACAATATGTCCCCCCTCCATGGTAGGGGGACATAATTAGCCCACTTGATATCCCATACTACTCCTCCCTGAGGAGTCTACCGGGTATGTCCATACCAAGATTGAAGACAACTGGTTACAAGGCTTGAAGCTACACAAGTCAGACGATGGAAATGAAATGATGACTGACGGACAGACCAGCCAGACTATAAAAACTTTGTAGAGAATAAACATAATGCTCCCACTTTTCGTAAGGCTGGACATAAAAGGTCATAACACTGTCAAAGCTACAAACAGTCTCTGTGCTCAGTTTTAAAGATAGGGAGGAAACACAAAAAATCATTATAAAAGGAGAGCTTAAAGTGTAGGTCAAGGTTGAAAGTAACTACTGTAACAGCAGCTCTCAAGAACATTCTAAGAAAAAACTTTCTCCACCAAAAAAGAAGTTAACTTACTTTTGTTGCAGGAACAGTCAGGACAGTTTCATGTTCCAAATTGCCCACAGCTGGTATTGTACACCACGAGTACTTTTTCTCCTTTGTAACCTGAAAAATATGCATAAACAGTAACAAACTAGTCTGATGATCAGTCCATACACAGGCAATGTGGCCATTTTTTACTCAACAGTTTTAGCTCTGACAGGTTCTTCAACAATTTATCAAAGCCAACTCTGGTACCATAAGAGTAGCATAATGAAATTGTGTATGTAAGAAACAGATGGTGCCTATCAAAAGGCAGTGTAAACCATTTACCGCATCCCCCACCCCTGCTTATCAAGAGGCAGGGCTACAACATAAACCTCCCCTTCACCACCACCTCTGCAGTGCCTATCAACAGGCAGAGTACATCATTAACCCCCACCCCACCCCTGCAGTGTCTATCAAGAGGCAGTGTACATCATTAACCCCCACCCCACCCCAGCTCCACTCCTGCAGTGCTTATCAAGAAGCAGTGTACATCATTCCAACCCCCCCCCCCCCCCCAACACTCCATCCCAACCCCTGCAGTGCCATTCAAGAGGCATAAAAAATCATTAACCCCCCACCACATCCCAGCTCAACTCCTGCAGTGCCTATCAAGTGGCAGTGTATATCATTCACCCCCACCCCCAACACAGCCCCCAACCCCTGCAGTGCCGTTAAAGACACTGTATATCATTAAACCATCTTTAATCATTAAATACACTATTTCAATTGGATGTCTTGCTCTCAAAAGCCTTGTGTATGTCCACATCACAAAACAAGAGGGCCACATGATCCCTAGTCGCTCATGTGAGTAAAAGAGGTCAAAACTAAACCTAGGGTCACCATTTAAACAAACCTGGTAATAAATGAATCCCACATGGTTTACATTATATATCAGTGGTATGGTCCATTTCCTTCTAGAAAAAAGGATTTTTAGAAGTTGTTCCCATGTACAGGCATGACAGCTATTCATGTATTTGTCATGTGACAACAACTATTTATGCAAACATTTAATGCCCCAACACCTGGATGCTGCATAATCTATGTTGCTTAAATTTTCACTTTGAAGGAGACGTCTGATGCTGTTGTAATACCAGTATAGCTTACACAAAAAGCTTGGTGAATTAAGAACCTTGGTGCAGTGGTTTTGGAGAAAAAGTGAACAGATCTTAACTCTCAGGTTGGGGTAATTGTGGAAGGATGGACAAACAGATGACAGACAGACAGAAAAGTGAACTCCTTAATCAGATCTTGCTAAGGCAGGTGCTATAAAAAGCTTCATGTACACAATTAGCTGACTATATATGCCAACTTTTCTACCACAACGATCTATTATACCATCTGTTATTTCCAAGACATCTTATGTTATATAGCATTTACCTATATAAAAACATCAGGAAACAGAATTTGACGTTGCTGTAAAAAAAGGTCTAATTCAACCCAAGGTCATCATTTGAATAGTCTTGGTAGAGCTCTTGTACTCACTGTTACAAACTAAGTTTAAAAGGCCACCAGCCTATTGGTTATGCAGAACAATCTGAAAAGGTTTTTAAATATATTCTTATTATTTCTATTATTATGTGAATGTTTGCTAAACAAACTGTAAGGATTTTTGTGTTGCTTCCAATTTAATCAACTTGGCTTAGATACTACCGGTACGTCACATGACACTGTCTTTTATAAACACTGCTACACTCTGTTTGCCTCTCCTGTTTACTGTTACCTTTTACATACCTTGTTATTACTAATATGATGGATTTGCTTAGATATTGCATGTAAGGTGAAGGGAATGAATGTTTTACTCAACAGCAGTTTCTACTCCCATATCATAAGTTAGTGGCATTTAATTTGCCAATTTTTGTCATATCCAGCAAAAATTGCAAAAATAAATTGACCACTAAGAAACCTAAGTGTTTTACAGTACTAGAGTCCTTAATGTAGACTGATAATTAGTCTCATATTCAGCAATATCCCGTTTCAAGGCTAGCTGAATTCAAGCCAATCTAAAGCTGGAGCTTGAGAAAGATTGCAAATATTCAGAAAAGTGAAATATTCTTGAAGTAGGAGACTTGTATAAGTCTATCCTTAATGCTACATGTCAAGTTTCAAGGCAATCAGTCAAGTATACTGAATAAGAGTTGTTTTTTGTAAGGTTTTTATCATATAAGCATGGTGGCCATCTTGGTCAAGTGACCTGGACCAAATAAACTTTCTTCTCCCGATTGGCTGAAGGCCGCGTATGAAATTTAATTGACATTGGCTCAGTAGTTTCACAGAAAAACTTCTTTATAAATAATGACAGATGCTGAACGCCAGACACCTACCATCCTATAACAGGGATCCCCACACCAGACCATTCAGGCATGTCACTTGCAACATGCCTTCCTCTTCAAATTACCTTTGCAACATGCCTGAATTTCCAATAAAAATTTATCAAAGTGCTATTAGTTTCATTTTTTAGCCAGTAAAGTGTTCTAAATGCATTGATGATCATCAATAAACTATTTATAATGTAAATTTAAGCTAGTTTTGACAAAACATTGCTATTTTAAGGATTTTAAAACTTGATCATGTCAATACATGTACATGTATCTGGTTTTTGTGCTAAAAGCGGCTGATTCGGGGGAGATTACTGCTATAAGCTTCCCTGGTGTAAGCAGGTGCATATTATGACTTTCTCCAAACACTATTATTTGGTCACAATCAGTAATTTTAAGTCACATGCACATCCTTCTTTACCCATAACATATAATAATGATAATAAAAAAATCCATCCGTTGTTGAAATATGAGTGACTTACAGGTAGGTCAAAGTTAACAAGAGCACCGCAAGAGGAGCAATATACGCCCATTTTTGACAGACGTTCAACCCTTGTCAGTATCTTGGACAGCTCTATTGAGCAACCATTCTAATATGACACACTTCATTTCAACTTTGTCTCAATTGCTGTAGTCTAAGTTTCATTAAGATATTCCAACTGTTATGATTCTCACAAGAATGGCCTTTAGAAAATAATCTTAAGGATCGTAAGGATGCAACTCCAAAAATAAGGAAAAGGAAGTAATTATTCTTATACAAGACACTCTATTTCAACCTACCGTAAAAATTCTAAGTATTAGGACACCAAAAATAATTACCATAATTGTCCTAAAATTGGAACAGTTTGGTTTTACAGTGCAGTAATGTGTCCAAAAAAATGCAAATGGAAAGGCAAATAGTGTAAACCCTGATCAGACTGCGCCTTGAGGAGCAGTTTGATCTGAGTTTGCGCTGTTTGCTCAGACCTAACTGTCCCAATATATAGAGTTTTTACGATAATACACATTACCATCAAGATATTCTATATCAAATGGCTACCTAAATCATGGCTTGCACATGAACAGCCTTAAATATTTTATCAAAGGGATTTGACTCCAAAAAAATAAGGAAGGGGGAGCAATAATTCTTATGAAAGACACACAGCCTCAGCCTAATACACATTGCTATAAATTTTCATCAAGATATTCCATAAGGTTGGCTACTTATGGCTTGAACAAACAAGAATTCCGCGGAACGCAATGTCGCACCTGATTTGCACCTTCACTTTAAGAACTTGATAAAAGTGTCATTTTGAAACATATTTGGTCAAAATCCATTCAGTAGTTTATGAGATATTATTGTTTTCATGTTTTTTGCTATTTTTAGTAACAGTGGATGGTTGCCATCTTGGACAATCAATTTGAAAAAATCATGAAACAGCTTCATGCAAGGATCATTTTGATACACATTTAGTCCAATTCCATTCAGGGCCTCTTGAGATACTGTCATTTTCATATTGTTCTATTTTTAGTAACAGTGGCTGGTGGCCATCTTGGATGGTCTCAATTCACGTAAATTTAAAAAAATTCCATTTAAAGACCATTCTGACTAAATTTGACCTAAATATCTGCAGGTATTTTTGAGATATTGGTGTTTGTGCAAACTCAGACTCGTAAACAGAAAGTAGGTCACTGTGACCTAATTCCGCTACAGATTTTTTTTCTTTTTGATAATTTTGAAAACCAAGGTCCCATTAATGCTCCATATAAAATTTCAGCCAAATATACCAAGTGGTTCTGGAGAAAAAAGTGATTTTATTGTTTATGCTATTTTTAGTAATAGCGGCCATCTTGGATTCTGGACCAAGCTGAATTTTGTCATTCAGAAGCCCTGCAGTCTGGTCATGCAGCATGTGAAATTTGAGAACCATGGGTGCAATGGTTTCAGAGAAAAAGTCATTTAAATGGACTTGAAATTTAGGGTCGACGTAAATGTGAACGGACGGACGGACGGACTGACGGACGGACGGAAAACCGGATGCCTATATCGCCCCTTGCTAAAGCAGGTGCGACAAAAACAGCCTATATCGCACCTTGCTAAAGCAGGTGCGACAAAAACAGCCTTAGAAATTATTCAAAGGGTGGTAACTCCAAAAATAAATAAGGGGAGGCAATCATTCTTTTATGCGACATACTGTGTCAACCTAATATAAATCACATTTAAGTTTCATTATAATAGTCCAAAGGGTCACTTAGTTATGAGGTGTACAAATATAGTCTAACAACATCATCGAAGGGATATAACTCAAAGAAACTAAGTAAAGGGGAGTAACCATTCTTGCATGAGACACCTTGTCTTAACCTCATATACATTGCTATAAAATGTAATCATGATATTCCAAAGAGTAACATAGTTATTGAACGTACAAGAATTGCCATAGACTGCCAGAGACATGTTTTTTCAAAGGGCTGTAACTCTGCTAAAAATCATTGGAGGGTAACCTCCAAACAATATGCCCTACTCCACAGCGTAGTGTTACTATTTACAAAGTTTCAGCATAATTAGATGGATACTGTCAGAGTTTTCCGAAACGAACATCCCCAAAAATCTAAGTAAAGGGCTGTAATGGCGCTCAAAATCATTGGACTGTATATCCGCAAAAAATATGCGCTGGTCCACCTCATAGTCTTACTATATACCAAGTTTCAGCTTGATAAGATGTAAACTGTAGGAGAACTGATTTGAAAACAAAAAGTTTAGAATGGATGGTTGGACAAACAGACATACAGATGGATGGACAGATGCCAGCGACATAACATAATACGTCCCGGTTTTTACACAAGCGTATAAAAAGGAACTTGAACCATACTTTGAAGTTTCGGCTATTCAAGCCTCATCAGTGATTCTGACAATATCTGGCAATGAAATTCATTCAAAGTATACTGTAATTTCTAAAGGTCCTTATGGCAGTTGATTCAATGACTGATTAGTATCAAGCCAGTCCTTATGATAGAAAAAAAAAACAATGGTCTAGAATAAGAATCTAGAGCATTCAATAAATTTTTTTGATTTCTTGGAATATATTAAATGATCTCAAAGGACGAAAACATGTATAATCAGCACTATGGATGATGTAATCTATTAGGCAAGCTAGATGTTGACTATACTCCACCAGTTGAGAGTGTACTATAAAGGGAGGGAATATGCTTTCTAACTGGGTTAGTTTTGACCCACATCACTGGTTTATACTTTTTTAGCACCAAAAATATGTAAAAAAAAAAAAAAAAAATTCAATATGAGCTTTTTATGGGGCACCTTTCCTTGAATGATCCAATTTTACGGAAAAGATTCTATCTTAACTTTTTCTTTTGTTTATGTCAATGAATAACACTAGATTACAGGCCAGCAATCACTTTCTTCTTGCAAAATATACACTCAGTGCTAATAATACCTTGTATTTCTCAATCTTTTTGATTTCCCAGTCTAGACATGTTAGTGACTATCATATTGTTTGTGGGGTTGGAGAGGGAAATGAAATCAAGAATTCCATAAAGTGTCTGAAAGAAAAGGCCCATCTTATCTGACTACTGATGACATGGTAATTAGTAACAATCAGTACAAGTATAAAGCATATTACATAATTTACATTTAGATGATCCCAGTTGCATATTCCTCTTTAAATACTTACACTACCCACTCCATTTTAACCAGATATTTCTTCTTTCTCATCTCCATACAATATACAATGGCATCTTTTATGTTTTGGGTAATTTCCCTCTTCTTCTCTTGAAAGCTATGTTTGTCTTGGGATCCATTTACCCTGAAAATTTCCCTGAAAATCACATATCATATTCAACTTTATTTCTGCACAGACCTTAACTAGCACAAGCTAAGGGCATTTGTAGTCGTCATGATTGAAAGCTCACATTTTGACAAGTTTATCCCTTGTTTGCTTGCGTACAAAATCTGAATCAAGTGAAGTTGTTGAATTGAAATCTTCGCCAAAGTGACGGGATTTGTTTATTTCAAGATGAATGTAGGAAAGTTCGGCCACGGACGTTTCTGCCTAGGACAGTTCGGCCATGGACATTACATTCACGGACGTTTCGGCCAAGTTAAAGAAAAGAGGAAATAAAACTATGCTATCTTTAACAATCAAAAGGACTTTGAAGGGGGGGGGGGGGGGGGGGGCACGGCACACATGACACAAAAATGTGTGGCTAGCTGGATGCAGAGTAACTCCAGCCTTTATCTCTTAAGGCCTAAAAAATGAGTGCACCGCAGATGATTTTGCATCATCCATATGTTTACATATCACAATACTAGAGACATCACATAACTGAAAAAGGCCAAAATGGCCCATGGGTGGAGATGGCAAATGTGTGGGTGGAGATGGCAAATGTGCCAGACTATGCTCAAAATAACCTTATAAATGTCTATGGGTCATAAACCTAAAAAAACACCTAACTCAAACGTCATATAGGGCCCTAGCTACAGTAACTGAAATAATTGTTCAAAGTGTTTTTGCTTTAATTTGCTCACAGTGACTTTAAAGATGTTTAAGGTCCATAAAATATTAAAACAACAATTACTAATCATTGGAGTTCATTATGACAGCCTTACCCATGTAACCACTAAATTCAATAATAAAAGGTAATTGCTATGATAATGGGGCTGAAACGTCTGACCCTGACATTTTCTGTGTCCTAGGCCGAAACGTCCGTGAATGAATATCCGAGCACCTTCCAAATTACATATAAATTTGTTCACTGGGTGTTTAGTTCAGCTAAACTCATGAATTTTAAGGGTCATAACTTATGCATTAGCAAAAGTATTAGCAAAAGTATTCAGAATAACCTGCATGTGCATGAACTCATCATGATGGTACATACTTACATAAAGTTTCATAAAAATTTGGTACACTATTACCTCACTTCTGGTAAATTTGCAGATTTCAGATCAATTCAAGGGCAACGACTTCCCCATTAGTGATGCCATTCCTGATAAATTTTGATGTGCACCACTATGTTATGATGATACACATTACTTAGTTACATCAATTTCATGCTGATTCAATGGTAGTAACCCCAGTAGTACTGAAGCCAATCTTACAGAACTTAATACATGTCAACCCAGATTATACTAGCTGATACTCTGGGTTGTTTTAAATGCCCAGACTTTTCCCTGATTTTCCCCTGACATTTTAGTTTTCCGTACCCTTTTATGGATCCAAAAGTTGATTTTACATTTGACTTTAACAAAGCTAATTATAACTTAAAAATTGGTGGTTACTCTTACAGGAAAGAATTTGCTTCCACAGGGAGCATATTTTAACCATTAGGAGTAGCCCCAAATGAGGGGGGAGATGTGTCTCACTTTCTCTCCAGGAGTTACATCTTTTCCCTGTGAACAGAATATTAAGTGCATTTTCTGAAGACTGCCATAGCAACTACTTTTCAAATTCCCTGACTTCCAAGTCATTTCCAACTTGCCCTGGCCACTCACAAAATTCCCTGACATTTCTCTGACCTGTGAAAAATTTATTTTCCAGAATGATGTTTTTCCATGCCCAAGGTAACCTTGTATATTTATTTTAAGTTTCATGAAATTCTGTTGGTAATGGTTACATTGTTTTAGCTTATTTCATTAATTTACACCAATTCAATTGAAAGAAAAATGGAATCAAAATGAAGAAGTAGAAAATTGTGTATGTAAGACAGCTAATGATGCATCTGTTGAAAGACTGAAATTCTGTCACAATTAATTACATCTTCATTTAAATTACATATTCTAAAATTCAAAACAAGTAAACAAAGTTTGAAGATGATTCATATTGAAAACTGTACAAATATACACATTACAATGACAACCACTTAAAATGATTATGTGAATATGTCAAATTAATTTTAATGAGGATGATGCTTATAAAAGGAGGATAAAATTTATTTTGACAGAATGGCATTTCGAGCCTATGCATTTTGGGCAGCTGTTAGCACTAAGGGGTATAGAGTTTGTGCTATCTGTTTCTCCTACAGCTGTCAATGGATTCTTTTCAAACTTCGCAGACATGTTGTGGACATATTATGAAGATGTACACATGACATTTACTGAGTATAAAATTAATTTGACATATTTTGCCACAGACATTTCGGCCTAGGACAGTTTGGCCACAGACATTTCGGCCACAGAAATTGTCAAGGGTGGACTTTTTGGTCTTTATCTAAAAATATCTTTCATTAGTAATGGAACGTCAGTAGCCGAAAAATGTCTGAGCATCGTCATTTGAAAAAAATCCATTGACAAAGGTGGGAGGAGTTGAACTGTTGATAAACAAACTCTTTACTCTTAAGTGTGATGGATGGATGGACAGACAAATAGACAGACAGGGACAACCAGTTAATGCCATCTGAATATCTTCACAGGGGCAGAAAAACACCAGCTAGCTAAACACAAAACAACCAGTCATAACTGAATATTAGATAGGGAAACCTAAATTGGAGCCCCTGAGCTTTATAGTCACATTGTAGGGCCTATCTTTTTTTCTTTTTTTTTTCGCAGATAGATGTGCATATGCTGATGGGCTAATGAGAAGCAAATAGGAGAGTCAGAATTTGAGATCTTGGAAAACAGAAGAATGGAGAAACACACACTAGTATGCCTCATTTTTGTATATATGTCATGTGATTACAACTTAAATGGGACAGGATACTTTGATAACAGGAAGACACAAACAACATGTCAAAACAATAAAATCACACCTTTACAGCAGATGGCACTTCACACCTACAAGCCATATTGCATAACATAGATAATTGCCAATTTATGGCACCTTTTAAGTGTCCTTTTCAAGTACTAATAATTAAGAAATTGCCCTTAATCCAAATGACTATATCCCTAGTATTTCCTGTTGTATTTTGAACTTAGAACTGCCAATTAAATTGCAGGGGTAAAAATCAAAAGCTACTTCATAAACCAAAAAATGAAACTCCTTTAACAATCAAAGTGCTAAACAATTAAACTGGCTAACAGTGCAAAACCAGGCAGTCTAAAATGTTTGCCCTCATTTCTTTAAAGTTTCAATATGACATAGCTTAGCCAACAATTTTGTAATTATTGCAGATGTAAAAGTTGTCTCCTGCTAATTTGGCGCTTTATGGATTACCATTACAGACATTGAAATAAGAATAAAGGCAGGGTAGCCACTTACTCTTAACTATGTTTAAAAGCAACACCAATATCTTTAGTACATTGACCTTTAAGTCTGACCCTAACCTTCACCCTAAGCTGTTTGGACGTGAGTGCTCCAATTTTCAGGAAAATTTTTCATCAGGTTCCCATTAAGATATTGGGTGGACAAAGTTAACTGATCAATGAGAAGATGGAATGGAAAAATCTAAAGATGAACACTACAACTAATATGCCTGTATTTGTATAAAGTTGCAAAATCAAAACTTAACAGTTGTTAAGTTAGGGAGCATACATATCAGGGATCTCCCCAGACCATTAAGGCAAGTCGCTTGCAACATGCCTTCCTCTTCAAATTACCTTTGCAACATGCCTTAACTTCCAACGAAAATTTATTAAATTGCTATTGTTTTCAATTCTCACCCAGTAAAGTTGTTTAAAATGCATTAAAGATCATCAATGAATTATTTATAATGTATTTAGGCTTATTTTGACAAAACATTGCTATATTAAGGAATTTAAAAATTGATCAACGAGTCAAAATCTGATTTTTGTGATAAAAGCAACATGCCTTCTGAAATTTCTGGGGAGAACACTGAATATAATCACTGTAAGATATATACTTGCCAACTTCAGTCCCATTTTTCTGACCTGAAAAAATAAATCCTTGTCTATACATTTATTTTTGTAATATTTAGTTATTTATCATATCATTATTGTTATATTTTTTATTAACCTTTACAGTACTTTTGATCAGTAATAACTGAACAGAACTAGATCTGTCAAATATCTGCTTATAGCCCTGCTGCACTGCTTTAGTAACACACTTTTACTGTAAAGAGCAATGAATACTGAATCCACTTAGCCAAGCTAAACTGTCTGTGAAAATAAACAGGAATTATGAGAGCCACATTCCTCATAGTGCATCCACTCATTACATATATGTCTACAAAATTGGAACATTGTACCTTGAATAGTTGCAGAAAAAAACTGTAACAAAAAAAATCAACATTCTAAATGTGAAAAGAAAGAAAACTGGATAAACAAAGGATGAATAAGAGCAATAAATTGTGCTTGTCAATCCCACAATACAACAACTCATTGTTTATATGCATACCACATATGAAGTGTCTTGCTTAAATATTTTAAGAAAATTGTGACATAAATTTACCTACAAAACACAGAAACAATGTACAAATAAAAGGTAGAAAAACAGCAATGTCAGATTCTCAGCCCCACAATACAACAACTCATTTCCCAAATGTATACCAAATTTTAAGAATTAAATAGTTCCTTAGAAGACTATGATGCAAATTGTCCATGTGGAAAACCTAAGGAAAGAAAGAACAAGAGCTGTCCTCTGACAGCATAGCTTGCATAAACTGGTGCTTGCTCATCTCACAGGAATCACACTATACTAAACTTAATGCAACGTCTATGTATTGTAAACATATTATGAACAAAAGCTTTAAGATACTAGAGCAAGTGAGCAGGGGCTCACGTATACCCCCGACCAGTGCCATCGCCTAATGAAAGCATATTGCTTTACCACAAAAAGTTTGTGACCATGACCTTATGTCAGCAGCAGCATCCATATGTGTATAACCTAGTCATGTATCATTAAGCTCCACTATATAAGAACTACATTTGTATAACCCAAAACTATACAATAAATGGCGAAGTCCTAGTTACTGACCCCAGGCCCCACCCATGAGCCTGACCCTGCAGTTTAGGTAGTCGAGATCAAAAGTAATGCTATAGAGATATCATGAACCAAATATGGAAGAAATCTTCAATGCAGTTAAGAGATATGAGCAATCAAGAAGGTTAAATGCAAAACTGTGTCATAATGAAAATGCATAAGTCCTAATTACTGACCCTTGGCCCCACCCTGGGGCATGACCCAGGGACTGAGGCAGTTTACATTAAAGGTAATGCTATAGAGATATCATGAACCAAATATGAAAAGAATCTTCAATGCAGTTAAAGAGATATGAGCAATCAAATACGGTTTAACGCAACACTTTGACATAAAGTTGACGAATGGACAGATGGACAGACGAACAAACAGATGGATGAACGGAGGGAATGACAAAAACTTATAACTATTTCAATCACCTTGACTTAAGTGTCACCCAGTGCTGTGGGGACAGTAGTTAGTCAAACTCAAGCCAGTATCTAACATCAGTTCATGTATAAACTAAATCAGATAATAGGAACTTACAGTGATAGGATTTTGATTTTAGCCTTCCAAAGCTTTCACAAAATTTGGTCATTAACAAATTTTGGGTGTAAAGTTCTTCACAAAAATTGTCATAAAATGTTCATTGGTAATGCTATTATTAAAATTTATACAGTTTTGTAAACTGGAAGCACTGTAGATAAGTCTGAAATAAAACTTAAACCTATGGCAGAGTGTTTGTTTTTGACCTCCAATGTCACACTTTGGTCACATTTATTTTGAACATGCCCATATGGGCATGTTCCCAAAATTTGTGGCCTATGTTTAACACCCATGTTTGTAGTATTTAATATTTTCAAACAATTTTGTCTCTAAAATAAGGGTGGGACAAGTACCCGTGTACAGGCCGGGTAAACCAAGAACCCTGGTACAAAATTACTACCCATTACCTGAATGCTCATTATTTTTGTAACCTATGTATTATGTAAATATTCTATTTAAACTGAATTAGGGACGAGCCATTTATTATCAGCTGCAGGGGGGGGGGGGGGTCGGAAATTTTTGTGTGATGTACTGGGGGGTCGGAAATCAATATGCCTCGGAGTAGGGGGGGGGGGGGGTCATTTATTTTATTTGGCATATTGGGGGGGGGGGGGGGTCAGAATTCTTCCATCAGTGTTCATTTTTAAAAATGTCCCAGCTTTGGGCGGGGCTCTGCCCCCAGACCCCCATTACTCCTAAAATTTCTGACTCTTTTCTTTCCCACTCAAAACTTACAATGCATTTATGGACATGACCCACAAAAAATGGGCGGCTTCATATCCAAAAAAACAAACAAACTGATCTTTTCATTAATTTGCTAGAAGAACAGAATGAAAGCTAGTGTCTATAAAATCATGTTGAGTGGATGATTTTGTTCTCAATTAGATTTAATGCCTGCATCTGTGATATTTTGGCTCTCCAGGTGCCTTTATATCAGCAGAACTACTGTGGCTTCTGGGGGCCCAGACCCCCACCCTTAGAAGCGCAAATAATATTATTAACAGTTATAATTATTAAGCATTCTACAACAAAATTCTAGATGGCCATAAGCAGAAGAAAGTGCAAGACTAAGTTTAAACAGATCATGATCAATTAACCTGTTAGAATAAGAAAATGTTCTTTGTGTTTCATACAGTTTTTGATTAAGGTCAGTCCGACATAAAATAGGTAATATAGCGTGTGTGTGTGTGTGAAGGGTAGCTGGGATGGGGGATTGGGGGTGGGGGTGTGATAAAAAATTTTGTCACCTATCTGGGGGATCGGAAAAATAATTCCGAAAAATAAGAATGGGGGGGGGGGGGGGGGGGGTCGGAAAGATTTTAGTGAACCATATGAAAATGTACCCGGCCCATCCAACCTGATAATAAATGACTCTTCCCTTACATGCAAATAGAGCAAATTAAGTGTGACTGCCTAGTGTAAATTGCTACCTGACATTACTAAACCACTTTTGTTTATTATACAATTAGGAAGAGTTCTTCATTTTCATACCATTTCCCTGTACACATGTGGAAATGGCAGATAGGTTTTGTTACTATTTTGTTGTAATTGTATATTTTCTAGCTGTGGAAATGAACACAATGCAATGATGATGGGTACCCATGGGAAAGAGGGGCTTGGTTACAAAATCTCTACCCGTCCAAGCCCTAGTGTAAAAGATGTGCTCTGGTATACCTCTCATTTGGTGGAAGAAATGATAAAAATCAATTAACAAATTTATGAGAAAAATCTATAAAGAAAATTTCGTCGAACACCCGGACTGCGGATCGATCTCACAACCCCAAGATTATAGAGGAGCACACAAATACTAGGCTAAAAGGTCCGGACCTGTTAGACCGGTCAGTTATGCACTCTTTATACCATAAACATATTTACACTTCATTAATTGGCCAGGGTTTTCCCGGACTCAAGATTGAGAGTCTCAGACCCCCAAATTGGTGTCTGGGACTCCCAGAAAAAAATCTGTGCATCCACCGGGACTCTCAAAACAAATCAAAGTCCCAATGCAAAACGGTGCATTCTTATAAAAATTATATCATTCTTGGCACAATACATAGTAATGACTTTCAAAATAAACTATTTAAGAAATTCTGATATTTGATTTGGGCATTTCATAACATTTTTCAGAGTACAGGACCCTTTACTTTTGGCATTGGACTCTTAAAAAATTGGTATATGGGTCCCAAAAACTCCTTAAATACAAGGCCGAGGGAAAACCTTGATTGGCCAATTCAAAGTAATATCTTTCTTTCCCAACTGCAAGCTGAAAAATTCCCAACTGCAGGAAGAATTTTTCTAAGGACCATCTTACAAGCATAAATTTACTTGCTTGCTTAGAACTGGCAGATATATAAATATCATATTTTTCAGTATCATGTCCTCTGTCCCACCACTTGAGGCTAAATAAAGGTGTTTCTGAAATTCCAAATGTCTGGAGCATAAGACTCGCTTTTTCCCAATTCCGTGGGCACTAAAAAATAACTGAAATGGTAGAAAAAAGAAAATTCGGATAGGCCTACCTTATGTTTGAAAGTAGCTTTCTGTTGCCTGTCAAAATTAGCAGGCAGTCTGTCTTCTTGCAAGAAAGTCAGGATGTGAGAAATAGATTCTTGCCCCAAAGCGGCGCTAGTATTTTTATTCCGTAGAAATTTATCTTGACACCAGGAATTAAACTGTGATCTCCACTCTTCTTCCATCGCGATGCAAGTGACGAATGACACTTGACCCGTTAGACCGGATGATACGTCACAGGAAGTGATCGCCGATTTTAAAATCAAGCGCCCCAATTGACAATGATGGAAAATTGCCAATTGGACCATGATTGCCAAATGGTCAATAACATCGATAAAGGTTATTTTAAATGTTTTGGATAAATTTCCACAATCTTGCTTTAAAATTTTGTTTTATCATATTGTTATGCAGCCTGTCCAGTTTAGGAGATTAAGGATCCTCACTAGCACAGGAGACACAGCACATGAACCTACTTTAATAAACAGGTGGAAATAGATTGCAATAATAAAAATCAGTTTGAAATAAAAATCAGTTTGAAATAGTTTATTTCTGTTTGACTGTATAGCTAGGATATAAGTAAATACAAATCTGTAAAAGGTACAACATTGATTTTTTACTGTCTGTATATGTTGTTGTCTGCATGTGCATGCTATATTACAGTATTATGCGGGTAAATAATATATAAAAATAACATATCATAATGACCTACTTTAATAAACAGGTGGAAATAGATTGGAATTATAAAAACCAGTTTGAAATAGTACATTTCTGTTGGACTATATAGCCAGAATATAAGTGAATATAAATGTGTAAAATGTACAGCATT
The DNA here is from genome assembly GCA_963989385.1 of Ctena decussata. Classification (NCBI taxonomy): domain Eukaryota; kingdom Metazoa; phylum Mollusca; class Bivalvia; order Lucinida; family Lucinidae; genus Ctena; species Ctena decussata. The sequence continues at coordinate 80,014,241 of OZ022499.1, read as the reverse complement.
GATTTTTTACTGTCTGTATATGTTGTTGTCTGTATGTGCATGCTATATTACAGTACTATGATGGTAAATAATATATCATAATGATTCAGAGAGCTATACCAAGTTCATTGTGTTTATCAGGTGTCAATGTTGAAGTTAAGAAAATGGCTACCATGATATAATATTGTGTGTGTTACTTTGCTTAAATATGGTAGTTTTACACTGATAAGTTATTTTGGAGTGAAAAGAAGCTGTCTTCATCGCAGCAATATACGATTGTGCCAGCCTCATAAGTTGGAAAGGTGTTATGTAAAATTTTATACACCCATGCTTCTCAATGAGATATTAGTGGAACTGTTTAAAATTTTTGCTAAGTAATATGGTAAACAAGAAATATGCCGAGTTTAAAAAAATAAACTGTATAGATTTTTTGATAGTAATAGTTGATGAATGTAGATGACAATGATTCTGTGCAATACGACTAAGGGTATCTATAGAAATCTCGAAACAGACACCCTCTTTGATATAAGTCAATGGTGATGATCAAACGAAAATATGATTTAAAGGCGACAGTGTAACTTTGTAAAACTGTCATACCATAAAGAACCGGTAATGATTAAATATGGGACCTTGCTTATGTACTGTTGCATTTATTAAACGAGTTGGGGAAAAGATGGGATGCGAGGCTTTGCCGAGCATCATATCGGTCTTCCCCAACGAATTTAATGAATTCAATAGTGCAGGAGCACGAATGTAGGGTTCTATTTATCATGTGACATTAAAGTCGCATTTTATTAGTAAATTTTGCATTAAAACGTCACGATTTTGCCATTAGAAAACGCGGCGTTTAATAGACGTCAACGCATAACGTTCTGATGTAATTTGCATATTTAATCCACTAGTTGATTGTCGTTTTAAATGCTTGGCTTTGTGCCACTCTCATAAGCTACGTTATATAATAAATGAATGAACTATAATTCAGATGTGGATCAATGTGTCAGAAATCAAGCGCATTTGCACACCTGCGAACTATATATTAATCAACGCAATAAAGGGTAAATGTTAAGCTTGCGGGTCTACAGAACTGCGTAATTGAGATGACAGAAGCAGGGAGTTGATTATTAAAATGAATAAAGTAAGAACGATCAGAATAATTAGGAATACACATGGTATTATAAAAAGCCTATGACGGTACAAAATGACAGACATTGTGTTCGCAACGGAACATACGTGAACGCTCATACGAAATGTAGCGTTAAGAAAATACATTTAAAGGTGTGATTGAAAATGATATTGATTACACGAAAAATGTCACAAAATGCTGGTATGTGAGTGATGTCTAACAAAGTCGTGTGCATATCGTGCTATCAATTTTTAAGTTGTTCTTTCTAGAAGCAGGATAAAGGCTCTAAAAGATTAAGGATGGTTCTCTTGCGTTTCGTTTCGGGCAGAGGACCTCGATTTTTAATATAGGCTGTATAAAAACCTTTAAGCTATAATTCACAGATACGAAAAGTGAAATTTGAAATTTGAATAAAAAACTACATACATGTCGGGGTATGTATACATGGGCCTTTTAGAATACCAACAAGACATATGTCTACAAAACTACATATGGCGGTATACCTTAAAATAGAACTAGTTAGATTATTAAAGTTATCATCTCTGTGATGCCAAAAAAGGCATAGAATTTTCAGAAATTAGAATGTACATAAATGAAGTAATTCTTTTGTTTTTTATTTGCAGTTGATATAGGTGTCTTTTTCGTTTATTGCGCTTTTTCCATAACTCTAACGTTTCAATAATTTACATTTGAAAATGAAATCTTAAAGCTTTTGAAATACAGAACGCATAGATATTGATAGACAGATCTAAGATTAACTTGATACAACTCATGTTCAGCATGACGGCCAAACAGGAAGTGCAAGTTATTTTAAAGTTATTCCTTTTCTTTTTCCTTTGTACTGTTTTTGTTGTTATAAAAAAATGTCACATCTCATTTACTTTCAAATGGTTACATGATTTCCTCAAAACATGTTACATCTCATTTAATCTTTAACCGTCGCTTGATACATGAATTATACACTACAAGAAGTGGTAAAGGCCCCATTGGGTTACAGTGCATATACAAAATAAATATTTGCTCAGTTTATCTAAAGTATTGGGTTAATGGCGGAATTACATAATTTGATTAAAATTTCAAGCTCAAATGTAAGGGGTATTAACGATTTTCAGAAAAGAAGAGATATATTTCAGTACTTAAAACAACAGAAATTCCAAATTTTTTGCCTACAGGATACACACTGTACAGAAAATCTTGAACCCTCTATCTCTGCAGAATGGGGAGGTGAAGTTGTTTATAGTTCGTATACGTCCAATGCATGGGGAGTCTGTATTCTTTTTAATAATGATTTTAACTATAAAATATATTCGTCTAAAAGCGATACAAATGGTAATTATATTATACTAGACTTAGAAATAGAAGGTAAAAGACTAACTATGATCAACGTATATGGTCCAAACGACGACTCGCCAGATTTTTATACTGACATTATAGAGAAGATGCAAGAATATGAAAACGACTCGTGTATAATATGTGGTGATTTTAATTTAGTTCAGGATCAAATTTTAGATACGTATAATTACGTTAATGTTAACAATCCGAGAGCTAAAGAATATATTTTAACAGTAAAAGAAGATTTTAGTTTTGTCGACCCTTTTAGGGAGCTATATGAACAAACAAGAAGATACACTTGGCGTAAGCCCACCCCGTTGAAACAAGCTAGGTTAGATTTCTTTTTAATTACTGAAAATTAAATGCCAAGTGTCTAAAATGTTGATATATTACCCAGCTATAGATCTGACCACTCTACAGTTGTTCTTTCAATTAAAATAAACGAATTTAAGAAAGGGGCAGGCTTGTGGAAATTCAACAATAGTTTACTAAAAGATTCGGATTATGTTAAAGCTATAAAGGAGTGTATAAATCGAATCAAAGAACAATATATGTTTCCAATTTATAGCCTGAAATTTTCAAAACTAACAATTATAATGATTTACAATTCACAATATCCGATCAACTGTTTTTAGAGATTCTTTTAACAGAAATAAGGGGTAAAACCATTTCCTATTCTGCTTATATGAAAAAACAGAAGTTACTGCGAGAACGGAAATTACAAGAAGAAATAATAGAACTAGAGAAAAGTCCTGAAATAAACTTAAATGAAATAGAAGAGAAAAAAATGGAATTACAGAATATTAGAAAAGAAAAAATACAGGGTATAATGGTAAGGGCAAGGGTTCGATGGGCTGAAGAAGGTGAAAAACCAAGTAAATATTTTTGTAGTCTAGAATCCTGTAATTATATAAATAAAACTATTTTTAAAATAACAAAAGATGATGGCAGCGTAATTAATAAACAAGAAGAAATACTGAAAGAAATTCAGAGTTTTTATAAAGAATTATACAGTTTTAGAGAAGTGGGGCGCGATATAGATATAAGATAACATTTTATATAACATTAATGATTACCTTAAATTAGAACATGAAGATAAAACTAGATTAGAGGGAGAAATAACTTCAGATGAAATAACTACAGTACTCAAAAAAATGAAAAATAATAAGAGCCCTGGTTCGGATGGTTTTTCTATAGAATTTTTCAAATTTTTTCACAGGGATCTTATTAATTTCATAACTCGAGCTATACATGAGGGCTACAGAGAAGGAAAGTTATCTGTAACGCAAAGACAGGGGCTTATTACTTGTTTGCCAAAAGGAGACAAGCCGAAACAATTTCTTAAAAATTGGAGACCTATAACCCTATTAAATGTGATTTATAAACTGGCTTCTGGGTGTATAGCAGAAAGATTAAAATCAGTCCTATCTAAATTAATTTCAAGCGATCAAACTGGTTTTATTAGCGGCAGATATATTGGTGAAACCACCAGATTGATTTCTGATATTATGAACTATACTGAAGAAAATAATATCCCCGGATTGCTACTCATAATAGATTTTGAAAAGGCATTTGATACTATTTCCTGGGAATTTATCAAAAACGTTTTACGTTTTAGATTTTTTTAATTTTGGTGAATCTATTAAACAATGGGTCTCAGTTTTTTATAATGACATATCATCAGCTGTTATCCAAAGTGGGCATTTATCGGATTTTTCCTAATATATAGGGGTTGCAGACAGGGTGACCCATTGTCTCCATATATATTCCTGCTTTGTGCTGAAATCTTATCAATACTGTTAAAGAAAGATACAGATGTTAGAGGAATAAATATAGGTGATGTAGAATACAGACTTTCCAAATTTGCTGATGACACAACTATTATTTTAGATGGTTCAGAACAATCATTTAATGCAAGTATGAATAATCTTGAGCTTCAGCTTATTCCAGTCCCTTAGGAAATTTTCACATCAGGCTTCTCTGTAGCTGCTGCTTTATTCGAGGGTTTCTGGCCACTTGAAACTATTTCCTTAACTCTGGAAGTGATCTTATCTCCAGATTGGCCTTTACCCCAATCTGTGGAGGTCATGACACTTCCTTTTAGAACGTCAGTAGGAACAGCATCATCTGCTGCTATCTGCTGCATAGACCTGCACACAAGCCAACTATCAGCAAAAGGTAGTTCGTCTCGACCAGTCTGTGAGACATTCAGAATGGCTTTTAGAACTTCTGGATACATCACTTGCTGAGCCTGCCCTTCAGTAAGGCGCGACAATCCATCGGCGTCCTGATTCAGCTTTCCGCTCCTGTAGGTCAAACTAAAGTTATAATTTGACAAAGCGGCGACCCAACGGTGGCCAGTGGCATCCAGTTTTGCCGTTGTCAAAACATATGTCAGTGGATTGCGCGCCAATTGTGCTTAAATGTCCCGACCTCAGGATGTGGGTTCTATTTGAACGAGAACAATAGGCTTCTGATATGATATTTAATGATGATGTGACACATGGCTGCAACATACAAAGATGAAGGAAACATAAATATACATGCTAAACATGTATGACAAGGATGAAAATATGTTGTTGTTTTTACCTTGAAAACCTATGGCTAGCTGAAATGATGCATATATAATTTTCGTGCAGATAGCCTACACAGCTGAGTGTTATTAATACAGGTTAGTTAGAAATACCCCATGCAATCTGCTAAGCGAGGAAACCTAGGGGATTAAGGTGCAGGATGGAAAAACAACAAAACACAATGTGTTTCCAACGATTTATTTCAACATATGACATTCTAATGACTTTCATTCTTTTCCTCTCATTTCTTACAATTGGCTGCTGTAATAGACAAGTGTTACTCACTTTGGATATTCGCTGGGTAAAAGAAAGAAAGAAAAAATAGCCACAGCCGTTTTTAGCTTTTAAAGGACTGTCCTAAATGATCCAGATAAAGGCATAAAATTATAAAATTAACATTGATGCTCAGAGGACACCATTCTTACTACATATACCCATGAACTATTCCCTTTACTTGGGAACCCTTGTAGCTCAGTGGGTTAAGCGCCTGCCTGCTGACTTAGTGGTTCCAGGTTCGATTCCCGCTGAAGGCGGTAATCTGTTTAATCGTAAACGGTGATCCACTGCACACAGTCTTCCATTTTAACCGTCTCATCGTCTTGATATGACTGATATACTGTTGAAAAGGACATGAAATCGATGGTCGTGCATCCATCAATTCCATCTACTTATTGTTTTGTGTATGGGACGCCAAATGGTTGATAAAAATCCGATTAGACTATTTTTTTATTCAGACTTCCAACACTGTATACAGCCTATATTTATAATTAATAGAGTAAATGTTTAAAATCTTGTTTTCTTTCCTTATTAACATGTATATTTTTATCATCATTTTCCGTTTCTTTATTTTTAATTTTGCCTGGCGCATGAAAACGCTTGCTTCTATTCACTAGATATTTTCTCGTTTACTAGATTCACGAAGATTCAGTAGTTCACGGAAGATTCTGCGGGATGACGCCACCGCCTGTGATTAGGTCCTTATTGCAAGTTTTATATGTACGATTCCTATCAAATAAAGTAAAGACAGAGAGAGGGTTCACAGCTACCTATTCCCAAGTGACGTTATCTACGGAAGAAGGTAGGTTACATGCACACGCTCACCGACATATAAACACATTCACAGAAGCACGCGCGTTCGACGTCAAAATTGTTTGAAGTAAGCTCAGAAAAAGCAGTGATGGCTGTGTGGAATACATGTATTATATACATACACTCATCTTTTTTTCGAATTTTCTGACTATATTTCGTATGCATCATCAAACGAGACATATCAGCGAACGAGGAAAATATTTCTCCATATAAAAACAGGCAGTGCTATGGCGAAAATATACATATTCGCTTGCATCGGCATATATTCAAGTCTGTTATTGTGCAGTTTTAATTTTTAGTGGTGATCCAATTTTTTTCTATTTCCTATGTATCATTTATGTTTACTTGTTATGTTTATCAAATACGATACATTATTCAATTCGGTGCAAGACCCCGAAAACCGTGTTCAAATCTCTTGCCTGGTCTTTTATTAACCAAGGCATGTGGTTTGCATTAGTCACCGGATCATACTCGTGGTGCAGTTAAGAATTAAAATTTGATTTTTCAGCCGGCTAAATTTGTAGAATTTTAGAGACGACCACTTGAATCGTCACACGATAAACACTGAAAAAACAAATTTTCATTTTAATATTAACACTTTATTTCTAGACACTTTCAGTCTTTCTGTGCCGTGTTCGTAGTGAGTTTATGGGTCGAAGATGATTAAGTAACGACGTGATAGGTCGTTAGGTTTCACAGCCATCGCTTTGACGTGAAGTCAATCGAACGTTTCAAGGACCAATCAAGACGTTCGTTTGTCTTAGACGTCGTTTGTCGACAACGTCATTTGATCAACTGTCGCTCATCGGAGTATGAAGCCAGTTGCTACAAACAGTCACCTAAGGGAAGTCAGTGGCATCTTTGACCTAGCGAGTATGTTCTGGTGATAAATGCAAATTGCATTGCTGATAAAAATAACAATTTCAAAATAATAAAAAAAATCAAACACGGTTTTCGGGATCTGTGACCAAACTGAATTGGACATCGTGTTTTATAGAAATTATAGGAAACTATCCATGACGTTTCATAGGAAAGTCAAGAAAATATTTGCGTCTCCACTGAAAATTAAAACTGCACAAAAACAGATTGAAAATCATGCCAATACAAGCGAATGCGTATGCTTTTCGCCATATCACTCTTGTTTTATATAGAGAAATGTATTCTCCGTTTGCTGATATGTTTCATTTGACTAATGAATGCATACATTACATTGTTAGAAAATTCGATAAAACGTACCACCTACCTAGCGGGTGTAAACCGGTCCGCCATATTTTGTAGTCTGTTCAGTTTCTTTAAAAGGATTTTCCGTATCTCAATCCAGACAGTGGACTTTAGACAAACGGAAACCACAAACAACATCATTGATAATCCAGAACGGAAGCACCAGGAAATAAGCTACTGCGGGCCTTAATCGGGGTTTCGTCAATAAAATTCAGGACCATCGTTGTTGCGGTCATTATGTCAATGCCAAGGTTTTTTTTCTTTCAGTAACCAATGAAAAAACAACCAGCTATGAGAGCTACGGTAAGTTATTTAGTCATATTCTGTCGTTATTATGTATCGATTTGTCGAAAGAATAGGACGCACTCTTTCACTATTGCTTTGTAATTTTAAATAAACATTTCAAGGTTTACAGATTATCCGAAGCTGGAGCTCACAGTTTAAAAACTACAAAAGATCCTTAAATGTAACATATATAGGCGCTAGCCAGTAGAGTGTTTGCCTCACTGCCAACATCCCCTCCTTGGGAAAATTTTGTAGACCCCATTTTTCTGAAAGACCATGTCTGCAGATTATTTCCCTGTTTTATATGATCTGCCGAGTGGGGTGCTTGAGAGTTTTAGATATCTTACATGAGGAAATTACAAACAAAATATCATATCTTGAAATAAAAGTCATTAATTCTATTTTTAAATCGATATACAACTGTACATAACATTTCTATATAGACTAGTATAAAGACATTCTACTACTTAAGCCTTCGTTTAGAAAGGTTACCTATGCTAGAGTTTGTAATACCATAATCTATGTTACCACAATATTATGATACATACCATATACTGTCCAACCTGTTTTAAGCAAGCACCTAAGGGATAATGCTTGCTTCAGACAGGTGCTTGCTTAATACAGGTACATTTCAATGTATTTGTCTGTTTCGGGAACTGAATACATGCTTGCTTAATACAGGTTGCTTGCTTAATAGAGGTGACCACTAAGACAGGTTTTACTGTAAAACTAAGAATAGGAATTTGAATTGATAAATTGAACCCTTGCAAAATTAATATTACATATCTACAGAACGGCCATTTTAATGAACAACGTTGTCATCACTGGTTTTTGCAGAGTACGGTACAGAAGCTGATCATGCAAGAATCAAGCAATTACATATTTCATTAAGGCGATAATCAAAGGTAAACATCAGTTTCAGGGGAGATGACTTGCCCAGCAGGCGCAGATCTATTATTATACTCGGGAGATGTAGCCGTAGCTGACAATGGAAATCCCTGCTATACGTGGGCCAAAATGCACAACATTCAACGGCAGTTGAAGGATCTACTAGGTGACTCAATAGACGCCTCTAAAAATTACTGTCGCAGCATCTGTCTAACACTGCCCTGCTGTTACGCATTGGACAACACCAACTTGTTGCGGCTAATGTGGTGTGTGAATTCAATATGCAATTGTAAGTTATATTCGTCTGTTTTTTTTAAATCTGCCTGCTGACCTGTCCACAGACTGAGTCTCGTTTCGGCTGATACCGTATGCTATAATTTAGGGTGATGGACACACTTTGAAGAGAAGCAACTATACCACTACGTTTTGGCCTCTCAGTGGGGATCAATTCTTAAGGACAGATGACCTGAGTAAAGCATACTTAGGTTTCTTTATTTTAATAGGGCAGTGGATTCACTGACTGATTAGTATCAAAAAGGGTCCAAAATAGAAAAGATGATTATCTAGAACAAGAGTCTTAACCAATCTAAATTTTCAGATTTCTCAGAATATAACCTCTGATCTCAAAGGACGAAAATAGAATATAATCTGTACTATAGAAAAAGCTTAACTAGTTCCTTCAGAAGACCTTACATGGGCCAATTTCGGCTACTAAAGCCTCATCAGTGACCCTAACAATATCTGATGACGAAACCAGAATAAAGCATACTTTAATTTCTTAATTTTAATATGGCGGTGGATTCAATGACTGATTAGTATCAAAAAGGGTCTAAAAATAGAAAAGACGATGATCTAGAACAAGAGTCTAAACCAATCTAAACGTTCAAATTTCTCAGAATATAACCTCTCATCTCAAAATAAAATATAATCTGCACTATAGATGATGTACGGTGAGAAGTTTTAGGCATAGTGAAGAAACTGCGTACAGACACTTCTACAGGTGCGAGCCAATTTTTTATATATGAGTATAAGGGCAAATTACATTATCACTTTATAACTTTTTTATTATTAACATATCTTATATTACGAATGCAATCGGAAAATAAAATTCTTTAATATTAATATCGTGTTTTTATGTTGATTCTAGAACAAGTAGAAAAAAAGCCTTAATTAGGGTGAGTTTTAAGAGGTACATAATTTAATTAAACAAATAACAAAATCTCCGCAAAACAAGCTAGAGTACATGAATTAAACGACTTTTTTTTCGAATCAAATTGATATAAACTCTTATGCATTACGAATGGATCAGATGAGAAGAAAGAATATGTTTTCATCTGATGTAATTTTTATTAGTCTAGTTAAATGATAAACTGGTCTTTTTAAATATTTGTTAAAATTTCATTTAATGATTTCCAGGTCGTTTCCGTGCGTTTTCATAAATGACACGCCTCGGCTTTCAGGTAATAGCTGTGGGCGAAAGTGATAACTGCAGAAAGTAAGGAATACGCTAATTATAATAGAAATAATGTAGTAATAAATTTTGAAGTGAATGACTTATGTATCCAGCCTGCTTGAAAGTAAAAGTTGTAAGTATATGATTTATTTTTGATTTTCTGGTCCGTAGCTGTACTAAATGTAGAGCAAAGTGACACTTCTGGTTTTCTGATGTTAGAATAAAATTGAAGCCGTGCTTCTGAAATGAAATTATAATTGATGCCAACATATTCAAATTTCAGAATTTGATCCGGTCTAATTAGCATTAATATGAAGAAAAAAGGTCGGTAAACGTCGTTTAATTTGAGAAATAATTGATTTGCCGAATTGACAGACAGGATATCAATTATCTAATGATTGTATGATGCAGTAATGTCGATGTGATTCGAAATTTAGCTTTTGCTCAGTGGTTGCTCATTAATGTAATTATTAATGTGAGACAAACAAAGAGCCGCTCTCAGTATATTTCTCTTTCTCTGCCTGTCTATCTGTCTGTTTGTCTGTCTCTGTCTCTCTCTGTCTCTGCACCTGCACTCATTTGTCTTAATTTGACTTTAATCATTAATTTATTAGCAAAACAGTTTTTCTGCTTCGGTGTATCTTGAACCAAAGGAAATTGTACTATCTAGTTATTTTTTTAAATTAACAAGTTATTTATAATTTTTGTCATTTTCTTTGCAAGGGATGCCTGCTCTGTACATAAGAATAACTTTTTTTCTCACTTGGCTGTTGTTTGGGTTTGAAAATAAACATTCGGCGGACTCTAGATGTAGTATAATTTTGTTCATAAGAACCAGAAAATTGTATTAATTTGCAGGGTTAAGTTTATTTTTGTTTTTTGGTTTGTTGATTTTTTTATATGTTTTTGCTTTTTTATCTTGAAGAAAATATAGTCAATTTTCACAGACGGGCTGCATCTGCATGATTTTTCCCCTCTAATCATATGTTGTAAGGGTAAATACTTCTACAAAACTGCAATTAAGTCTGATTTTTACAAATGCGAAATTTCAAGAAAAATGTTATTTGTGTTGTTTTGTAAAATATACCTAAAACACACCTGTAAGCAAAAAAGCATGATTCGGAGATGGCTTATATATAAGCATTTTGCTTACTGTCAGATCCTGTGCCATTGTATATTGTATTTATGTATATATTTGTATTTTCTTGCAAATAAAATATTGTTTAAACCAAAGTATGATTGACGGGCGCTCAATGTTTATGTATTTATTTAAGTTTGATCTGTCATTGATTGTTATTCTAAACATAATAATGTTTCTTGTTTAGATTCAGTTATATCAATTTCATTTAACTTCGATACGAATATTACTCTATATCAAATTAAGTCCCTGGGGTATTCATCTGTAAATAAACACTTTAAATGACATGGCACGCGTTCACACTGTGTCGCAATAAATGAGCCTTGACTTGACAAAACAAACAAAGTGTGCCATCGGCGAAGACTCAGATCCGCTAGGCATCTGATAAGAGTCTTCGCAGTGCGCTTTAGGGGTAGATAAGGGTCTAAGCTACCTCCATGCTGACAGCGAAGATTCATCAGATTGGCGGATTCACAGGCTGATCTGAGTAGTCGCTTGGCACACATGCCACTTTATTTGTTTTGTTGTGTTGCGGCTCAAGCGTATATTGTCTAAAGACATTGTATTTCGTTTAATGAGAGAGAGATACAAAGAGAGAGAGAGAGAGAGAGAGAGAGAGAGAGAGAGAGAGAGAGAGAGAGAAAATTTAGTCATGAAAATTTTGATTAACATTGAATTATGAAAGTAAATTAAACAAACTGTCAGTAAATAACCTACTAGCACCTCTTTTTCCCATTATTGCTGCATAAATCATTTTGGGTTCATGGAATATTACATTTCCTATTTAGAACCAAACTAGGAGCCGCGGTAGGTCCGAAGGTTAAGGTAAAATCACAAGTCATCCATCCATCTATGAATAATAATAATAATAATAAAATATTATCATCATGTGTCCTGACAGCATCATGCAAAGAAAATCCAAATCGCATAAACATTCTTTTTTTATGAATGATTCTGACTTTTCGAAGCATTGGATTTTTTTAACTGACACGAGACTTTTGAAAATGTGATCGTTTTCAATTAAAGCAATAAAGATCAATATTTTATCATGACCGAGATAACAGTATTACCCTGAGGAGTTGTTACCTTTAGACCTGCGATTATCACATATTGTGAAGTTTCAGAGATAAACCGGAAAATCTCCGGATATCAAGCTGTAAAAATCAATAACCAGCTTAGACTTAGTAAGAAGCACGAATTTTCTTCCAGATGGCCGCCACACGGCAAAACAATACCGCAGTGAGGTAAAATTAAAAGCTTAAATAGTCTCTCCAAAAGCAGAGAACAAATTCAGAAGACGTTACATGGGACAGACTACGTAGTTTCGGCTAATAAAGCCTCATCAGTGACCCTGAGAATATCTGGTGACGACACCAGAGTGAAGTATACCATTTTTGAATTTTAATGGGGCAGTGGATTCAATAACTGATTAGTATCAAAAAGGGTCAAAATAATTGAAAAGACGATGATATAGAACAAAAGTCTAATGCAGTTGGGAAACTTGAAAAAGCTGACACATAAAATGGACAGGTATCACTGGAACATACTGCCTGGGACTCTGTCAGATGCACTAAAAGAAGTTTGGTGAGATTTCAGCAGATGACAGACGCAAAGTGAACTTTGGCGGAGAAGAGGACAGACAAGAGGATGAGGCCGGATTCTAGTGCATAAAGACATGGACATAGATACCATGATTACAGCCTACAATACAATAATTACTGATATTTTGGAAGCAATGTAAACGCCGCAGGAATAAAAGTAAAAAGTATGCAAAGACCAGGAACTGAAACAATCAAAATCCAAATCCAGCCCTCAAACCATAGTTGGAAACAACTAAGATTACAAATAATCAAGATACAGAGAACAAATGGCCAACCGAGTGAGCAGCTTGTTCCCAAAAGGTGGCTACTCAGCAACCCAAACCGAACCAAAAATAATAAGAACATACATAAGGTAAAACATCACAGAAACTCTGACACCAAAAACAGGCAACAGAGAACCGCAACAGAACTACCGCCTTGGAACCCTGGGTCACCAGATTTGCCCTGACCTCTGTAGTGAGAGGAGGGTATGAGGAGATGGTATGAAGCAGAAGGAGCGAAACAATACAAGGAAGCGAACAATAGGATTCAGAAGACCCGGAACAAAGCAAAGGACTGAATAGGTACTCAGTTAGAGGAGATTGAAACTAGCCTACACAAAGCAGCAGTAAGAGAGCATATCAGCTGGTGAAAGGTCTAACTTCAGAGAAACACGGTTTATCCACAGCCATCCATGACAAGTTTGGGAAATGTCTAACAGACGAGCAAGCCATTCTCAGCAGATTGACAAAATATTACTTTGAGCTATACAGTCATGAGAGTTGTGCTGACAATGCAGTCCTGGACTGTACTCAGCACCCAGCATGAATAAGATTTGCAACCGGTCCTACGTGAGGAAGTTGAGATTGCAGCAGCGGCACTGAGAAAGGGGATGTCCGACGGAATTGATAATATACCATACCAGAAGAACTTGTTCAAGCAGGCGGGTACGCTATGGTTGATATTTTAAGAAAGATCTGCGACAAGATCTGGAACACATGTAAAAGGTCGACCCCATGGACTCAGTCGCCGATTATTATTCATCCAATAAAAGGAAAACCTTTGCCGCATCAGTCATTTGACAGAGTCATGCTGAAAGTCATACTGAACAAGCTTAAACCCCAAGATGTAGAGATAATCGTCGAAGAACAGGCTAGTTTTAGAGCCGGAAAGCACCACAGAACAGATTTTAAACTCAGGATCCTTTGTGAAATGTACATTCAACATCAGCAGAATCTGTACCATGTCTTCATAGATTTCAAAACCAGCATTTGACATGGCATGCAGCCTAATGGGCCAATATGCACAAATAAAATACTTATGGCAATATAGTTCCAACCATTTAGCATCTTTGTGACGAGGCTTTAATCTGCCCTTCCCGGCGGTGTCACTTATTGATGGTGCTGTAAACAATTAAATTTTGCGGCCACTTTTTCGGGGGATATTGACGGAAAAGAAGAAAATCGCCAATTCATAATGCCGCAAATTTAAACTGTCAGATGATTGTGAAAGAAAAAGATATGTTGCGCATACGATTTATTCCCAATATCTATGGTATCATAACTAATACATATTCAATATAGTAGTACAAAAGAAGATCCCAAGCAAATAATTAGCAGGAGGAAACGGGGTGTGAAAATATTTGAAGACATGCCTAAGCCAAGTTGATTAAATCAGAAGGAACGCACAACTCTAATTACTGTAACTAGTTTAATTACGTAAAAATGAGCATGATAATAGACCTAATTGTTATCACTATATTTACATGAAAACGAAACACTCGGACTCAAGTGGCCCATATGACGTCAAAAGAAATCACTTTATTTTAAGAAATCACAAATTTGCCCAAATAACAAGAGCTTCGCAAGCGGCGCATAATACGCCCGTTTAATTATCATGAAGGAGGTACAGAATGAACAAGATTGTTAACCAAGGGCCTATGTAATTAATGACTGCAACATTTAAACATGTATGGGACCAAACATTTGATATTCTGGAGGGGTGGGGTAGGGGGGGCGGTATTCTTGATGGAGGTAGGACATTTTATTTCACTGGCCTCTGGAAACAATTTCTTTTTTTTTGTTCACCTTGAGGGAGCTATTTTCTTTAAAAAAAAAAAAAAAAAAAAAAAAAAAAAAAAACCCTAACTCAAACAGGTTATTTTTTCAATTTTATAGGCTGAACTATCAGATCCTGGTTGACTTGACCTTAATATCATTTTATTTTACCCACATCAGTTATTTTTACACATTTTTTCTCACAAAAAGAACATGGTGCTGTCTTTAACCAGGCTAAGGGCATGGCTTAGCTTGCTTTTGCAAACCAGTGCCTTGAGCATGTTTATCTCTTCATCTAAGGTACAGATAGAAACATCCCTGTATGAGTTTGGCAAAAAATTAGGCCTTAAATAAGGGATATTTTGGCTAAAAATTAGGGCTATTTTGGCAAAGGTTTAGGGCTAACATTAGGAATTTAAGTTTTTTCCTAGCCCAATCATATGCTCAAACATGCTTTATTCGCACTTTAGAAAGTTTGATAAATACTTACTGATAGAGTCACATTATACATGAATGCCAGTTCATGAAATGGCTGAAAGTTCTTTGCTGAGAAGTTAACAAAGGGGGGTCTGGAAGCCAAGGCAATTTCCCAATTTTAGTGGCAGTTTTAAGACTGGAAAAAATAGAGAAAATCTAGGGATGATGATAAACATAAGGGGTTTTTATTTTAGGACTTTTGCCTTTTAGAGTGTTTATTTTGCCATAAAGGCTTTGTGTCCCATAAGCTTGTGACTCTTTTGCAATTCAGTTTTTGTGGAAATATTTACTCAGTAATGTGGCAGATCAATAATACATATATGTGTATATTGTATAGGATGTTTTTGTAAATGTATGCACATGCGGGCTGGCTGGTGTAAAACAATTGTAGATAATATTAAAATATTACTCTAAATATGGGGGGTCTGGGGGGCGCAGGCCGCCAGAAGCCAGAGACATTATAAAAACTCAATTCAAATGGAATTATCTGCAGACTATTTTTGTTTTAAATTTTGGGTGGAGACGGGGAGGATATTACTGCTCACCCCAAGGGGCTTAACGGGGGCGAAACACAGTTGGAAAGGATAAATAACCATAAGGCATCTGGACCAGATGGCCTAAATGCCAGGGTCATTAAGGAATGCAGGAGATGGACCATGTACTAGCTTGTACCGAAAGTGCCTCGATTGCTCAGGGTTCTGCACTAGAGGACTGGCGACAAGCAAATATGGCGCCCATTTATAAACAGGTCGCCCATTCGCAACGATCGCTTACCTGAGTTCTGGCATGTGTTATAACCAAGACAATGTCAAATGTGGAATACTTAAGATTTGAAGTGCTAGTATCTTTAAGGCAAATTATACAATATGGCGAAATTTCAAACTGGTCTGAGGTTTCATTACGGTCCTACAAGTTTGATGAAGTTACGATGAAAGATACAGTCTTTATACCCGGAACAAAATTAAGTAGAAACTGTGAATTTGTGCAACATGATGATCTCAACAATATGCTTGTCACTAAAGTTGTCAAACTGCCCGTAGAGGGGCACATTTCTATTATTTTTAATGGAAGTTTCTAAGAAATTGTCCAAGCTTTATGCCTAAGTCTCAAAGTCTAAAACTTGAGAAAATGCCAAATTCCAACAAGGGACATTTCTAAATCACTATTTTGATGGAATTTGTCCAAAAGTTAATTGGTGCTTGCATATCTCATAACCAATTTGTACACGAAAATTCATTATCCTAGACCAACTACTATTGTTGTAATATTATCGACAAAGGGAAGGGTACTCTAAAAGTACAAGTTTGCCGGAGCGTAAAAAATACGAGTCCGCTCATTTTTAATAACCTATTCATATATGAAATTTCAAAAGACTACGCCTAGTGGGTCCTGAGCCCAGTAGCTGCTAAGTACTGACTATCAGGGGGAATACCTACGCAATTATTAAATGCAAAGTAACTTCATCTTTACCAAAATATTTATACCTCAAGAACTACTAATATACAACCATCAGTTTCCGAGGTCAAGCGGTTCAGAAGTTGGAAAAATGCCAAATTTAAACGATGGACATATTTCAATCATTTTTTGATAGAATTCGTCCTAAAGTGAATCATTACATGTATATCTCACTACCAGCCTGCATTCGAAATATCATTATTCTAGCTTAAATACTTTTCCAGATATTGTGGTAACAAAACGTCATTTTATTTTCAACGTAGGGGAGGTATCTCTAAAAGTACACGTTTGACTAAATATAGCATATATTTGACTTTGTTCAAAACTGAGTTCATATATTTTTTGTTCGATTTTTAGGAAACTTGCAGCTAGCCAGGATAGGCATAAATCCTTGGACAAGTTTGATTGTTTTACTCTCAAACACAATTGCTTTCACAAGAATGCATGCTAACACTCAGGCAAGCTATCGTTGTCCAGAAGTTGGAAAAATGCCAAATTTAAACGAGGGACATATTTCAATCATTTTTATACCCCGCCACACGTTAGTGGTGGGGTATTATGTTTCCCTGCTGGCTGTCCGTGTGTCCGTCCGATCGTCTGTCGTACGTACGTCGGTCCGTCCGTCCGTCCGTGGGCACTTCATTTCCGTTCGATAACTTTAGTTTATTAACGGATTTTCTTCAAACTTGGCAAGTGCATTGGTCTTGAGAATATCTCAGTTGGGATTGTTAATTGGCAAATTTCGATTTCTTCTGATGGAGTTATTGCCCTTGTCAAGGTCTTAAAGATAGGTTTTGGTCTGTAGGTCCTTTACACTTTGAAATATCTTGATGAAATTTCAAAGAAATGATTAAAGTAACATTAGCTTTCTGTTACAAGCGGAATATTGTTCACCTGGGTTATCTGCCCCTGCCCTGGGGTTATATACATGTATTAAATAACGAAAAAAATCAGACTTGAAGGGGATTTTTCTGAAACTTGTAACTAATTATCATATTAATATAAGCTTTCCGTCTTGATAAAAACAATTGTCCTCCAGTGGTTACCTGCCCCTGACACAAGGTATATACATGTATGAAATCATGAAAAAATCTATATAAAATCAGACTTTTGGTATATCTGGATGAAATTCCACAGAAATGATTGAAATGACATAAGCTTTATGTTACAAGCAGAATTTAGTCCACCGGGATTACCTGCCCCTGCCCCGGGGCTATATACATGTATAAAGTTATGAAAAAATCTGTATAAAATCAAAGATGAACAGGATTTTCCTGAAACTGGCAGCACATTATCTAGGTAATATAAGCTGCATGTCATGATCAAAAGTTTGTCCCCAGAGGTTATCTGTCCCTGACCTGGGGCTATATACATGTATAAAATAATAAAAAATTGTGTAACAAATGTATAAAAGGTAAAAGAAGGGGTATTGGTTCGCAGTGACGGGGTATTACGCAGTCGTTTACGATGCTTTTATTTTAATATAATTTGCCCAGAAGTAAATCATGCCTGCTTTTCAAATATCATCATCCTAGCTTAAATACTTTTCCAGATATTGTGGTAGGAAAACACTATTTTATTTTCGACATAGTAGAGGTAACTCTTAAAGTACACGTTTGACTAAATATAGCATATATTTGACTTTGTTCCAAACAGAGTCCATTTTTTTAGTTTGAATTTTTAGGAAACTTGCAGCTAACCAGGATAGGCATAAAATCTTGGACAAGTTTGATTTTTTATACTCTCAAAAACAATTGCTTTCACAAGACTAGGTTGATTTTCTTGCAGTCGCAATGTCGTCATTTATTCATTAGATTACTTTGAAAGCCATTTCATGAACTATCAGAAAGAATTCACTGTGCTGTGGAAATTTCATTCGTTACGACCGGAAGTGTGTGATTTCTCCCTGGCCTCTGAGTCGATCGTGCTTTGAACAACGAATTTATACTGGTTGGCTTTCATAATAAAATGAAATAGCCTGTTAATTTACTATTGTTGTTGTAGCAGATTTTTACCACTGTATAATTTTCAGAATAGAAACCAGAAAAGTATCCTTATGTCTTTGACATTTAAACTGATGACATACTGCCTCAGTATTGCTGGTTTGCGGTAAATGCAACACTCTGAATAAAGCCATGAAAATACAACTAATAATTTTTTCCTAGCTCTTTCAAAAATTATCAGTTTGAACAGATGACAAAGTAGTTTGTTCTCAAATGTTCTTCCATGTAAATTAGCCATTGTTATTGTTGACAAATTAACGAGTTTATTAATATAGGGTAGACAGGAATATCTACATGAAATATACAGTATAAAAAGTATATTACTGTGAACATACAGGTGTGTAAATGAAGTAATTCAACCTTGAAAAATTACACACATATCTGTTGTTTACATAGTATAGTCAATACTTGGGACACAGGCCACTTTTTTTTATCTGTTCAACCTTAGAAAGTGTGAAAGAGGTGGGAAAATTTGATAAAACATTACTCTCCACGTATTGAAATTCCTTCAGACATACAAGCATTTTCAATTATGATAGTTAATTTTGGATTTTCGTGGCGCAAATTACCCTTTGATCATTTCTTTTAAAAACAAATTTTATCATGAACAAGTCCCACATTCTGGAATTCTGAATTGTGAAAATATCATAAAGAAGGCACCCGCTAAGTGTTGGGAAGATCTGTTGCATTTTCAGTCTTTAATGCAGATTTTTAGATTTACCTCATATCACTGATTATCACCGTCTTAATGAATCTTCAATGTTTTCAGACCTATGGTGTTAGTAAATTATGTTCTCCCCAAATGAAAATCCTGTTCATGCCTTACACTTTCCCAACTGTCTAAGCATGAACAAACGTAACTCTTAAGGTCAAGAATACGCATATGGCACATACATAAAATGTTTTTTAATTTCGCACAGGAGTGCATTTTCATGTGTTTCATCGAAATGTGCAATAAAAGAGATAGGTCACCAAGTTCGTTTAATCGCTAGATCAGATTGAAAAAAAAACGTGAAATTTTGAGGCCGTTTCCATTGACGGCAATGGAAAAGCGATGAAAATACTCAGATTTTAAGATTTAAACGTACACAGCTTGTTTACAACAACATATTTTTTTTTCAAAAACCGATATTCTATGTCACATGATCTGTCAATTAAAATGAGGTACAGAAAGTCCATGACTACCGAATTCGTTTTTCAAGTGGCGCTTGATACGCAAGCATAAGTACAGTACATATATTTTCGCCATTCGTTGACGTCATTTATAAGCGACCTTGCAATCGTTTTCGGGCGACGTTATAAGACATGCTAGTACGGAAAGATGACGACTAATAGGGTTCTCTCATGATGAATGCTTTAGTGATAACAAAATTAATAAAAATCGAAAACAAACTTCTAACTGTAATATGGTTACTGCAGACGACACGAAATGAGCCGAGCAACGAAAATGATAAAGCCCTATGAGTAAACCCAAATCCCTCTATAAAACTAAGTCACCCAAATCACAAAAAGCGCCGTGCCATGATAAAGTGGGTTCTTGGGACATGAACGGTCAGCGGAAGCTTAGCTCAGTCTGCGCATCCGCCCAAACTGACCAGAGCATTTGTTGTCCTCTGGTACAATGATTCCGCGAAGGGATTTATCAAACTGCGCGTATGTGCAGGCTGATCTGTGTGCATGTATATTTACTACCGACTCGTGTTCTTTCGGTGTGGCTCATGGTAGGTAGATAACATTGAATTTTACGCCCTTTTGGACTGTTTTTAGTCATATCGAGATGATGGTAGGATTATACTGAAAAGTTACAAGGCGAAATTCCACCATCGGCGGAAGGCTTCTTGTATCCTAGTGGTTGTAGGGCTGGTGTGGGTAAGAGGCCTGCTGTATCTCTGGCAAAGCCATACAACAAGTGGAAGAAATATTCGTCGGTTTTTGTGAAAGGATATGTATAAACTGCAAAAAGCGGCATTATAATAAATATTACAATCCGATCCCATAAAGCTCTAAAATTAGCTGGCACACATTTACTTGGTGTATATTAATTATCCCACCAGCGCTGCGGAAGAGTGATCAGAGACATTCGGTTTTAACACAAAAGGTTGCGGGTTCGAATCCGGGCTCGGCCAGCCAACTGGAAAAGTATCTTTGTCAAACCAGCAGTAAATGGGTAACTTTTTCGAATCACGGAAGGATAACGCAGCGAAAGCAAAGTTATTTGCGCCGCTTTTCATATGTGTGTCTGAAAAGTCACCAGAGCCCTGAAAGTAGGGAGGGAACATGTATTGCGGCAAACCTTAAATTGTTACTTACAATAAACACTCTGTCTGTCTGTCTTTCTCTCTCTTTCTTTAATTTTATATGAATACATTCATGTTAATGAAATAACTTCATAAATGCAGGAAAAGAAGAACACTGCAATATCGGCAGAGGGCTTCAATAAACAATGAAAACAACTCGGGTTTTTCCATGTTCGAGCCTTTAAATGTCCGATGGGGGCCGCCATGTTGAAAATAACATTGACCTGGAAGTATTTCCTGACGTAACGTCCTTAACGTAATTAATTGTGTCAGTCATTTACGTAATCTTGACCTTAAGTTTACATTTTTTTAATAATTTTTGTCATACATATGCCTTTGTTTATTTCCTTCTTGTATCAACTATCTTTGACACCTTGGTTAATAAGGTGTGTTTGTAATAGCTTTGTTTATCATTACGTTCTAAGCCTCTGCCGCTTTCATTCTTGCGTATGTGTTTATTTTTCATTAAGGTTAATTTTTTTGGTTGGGAAAACGAGAATGTTTCCAGGGAGCAGCCAATGCATCTAGTTATATCCCGAGTTAATATAAACGTGTACATCGTAATGTTTTCCGCCATTGTTTTCAATAGCAAACAGATTTTCTGACTAACCATTTGAGCCGCGACACCACTAAACCAACAAAGTGGCATGTGCGCCAGCAAAGACTCCGATCAGCCTGGGCAGCCGCGCAGCCTGATCAGCCTCTTCGCTGTCCACACGGGAGCTAGTTTAGCCCTTCAGCTACCCTTTAAACGCACAGAGAAGACTCTGATCAGACTGGGCGTATGTCCAATACGCCCAGTCTGATCTGAGTCTTTGATGGCGCACATGCAACTTGTTTTTTGTTTTCCCGTGTTGCAGCTCATTTTTCTCCATGGAGGATGGAGCCTTTCGAAAATGCGATCTACACTTAAAGAATATTCGCTCTTGGAGATTCTTTTCTTACATAGTCCTTGCCCTGTGAAAAAGGGGGCAAAAAGAAAATGATATAAACGCTATCCTTGAAAGAATGTTTATTCACCTAGTGAGTCCTGTTAGTTTCTATTCTTCTTACAGTTACAGATCCACAATCTACATCGGCATTACCAACAACAGCAGCCAGGGAAAGATCAACAACTACGATAAGAGATAGAGTCACATTAGCGAATTCGCGTAGCACTGCTTTGTCAGCGGGAAATCAAATGGTTAAAGAGACAACAGAAAGTAAAAAATTGTACCACAGACTCATAACGTTGCTCTGTGCCAATTTGTTTACAGTGTCGATGAATTCTTACCCTTAAATATAATGATTACTGCACTTTTAGTTTTTATGCCCCCGTGACGATAGTCAGGGGACATTAAGATTTGCTCCTGTGTGTCTGTCCGTCTGTCCGTTCGTCACACTTTATGGTATAAAGTTTGTGTAATCAACTCCTCCCACAGTTTTCAATGGATCTTTTCCAAATTGTGCATATATGTTGTGGACATATAGAAGATGTGCATGTGGGTTTTCATTGGAGCTAGAATTAATTTTGACAGAATTACGGCCTTTTGAACTTAGTCATTTTAGGCAAATTTTTGCATTGTAGATTATGTAGTTTGTGTAATCAACTCCTCCCACAGTTTTCAATGGATTTTTTTAAAACCTTGCATACATGTTGTGGACATATTGAAGATGTGCATATGGGTTTTTGTTGGAGCTAGAATTCATTTTATCAGAATTATGGCCTTTTGAACTTAGTCATTTTAGGCAAATTTTAACATTGTAGGATATGGATTTTGTGTAATCAACTTCTCCCTCAGTTTTCAGTGGATCATTTTCATACTTTGCATACATGTTGTTGACATATTGGAAATGTGCTTGTGGGTTTTTGTTGGACCTAAAATTAATGTTGACAGAATTATGGCTTTTTGAACTTAGTCATTTTAGGCAATTTTAACATTGTAGGGTAAGTACTTTGTGTAATCAACTCGTCCCACAGTTTTCATTGGTTGTTTTTCAGACATTGGAGACTTGTTGTGGACATAATGAAGATGTGCATGTTGGTTTTTGACAAGAAAAAAAATCTGAAGGATTTATGGCCTTTTAAACTTAGTCATTTTGGACTGCATTTTGTGCTATAGGGTATAAAGTTTGTCTAATCTTTTCAGTGGATTCTATGTAAATAGCATTTTTGCCTTAAAAGGTGCTTAAGGGATGTATGCGTCCTGTAACCGGCACTGCACGGGGGCATCATTAGTGTCTTACAGACAAAATTTTCTAATTTTAACAGAAGTCAATGAAATAGTTTTAGAATTATTGGCTTTAATCACTGGACCATGAAATATATTTCACACTGACTTACAATTAGTATGGTGTCACTCAAAGGGTCAGCTCACACAAACAACCCAAGTATAATACAAGTAAAAGTGTTAGAAATATGATGCAAAATCACTGGTCCAAAAATATAGGTCACACTGACCTGACTACAATTAGTATGAGGTCACTAACAGTGTCAGCCCAAACCATGAACCTAAGTATAATGCAAATCTATGAAAAAGTGTTAGAATATGAGGTTAAATTTCTGGACCATGAAATATAGGTCATGCTGACCTTCAAGTAAGATTATATAATTAAACATGGAAGCCCAAATCATTGAACCGAGTATGATGCAAATCTATGAAATAAGTATAGAAATATGAGGCATAATCACTGGACCATGGAATAGGGATCACACTGACCTACAATCCGTATGATGTCACTCACATCGTTAGACACTCTGTTAACCAAAGTATAAGGTTCATTCATGAAATAGTTTTAGAAATATAAGGCATTTCACCGGAGCATGAAATGTAGGTCACTTTGATCTAGTGTTAGTTTGAAGTCAAACATCTGGTCATACTGAGTCATAATGGAAAGCATTTGTGTTCCTACATCTAATAGTCTTCACAAAATAAGGAAAAACACTGGATCATGGAATAAAGGCCACTGTGACCCACTGTTTATTTTATGTCAAACTTTAGGTCATACTGAGTCATTATCACAAGAATCATGTTCGTGCGTCTAAAAGTCTTCAAGAAATAAGGCAAAATCCCTTGAACATGAACTAAATGTCAATGTTACCTACTGTTAGTTTGAGGTTCACTTCACTTTCAGGTTATACTAAATCATTATCTCAAGAAATCATGTTCGTACATCAAATTGTCTTCAAGATAGAAGGCAAAATCATTGGACCATGAAATATAGATCATGGTATGCTATTGTTAGTTTGAGGTCAAACTTTGAGTAATACTGAGTCATTATCCTAAGTATCATGTACACATATCATAGAGTCTTCAAGATATTAAGTAAAAACACTGAACCATGAAAAAAGGGCAATTTTCCTACCGTTAGTTTGAGGACAATCTTTGGGTCATACTGAGTCATTTTCCCAAGCAATCATGTACATACACCATATACATGTAGTCATAAAGATATTAGGTAAAATCTCTGGAACATGGAAAATTTGTCACTGTAACCTACTGTTGACCTACTAGTTATAGATCAAACATCATTTCATACTGAGATATTATCAGAAGAATCCTGTTCGTTCATCAAATAGTCTTCAAGTTATAAGGCAAAATCACTACATCATGAAATATATGACACTGCGACCGACCTGTTAGTTTGTGGTCAAACCTTAGGTCATACTGAGTCATTATCCCAAGCAATAATGTTCGTACAACAAAAAATCTTCAATATATAAGGCAAAATCACTGGACTATGAAATATATGTCATTGTGACTTAATATTAGTTAGAGGCCAAACTTTGGGTGAGACTAAGTCATCATCCGAAAGCAATCATGCTCTACATCAAATAGTCTTCGAGATAGAAGACCAAATCACTGGACTATAAAACATACATCACTGTGACTACCTGTTTCTTTGAGGTCAAATATGGGGTCACACTGAGTCCTCATCCCAAGAAATCCTATTCGTATATCAAATAGTCTTCAAACTATAATGCAAAATCATTGGTCATGAAATAACGCTCGCGGCCCAATATGAATTACTGCCTGCAGTGGGTCTTCCCCAAACGTATCAATGGAGCCACTGTAAAGACTATTTTCCTTATAAACGCAAGAGGTGAATGTGGTTTTCCTATGTTCAAACAACGTGAAATTAAGGCCATGACCAAATATGTTTCAGTAGATCTTTCCAAGAGATGAATATATGAAGCCAGCTTGAAGGCTTTAACCCTACGGGATACGTAAAATTCGAGCTTAACACAAAAAGTAAATATTTTTTTCTATGTTCAATCAACTATGAAATAAAAGGCATGGCCAAATATGCATCGCTGTTCTCAGTGAATCAACCATGAAATATAGGTCATGGCCCAATATGCATCGCTGCTTTCAGTAGATTTTCCCTATATGTATCTATGGAGCAAGTTTGAAAACTCTAGCCCTTGCGGTTCTTAGAAACTGAGCTAAATGCAACAGGTGATTTTTTTTGTTCAATCAACCGTAAAATTTAATCCATGGCCCGATTGGGATTGCTGCTTTCAGCAGATCTTCTCAAGACATATCGAGCAAGTTTTAACAGTCTGGTCTTGCGCTTACTTAGAAACTGTGCATAACACAACATTAAATATTTTTTCAATGTTGAATCAAGCGGGACATATAGGTAATGGCTGGGAATGCTTTTTTTCCCATCCTTCCGAATATCTTCCCCAAGAGCAAGTTTGAAGACACTAGCCCTTATGGTTACTTAGAAACTGAGCTAAACGTAACAGGTGAATATTATTTTCTATGTTCAATCAATCGTAAAATATATGTCATGGGCCGATGTGCACCACTGCTTTCAGTAGATTTTTACAGATTTGTGGGACCAGACCGAAATATTCATAAAAATGCCGCTTTTTTCGGTTTAAAGCGTAACTTTGCAAAACAAAAACGGGCTTATGCAATACCTTTCGTATGCGTGCGCTTGCGCGGGGGCTAGCGCGTGCATGTGCGCGTGAATGTGCGCATGCGCCTTGTAAAATTATTCACCTGTTGAGTTTAGCTCAGTTTCTGAGTGCTAGAGTCTTCAAACTTACTCCATAGATACGTCTGGGCAAGATCTACTGCAGGCAGCGATTCATATTGGGCCGTGGGTTAAACTTTTGGTTGATTGAACATAGAAAAAATATTCACATGTGTTCGCATTTACCTCCGTTACTAAGTAACCACAAGGTCTAGAGTTTTCAAACTTGCTCCAAAGATATATATGGGAAAGATCTACTTAAAGCAGTGATGCATATTGGGCCATGGCCTATATTTCAAGGTTGATTTATCATAGAAAAACAGTTGTGTTTAGCACCATTTTAACGTAACCGCGTGAGTAAGAGTTTTCAAACGTGCTTCATAGGTACGTGTTGACAAGATCTACTGACAGCAGCGATGCATATCGGACCATGACTTTTATTTTATGGTTGATTGATCGTAGAAAAAATATTAAACAGTTGCGTTTAGCTAAGTTTCTTAGCAACCGTAGGGCTATAGTCTTCAAATTTGCTTCATAGATATGTCAGGGGAAAATTCTACTGAAAACGGCGATGCATTTTGGGCAGAGACCTATATTTCATAGTAAACTGAACATAAGAAAAATATACGAACCTATTGCGATTAGTTCAGTTTCCAAGTAATTACAAGGGCTGAGGTCTTCAAACTTGCTCCATAGATACGTATGGGAAAGATCTTGTGCAAACAGCGATGCATATTGGGCCATGACTTATATTTTATGAACATGATCGCTTGGGATAATGACTCGGTATGACGCAATGTTTTACCCCAAAATAACAATAGGGCACAGTGACCGTTATTTCCAGTGATTTTGCCTTATATTTGGAACGCTATATGATGTATGAACATGATTCTTTGGAAAATGACTCAGTATGACCAGATGTTTGACCTGAAACTAACAGTAGGTCACAGTCGCCTATAATTCATAATCCAGTATAACCCGAAGACTATTTGATGCATGAACATGATTGCTTCTTAAAATGATCTCAGTATGACCAAAGCTCGGCCTCAAGGAAACAGTGGGTCACAGTGACCTATATTTCATGGTTTAGTAGTTTTGACCTTTTGATTATTAGATGTACAAACATGATTACTTGCGACTATAACTCAGTATGGCCGGATGTTTGACTTCAGTCTAACAATAGGCCACAGTGACCCATATTTGATGGACCAGTGAGTTTACATGATATATTGAAGACTGTGGTTTCTATATGACAGCTTAGAAAAAATGACTCAAATATGTGACCTTTAACTAATAGTAGGACACATTGACTTATATTTCGTGATCCAGTGATTTTGCTTCTAAATATTTTGAAGACTGTTTGATGTACAAACATGATTGCTTGGGTAATAACACAGTATGACCCAACATCTGACCTCAAACTAACAGTAGGCCACATTGACCAATATTTTATTGTCCAGCAATTTTGTCTTAAATTTTGAAGACTACTTGATAAACGAACATAAGTTTTTCTGATAATCATTCAATATGACCCAAACACTGACCTCAAAGAAACAGAAGGTCGCAGTGTTCTATATTTCAGGGTTTAGTGGTTTTACCTTATTTCTTGAAGACTATTAGTCTTACAAACATGATTCTTGCGATAGTGACTCAGTAAGGTCAAAGTTTGACCTCAAAAGAGTAGTAAGTCGCAGTGACCTATATTTCATGGTTCAGTGATTTTGCCTTATATTTCTACCACTAATTCATTGATTAAACTTTAGCATCGGATAATGGTTTTGCCTTAAACAATGTATGACCTCATACTGATTGTAGTTCAGTGTTATCTCTATTTCGTGATCCATTGATTTTGCCTTAATTTCTACTGCTATTCTCCGGAATTGCATCATACATGGTTAAATGGTTTAATGGTTTGGGCTGACAGTATGAATGATATAAACTAAGTTGTAGGTCAATGGGACCTATATTTCATGGCCCAGAGATTTAACGTTATAGTTCTGACACTATTTCATGGTTTGCATTAAATTTCTGTTCATGGTTTGGGCGGCACTTTTAGTGACTTTGTACTAGTTGTAGGTCAATGTGACCTATATTTTATGTTCCAGTGTTTTTGACTCAGATATCTAACATCTTACATGA
Organism: Ctena decussata; assembly: GCA_963989385.1. Classification (NCBI taxonomy): domain Eukaryota; kingdom Metazoa; phylum Mollusca; class Bivalvia; order Lucinida; family Lucinidae; genus Ctena; species Ctena decussata. The sequence continues at coordinate 79,986,187 of OZ022499.1, read as the reverse complement.
GAATGCATTATACTTTTCTTTATGGGTTGGCTGACCATATGAGTGACCTCACACTAATGTCACTGTCCACTGATATTGTCATATCTCTGGCAATATTTTAGAGGTTTGACTTATTCTTTGGAGAACTTTTTATCCTGACACTGCAGTCGAATTTATTTCACTTAGCCAGTATTGTACATATTAAACTTGCGCTTGTTAAAGGCAGGCTCTAACAAAGTCGCACTTTATTGTCTTCTGACAATTTTTATGAAAAAAACGTTGCAATTACAGCAGAAGGCTTGAATAAAGTAGATAACAAGTATTGTCAGAAGATAATAAAACGCGACTTTGTGTGTGCTTGACAAGCGCTTGTTAAATATGAATAGTACCGGCCAAGTGAAAAGAGATCAACTGCAGTGTCATGAGGTCAATCACTGTTCTTGAATGTACCATTAAACTAAGAATAATAGAACTCAATGACATAGTTATCCATACGAACCGAACTACATACGAACCGAACTACCACCTAATTGTGTGCGCCTCGGCGGAGGGTGAGGGTGAAGGTTTGGGCCCAGCAAAGCCGGTTTAAACCCCCCAGTAGTTATTACTGGCCTTCCCAAGGCGGTACTTTCGTTGCGGTTGCATTTGTTGTATGTTCGGTGTTGTTTAATTTATTGTGTTCTCATTTAAACCCTTCTATAAATAATATAGAAAATAGGTAAAAATAGTTGTTAAATGTTTTTCGTATAATTTGCTCAGTCTGTTGTAACTCTTGTTGGTCTAAATTATTTAGTTCAGTAAAGATAGCTGAGTTGCCACCTATTTGGGAAAAAGCTGCTGACTCGGCTTATTACTTGTAATTTATTGTTTGTTGGGATGTCTTTGTCAATCTTTCCCTTCGATGTTGGGGATTGGGTGTGGGATCTGATTCAGTCAGTTCCTGAAGTATAGTTACTCTTTAAATTAGAGATAATGACTTAAATCACTGGATCATGAAATAAAGGTCACACTGACCTACAATATGCATGAGGTCACTCACAGTGTCAGCCCACACCCATAAGCCAAGTACAATGCAAATCGATGTAAAAGTGGTAGAAATATGATGCTAAATCATTGGACCATAAAATATAGGTCACTCCGACCCAAAATTAGTATGAGATCACTCATAGTGTCATGAACACAAGTATAATGCTAGTCCATGAAATGGTGTTAGAAGTATAAATCACTCGACCATGAAATATAGGCCACGCTGACCTTAAACTAAGATGATATCATTCATAGTGTCAACCCAAACCATTTAACGAACATGATAAAGCTCCATAAAACAAGATTGAAAAAAGGCAAAATCACTGGATCATGAAATAAGGGTCATTTTGACGTACAACAGTATTGTTAGCCCATACCATTAACCTAAGTATATATTTTAGTAAAGTATGCTGAATACGCTGTTTAAGCCGATTGAATGTATAATTATCATTGTCATTATTATTTCCTCGGTCATAATGATGACAATCTCTGCTCCCCAGGTTACATTTTAATGTAATTGGGGTGTTGTGAAGATAATAATACTGTTTAGACGCTAAATTTGAATGACTGATTATGTTTTGTGGCCTTTTCTTACTCCCTCTCCTTTCTTTTCTGTAGTCTGATTTAATTGTATCATCACATTTAGATTTATATGTTCGTAAGCTGCCTGTAACTGCTACGTTTTGTGTATGTACAATTCCTCTTAAGTCATGTTTGTGACCTGAGTGAATAAAGTGATTTTGACTTGACTTGAGTAGATCTTCCTCAGACGTACATATGGAGCAAGTTGAAGCCTATCCTCCTTGCTGTTACTTCGAAACTGATATAAACGCAACAGTGAATATTTTTTATGTTCAATCAACCATGAAATATAGGGTTTCAGTTTATCTTTCCTATAAAATTCTATGGAGCAAGTTTAGCTAAATGCAACAGGTGAATATTTTTCTATGTTAATTCAACCGTGAAATATTGGTCATGACCTAGTATGCGTCACTGCTTTCAGTAGCTCTTCCCAAGACTTCTAAGTCTCTAGTCCATGTGTTTCTTAAAAAACTGAGCTTAACGCAACAGGTAAATATTTTTTATGTTCAGACAACCGTGAAATGTAGGTCACGGCCCGATATGAATGTCTGGTTTCAGTAGATCTTTCCTTGACGTACCTATTGAACAAGTTTAAAGACTCTAGCCCTTGTGGTTACTTAGGAACTGAGGTAAACGCAACATGTGAATATTCTTTTCTATGTTCAGTGAACCATGAAATATAGATCATAGCCCAGCATCAATGCTTTCAGTACACCTATCCGAGACGTACCTATGGAGCAAGTTTGAAGTCTCTAGCCTATGCGGTTACTTAGAAACTGAGCTAAACGCAACAGAAGAACATTTTTCTATATTCAATTAACAGTGTCATGGCCTGATTTGCATCGCTGTTTTCCGTAGATCTTCCCCAGATATATCTTTGGAGTAGGTTTGAAGACTCTAGCCCTTGTGATTAGCAAGAAACTGAGCGAATCGCAACAGATTAATTTTTTTGCTATGTTCAATCAACTGTGAAATAAAGGCCATGGCCACATATGAATCTTTGCTTCCGCAGACGTATATTTGGAGCAAGTTTAAAGCCCCTTGCCCATGTGGTTACTTACAAACCGGGATAACCGCAACAAATATATTCAATAAACCGTGAAATATAGGTCATTGGCCAATATGCATCTCTGCTTTCAGTATATCTTCCCCAGACATATCTTTGGAGCAAGTTTGAAGACTCTAGCATTTGTGCTTACTTAAAAACTGAGCTAAACGCAACAGGTGACTATTTCAACAAAGGCGCATGCGAACTAGCACGCGCAGGCGAACTCACACAAAGGGCATTGCATAAGCACGTCTTTGTTTCAAAAAGTTGCGTTCAAGTAAAAATACCCCTCCGTTTCTCCATTTTACGCATGGGCTATTTGGACATCGATATTTCGTTAGATGGTCACAAATACGAATGATACTGTAGTTTTTCCACTTATTGCTTGGCATTCGTGCCAGCTGTTGTAAAGAGCTTGAAAAAAGCTCTGTTATTTCCATGTTTGACGTTACTATTGAAAGTCCGATGGAGCCGCCATAATGCAAATGACTTTCACTCGATTCTTCTACATGACGTGATTTCCATCGCGACTCATTTTATAAATTGCGCCCTCATTGCCCTATGCGTTTCGGAGATGTAGCACTCTTTTACTGACCTCATTTAAGTAAATGATACGAATGAACAGCTTAACTTTTAAATTAGACTGGCTTCAAGCATTTCGTCGTAAAATATTAAACACTGTCACGAGTGAAAGGATCACCAGCCAGCTATAAAAAGTAGATTTTTTACATCCCCTCAGGGTATGTTTCAGTCGTGGCCATCAGATCGGAAATACGTTTAGAAACGCCACATATTAGGGTTAAATGAGGTCATGGCGTCTCCCACAGAACATTTTATTTAGCTGCTCAGGGTGAGCTATTGTGATCACTCAGTTTCCGTCGTGCGTCGTCCGTCGTGCTTCGTGTGTCGTTAACAATGTGCTGTTTCAAATGACAGCTTTTCTGAAACCGCTAGCTCTAGGGCTTTGATATTTTATATGAAACATTTTCTAGTAGACTTCTACCAAGTTTGGTCAAATAGTGGCCATGGGGTCCAAAATGGCCCTGCGGCGGGGTTTTGGTTCATAAATAAAATATACCTAGAAATCTTCTTCTCCAGAGCTGCTTTGCTTGGATGCTTGAAATGTGGTAGGTAGCATTGCCTAGTGGTCCTTTAACAAGTATGTTCAAATAGTGGCCCTGGGGTCAGCGTGGGATCTTGGGTTCGAAAATAAAATATGCTTAAAAATCTTCTTCTCCAGAGCTGCTTGGCTCAGATGCTTGAAACGTGGTATGTGGCATTGCCTCGTGGTCCTTTACCAAGTTTGTTTAAATGAATGCACCGGGGTCCAAAATGGCTACGCGGCAGGGAGTCCTGGGTTTGAACCATAGAAATACATAGAAAATTATTTTAAAATAATCGTCAGAACCACTTGGCCCAGATGCTTGAAATTAGGTTTATTGCACTGCAGAGTAGTCCTTTACCAAGTTTGTTCAAATGGTGGCCCCAAGGTCCAAAAATGGCCCAACGGCAGTGAGTCCTAGGTTTGAACCATACAAATAAAAAGAAAAATATTCGAAACTCGTCTTCTCTAGAACTGTCTGGCTCAGATGCTTGAAATTGCCTATTGATACTGTTCCAAGTTTGTTCAAATGGTGGCACCAGGGTCCAAAATGGCCCCACAAAAGTGAGTCCTAGGGTTGATTTATAGAAATACATAGAAAAATATTCAAATCTTCTTCTCAAGAACAACTTGGCTCAGATGCTTGAAATTTAGTATGAAGGGTAGCCTAGGAGTCTTTTACCTTGTTTGTTCAATTCGTGGTCCCAGGGGCAAAAATGGCCCCGAGGCAGGGAGTCCTAGGTTTGAACAATAGAAATACATAGAACACTTTTCAAAATTCTTCTTTTTTAGAACCACTTGGCTCAGATGTTTGAAATTTGGTATGTAGAACTGTCAAGTGGTCATTTACCGAGTCAATTCAAATGGTGGTCCAGGAGTCCAAAATGGCCTCGGGGCGGGGAGTCTTTGGTTCAAACCATAAAAATACATAGAAAAATATCAAAACAGTTCTTATTTATAACCCCTTGGCTCAGATGCCGGAAATTTAGTATGTAGTTTCGCATAGTAGTCTTTTACCAAGCTTGCCCCGTGGGAGGGGGTCCTATGTTTGAACCATACAAATATATAAAAAAATATTCAAGAATCTTCTTCTTCATAAAAACTTGGCTCAGATGCTTGGAATTTGGTGTGTAGCTTTGCCTAAAAATTTCTTCTTGAGAACCGCTAGGCTCAGATGCTTGAAATTTGGTATGTAGCACTGTTTAATGGTCATTTTCCAAATTTATTCTAATGGTAGCACAAGGGCTCAAAATGGCTCCACCCCAGGGTGTCCTGAGTTTAACCATAGAAATACATAGAAAAAATATTTAAAAATCATCTTCTTCAGACCCACTAGGCTACGATGCTTGAAATTGTGTATAAAGCATTGTCTAGTGGACCTCTGCCAGTTTAGTTCAAATGGCATCCCCAGGGTTCAAAACTGCTCTGAGTTAGGATGTTTTGATTTCGAAAATACAACATACTTAAAAGTCTACTTCTCCAGAACTGCTAGGCTCAGATGCTTGAAATTTGGTATGAAGCATTGCCCATTGATCCTTTACTACGTTCTTTAAATGAAGGCCCCAAGGTTTTTAATGGTTACATCCCAGTGGACCTGTATTTGAACCATAGAAATACATAGGAAATTCCAAAAAATCTGAGTTGGCTCAGATGCTTGAAATTTTGTAGGGTAGGGATGGAACAAACAAAATTTGTTCAAGCCGGTCCAGGTCACATGACTTCCATGGTGGCCACATCCATATACGGTAAAAAACCTTCAAATATCCCTTTCTCCAGAACCAAAGTACCGATTGTCTTGAAACTTGGTATTTAGTATTACTGGAGTTCTTCCAAGATTGTTTAAATGATGACCATGGGTTAACCCTGATCTTGGATAGGCAAGTTCAAAGATGCTTTCTGGTGTTTTATACGGAAAAGTGCCTGAACATAAGAACTAAATGAAAATCATAGAAGCTTTTGGTGCAAAATTTTATAAATACTGTCTGATACCTAAAAGGCTACATGAACTTTTTAAGTAATGGAGATTAAGATCATTCTTTGAACTTTAACCAATGTCTCTCATATTTTGACAGTTTAAGACTATCATGTTTGTTGAATTGATGGCCCTAGTTTGACCTTTTTGCTTAGGTGAGCGATTCAGGGCCTCTTGACCCTCTTGTTGTGAGTTGACACATGGTTTGCTCTGGATAACCCTGTGATAACTGTTTGTTGGTGAGTAGCTTCCCTCTATCAACAGGTTCTTGATTGGTGAAACTGGCCCAGAGGTTATAAAACTTGAGTACATTCTCAAACTCAAAATAAAGTACACTGATTGGCTGCTTCCGAGCACATGCTTAAATTTCATTTCGAGGAGTAAAAATGCTGAATTACCCCCAAAATATCTAATTGTATACCATTTTATTTTGAGGAGTAAAATACTGAGCCACTTGCAACTACTGACAGAGCAAAAGATCATTTGAGAGTAAGTGAGTAGTTTGCTCCTCAAAAATAAAATGAACTGGGTAAAATTAGACATTTGATTGGTAACTGATTTTTTTACTCCCCAGATGAAAATTAAGAGAGTAAAATCGAGAAATGGTACCATACAAATTTATAACAGGATTATTAAGTCCAGTATGAAAAACTGACTTTAGAGATATAGATTTGTGTTTGAAACTGACAAACTTGTTGTAAGACATATGTTATGTAAATTCCATAAAATTAAAGAGTTGAATGAGTTGTTTGTTGCAGAAGGCCGAAAGTGTTGATTGCTTTGCGGTAGACGCGAATTTCCGTGTTATCCTATTCTATCCAATTCCCCTTAGCTTGATTTTTTGCTGTCAATCAAGTCAAGAAAGTTCTGGTAGGAAGTTTCGTAATTTATTTCAACCAATCCAAAATGCCGCTAGACTCGCATGCTTGGAAAATAAAAACAGAAAATAATTTCCGAACTTCCGCCTCCACTTCTCTGGCAACACGCAAACGTCGTCAAAAAGCAAACACTCCTATGATGGCGGTCAGAATGCGGCTAGAAGGCTGTACTTGCTCGAAGAAAATACAAGCCTCTTCTCTGCGCCTTCTCTGTACCTGCTTATTAGTGACAAGCTCAATATTGCTAGGTTGGCAGCAGGCTTGTGCATACGCGTTTAATATGGCTAGCAACCTTTACAACTTTCTAGAAACGACATGGGCTGACAGAGAAACGAGTCTTTCTTCAAAGCAGCTTGTGGCAACCACTATCGGTTTTCCATCAGTTATATAACCAATCTAGTAATCTATTGGTTGCAACTTCAGTGTGACGCTCTATCTTTCATGCGTGACGTCAAAATCGAAACTGGTTGCGTTCAGAGTTCTGCCATTGTCACCATTTGTATGCCAATGCCGTTCAGATTTTCACCATTGGCACCATTGGCTCTACAACTGGTACCAATGGTACCAATAGTGCCGACCATTGGCTGCCAATACTGCTGACAACTTAGGGCATGGGCAAAATTACCATTGCGGGAAAATTGGTTTAAACAATATTTTATTTAGTACAAACTACATGGTAACAAAACAGTACAGTATACAATATGGTACAGGATCTGACGGTATGCGAAACACTTATATGAAAGTCATCTCCTTTTGCGGGAAAATTGCGTCATTCAATATGGCAGGGTAGTGAACCCATCATAAAAGCTCGAGTTGAGACAGGAGAATATCCATTTGCCCCAAAATGATGGAAGTAAATTAGAAAAACTAAAAACAAATACTTTCAGAAAAGAATTTGCTCTGAAATGTTGCCAAACGCGCCATCGGATCTACCATTGGTACCATTGGCGCCACTGGCCCTACCAATAGTCCTGCCAATAGAAACATTGGCGATTTTGCAAGTGGTTCCATTGGTTGCCATTGGCACTATTGGCTGCCGATATTGTGCATGGTTCTACGGTTACCAATGGTATCGTTTCTCTCTCTCTCTCTCTCTCTCTCTCTCTCTCTGTCTTTCAAAACACCTGTCCACTATTCTGTCTCTAGCCTAGCTTACTTTCATTATCATTTACTTAAGGGCAGGATTTCTGAACCCCCCTCCTGGTAGAGGATTAGCTACCTGTATGAGACAGTAAGTGAGCGTGGCTTAGCTATTGTGCAGATTAGACCACTGTCCTGTTTTTGCTGATAAGAGATAACCCTCAGACAATGTGTTACATTGTCCTACAATCGGTGTAATGTTTATAATATTGATTTGTATGCACATGAAAAAAATACTATGGAATTTGAACTCTTTAACGTTTTAGTTTGTAACTTTATTGAGAGTAATGTCATTAACGCAAAAAGTAGAATATTTTTTGGTTTTAGTTATGAGACAATTGTTTTGTGAAAATACTAACTAATGACATCATAAAATTAGCAAAATTTAAATCCTTTTGTCTAGAGTTCATACTTTTCTTTCTGTTATGAAAAATTCAAGTAATAATAATCACTACTAATTTCACTGTAAAAATAACCACTCGAATTTTCAGTTATATTTAGCACTGATATATATCATTGTAGCACTAGTATCCCAGATGAACAGTTGAATTATTATCCAAATGTAATATGAGTCCAGAATATATCAAGATAACAATCAAATTTTATTTAAATAACAATATTAATTAAATACTTAATTGATCAGTTTGTTTATGCGAACTGTTATTTTAATAGTGTATATCAGTTGTCTCATCCTTAGAAAAAAAATACAATAAAAAATTAAATATGGTATTGGTAGCTTCTCATAATGATATTATTTTCAGGAATAGCATAATCAGCTTCATGTGTTTTGAAATGAATATGTACTTAGATGTACTTTTACCTAAATTGGTAGATTAAATCCTATTTTTCGGTGAGTTAAATTTATAGCAACAAGATTAAAAATGAAATCAAATATATATTGTGTATACTGATATGCTTTTTTTTCAATGTATAAAAATTATCCAAATAAATTCTAAAAGAAATCTAATCATATTTTGTGTGTTTTTTGTCTCAATTTCCTAATTATTTATCATATTTGCATGAACTCCTAATTTACAAAACAGCATAGTCACTGAGCTGATAGGTGCTATCAATCATTTCACAGGTAAATATCCCAGCAAATCAACAGCCAATCAAATAAGAAATAAATCTACAGGAGCTACTGTAGATGTTTACCCTTTTGTGGCTATTGGAACTGAGAATAGGTAGCTAATTTTGCCTTTTATAGTCTACTCCTGCCTTTAATATCTCGTGATACGGACAATACGGATGATACAAATGTGTTGTACGGATATCGACCGAAGATGGCAAAATAAATAAACAAACAAACAAATAAATTAATCTTAATCTTAAATAAATGCGTGTGAGTTTTTGTGATAAGCCTTTTGGCGCTGGGACAATTGGTCCAGTGGCTTTTGAGAACCTGTTTGAAATTGTTGAAATATGAGAGACCTGGGTCAAAGGTCAAAGAATGACCTTGTTCATTTGTACTCAGAAACCTTCAGGTACTCATTCAGATAACTGTATAGACTAATTTGAAGCCCAAAATTTTCAATAATTTCCAAGAAATTTTAAGTTCTAGCATATTCCCATATAACAGCACCAGAAGCAAATTTGATCTTGTCGTAAATATTCTGGATCAACCCAAGGTCATAACTTGAAGAATCTTGCTGGTACTTGTGTACCCGATGCTACATACCAAGTTTCAAGGCCATCGGCCTATTGGTTCTAGGGTAGAAGCTTTTTGCAGGCTTTTACCGTTGTAGGGCAAGGGCCTACTGTGCTTGCAGTAGGTGCAGGTGAGGGTTGCTAAGGCACTTTTTCTCTCGTCTGTCGTTTCTCATCTTTCTCCCTCTCTCTGGGAGACGGCCCGATATAGATTGAAATACTGTCTCAAAGGGCCGTTAAACCCAAAACAATTAATCGACCCTAATATATTGGTGTGGTGGCCATATTGGTCATGTGACCCAGATCATCTGTCCTGAGTAATATTTCGTACCCAGAAGCCCTGCAGGCTAAATATTAAATTTGGTTACAATCGGCCTAGTGATTTCAGAGAAGTCGTTTGAAATTGTGAACGACGGAGCCTTCCTATACTTAAAGCTTCCCAGGAGGCTCCTGTGAGCTAATACAGCACCATTCCCTACTCTGGACGCCGTTACCTTAACCTGAGCACGTAATCCCAGCGCGTGCAGTTTAGGCGCATCATTTTTGTATCAGGTAAAATTTACTGCAAAAACTCCATGTTATCATTCAGTTTGCATTCTAACCATTCTCTTCTTAACTGCAGCTTCTCCCCCAAGAATATTTAGTGGTAAGCTACCTTAAAGATTGCCCGATGCTTTACCACAATCAACATGTTTTCTATTTCTATATGTGGGTTTCAGAGCTCATCAAGATTATTTCATGCATTCCTTTTTACTTTCTGTCCTGATTCTAATTTTATCTTCCTCTTGCGAAGATCTCGCTCATGCTTTGAGTAAAGTATAACATAGCCGTTCCAATTATTTCCAGTTCACTGATTGGATAAAGAGATTATCACACCTTTTCTGACTAAAATAGATATAAACAGATAACTATCACCGTAAGTTTTATTAAAAACAACTCTATCGCAGCATGCACATGATGTCATAATGACGCAATACTGACAACACCGCATCGACGTTAGAGCGACGTCATTTCGTCAGCATTGTCATTTTGACTTCATGTGTGCCCGCTGGGATGTATACTTACCATTGATATGATGATAGTAGTCCTGATTTGCATGTTTCAAACTGGCCCCAAGAACTCTCGCTTGCATCCATGGTGCTGTATCTATACCATCTCCACCCTTTTCTAATATAGTAGCATTGATAGGTTGTATTTTTGTTTCATTGTTTCTGACATTTCGGCTGTGGCGCTGTCACTGCGTGGAGAGCGTAACAGGAATATCATAAAACAAGACTGGGCAGGGTTCAAGGTTCGTGGGTATACTCGTACCTTCCTGTTTCTCCGCCTTTTTTACAAATGGGGTGGGGGCAACTTTTAAGACCTCCTGTTTATTACTCTGAGTGAAAAAAACCTTCTAAAAGGGAATGGTCTTAAAGGAAAGAATTTGCTACTAGAGGAGAAAATTCTTTCATTGAAGAGTTGACCCTCATTCAAAAGAGGGACACAAATGAAAATGAGAGAATTGCTTCCCTTGAAATTGTACTTATTCACCTTACGGTTGCTGTCGATGGTGCCTGAGTGCGACATTGAACTAAGCGCTATTTTTTCAGTGCTGCCCTACTGCACGGTCACTGACCAGTCCTAGCTTCGTTATGCTGAGAGCAGCAAGTACCATTTTTATATGTTTGGTAATACTCTGCGGGATTTGAATTTACATCCTTCAACTTAACGTAACCACACCGGACAGGCGGCAATCGAAAAGCTCATGCAGTTGACGAACACGGATCAAAAACCGTTAGAAACAGCGTTTGGATTGCAAATCGTCGCAAATTTGCAATCGAAAACGCTGTTTTAACGGTTTTTGATCCGCGTTAATCGATTGTTAAGAGCGTTTTCGATTGCCGCCTATCCGGCGTGGTAACGGTCGCTTTACAAAATAACAGTTGTTACAGTATAAAACGAAGAAAGGCATAGAAAATGAAAGCTTCAGTTAGCTTTACATTTAATACAAACAAGATATCGTCAAGACACCACACACTGAATATCTTAGATGACTGCTGTAATACTGTATAAAAACAAATAAATTGACGTAATACGATCTTCAGTGACACAGCACATGCTCATATATTCTACATACAAGTACATTACATTGCTCTTCAAAATCTTTCTGATCATCGTGATAAAATAGCTGTCTTACAGTATCTTTTCGGCTATTTACTCCGCTCTAGAATGACACCAAAATATCTAAATCAGTGTTATAAATTCATCTATAATATGGGTTTTACCCTCCGAATAATCCCAAGGATCTATAAGACGGATCTAGATTACAGGGGCTTGAATCATATCGTTTTGAATATAGCAAACGAAGGTTATACATACATATGGACAAGGGAAGACAACCTGGTTTAAAACTTTTCAGGTAACAATGCTTTACCGATGATACATATGAATCGGAGAAAGAAATCTATGAATTATTTGACCAAGGATGTAGGAGCCCCGGTACCTCGGTGTGTTAAGCCTGGCCTGTTGATTTAACGGTCCCGAGTTCGATTCCCGGAGGCGGAAAGCTTTTCAATCGTAAACATGGTTCCATTGCACACATCCTTCCATTGTCACCCTCCCATCGTCCTGATCTGACTGAAGTACTGTTGAAAAGGACGTTAAATCGTAAGTCATCCATCAGTCCCAATCAAGGATCTAGCAGAATGCGTCCTGTCACCGATAATACGGCTTGTTTTATCCCAACAAGTTAAAAAGCAATAATTTGCTAGCTTACAACTGCACTGAAACTCAAAACCCATAGTAACGTGATCCAGAATATTGGTTTTCACCTTTGCGCTGACTGCAAAGGAACATAATCAAGAGAAAAACCTTTTTCGCCCCCTTTAGAGAATTATTAAAGTAATTATCATGTGTCTAACATGCCTTACCTCGAACAATTGTCTTATACGCTAGTTTCAGGTGAGAAGTCTCGCAAAGGCTGAGTGTAAGCCTATGTTGATTATCCCCTTGCACAACGAAGTTACGACGGGCATATAGGGTGCGTCCCGTACTTACGAACGTACGTATAAATGTACGTATGTTCTTTTATCATCGCTCTAGCGACTTCATTTATGAACCGATTTTGATACACCTTCATACAAATATTGGGTATGACAATACCTCAAACTAATTCACATTTCAGGGTGATAGCTTAAGGTCAAGGTCACAGTGGTTATATTTAGATAAAACTCTGCCATCGCTTTTATGCCTTCATTTATAAACCGATTTTAATTTAACTCTAAAAATTTGTTTAGTATGACAATATCTTGAATAAGTTCGCATTTCACTGATATAGGACCACGGTAAAGGTCAGAGTGGTTATTTTAGGAAAACTTTGTAATCGCTCTTAGACTAGCGCCTTCATTTATGGGCAGATTTTGATTTTTACTTCATAGCAATGTTTAGTATGATAAAGTCTTGGATAAATTTGCGTTTCAGCGTTCTAGAGCCAAGATCAAGTTCGTAGAGGTATTTTTTAGAACAATGTTGTCAGTGCTTTAACGCCGTTCTTTATGGACAGATGTTGATATACCTTAACATAAATGTTTAGTATGACAATGTCTTGTATGCGTTCGCATTTCTGCGTTTTAGGGACAAGGTCAATGTAAAATTGGCTTTTGTTTAGAAAGAACTTTGTCATCCCTCCAATGCCATCATTTATAGACCGATTTCGATTTAACTTTATTCATTTAAAGAGGGTAACTACATTTAGCACATAAAAATACATATTATAACTAATCCACGTTCAAATGTTTAGTATGACAATATCTTGAACATGGTTACGTTTCAGCAATATAGAGCAAAGTTCAAGGTCACAGTGGTTATTTTAAGAAAACCTATTTCGTCGCTACTGCGCCTTTACTTATGGACCAACTTTGATTTAACTTCGCGCAAAGGTTTAATTTAACAATATCTTGAACAAGTTCTCGCTTCAGCATTCTAGAGCCAATGTCAAGGTTGCAGTTGCTATTTTTTTAAAAAAAAAACTTTGTCATTGCTCAGGCAGAAAATTGCCGAAAGTAACTAAGTCGTGGTTCTTTAAATACGAAATTCAAAGTTATATGAGAAATGGCTATTAAAAGGCTTCTTGTTCTAGGTAATATTACACTTAATACTTGTGTAAAGTTAAATTGAAATCAGTCCATAAATGAGCCGCTACACAACAAAAGCAACAAAGTGGCATATGCACCCAGCCAAGACTTAGATCAGCCTGGGCATCCGCCGCGTATGATCAGATTCTTAACTGTCCACATGGAGCGTGCTCAGCATACAAATTTCAATTTTAGTCGAATCTTTGCGGTATCATCCTGGTGAGATTTTGTAGCATACAGTCTTCGGATTTTTTTATTTTTCATTTTTTTTTTTCGGCTCTTAATTGATTTCGGTGAATAGTGACACCTACAAGTTGGACATTAAAATCCGAAAGCACATTGTCGTTCGAAGCCTTAATCAGCCAGAAATTTATTTTCACGTTCTTTCGGTACATTTTCTATTCAGTATGAAATGTTTTTTCTGTAAAATAATCAGACCAGAAACAAATCGATGAAGTAACATTCTCTTTGACAGCATATCGTCTGAAAGCAATACAGACAGATTTTCTTGTGCAATTTTGTTTCTTTTTGATATAGTTTAAAATTTGCTTTCATATAATCGAGACCCGGATCTAGGTCAAACTTAACCTTATAATGCCTTTTGAGAAAGAATTTTTCCTCGGTATAACCCATGAAAATCAGCTTAAAACCACAACTATATCAAAAATTGTCAGTTTAAGTATGAGCCAGTTGTTGTCAAGATTATATGCTAACCATATGGTAGGCAGTATAGTACATGTGCATTAGAAAATTGAAAAAAAATCTTAGCCCGGTAAATTATACTTCAGGGCTGCAGAATATGAGATGTATGGGACCCCTAATTATTAGAAAAGCATTATTTTGTTGAACTGTATTTTTGTTTCTTGATTCTCTGTCTCTAGGTTATATAAGGGCGAACTTCACCAGCTCTGTATTATTACAAGACAGAGTAAAAAGCATATTTGAGCCGCGACACGCGAAAACCAACAATGTGGTTGTGCGCCCAGCTCAGACTCAGATCAGTCTGGGCATTCGCCATGTCTGAACAGAGTATTCGCTAAGAACTTAAAGGGTAGCTGAGGGTCTAAGCAAACGTCATGCGGACAGCGAAGACTCTGATCAGACTGGGCGGATGCCAAGGCTGATCTGAGTCTGCGCTGGCTGCACAACCACATTGTTGGTTTTCTCGTGTTGCGGCTCATTTAAGGAAAGTGTTGTCTTGCCCAAACCCATTAAACATCAGAGACTTTTAAGATCGAATCATTTTTTCCTGAAAATAATAAATCTGTAATTGTTTGACCTAGACTGATGACATATCTTATTTTGAGCCCATGAAAACAAATTTAGCGCCCACTTTTACTGCCAGTTTTAAGGCATTAGTTGTGTCATGTTATTTTTATATGTTGAGCTTTTTTTAACAATAAAATAAACTTCAGATTCTATTCAGACATGTAATGAGCTCCCTGTCATGGTGCTCTTTTATTTTTCATTTTGATCCGTGTCTTATCCTTGCATTTGTGGTTAAATATTCGTGAAATAATATTTATGGTTTTCTATTTTTCGGTCAGTTTCCTTAGGGTTTGTTGGGTTTCTCTAGTTATGCTATCTTTCCTGAGTTTTTCAATAATGATTCATTTCCAAAGCAGAAAGGCACATAAATTGAACTTTTTAGCTCACTTGAGCCAGCGGCTCCGGTAGCGTCCGTTGTCCGTCGACCGTAAACATTGTCAAACGACATCACCTCTGAAACCACTGGGCTGATTGCAACCAAATTTCATATTGAGTCTCCAGAGGACGGGGGAACGAAAAGTTGTTCAAACAGTTCAGGTCACATGACTGACATGGACACCATGCCCATATATGGTAAAAAATTAAAAACTTTCTTCCCAAGGACCAATAGGACGATGGCCTAGAAACTTGGTATGTAGCATCAGGTGCACAAGTAGTATCAAAATTGTTCAAATGATGACCTTGGTTGACCTTGACCCTTCTTACAGCAAGGTCAAATTTGCCCTCTGGTGCTTCTATATGAGAAACTACTGGAGCATACGATTTCATGGGAAGAGATGGAGATTTTTGGGCGAAAAATTTGTATAAACATTCATCTTAATGAGCACATGCTGATTTATAAGTACAAGAGCTCAAGGTATTTCTTTGATCTTTGACCAAGGTCCCCAGAAATCACTAACCGAATTGTTATCGAATTTCATGTAGAGCCTCCAGGGGCTGAGGGAACAAAAATTGTTCAACCGGGCCAGGCCACATGACCAACATGGCCGCCAGGCCCATGTATGGTAAAATTTTCTAAAATCTTATTCTCCAGAACCAAATGACCGATGGCCTTTAACATTGGTTTGTTGCATCGAATACACACTCTCTACCAAGATTGTTCAAATGATGATTGATTGATTTGATTCTTAACGTCCACGGTAAACAGCTATGGTTATGTCGGGACGGTCAATTAACCTAACCACACTATTCCTGGGCAGGCTTAGACCTCCTACGCGGTTAACCAGTACTAAGTGCACATACTTTCGCCAATAACAGACAACTGCCCTTCTTGAATCAGCGGGAGGGGAAACGAAAGTATGTGGCCAGACCGGGTTTTCAACCCAGGACCTCTGAATTATGAGTCAGGTGCCCTACAGATTGCGCTATGCGGCCAGGCAATTCAAATGATGACCTTGGGTTGACCATGCTCTCTTTTACGGCAAGGTCAAATATGGAATAATGCTAGAACATAAGATTTCATAGACAGTTTAGAGATTTTGGCCTAAAAATCGGTATATACAGTCATCTTAATGAGTACATGCAGATTGGTGAGTACAGGAGGACATGTTTATTCTTGTCCCTTGAACCAGGACTCTCATATTAAGACTTTTTCAGTCAATTGCTCAAAGGCCACAGGGCCAATCGTAATCAAATTTCATACAGAGCCTCAAGGGGCTGAAAAAAAACAAAATTTGTTCAAAAAGTCCAGGTCACATGACGAACCTAGCTGCCATGCCAATATGCACTCCTGGTTAACTATGTTTCTAAGGCCGTTACAAAACGAAAAAGAGTCATAGTTCCAGGTGAGCGATTCAGGGCCTCATGGCCCTCTTGTTTGCATATGGCAAAGGCTCCTCACTTCTAAATATACTAGTGATAGTCAAGAAGTGCGCTAACTGCAGCCCCAAATACGTCGCCTCTTTTCCGACCTGGATAACTATGTTTCTATGTCTATTACAAAACAAAAAAGAGAGGCTTCCGCAACACGAAAAAAGTTCATAACTTCAAAACTACTTGGTCATCGTGACTAAAAACTTTTTTATCCACGCTGACCATGTCGTTTGGGAGCTAGGAATATTTTTCGTTTGGTAACAGCCCTTGCATATACAAAGTAAAACCAGGGGTGATATATGGTAAAAAAAACTTTAAAAATCTTCTTCTCCGGAACCAATTTACCAGAAGACTTGAAACTTGGTATGTGGCATCGATTTCTCGAGTACAACCAAACTGTTCAAATGATGACCTTGGGTTGACCTTGACCTTTTTACGGCCAGGTCAGATATGGGACAATTCTAGAATATAAGATTTCATGGAAACTTTTGAAACCCTTGGCTTGTTAATTGGTATATACAGTCGTGTTAATGAGTTCGTGAAGATTTATGAGTACAAAAAGCAAGGTTCTTCTGTGACCTTCGACCCAGGACTCTCGTATTTTGACTGTCTCAAACATCTCCTCAAAGGCCAATGGGGATTTACTCAGATAGATTACATGTAGATTAGATTAGATTAGATTAGATTAGACTTGACTAGACTAGACTAGACTAGGCTAGATTAGATTAGATTAGATTAGATTAGAATAGATAGATAGATAGATAGATAGATAGATAGATAGATAGATAGATAGATAGATAGATAGATCGATCGATCGATCGATCGATCGATCGATCGATCGATCGATCGATCGATAGATAGATAGATAGATAGATAGATAGATAGATAGATAGATAGATAGATAGATAGATAGACAGACAGACAGCTAGATAGACAGATAGATAGATAGATAGATAGATAGATAGATAGATAGATAGATAGATATAATGGATTAAGACTGAAAATTGTTTACCTAGTCAGCTTATTTTAATCGTTCTGTACAGACGGGGGGATTACACATGTTTCGAGAGTCGCCGTGGCCGAGTGGTTAGAGTAACTCGGTTATGGTGAAGAAAGTTGCCGGAAGCTCGTGAGTTCGCGGCTCACCGTCGCCATCCGACGACTGGAAAACTCTGTCAACCCAGCAGCAAATGGATACCTTTTTCGAATCAGGAAAGGATAAGGCAGCGAAAGGACAGAGATGGGCTCCGCCTTTCATTTGCTGTGCCCAACAGTGGGTATGTGTGAAGTGGGTCTCTAACTCCCACTGCCCTACGGCCATTAACGTATGGGAAACTTTTTTACACTTGTTTGCAGAGGTATGCGTGGGGGAGGGGGGGCATGAGGTGGGGGGATATATTCTTTGGCTATTAAGCTATGGGAATCCTTTTTCTACACTTGTTTGTAGAGGTATGCGTGGGGATGGGGGCATGAGGTGGGGGAAATATTCTTGGTGGCCATATCTTAGCCATTGACGGCAATATTTACATAAACAGACAAACAGAATTGGTATTGATTTTAGAACTCATTAAAAATTTATTTCACAGATAAACAAGTGTTGCATTGAAAGATCCAACTGTTTGTATGAAACTCACATCCTCCCAAAATCTGACCTTTCCTCATATTTCAGTTTCAAAAATTATTTAACCGGTTTCATTTTTTTCAAACGTTTTACAAATATAGCAATAATTCTGAATAAAAATCATATTTGGACAAATACAGCAACATATGTAAATATTGAAATAACGTTTTCAGGTTTGATTATTTATGGCCCGTTTTTGATAGATTTTTAAATTTGGTTGACATTTGAAATATTTCTTTCAGTCAACATATATGTTCATGGTATCAGAGTAACTTTTATGGTGCCTGCAATTCATTTCAGCAGCAACGAATGCATTGAAATTATACTGTTAATTTAAACAATCAAAATGTAGCCTTACACGTCATATCATAGGGGTCCTGCAGGGTGCGATCTTAAGCCCTGCAGTTCTTCAGATAAAATACCAAACCTAGTTTATTAATTGATTTAACCCAGGTTATAAAAATATAAAGTATGCAGAAAATCTAAGCGTGGGCCATTTTGAAATTTTCCTTTTAAGACGTTATAGAGTAAGATTTTGGACACGAAGCATGTTCACAGGACAAGTTTTACCTGTCGGTAGGCTGGAGAAAAACAAGAGTTGTTAGAAGCCAACAAAGCACGTCTAACGAAAATTGACTCTAACACTGATGGTGGTGTTGCAAGGCTCTTGTCCAGATGTATATGAGTGCCAAGTACAATGAATAATGGATGCCATCCATAAATGAACTGAGAAAAATGATCAAGTCAAGTATAGGTCCAAATTTAAAGAGTAACTACATTTCAGGAACTGGCTGAATCAGATTCCAAACCCTTTCCCCAACATCAAAGGGAAAGATTGACAAAGACATCCCAACAAACAATAAAATACAAGTGATAAGCCGAGTCAGCAGCTCTTTCCCAAATAGGTGGCAACTCAGCTATCTTTATTGAACATAATAATTTAGACCAACAGAAGGGTTACAACAAACTAAGCAATTTATACGAAAAGCATTTAACAACTATTTTTACCTATTTTTCAGTTTTAGTATCGAAGGGTTAAAATGAAAACACAAATAATTAAACAGCACCGAACATAAAACAAATGCAACCGCAACGAAAGTACGGCCTTGGGACGGTTAGTAATCACTACTGGGGGGGGGGGGGTTAAACCGGTTTTACTGGGCCAAAACCTCCACCCTCTGCCTCCGCCGCGGTGTACACAATTAGTTGGTAGTTCGGTTTATATGTAGGTCCCCTAACTCATCAGAGTCATCACGGTCAACAATTAAAATCAAGAAAAGACCGTGATGAAGCAAGGATGAGGACTCGACAGCCAAAACGTGTTGAGACACATGGAGATCTCTGGGGCGTCAGCAACACCACTGGAGCACTGGAGCAAAAGAAGACCACCAGTTGAACCCCGGTGGGCCAAGAAACAGACAAACATCCGGCCCCAACCAACTAATATATGGCTTTATGTAGGGGCTATCATAGAGTCTGAACCCCGACCCACCGGCGTGCAATTAAAGAGGACA
Source organism: Ctena decussata (assembly GCA_963989385.1). Taxonomy (NCBI): domain Eukaryota; kingdom Metazoa; phylum Mollusca; class Bivalvia; order Lucinida; family Lucinidae; genus Ctena; species Ctena decussata. Next base: position 79,966,482 of record OZ022499.1, on the reverse strand, counting down.
GCAAACTTGTTAAGCGTGATTGGGTTAACCACTAAGCATGCAGACTGTCGCATTACATCTATGTTATAGCCAATGCGTTTAAATCGTATGATAATTTTCTTAAATTGATCAGGAAATTCTGTTTTCCCTACGATTTTGCGTAATTTATATACTAAGTCACCATAAAATTCAGGTTCCGATAGGTCTTGTTGCAAAAGGGACCTTAACCCTGTATTATATTTAGAAACCAATTCAAAGTGTCTACGATAAAATTTGGGAAAAGCTTTCCGAAGTTTATGATACCGATACCCCTGCTGTAAAACATGATGGTGTTGTTAGAATACATGGATGGTGCTGTTAGAATGTTCATGTTCATATATAAAGATGTGCAAATTATCATGGCTCTTACACATATTGGGACTGAAAAATATCATAAAGTCAGTAAAGCGTATCAGTATCATATAGTCTATGAAGCAAAACTATAGATCTAATCCATACATGGATGGCGATGTTAAAATGTTCTTTTCTATATATAAGTGTGTGCAACGTATCATGGCTCTTACCCATATCAGGAAGGAGAAAAATCATAAAATTCAGGGAAGCGTATCATAAAATCAATGAAGCGAAAATGTAGATCAAATCCATATATGGATGGCATTGATGAAATAATTTTGTCCATATATAGATATATGCCAAGTATCATGACCCTAGCCGATATAGAGACTGAGAAATATCATATAATCAGTGACGTGTTGAAGCAAAACTACAGACCAAGTCCATATATGGATGCGGCCGATGAAATGATTTTGTTCATATGCAATTGCGTGCCAAGTATCAAAGCGCTGTGGCCCAAATATATCATATATACCATATATGAGATATATCATGAAGACAGTAAAACATAATATAAAGTCAGTGAAGCAAAAATATGTAAGTCAAATCGATGAATGGATGATGGTGCTGAAATGTTCTTGTCAGTAAAGAGTGAAAATGTAGGTCACTGCTCCAAATGGTTGGTTGCTCTAAAACGCACTCGCCCAAATGCAAGTACTGGCTAAATATCATGACTCGGACCCTTACAGCTACTGTAGAACTGACTTAATCACAAGTGCGTCACATACATTAACCTATCTATTTTCGAAGTCAGGAGATCATAACAAGAAGGTCAAGTTTATAAATGGTGCGGGCATTTAGGTTTATCATGCACCTGCTGCAAAATCACTTGATATCTGGGATATGATAACATGATGTGATATCATGTCAATGTAGATCTGCGCATGCATGAATGTTATCAGGCGATGCCTTTAGAAGAGATCTCTGAAGACGATTGGCTTATACCGACACTTATCCTGGTAACAACGTTCGATTGGTTAAATAACGTCACCGACTTACGTCATAATGCATATGCGACGTCAGCAAGTTCAAACAGAACTGCGTTTACTTTTCTTTTGCTTGACGGCCGTTACAGCTGAAAATATTCTAATTATGCATGACAAATAGAAAACCACGTAAGTGTCTTTTGATATCAAGTTTATCAGGCTCGACCAGAAACATGACGGACTGGCTCGGCAAGCCTCGCCATTCCTACGCTTTTTTCTGGTCTCGCCTGATAAACTTAATATCAAAAGTCACTAACATGGTATTCTCTATATACATATGCTGATGTACGTGTACTATGTGTACCAAATTTCATCATTGTAGGCCTTATACATTGTGAGAAACCAATCTAAACGCAAATGTTTAACATAGGCCAAACCGTTTACAGACATGGACGCGAACGCCAACGAGGACGCGAACGCTGACATTTACGCAGACTCCGACGCCGGGGGTATAGCATTAGCTCTCATTTGCGTCGCAAAGACGCTAAAAACTGAAAATATGCAATGACTCTTGATTGAATACCAGTCATGCTAGTAGAGCGGTCAAAGTACCTAAATCATAAGTCCGACCTCATAAACCATATAAACATCGATAAATCCGAAATATTCTGACAAACGGAAATGTGATCAGGGGCTTGCGAGTAGTAGGCCTATTAAAATGCATCCGCCAAGTCTATGTATCTCACGGAAAAGTCAGTGAAAATGAAAGTGCGGAAACTGAAAACCATACTACGTTTCGGTAGTGGCCATCAGGTCGGAAATAAGTTTAGAAACGGCCACATTGTAGGGATCAATGATGCCATGGTGACTCACATAGAACTTTTTAAGAGTTAACACAAGTATCCCTGTGACAACAATTTATTGATGAGTAGTTGGATAACACTTATGGATTATTACATTTAACAAAACTAACTACAATGGAAAGCTATGTGTATGCAATCAAGACACAACTACATGTACTTCCTTCAATGTACTTATCAAGAAGGCTGCAACGCTATCAGACAGGGCAGTGTGCGGGACTAAAATCATTAGATGACTCGAACTTTTATAGAATATACTTTACAGAATTATATTTTATTAATGGATCTTCTTCATCACAGCATTCTGCACAAAATGCATTAGCAAAACACAGAAAATATTCCGCTGCGTTTTCTCAGTGAATGTAGAGCTGCAATTAAAAGCGCGAGCCGGTAATTAAGGGAAAGAGGTGATATTTTCTGTCATTTTCCTGATACATGTAACAGCTGTCAATACATGATAATTCTGTCGCACAAGTAGAAATATGTACCTTGTTGCCTGTCAACTTCAGCAGCGGCTCTTACTTCTTGTGTGCGAGGTATATGATAATGATGTATTTAGTAAACCATTTATATACATAAATTGAATTTAGATTTTGATCCTTTATGGCATTCATCCAGTCGCACATCCCCAACTCGCGGCCCTGGATAACGTCTCTGATTAGCTACAGTCTGCAAAGCACAAGGCAGAGGTAGGTTTATTCTTGCTTCGGTTAAATTTGAATTATGCTTCTTTCTTTGACATCGAACCGAAGAATGCATTTTTTTGCTATTAAATGTAAACTATACTTTACAAAGGCATTTTCTTACTTAAGCGCCAAATGTTTTTTCCCTAGATAAGCGTAATCGTCTCTTTCCTATGCGCTATTTATCACATTTAAGGTGGAATAGGGCAAATCCAAAACTTTCAGTTTTCGTGTAAAACGAACAATGATCAAGAATTTCAGCATTTTCTAAATTACGAAGTGATTTTCTTTTTAGGATGAAACAAATACTTCTTTTTCTATGGCGTCGAGAAAATGTGATTTATTGACGTTATTTAAGCTAAGTAAATAGCGCTCCATTGTATATAACTATAGCAATTGTTTCGCTCTCCGTAAAGATTCTGAAATAAATTTTATATCAAAGTGCAAGACGTCAAGAAGCCTTTAAAGACGTGTTATTACTTCTTTCAAACATTTCTGCATTTTATGTTGATTTATGTAAATATGATCTTTCGTTAGCTACTGAACATGCTGAATATTGCTTAATTTCACATAAAAGCGTAGAGAGAGAAAAATATATCTGAAATTTTGATATGTTTTAATGGAATATGTCTACATACAATTTTTAAATAATTATCAGTTTCACCGTGTTTATCCCCTGTCCTGTTGATGACGTTTGTTTAAAAGTCAAAGTGAAATTATTTCTAAACATATTATCCGGTATATGTTTAGTTTCTTGTTAAACATCAATGATCTTTTTAGAAGATATATTGGACGAAAAACGAAAAATATTGAATGAATATCGCATTCCGTTTCCTAGTGACACCAGGGGCTCATTTTGCCTTGAAACGTGACGTCTTTTTTATTGAACTCTTACAAGCATCGTACTTCCCGACGTCAAATACTTCCGAAAAAGCAAAAAAAGGGAAAAATGAACCCCGGTATACTGTTTGCACTCTTCTGTCTAGACAACGGAGTGATGTATAACTTTCAATTTTTTCGTTTTTCATTTTCATAGATTCTCTGAAATAACTCGCAATTGTTTAATCGAAATTAAAAGATATGTTGGAAATCGCTCTTAGCGCCAAATTCAGTTTGATGCTCAAAAATTGACGTTATCTAAACAGGGGTTATAGTTTGAATAAAATCTACTTTAAGAAATATTTATACGGTAAAATCTTAATATTATCTCATCAATGTTCCATTAAAACATATCAAACTTTGAAATATATTTTTCGGAGGCGTTTTTCTTTATTTCAATATTCACGTGAAAAAAAGGCAAATTTCAAGAGCTCATAAAATATGCTGTTGATATGGATGCATCAATTCACTCGTAATGCGTAGAGATTGGACAGAAAGAACAGCGCATCTTTATGGACCTCTTGATAGCGCGTACTATGGTATGAAATTTATTTCAATACCTCAACCGACTGCAGAGCAATGTTGGTTACTACGGATATCTGAGAGCTATAATTTTTACGCAATTTTACGTCAACGACGTCATTGAAATAGGAATTGTTTGTTTCAGGCTCAAAAGAACGCAATTTAGTGAGTCAGAAATGACTGAATTTTTTGATGATATATTGTTTGACTAGAAAACTGATGTCTTTGTGTGTTTTGTTTTGACCTATTCCACCTTAAGCGTATTTCCCATTTAGTCGCTTCACACACGTCTTCTACGCGGATAACACACCTACTCATCATTAAGCGTTACATCTTCGTTATCCCTTCTTTACAATCTTCGTAAAGCCTTCGTTAATAGACAACTTGTCTTCAGCGGTAACAAGCGAGGGATAGAATCATTGAGCCGCGGCACTGCAGTACCAACAAAGTGGCATATGCGCCCAGCGGAGACACAGCCCAGTCTGCTCATAGTCCAAGCTATCCGCATGGAGCTAGCTTATGCCCCAGTCACACACACATATACGGATTCTGCGGATGCTACGGATTGCCCGTCCGTATCTATTCGTATTTATCCATTTAATCCGTAATGGATCCGTATCACATCTGCAGAGTCCGTTACTGTCCGTATCATATCCGCAGGGTCCGCGTCGAAATTTTCAAAAGGTTCAAAATTTGGGCGCGGATGAGTATACCGTATTAGATTCGTATCTAATCCGTGTCTCATCCGTATCTATTCCGTATCTTATCCGTAACTAAACCCATCATTCCGCAGTCCCAAACTGAAGACAGATACGGTTTCATACGGATCTTTACCTTTAGTAACGGAAGTTATGGGTCATGTCAGGGTCATTGATGAGGCTCTGGTAATCGTAACCTCAAAGTATGTATGGCCCATGATGCTCCTTCTCTCAAATGTGTTTAGTGTTCTGTTCTCATGAAGATTAGATTTTTATTTAAATTTGTAAACCTGGATCCAAATTATAAACTGGGTAAATGTAAAGGTTTCCTGTACCTAATGGTCGTAGGGGGCGGTGGCTTTGGGGAGGAGGAGGATGGGGGTAGGTGGTTAGGGTCAAAGTATCTTGGGCATAGCATATGAAAGGCGAAGCCCATCCCTCTCCTGTCGCTGCCTTGTCCTTTCCTGATTTGAAAAATAGTACCCATTTACTGCTTGGTTGACATAGATATTCAGTCGGCAGTTGATAGAGTAGATACTATTCCAATCCTTCAAGAACACTGCACACATTCGAAGGAAGGTACATGGACCATACTTCGAGAATTCGGCTACTCAAACCGCATCAGGGACCCTGATATTATTTCGTTACGAAAACCAGAGAAAGCATTATGTAATTTCTTAATTTTGATAAGGCAGTATATTCAAAGACTGATTAGTACCGTAGAAGATCTAAATGAAAAGAAAAGCAATAATCTAGACTATAAATCTAGACCAATCAAATATTTCTGATTTCTCAGAATAGTTTCTTGACCTCAAAGGAAAAATTATATATAATCTGCACTACAGATGACGTACGGTCGCACTGAAGTAACATAGAAATCTAAAAGAGTTTATTCAAGAGCACAGAACACATTCGAAAGAAGGAACATGGGCCATCTTCGAAGTTTCGGCGACCAGTAGATATTTATTGCTTCATTTCGCCATTAAACTTTGTTCTATATTGGACAACTAATTGGAATTACTTTGTCCTATATTGGACAACTGATTTGAATTGATAAAAGTCATATGTTTATGAAATAATGGCCGCCTACTTTGTCATTGGCAAGTTATGAAAGGATGAACCTACTGTTACAAATAAGAAACATAACATCGCAACATAACTGCACCGTACGTCACTGCGACTGCACCGACCCGGCCTCTCTGTTGTAGAAGTCCTTGAGATACAGTCGCTGTCTCTTCGCCTCCCTACTTGTGTTGTTGCCGTACAACCGCCTCTCCAAACAATCCTGTAGGTATCTGTCAGTATTGGAACGCAACATTTTTGTATTGAAACGTTACTGTAGAAAACAGTCCGTTACAGTATGCCGAACGAGACCCCTAACTTCCGTAACTAAAGGTAATGATCCGTTTGAAACCGTATCGGTCCTCAATTTAGAGTGGGCCTGCGGAATGATAGGTTCAATAACGGATAACTACGGAATAGATACGTATGCGACGCGGATTAGATACGAATAGATGCGGATGTGTACGTTTAGTAACGCACCTTTACGGTTTACTCATCGCCCGAATTTTGAAACTTTTCAAAATTTCGACGCGGATCCTGCGGACTCTGCGGATATGATACGGACATTTACGGAATTTGCGGATCTGATACGGATTCATTACGGATAAAACGGATAGATACGGACGGACCATCCGTAGTATCCGCACAATCCGTATGTGTGTGTGTGACTGGAGCATACAAGGAGTAGACACATATGTGGACGTCGCAGTTAATCTTTTCTATTCTTCCATCTGCTAGGCATGCGCAACAGTCCGCATCAGAAGATATTTATCCGCATCTAAAGGTTACAGAAGGTAACGGAACGTTAGTAGTTCGTAACTATCCGTATCCATACGCATCTATTGGTAACTATATCCGTAAATTCATTAAATAAAAATAGGCCACGCCCACAAATTCTGCGGATAAACTGAGGATTTTATCCGCAACTATCCGCCCTATCCGTAATATGTGTGTGTGACTGGGGCTTTAGACCCTTAACTGCCCTTTAAACGCACAGCGAAGACTGATCAGACTGGGCGCAAATGCCACTTTGTTGGTTTTGTCGTGACGCTGCTCTAATTTTCGCACAGCTTAAGGTGAACGGCTATGCTCTTGGGGTAATATAGGTTACCAAGAGGGTCAAAAGCACCGAACGGGTGGATCCGTAATTCTGAAATACGGGTTGATCCGTAAAACTACGAGAAGCAAATCTGATTTTTTTCATTCTGACCCCTTCTCAATGAGGGTCAGATATAAAAGACAAGGTTTTGCTCCTTTAGGAGCAGATCCCTTTTTGAAAAGTTTTGTCACCCAAAGCACAAGGGGAACAACCTACGTCATCTGCAGCGTCACTAATTGATCAAATATCATCTATTAGGAATATCAATTTCACGCGTTTCGATAGTATAGCGTGAAATATTTGTCTTTGCTGTTCTGATTATATAGTGTGGTCGTTGGTCAGTATGCATGAATTGTGAAGTGAGTATTAGTTCATTCTACCAGACGACTTCATATAGCTCACATCGTGTTTGCTTTGTCAGTTTTGTACATGAACACGTGGGTTTTGTCAAAATGGACAGTAACAAAGAAAACGAATTGCTTTCTAAAATGGAGGACCTTATTTCTTCTAAGCTGAACGCTTTTGAGCAGCGTATGGAATTCACGCAGAAGCAGATATCACAGTCGCAAATTTCCGTGATACAAACTCAATTATCCAACAGTGACAATTATTCTTTTCGGAAAAAGGGTAACGAGGAACAGCACAACGTCAACTCTCAGGTGCTTGAAAAAATGAAAGAAGCTGACGGTTATCTTCAAGAGATTAACAGAGATTCTACTGGCGAAGCGTCTCTTATGGCTCATAGAAAAATATCTGAAGGTATTGATATTCTTTCTCACCGTCAAAAATTGGTTAAACTGGCTGACAGTTCTGAACACGGATGGAAGGTCGTGCAAGAACACGAAGTGCATCCTTTGGCTGATGATTCTGACGATGAAAAGAAAATCTATCGGGCTCAACTGAAAGCTGACCGCAAGGTGAAGGAGGAGAGACGAAGTCGAAGTCGACGATTTTCTCCATATGGTACACTCATGGCTACATCTACTACAACAGCTACACCTGCACAACCAGACAAACGTTACCAGGGCAACAAGAAACCCGGAAATTGTTTCCGGTGTGGCAAACCAGGCCACTGGCGGATCGACTGTAAGGTTGATGTCCCTGAAAGTACTGCTAAGATAAGTAATTTTTTATTTTCAGTCGGTTCAGACATGACTCGAGACGATAGCAGTCAGGTAGGTCTCAGAGAAAATTCGAATTCTTTTAAAGATGTGGAAAATTCAGACATTCGCACCGAAATCGTTGAAGGGGCGGTCATAGCTACGCCAGTTGGTAGGTTAAAATGTAATGCAAAGCACTGGAAAAATGCAGGTGCAAGCGAATATATTATGGATATAGTGCAAAATGGTTATAAGTTACCTTTCAGAAATTTGCCCATTGCTGCAGTTTTGAAAAATAATAGATCGGCACTTGGAAACGCAGAATTTGTTGGCAAAGAAATTGATTTGTTGATATCAAAGCGGTGTATCAGTCAAGTGGGTTTTATTCCACACGTTGTCAATCCTTTGACCGTTGCATTTAACAAAAATAATAAGAAAAGGTTTGTACTAGATTGTAGGCACATCAATCCAGATTTATTCAAGTTAAATGCTCTTTTGAAAATCAGTCAGTTGCTAGACAAATGTTTAGCCAAGGTGGCTATTTATTTACTTTTTACATTCGTAGCGCTTACCATCATTGTATGATTTTTTCAAGGCACCGTACTTACCTTGGCTTCTCATGGATATTCAATGGTGAGAAGCGGTATTTTGTCTTTAATGTCCTTCCGTTTGGTATCTCAACCGCGGGATATATTTTTACCAAACTGCTTAAAGTTCCACTCAAAAAATGGAGATCAGATGGTCACAAGGTTATTTTATTTTTAGATGACGGTTTTGGTGGGAAGGGTACTTATTCTGAAGCATTACTTTCTGGTAAGTTTATCAGAGAAAGTCTGCACACTTTCGGTTTTTTAATTGCTGAGGAAAAGTGTCAATGGGTGCCTTGTCAAATTATCGTCTGGCTAGGTTACGTGTGGAACATGTTTACAGGTACGTTGCGCGTAACAGACGAACGCATATGTCGGACAGAAAAGTTTCTTGATGATTTGATTTCCAGGGTACTGAGCGGTAATAACCTCATTAATGCTAGAAAAATAGCATGTTTGGTAGGTCAGATAATATCTATGCAGTCTGCAGTTAGAAATTCGGTGAGACTTAGGTCTCTCTCCTTATATGAATGTGTGCAGACTGGAGCTAGTTGGGATGCTTCAGTGCTCGTTAGCTCTAGCGCTCTAGATGAGTTAATTTTCTGGAAGGAAAATTTAAGATCTCTTAACGGAAGTAGTCGGTACGTTTGTTCAGATAGTGATAAATCTCTGTTTTGTGATGCCAGTGGAGCTGGTTTTGGTGGTTTCATACTGGGCATGTCAGACAGTGAGGTAACAGGTTCTTGGTCTGAGTCCGAAAATGGCCTGAGCTCTACTTTGAGGGAGCTCGAAGCAGTAAACAGGGTATTACACAGTTCACTTGACAACCTGGAAGGGCGGACTGTATTAGTAAATACGGATAATAAAAACGTATGTAGAATTCTACAGGTGGGCAGTAAGAAGCCGTATTTGCAAGATATTGCAGTAAAAGTAAATAATTTATGTAACGCTAAAAGCATTGGTTTGAAGTCTGATTGGGTACCACGGGCAGATGACTGTGAGGCAGATTTTTAAGTAGATGCTCTGACAGCGATGACTGGGCAGTTTTAGACTGGGTATTCTCCAAACTTGAAATTAGATGGGGAAGTCATACTGTAGATCGTTTTGCGTGTGATTATAATACGAAATGCCCCAAATTTAACTCCAGGCATTGGTGTCCAGGCGTCTGGAGTTGACGCTTTTGTTCAAATTTGGAAAGGCGAGAACAACTGGTTAGTTCCCCCGCCTCGGCTTATTGTTCAATGTATTCGCAAAATTGTGAAAGAAAGTGTACGTGTACTATCATTGTTCCGCAATAGCGGTCTGCTCCATTTTGGCCTCTTTTATTTTCGGACGGTGATTCGAGGGCTGGCTTTGTTAGTGATGTTCTCGTGTTTCCACCAGGAATTTTAACGAGGCGAGGCCGAGGAAGAAACGGCATATTTGATGGCAGGCCGTTAAACTTTGGCTTATTGGCCATTAGGATATATTAGAATCCTGATATTTTTGCAGGTTTCAAACTGACAGAGACCATTCAGCGTGAGGTGCAGGCAGTCGGTACTGAGAGCAGTACGTTTGTTAGACTTTCTTCTAAGATGGCAGATTTTCTAGTGAATTCTAGAAGTGACAACATAAGTGCTAAGTACTTTAATTATTTTAAAAAGTGGGAAAATTTTATTACGGCTCAAGGAGGACCAGCTTTTCCAGCCTCTCCTATTCATGTGGCTCTGTTCTTGACCGATTTAACTGATAAACAGTGTTCATACAGTGTTGTGTCAGCATCGATGTATAGTATTAAATGGGCGCATTCGTTGAAAAATTGTACGGATCCTACAAACAACGCTTTTGTTATGAATTTGTTAGAATCTGCTAAAAGATCTCAGACTAAACATACTCTCAAAAAACAACCGTTTACTTCAGAAAGTTTAATTTCATTGTGTATGAAATATTCTGATCGTTCAGATGTGTAAACTGTCAGAGATTTGTGTATGGTCGTACTGGACATTAAAACTTTGACCATACGCTGAGTTTATATATTCGAGGCTGACAAACTACTTGGGGGTCATCTCAAATTTAAAAGAATCCTAGTCACAATTGATGCATACTATAGCGGAAAGACAGATCAACCTGCGCCTTCGTGCAAGCCTGTAATGAATGCCACGCCGGTGTATAGGGATGTCCAAGGTGCTCCTTAAATCACAACGTGAGAAGAAATGGACTGATGGCTATGAAATTTGCCGATACTAATTGCCATCATGTGTTGCAGTTTTACGTCCTTTAGAACAGTATTTTCGTATCAGGACGATGGGACATTGATAGTGAAAGTCTGGGTGCAATGTAGCCCCATTTACAGTCGGAAAGATTTCGCTTCTCGCGCATCTCTAACCCGGGTCCGTTAGATCGGCAGGCAAGCGCTGAACCTACTGATGTGGATCATCATACAGAGATATAATGATACATATGTCATTTGGGCATGTTGTTTGTGGGCTGTTAGATTTCCATTCTATCGTCATAGCGTATATTATGGTCCAGTCATGTCGTTTCGCTGCCTGTTATTATTGATTCAAGAGTATCAGGTACGGACTACGACTGAGGGAGTTTGTCAGTAAGTAAGAAACCTGTCGTCTTCAAACGCAAGCCAAGCGCTCTGAACAAACGATCCTTGTTATCTCATAAGTTTGTACTAGCACGGACTGGATGGTGGTGGTGGTTGGCGTTTGGGTTTTACGGCTCTTTTAGATAGTATTCCAGTCTCTTCGAGCTGCTTCCAGAGAGAGCAAGAAAGAAAAGGTATAGATAGGATAGATGAGACTAGAATAATCCAAACAAACCCCATCCCGCACCTGCTGCAGGCCGACCGGCCCTTGCCCTACTATTAGCCAAATTAGAAGAACGCCACGGCATTGAATGTTCAGCAGCACCATCGCCCAAACCGACCACCCCTAACATGGAATGGAAAAATCACGCAACATAAATCAGGGGCGACTAACTTAATTTGTCATGGTTGAAATATAGGATGACAGCCGATAATACCAACCAACAGTGGACCTATCCGGTACTGTGCAAAGTAACTGTACTAAGTCGACCGATAATTCGGTCGAAAGCTATACCAGTCACGGTAAATGATACTATTGTAAATGGGCGTCGACCGGGCTGGTATTGGTGTCGATTGTCCCAGTCGACAACCACTTTTGCATGTACGGTAACTGATTGGCTAGGTCGAAAACCAGATTGGGAAACTGGTATTACCCTCGAGATTAATTGATTTTCCTCATTTTTGTTTTCTTTTCTCTCGACCACATTCTTCTCTCTCTCTCTCTCTCTCTCTCTCTCTCTCTCTCTCTCTCTCTACCTACCTATTCAACCATAACCCAACCTACCATCCAACCATCCATTTCCATCATTTTATCTGTCTTTCCATTCCTCCTCCATGTTACCTACCTCCCTAATCTGGCCCAGCGGATACGTATCGTCAAAATGACGTCGTGATGACTTCGGTGCGACGTCATTTCGTAGAACCGACGTCAATACGACGTCATGTGCCTGCTGGTGTCTATCTGTCTATCAAGAAGCTCCGGTAGCTTAGTAGCTTAAGCACTGGCCCGCTGATCTAGCGATCCCGAGTTCGAGCCCCGCTGTTGGCGGGAATCTTTTCAATCGTAAACGGAGTTCCATGGACATAGCCTTTCATTATCATCCACCCATTGTCCTGATATGACTAACATACTGTTAGAAAGGACGTAAAGTCGCAATTCATCCATCCATCCATCCAGCCACCCATACATCCATCTACATGTATTTATTTATATATCTACCTATTGATCGATCGATCGATCCATCGATCGGCCTAGCCATCCATCCATCTGTGCAGAAGTGCAGGCTTATTATCGTCTTCGCTGTTCGCACGAGCTTTAAAACGTTTTCTCATAACATGTGCCAAGTATCAAGCTGTAGGCAAACCTGTCTTATGAATTGGTTCACTCCCAACGGGCACATGACGTCAGAATTACGTCATATTGACGTCGATGCGACGTCACCATGTTGCATCGACGTCAGTACGACGTCATTTCAACGTCATGTGCCTGCTGGGCTATCATGCTTTTTGTGACTTCCTGTTTTATTCTCGGCAAAACGTTGCCCTTTCAAACTGAAACAATGCTTTGAGGAAAAAATTCGAACCTCCAGAGGTAGCTTTTTCCCCTTATGGTTTGATTGATTGATTGATTTATTGCTTAACGTCCACGGTAAACATCTAAGGTCATGTCGGGACGGCCAGTTAACCTAACCACACTATTCCTGGGCAGGCTTAGACCTCCTAAGCGGTTAAACCAGTACTAAGTGCACATACTTTCGCCAGTAACTGACAACTGCTCTTCTTAAACCAGCGGAAGGAGAAACGAAAGTATGTGGCCAGACCGGGTTTCGAACCCAGGACCTCTGACTTATGAGTCAGGTGCCCTACCGATTGCGCTACGCGGCCCGGCTCCCTTATGGTTTGACCCTTAAGTAAAAAGCGAGGCAAAAGATACAAATGGCAGACTTGCTTCCCCTGAAAGTGTACCCGTGCATGCAGGCAGTCAGGTCAGAGTCTTTGCTGTTCGCACATTATGCTCGGATCTTCAGGAATCTTACAAGCACAAGTTGAAGTGTTGTTGTTGTTTTTTTGTTGTTGGTGTTTGTTTTTTTTTACCATTAGGCCGATCTGGGTCTTCTGTCTTTATTTAAAGGTAGGTTCCTGTACTTTGGAATGAAAAATAATTTTGATGATTTTTATCCAAGTTGTTGGGAAGCACTTATAAAATGGCAGTGAATAATTTTTCTCAAAAAAGTGTAAATAAAAAAATCTTAGAAAAGTCGTTTTGCAAGGGATTTCCTAACTCTGCTTCGCACACCAGTTAGGGCTATTTTTAGCTCGCGCCAAAAATAGATAACGCAGCTGACGTCATGCTGCATTGCATTTCGGGATAGTTTTAACCCATCTGCCATGCCAGGACCTCTTCACGGCAAGAGAAAATTAACTGTTGGCAAATGACATCTGAAATTGTGAACTTATAGATATATAACATAATTATTTTTAGAACTGGAATTCCAAAGAAAGAAAATAAACCAAAGGGAAAACGACTATTTTCTACAACATCTGACGATTTTCTCAGTAGCAACAGATTCAGAAAAATAAGAGAATTCAATATTAAACAGAAAAAGACGAAATTATTTTGTGAACATAATTGTTATCGCTAGTCCAGGAACCTACCTTTAATCAGACTATTCGTACTGTATAAAAATGGAGCCTCAGCATATTAAGCGCTGGCCTGCTGATCTAGCGGTCTGGGGTTCTAGCCCCACCGGAGGCGGAGATCATTTTAATCATAGACTGGCTACATCGCTTTCATTATCACCCACCCAGCGTCCTGATATGGACGTTAATTCGCAAGTAATCCATCCATCCATTCTGTCTGAACATATTGGTGTCTTATAAATAATGCATAAGGCTACAGACAGACAGACGGTCTGTCAGACAGATACAGGCAGACGGCCTCTCAGGGTAGGTAGGGTAGGATAGGGTAGGGTAGGTAGGTAAGTAGGTAGGTGAACGGAGAGACAGACATACAGACATACATACATTCAGAGGGTAGGGACGTAGGCAGGTAAGAATGTTAGGTAGGTAGGTGACTAGATGGATGGATGGATGGATGGATCTTTTAGATGAACTGAGCGCTGATTCAAATTAGATGACTTAATTTTGTACTAATATATGGCTGAACAATAAAATACCAAAACAACAGGTTTATCTGTATTGCGAGAAGGACGTGTTTACTTTCGTTTTCGATCGTGTGTCTATAACGTGTACGATGAGCAGACACTGGATTCTAATGTCGGCAAAAGCGTAGCTACCTGTATGCAAATACGCAGGTGCGTATTGAATTTTTGTCACACTGACAAAATTCCAACACGCTCAGTGTGATTTCCGCTAGTGCGCCCTTGCTCGGTACAAAAACATGTATTTATGTATTTTGCCCTTGTTAAGACATGCACATAAGTGCAGTCTGATCACGATACTCGCTGTTCCTTATATATTGAACAGAGCTGTATGCATTTAGGATTTTTGGCTGGATAATCTACATGGCTGGTTTGAGATGTAAGTGTTGGAAGCCTTTTCTGAAGGAACCAAGCGGGCAAGTGTCGAATCAACGTCGATGCAATGTCGACATAACTACAACGTTTGAACCGTTGTATAAACTCTGCAAACAAAAGGTACATGTAAAATGTTAGGAAACTGAAACTCACGCAGAAAACAAACAACGTCGCATAAACGTCGAGGCAGATTTAGCGACTTCATTTCAAAACGAGTGCAGACTGTCTGGTATGCATTGCTACAAAGGAAGTCGTCGAATCAATGTCCTTGCAACGTCATCAACGCAACGTCCATTCGCCATTTCAGTGTTTTGTCACTCTCAAGAATATACTAAGTATACGTTAACAAAGGGTGCGTTTGGGGCTCTGCCAATGCCAGCATAGATATGTCAATGCCGTTCAGAGTTTCAACATTGGCACCACTGATTCTACCGTCGGTACCAAAGGTACCAATATTGCCGACCATTGGCTGCCAGTACTGCAGACAACAAAGGGCGTGGGTAACATTACAAACGCCGGAAAATTGCGTCATTCAATATGGCGATTTAGTGAATCCATCATAAACGCTCGAGTTGTGACAGGAGAATAATTGTTCCCGACAGTGATGAAAGCAAATTAGAAAAACTAAAATTTTCTAATTACAGAGAAAAATGGCTCTGCAATAGTTTCAATGGCGCCATTGGCTCTACCAATAGTTGGCTGCCAAAGGTCACCTGTTCAGGGTTTACGGTTACCAATGGCACCATTGGCAAATCGCCAATGACACCACTGGCAGAACCCTGAATGTACCCAAAGTTCATCATCACTTAGCTTAACCAAGGATCAGGTAACTTTAAAACAGCGTGTCGCTCGCTGGCGTATCAACTTTGATAAGCTTCAAACGTTTTGTATAGCAAATTATTTGCAGCGTGCACAGAACCTATCAAATGCTATATTGCCACGGCGTTTTCAGCTGTTGGGAACGAGCCGTAATGCCGAATCAATTATGTGGACTAAATGCACATGCCCTGGCCAGACTGCACATGTATACATGTACACCGGGAAAGGCTGGGGTAGTACATTTGCTTTTGTAAGCCCATTAAATTGTGGGTAATCTAAGCCCGCCCCAGCCCCCCCCCCCCCCCCGCTCCCAAGTCTCCCCAATCCCCTTTTTCTTTGAAAGTCTGTTACATGGATTTGGATGACTCCATTTCTGTGTTTTAGGGGTTTCTGGTGCATGTTTCCACTTTTATTGTATTTTGTATAAATATTCCGTTCATCCTGACCAGACGCCGCTGAACTGGGTCTACACTGTTCGCATATGTCGCCAAAACGGGATACCAGTCTAAAAAGAGTTAATTACTCTACATATTATGACAACTTGTAATCATCCAAAATTTTGATTGATATTTAATTTACTGGCAGGCCTTGATCGGATCATAGATGTTCGTCTGTAAAATCAGCGTGCCACTGCGTCGACGTTTAACAGGATCTGCTGTACATATGCGACCAATGACGACTCAGACCTATCTGCGCGTCTGTGCAGTCAGCCTGATACGACTTCTTTTTTGTTTCCAACAGATATCACTGACACATATACATACGTTGCATGTATACACATAAGCATGCTGCATGCAAATCTATGCTGTTTCAGTTTTGGCATAATGTTCACACAATGTGCAAGAATCCCGTTTGTAGTTTAAGCTTTCCTCCTCCAGAAGATTCGAACACGGACTGCTAGCTTATCAGGACAGCCCTTATGGGGCTCCCAACAGACTGGTACTGAAACCCTGTATATTGCACAAGATGGTCCAGGATTGTGTTTTGACCCAGAGTTCGGCGTAAAGATTCGGAGTTCGGAATAAAGAAACGGGTCTTTCATGAGTTCGGCAGGTTCAGAGTTCGGACTAAGAATGGGTTGTTTGTTGGTTCAGTTCGGACTAACTGTGGGTCCATGTTGAGTTCGGCAGGTTCGGAGTTCGGACAAAAAGGTGGGTCCATTATGAGTTCGGCAGGTTCGGAGTTCGGACTAAGAATGGGTTGTGTGTCGGTTCGGTAGGTTCGGAGTTCGGACTTACTTTGGGTCCATGTTGGGTTCGGCAGGTTCGGAGTTCGGACTAACTGTGGGTCCATGTTGGGTTCGGCATGTTCGGAGTTCTGACTAACTGTGGGTCCACGTTGGGTTCGGCAGGTTCGGAGTTTGGACTAAAAATGAGCCCTTAATGGGTTTGATAAGGTCGGAGTTCAGACTAACAATGGATCCATGTTGGGTTTCAGCAGGTTCGGAGTTCGGACTTGCAATGATTGTGGGGCATGGGGCACTTTTCATATTTTGGATGGGTCGTAGTCCCGAGTTGACCTATATTGTTCCCAGTCTTTAGTCCAAACTCCACGTTTGCCAATCCCAGGTCGGACTTGGTCCTTAGTCCGAACTCCAAGTCTACTGAACTCATGTTGGACCCAATCTTAAGTCCAAACTCCCGGTGTGCAGGGTTTACCGTGTTCGGAACTCAAGTTGGAACCAATCTTAAGTTCAGACTCCAGGTTTGCCAAACCCAGGTTTCACCTGGTCTTTAGTCCAAACTCTGAGACTGCTGACCCTTTAGTGATTATTACACGGTTGTTTTGATCCCAGCCCTGATCTCAGCCCGAGTTGACCAGATTGGCCCGAGCCCGAAGGGGGAGGACTGCGCCAATAAGCAGCAACAGCGATTAATGACAAGTTGATTGGTGAAATGTATTTATTGCCGGAAAACTTATTCGACAATGTTATGAAATCCGCCAATACAATGAGAGAGAGAAAATTGGCAAACGTAACTCTGAACGCACTAAATCAACTATCACTGCAACTGCACATTTATAAACATATTTATAAGACAAGACATGACAAACAACACAATATTGTTCTCTGCCGCTGATACAGTCAGAGGGCTGAGATCTGAGCTGGGATCAAAACAACCGTGTAATGATCTTTTTATCATGTACTTATGTGTATAAAAATGAATGCTCAGTTCTAGCACCGAGGAAAACTCTCCGGTATTCCGCTGGACCTGTGATGTGAGAGTTGCAGTTGCAGATATCCTTTGAGTCTCGTCTTTAATTTCCCAGTACAACAATCACAAGAAAGTTAAAGAAATTAGAGAAACGAGGCTGTTTTCTTGACAGATGTTTACAGAAAAAAAGTTTCGACACGAGTGACTGTGACAAAACACCACAGAAATCTTTTCTGGCTGGAGAAAAATTGCCAGACATAGGCAGAACCGGGAAAATGTGCTAGTTTTGGTTCTTTTTAGCTCGTCTGAACGAAAGTTAAGGAAGAGCGATTGCACTACCCCCAGCGGCGTCGCCGCCGTTAGTGAAATGTTAAAGTTTTACATTAAAGTTTTGTGTGTAATGGGCAAGGCATTGTCAGCCGAGCTTTCCTGTCCCGCTGACAGTCTTGTTATTCAACTACCGTACACTAGCATTTATCGACTGCATTTAGGGTCAAGAATGATGGTTTTTAAAGCTTTCCATATATGATTTTAGGGCAACAATGCTGTCAATATGCATTTGTTGTGTTAAAGAAGTGAGAGATGCAATTTACACCTTTATTTTGCCAATTTTCAAATGCAGATTCAAGAGGGCTGACAGGACTCATGCCGAACTCATGTTGGACCCAATTTTAAGTCCGAACTCCGAGTCTGCCGAACCTAAGTTTGACTCGGTCCTTAGTCCGAACTCCGAGTCTGCCGAACCTAAGTTGGACTCGGTCTTTAGTCCGAACTCCGAGTCTGCCGAACCTAGGTTGGACTCGGTCTTTAGTCCGAACTCCGAGTCTGCCGAACTCATGTTGGACCCAATCTTTAGTCCGAACTCCGAGTCTGCTGAACCCAAGTTGGACTCGGTCTTTAGTCCGAACTCCGAGTCTGCCGAACCTAGGTTGGGCTCGGTCTTTAGTCCGAACTCCGAGTCTGCCGAACCTAGGTTGGACTCGGTCTTTAGTCCGAACTCCGAGTCTGCCGAACCTAGGTTGGGCTCGGTCTTTAGTCCGAACTCCGAGTCTTTATTCCGAACTCCGGGTCAGAACACAATCCTGGACCAACCTGGTATATTGATACTATATTCATTCAGTAGTACAAAATAGCCGAGTCAAATTGTGTGCCATACACTGGTAAAGCAACCCTTAACGTCAGATAAGAGCGCACTTCCAATGACAAATGCTGACATCACGTGTAATTTTCCATCATGACGGAGACGTTTACACGGCTAGATCCCGCTTTGCGCTATTCTGCCCTACATTATGGGCTGACGATTTAGTTTGAGTGGCGCTATCACAAGCTGTCTTCAACCGATCAAAATGGAAGAAAAAAAGTTCCCTGGCGGGGTATTGGCGTTGAACAAATAGCTAATTCAGTATCAGCAAAACGAAAATATAAATAACACCACGTTTATTTATGCTTTCCAGACGAGAAAGAACGACATACATCGTCTTTTTGCCTAGATGTCCTAATGTCGCTAAAAAGTTGTCAGCGTCAAATCGACGCTGATGCAACGTCATGATGTAAATATGATGTTGCAACGATGTAGATACGGTTTTAATTCAATCCTGCAAATGGCGTCGTGTAAAATTTTACCTTACGGTGCGTGCCTTTAAGAAAGACTCGGATCAGCTTGCGCACCGGCGCAGACTGATCAGTCTTCCTGGTTTGATGCATATGTAAAGACTAAATTGGACTGAGTCTTTGCTCGTCGCTAATGTCCTAAACTCCCTGTTCGTGCGACGCAATTCGGCACCACAATCGATGCGATGTATACGTTTGAAATGCCCCCTTACCTAGAACGTCCGATCTCAAATGTAGAATGTCAGCCTAGGTAAACTTTTAATGTCCACTGGGGTTTTCTGCCTTTCTTAGATACGATGAAATCAGCAATATACACTGCAATGACGTAAAAAATTACGATGACTATTTTTCCTTGTATATTCATAAAAGCAAAACAGATCAGTATAGTTTGGAAATGAGATCGTTGTTTCTCAAGGGAATTCTGCAGCCTGTCCGCATGCTATGCTTACACGTTATTTATCTCTCACTGAGCAGTCTCTAACGAGTCATTTCTATTTGTTCAGGCCATGTTTTAGATCTAAAGGCGTCAGCCGCTTGGTATCAAAAGACAAACCTTTAAGTTATACACGGGCAAGGGAATGTTTAGTTTCCATCTTAAAAGAGGTGGCTGGAGATTTAAATTTTGGCCTTCATTGACTTCGCTCTGGTGGGGCTACAGCTGCTGCAAATGCCGGTGTAAATGATCGCTGTTGGAGGCGTCATGGCAGATGGAAGAGTGAAAAAAGCAAGGACGGCTATGCTGCGGACTCACTAGAGAGAAGGTTAGAGGTTTCAAAAATGTTAGAGTTGTAATAGTTTTTCCACATTCTCTCCAGCCCGCTCTTTTGTGTTTCTAAACTGCCGTCTGGTCATGAATTTAATGTTGTTGCTTGTTTTTTAAGAATAGGAAAGACTATCAATTTCACGCGTTTCGATAGTATAGCGTGAAATGTTTGTCTTTGCGGTTCTGATTATATAGTGTGGTCGTTGGTCAGTATGCATGAATTGTGAAGTGAGTATTAGTTCATTCTACCAGACGACTTCATATAGCTAACATCGTGTTTGCTTTGTCAGTTTTGTACATGAACACGTGGGTTTTGTCATTTGCAGCGTCACTAATTGATCAAATATCATCTTTTAGGAATATCAATTTCACGCGTTTCGATAGTATAGCGTGAAATGTTTGTCTTTGCGGTTCTGATTATATAGTGTGGTCGTTGGTCAGTATGCATGAATTGTGAAGTGAGTATTAGTTCAATCTACCAGACGACTTCATATAGCTCACATCGTGTTTGCTTTCAATTTAGATAAATATTAAATTTTGGACACTAATTTAATGCTCACTATGCTGTGACGGTTCAAACGTTTAGAATTTGGCACGTTTTCCTATGTTCGTTTTCAATGTCATGTTAAGAATGAGGCCCAACATTCTAGCGATTCAGCATTTGACAAACGGGCACAGGTTTCCAGAGTTTTCTAGCATTATATAGTTTTATCTCTGGTTTTTCCTGGGCGAGCTGAACCGCATGCTACATGTATATTGTTTGTTTTCTAAAAGGAACAAAGTTGTTTAATTTGAACGATGGACACTTGCGGCTTTGTATAGCTATACCGCTGTTTTGCTACCCTACACTGAATAAAATGCCGTCTGGTCATGCATTTAATGTTGTTGCATGTTTTTTAAGAATAGGAAAGACTAGACCAACAAATCTTTTTATGTTGATACCTTTTGGAGAAAAGACTGCATGCATCAAGGGCAATATTTCAACATGAACTTGATTCCATGAAATGTTGTAAACTTCGCAAATACTTCGACTAAATACATCACAATATAGGTTGAAGCATATTAAGTCAAACTGTTTGCAAAATCAACTGAATGTCAGAAGCTGACTTCCAAGTAGTAAGATTGTCCTTTCATTGCCGTACTTTGGTGCACCCAGTGGCTTTTCGAAGATTTTGAAATTTACAAGATTTATGTGAAAATCCCGAACACTGGACCAATCGAAATGGTGTAATTTCGAAAACACGTCAAATGCTGATGATGTAGGTAGTCAGGAGTGAAGCAGCAAACACGACAGAAGTTGCGTCTCTTTTAAAACAATGTAAAAACATAGATATGCACCCATACACCTTAATACCATAAGCTAATGAATAAATGACTAACACACCGTGGTCATATAAGGTTTGTGGATGGATGAATGGCTTGCGATTTTACGTCTCTTTCACTGATGTTTTAGTTATGTCAAGCCAATGGAAGGGTGACAACATAATTTTAAAGTTAAATGTAATTATAAGAGATTAAATTAATTTTTTCGAAATTCATGTTACTAGTATGAACACAAAGGGTCCCCTGCAAGTTAACGTCCCTCGAACGTCATTTACTTTACACATGACTCATTGTGTTCATACTTCCATGAACATCGAAACCATGAAATGAATAAGTTTCAAACACACCGTGGTCATATTAGGTCTGTGGATGGACAGATGGCTTGCGATTGTACTACACTTTCAGCAATATTTTACATGTAGTTATGTCAAGCCAATGGAAAATGATAATGAATCGAGGTTGAAAAGGGTTCAGCCTTAAGTGGACTCGAACCTGGATCGCTAGCTTGGCCCAGTCAGCTACTGGGGCTCCTATGTAGTCATTTGGACAGTTTTGCTCAATACCAAACTAGAAGCCTCATTTCAGTTGCTTTAATTCTTTAGGTACCAAAAAGCAGACGACAAAATTTACGTCTGCGAAATTTCAATAAACGATTCATCCAAGTTATATCATATTGAGAATTCGAAGAATACAGGGCAAACAGTGTGGAAATAGATGAGGCGGCTCATGACGAGTCACCTCATCAAGAGCTACCTTGTTTGCAAATAAGGTTATTTTCATCTCTGGTGCTTAAAGTGTTAAATTATCACAGCTGGGTTCTGGTGGGCTCACAACGATATAACAAGGTATCAACGTTTTTGGAGCGCCGCAGAGTCTACAACAAAGAAAGCGTACAATCTATTTAGGAAAAGATAAAAAGTTTTTCCCCACGAAGTTTGAGACTGTACTGTGCTACACGCTAAATACGCAGAAAACAGTGCTGATTGAGTACTGTCGATGGAAAGGCATGGCTAAATACAGTATCTGTTCTGTCCAATAGATACGCATTACTATCAGCTGATCAAACTTCAAGTCCTTAGCTGAAATAATTTGTAAGATATCTTGCTGACAAGTTTAAAATGCCAAAATTTTCACAGGGCAAAAACTCCAAAGGAAAAAAAATGACGGAATAAGTTCAAAGTCAATCTTCATTTGCGCATCATCTCCAATCATGTGACTATGTTTCAAGTCCCTTGCTCAAATACTTTTCAAGATAACTTGCTGACAAGTTTAAAATGCCAAAATTTCCAAAGGGCCATAACTAAAAAAATCACGGAATTGGTTCAAAAAGCAACCAGTTCATCTACCTATCATCTCCAATCAGTTAACAAAGTTTGAAATCCCAACCACAAATATTTTTTATTATAACTTGCTGACAAGTTTAAAATGCCGAAATTTTCAAGGGGCCGTAACTCCATCGAAAATTCACGGAATTAGTAAAAAAAAATAATCAGTACATCTACTCATCTCTAATTTGCTGACAAAGTTTCAAGCCCCTAGCTAAAATACTTTTTGAGATATCTTGCTGTTAAATATATTATGCTTTTTCTCCAAAGGGACATAACTCCATAGAGGGAGACAATTTGGACAAGAAATAACTATGGGTCCACTAGTTTTAAATGATGAATCCAGATATTCAATTTCAAAAGTCTAGCATGCACGGTTCCTAAGATGTGGTATGTGTGACTAACGGACACACGAACGGACAACGCATAAGCAATAAAACATTAGATTTTCTGACTTCCTGTTTACTCCCCTAGCCAAAGAAACCCTGTTAGGCCCGATTTTACTTCGCCTTAAAATATGTTTCAAGCACTAATGAATGATAAGTGTTGCATAACGGGAAAGGTAAAATATTTGATAACTAAAAGTAAGTCTGTTGTTTAAGGCCACGTGAAATCGGGACTAAGACTTGAGAAGGGAGGCTAAAGAAAACAGAATTGTTTCCCCTGAAACTGTGCTCATTCATCTCAACGCCTGTACTTGGGTAAAACCGAGCAAAACTCTGGTGCCCCGGCAGCTAAGTAGGTTAAGCGCTTGGCCTACTGATTTAGCGGTCCCGGGTTCGAGCCCCGCAAGTGGCGGGGACGTTTTCAACCGTAAACGAGGTTCCACTGCACACTGGCAGCCTACCATCGTCCTGATGTGACTGCAGTACTGTTGCTAAAGAACGTAAAATCGCAATCCATCATCCCAAGCAACACTCAGTTATGCCTCGGGTTCGGGCTACGAATAGATAGATAGATAGATAGATAGATAGATAGATAGATAGATAGATAGATTAGATAGATAGATAGATAGATAGATAGATAGATAGATAGATAGATAGATAGAAAGATAGATACAGTCGAATCTCGGTAATTCGAACGCCGATTTTTCGAAACTACCGGATTTTTCGAAATTGAAACACGGTCCCGATCGTAAGCCCATTAATTCTATGCAAGAACACTTCTGCGAATTCGATTTTTCGATTATTCGAAAAATCGGATTTTTCGAAAGGAAAATTAGGTCCCGATGGGGTAAAATCACTATAAAAATCCCTCTATTATTCGAAATCAAAATTCATGCTCCAATTTCATGTCGGAAAATAACGCCTATTGTCATCGATGAGATAAATATTTACAGCCTCAGGTCATCACTGCCACCTGTACAGGTAATTATCGGTTCACGACCACTAACGATTTGATTGCTTAAGTCATTAATTTCTGTTGAGCAAAAGTTATCTGTCTAATTGACGGGGATTATCTTGTTTGAAGTTTGTAAATTTAAAGGCTAAATGTGATGGCTTTTGTAACCAGCAAAGGCTCGGACTAGCATACGCATCCGAACTTTCGTTCGGTTTGCGCACGGACGGTTTGCACACGGCACTAAACAGAGTCTCTACACTGCGCATACTGGTTGACTATTCGTTGTTCCCAAATACATTGACTCCGAAATGACTGAGGAACATTTTCCATGACACGGCTCAGTCGTTTTTTTCTGTAAACGAAAGTAGCCCAGTTCTCGGGTTGCCATTCACAGTTTCGCACTTTTGGCCGGGGACAAAAATGCTAATATTTGGGGACAGGCTTGTATCTTGGGCTATAAATTCTTTTTGGCTCCTTATATGCAGGAAACTTTTCTTCCCTTTGAGTGAGCATGTGTCAGGAAAGTAAAAACTGAATTCATTTTTCATTTTTCTCTGCAACAATATTCATATAAGGACCTTATAGGGGTTATAAATGGCTATAAAGTGTATTTAGGCATATGTACAGCTCATTCAAAGAGAAAAAAGAATGATTCGTGCATTCAATCAGGCTGGAATGTCACTTTGTTTGGCTGACCCCCTGTGGAGTCACCAAGCTATCCAAAAAACTGTGGAGTGCAACCACAAAGGGCCATCATGGATTTTCAGTTTTCATTTGAGGCAGTTAGAAAACATGTTTTTGATTCCTCAACATTGACCGACTAAAGAAACAAAATGGTTCAGAGCATTGCGCGTTTCAGTGTCGCACAGTTGTGAATGCGCTACAGCTACGGTCCATTTCTTGAAAGCGACGCTTTTTCAGACTTCGAAAAAGGGTACAGTTTAAAATCAGCAATAATTTTGCCAGATTGCATCTCAGCACCCTTTCTTTCATTCTCTTTGCTCAGAAACATGCTAAATTATAAATCTGAACCAAATTCTGCCTGGATTGAATAGAAAATCTATGCTTTAAGGTTGCCATTCACAGTTTCGCACTTTTGGCCGGGGACAAAAATGCTAATATTTTGGGGTAGGCTTGTATCTTGGGCTATAAATTCTTTTTGGCTCCTTATATGCAGGAAACTTTTCTTCCCTTTGAGTGAGCATGTGTCAGGAAAGTAAAAACTGAATTTATTTCCAACTCGAAAACCATCCAATCACTGGGCGGCATGGTTGCGAAACTATGGCTGCACTGATAAAGCGGGAAATATAAATTGTAAAAATGATGGTGCTCATTTTCAATTAAGAATAGCAGAAAATCTAAACGGCTGGCAGGTATTCAGTTGCAGTTGACAGTGATCATCTGTAAGCCCTCTAGGTAAATCTGTAAGCTTTAGGTGTCAACAATTGTCCTGCTCTTGAGTAGAGCATGGGTAATAATGCCAATTTTGAAGAAATTTTCTGGCCCCAAAAAGTGGGTGGGGTGTCATTTTCTCTGCAACAATATTCATATAAGGACCTTATAGGGGTTATAAATGGCTATAAAGTGTATTTAGGCATATGTACAGCTCATTCAAAGAGAAGAAAGAATGATTCATGCATTCAATCAGGCTGGAATGTCATTTTGTTTGGCTGACCCCCTGTGGAGTCACCAAGCTATCCAAAAAACTGTGGAGTGCAACCATAAAGGGCCATCATGGATTTTCAGTTTTCATTTGAGGCAGTTAGAAAACATGTTTTTGATTCCTCAACATTGACCGACTAAAGAAACAAAATGGTTCAGAGCATTGCGCGTTTCAGTGTCGCACAGTTGTGAATGCGCTACAGCTACGGTCCATTTCTTGAAAGCGACGCTTTTTCAGACTTCGAAAAAGGGTACAGTTTAAAATCAGCAATAATTTTGCCAGATTGCATCTCAGCACCCTTTCTTTCATTCTCTTTGCTCAGAAACATGCTAAATTATAAATCTGAACCAAATTCTGCCTGGATTGAATAGAAAATCTATGCTATAAAGGGCCATCATGGATTTTCAGTTTTCATTTGAGGCAGTTAGAAAACATGTTTTGGATTCCTCAACATTGACCGACTAAAGAAACAAAATGGTTCAGAGCATTGCGCGTTTCAGTGTCGCACAGTTGTGAATGCGCTACAGCTACGGTCCATTTCTTGAAAGCGACGCTTTTTCAGACTTCGAAAAAGGTTACAGTTTAAAATCAGCAATAATTTTGCCAGATTGCATCTCAGCACCCTTTCTTTCATTCTCTTTGCTCAGAAACATGCTAAATTATAAATCTGAACCAAATTCTGCCTGGATTGAAAAGAAAATCTATGCTTTAAGGTTGCCATTCACAGTTTCGCACTTTTGGCCGGGGACAAAAATGCTAATATTTGGGGGTAGGCTTGTATCTTGGGCTATAAATTCTTTTTGGCTCCTTATATGCAGGAAACTTTTCTTCCCTTTGAGTGAGCATGTGTCAGGTAAGTAAAAACTGAATTTATTTCCAACTCGAAAACCATCCAATCACTGCGCGGCATGGATGCAAAACTATGGCTGCACTGATAAAGCGGGAAATATAAATTGTCAAAATGATGGTGCTCATTTTCAATTAAGAATAGCAGAAAATCTAAACGGCTGGCAGGTATTCAGTTGCAGTTGACAGTGATCATCTGTAAGCCCTCTAGGTAAATCTGTAAGCTTTAGGTGTCAACAATTGTCCTGCTCTTGAGTAGAGCATGGGTAATAATGCCATTTTTGAAGAAATTTTCTGGCCCCAAAAAGTGGGTGGGGTGTCATTTTCTCTGCAACAATATTCATATAAGGACCTTATAGGGGTTATAAATGGCTATAAAGTGTATTTAGGCATATGTACAGCTCATTCAAAGAGAAGAAAGAATGATTCATGCATTCAATCAGGCTGGAATGTCACTTTGTTTGGCTGACCCCCTGTGGAGTCACCAAGCTATCCAAAAAACTGTGGAGTGCAACCATAAAGGGCCATCATGGATTTTCAGTTTTCATTTGAGGCAGTTTAGAAAACATGTTTTTGATTCCTCAACATTGACCGACTAAAGAAACAAAATGGTTCAGAGCATTGCGCGTTTCAGTGTCGCACAGTTGTGAATGCGTTACAGCTACGGTCCATTTCTTGAAAGCGACGCTTTTTCAGACTTCGAAAAAGGGTACAGTTTAAAATCAGCAATAATTTTGCCAGATTGCATCTCAGCACCCTTTCTTTCATTCTCTTTGCTCAGAAACATGCTAAATTATAAATCTGAACCAAATTCTGCCTGGATTGAATAGAAAATCTATGCTATAAAGGGCCATCATGGATTTTCATTTTCATTTGAGGCAGTTAGAAAACATGTTTTGGATTCCTCAACATTGACCGACTAAAGAAACAAAATGGTTCAGAGCATTGCGCGTTTCAGTGTCGCACAGTTGTGAATGCGCTACAGCTACGGTCCATTTCTTGAAAGCGACGCTTTTTCAGACTTCGAAAAAGGGTACAGTTTAAAATCAGCAATAATTTTGCCAGATTGCATCTCAGCACCCTTTCTTTCATTCTCTTTGCTCAGAAACATGCTAAATTATAAATCTGAACCAAATTCTGCCTGGATTGAAAAGAAAATCTATGCTTTAAGGTTGCCATTCACAGTTTCGCACTTTTGGCCGGGGACAAAAATGCTAATATTTGGGGGTGACTTGTATCTTGGGCTATAAATTCTTTTTGGCTCCTTATATGCAGGAAACTTTTCTTCCCTTTGAGTGAGCATGTGTCAGGTAAGTAAAAACTGAATTTATTTCCAAATCGAAAACCATCCAATCACTGCGCGGCATGGATGCAAAACTATGGCTGCACTGATAAAGCGGGAAATATAAATTGTCAAAATGATGGTGCTCATTTTCAATTAAGAATAGCAGAAAATCTAAACGGCTGGCAGGTATTCAGTTGCAGTTGACAGTGATCATCTGTAAGCCCTCTAGGTAAATCTGTAAGCTTTAGGTGTCAACAATTGTCCTGCTCTTGAGTAGAGCATGGGTAATAATGCCATTTTTGAAGAAATTTTCTGGCCCCAAAAAGTGGGTGGGGTGTCATTTTCTCTGCAACAATATTCATATAAGGACCTTATAGGGGTTATAAATGGCTATAAAGTGTATTTAGGCATATGTACAGCTCATTCAAAGAGAAGAAAGAATGATTCATGCATTCAATCAGGCTGGAATGTCACTTTGTTTGGCTGACCCCCTGTGGAGTCACCAAGCTATCCAAAAAACTGTGGAGTGCAACCTCGGAAACATAAACAGAAAGTGAAAGTACAGTTAAGAAGCGAGCCTGTTTGCGTTCAGTGATCCTTTGATCTTCGCCGGTGCTGCATTGTCATAAACAGGTGATTTGCAGAGCTGGGAAAATGTTCGGCAGCTGTGCTGCTTTCGGCCAGTACACATGTACGTGTGCCAAACACGAGGGGTGGTCTCGCTAAATGATCGTGGATGTTTTGGTTGTTCCCGGTATGTAATGTTGATTATTCTACGTTCTGATTTTGTTTAGATTGATTTGTAAATTCATGAACGTCAGTAAGCATAGAGAAATAAAATATCGGACCGTCTGAAAACTGCCGTAATTACATTTCCGGAAATGTACGGAAATGAACGGGAAAGACCGAATTCGAAAATGCGAACTACGGATTATTCAAAAGAGAGGTCCCTGTCAGTTCGAATTATAGATAGATAGATAGATAGATAGATATAGATAGATAGAGATAGATAGATAGATAGATAGATAGATAGATAGATAGATAGATAGATAGATAGATAAGGGGCGGGGCGTCTGTGATATGTAATGATAGATATGTATACATTACATTTCCGAGCAGGCAGATAGATAGATAGATAGATAGATAGATAGATAGATAGATAGATAAGGGGCGGGGCGTCTGTGATATGTAATGATAGATATGTATACATTACATTTCCGAGCAGGCAGAGGAATAGTCTTGGTATTGATAAGGTTTACCGAAGTTAGTATATCGAAGGTGTTCATTATAAGTAGTTAGAGTAAGTCATGCAGTCTTTGGTAGCAGGTGCACTGTTAGATCTGTTAGATTATTAACCGTCTGTAATATTAAGCCTCTGAGGATGTCAGCTTGTTTAAGTATGGTGCTATGTTTCCTGCTGCTGAGTAAAGGTAAGAAAGTTTAGTATGTTGACAATATATTTTATTCCCTAGCTTATTTAAGAAATAGCTCTAGTAGTGAATTGTTGAGTAATAGTTCACTGTTTGAAGGTCAGTTGTAAAGTAGTTCAATTCACGAGCTCGGAGCATGATTGATACATTTACTTACAAGGGATCGAAAAACAATTTTATTACTTAACAATTCAATTCTAACGCAATAAAATAATAGGAAAATAAATCACAGGAAAATGTGAACACTATATTCATATTCTCCCAATCAGTCGTATCCCGCAAATAATGTCTCCCCGTACATCGTCCATAGTGCAGATTATATATTATTTACATCCTTTGAGATCAGAGGATAGATTCTTAGAATCTAAAATTTGAGATCGATTTAGACTATTATTCTAGATCATCGTCTTTCATATTATGTGGATCCTTTTGAAACTAATCAGTCTTTGAATCGACTGCCCAATTAAAATTAAGAAATTACAGTATGCTTTTTTCTGGTTTCGTACCAGATATTGTCAGGGTCACTGACGAGGCTTTATTAGCCGAAACTACGTAGTCGGCCCATGTTCCTATTTCTGTATGTATTCTCTGCTCTTGAAGGAACTTTTCAAGATTTTAATTTGACTTTAACAGGCAAACTACTTTTCCAGGCTTTTCTTCCGAGAAACCAGGCGTGGCGCCCTAAAATGTAAAGTACACACATGTTTCGACGACGACACTGCAGAAATTAGCTTCACGCGCTCCGAAACAGTGATATGTTGCAGAATAAATTTCAATTGCTTCTATAGTTTCGCTGTGTTAGAAAATTATTTTTGAAAATCATAATAAATCATAACATATGAAATTTTTATGTTCGTAATTTAGATACAGTTGGTTCTTGTTATCTGAAATATTGATATCTTAAGTACCCTCTTATATCAAAGAATTATAGCTTGGGCTCAACTTCCAATTTTTCAACTCCTATTTTTCTTTACATTTAAACTTCTATTATCTAAAAAAAAAACTGGAATCGTAAAGTAAATTTTCTGGTCCCAGAAAATTTGCTTCGGGATATCAGTAATTTAACATGACCTTCGACACTGAGGTTTCGAGAATTATATTAATAATGATAATGATCAGAATAATGCTCATGATGGAAGAAATAACAACAACAACAACAAATGTCCATCCAATATGGAGCTTCATATATATTACAGTATCTGCTCGCTACTATAACTAGAAAAACCTATAACATGATTAAAGTACGTTATCATGCATGTGGCTGGACGTTGTTTCCTCGGGCAATCTTTTAAGAGTTGAGTTGTCTGCATTATGTGTTGAGTGCCATGTGGTGATTGTAGTAAGTTTCCCTGATAGTGCAGTCTTTTGTTTTCATTTCATTGTCTCAGACCTGTATCATCGACACGTTTAACGGTAATTTTTAGCAGAGCCAAATTATTTTTTTTATATTATTTTTTCAGGCAATTTTATTTTTTTAAATCCCCTTTTAAGCCGATAAATTATTTTCTTGCATATCCAAAGGTTTATTTTAAAAAATATGCCAGACCCCACCTCAACTCACCCCACTCTTCCCCAACCCCCTCCCCAGAAGATCGATTTATCGATCATTTATGCAACAGAAACATAAATGTAAGCATGAGGAACAATGTTGATGCTGTTGTCCCTAAGCAACTTGTACAAAATACTTACCCCAGTTCAAAGCATTCCGTCTCGATTGCCTTTAAACTGAAGTCAGTAAGGGTAAACATGCTCAATGCAGCTATACGAGGGATGTTCAGAAAGTTCTGATCGTGACGTCTTATTTTTGTAACCATCATAAATACAGAACTTCTGGTAGCGAAAATATATATAGGCATGATATGTCCAGACAACTGTGCAAACGTGGTGTATATTTTCTAAAGGACATGTTTTTTTAACGTTTTTGAAAGTGGTTACCCTACAGCCACTGCAGATTTTCACTTAAGAAGGTCATAGTTCATATATAAGCAGTCTTGGGTTGTTCTCATCATTGCTACTTAAACTTATTCCCCAGGCAACTGTGACCTGTAAATATCGCGGAAAATATATTTAATCTAGGTTCCATACTGTCCCTTCAATTTAGATTAAGCATTTTATGTAGTAGCAAATTCTCCCTTTCCACTAAAGTTATAATGATTTTGTAACAAAAACAAGGGTTTTAACATACAAAATCTTGTGAAGAAGAGCCTTTGCACGGGCCAATTCTAAACCGTCGAAAAATTAAAATTGATATAAACAACAAAGCCGCTACGAGCTTTCGAAAATGACGTTGACTTTGCTTTCACTAACGTCATAAGAAATGCGCCTTGCTAATCGATAACGTTTGCTGCCCTTCTAACTTTTGAATGGATAATGAAAGCAAGGAATGACAAGAAGCTGACAAAAATTCATTTTGTATTTAAAATGATTTTTCACTTTAATAACACACTGAAACTTAATTCACATAACGCAATTAGCCCAGTGGTATGACTGGGCCTAATAACATGCGTTGTAACTCAATAAGAATATATATCTTTGTATAGTGTTAGGTATCATTACAAAGACGAAATGTAGTGCTTTCAATACATGCTTAGCATTTGTCCCCAGCATGCCGCTTAACAAAGGTATACGGCTAGAATCAGAACTTTCTGAACAACCCTCGTAGGTTATGTGTTACAGCCCTGTGCTGTCATGACTTTGACACAGTCACTTCTAAGAGGTCTTTAAATGTTATAAAGCATTCATTGTTTCAGACAAGTCAGATATGTTCAAACAAAAAGAACTCTAGGTTCAAAACACATTTAGCTTCTATTGTAAATTAGTATTTGAAGCATGGTTACAGATTCACAAAAATTATGACTTCCTTATGAATCACAATTGTAAATCTTAACACTTTGTATGTCACCATGTATTGGCATGTTTGTACATTTTGATTGTTTATGCACCTAAAATAATGTTTAGACCAAACTAATGTATTTTGTATTTACTTACATTAAAATGCAATAAATATCCTTTTCATTTTTTGTTCTGTTCCTTACAATATGTATTCATTGAACTCTTAAAATCTACATAGTTTACTGAGTTTCAAATCACAAAACATCCTGGGAATAAAATGACTTCAAGTTCCCTGTTTTCTGAATTACCCATTCTGGCTGCTTAGAATGAATCAAAATCCTATCTGAAACATATGTACAAAATCTCTCGAGATTTAAATGCCTTATGTAGAAGCACCGCCTTAGAACGGTCACTTATACATACCTAATGGTGGAATGGGAGTGGGGCAGGAGGGAGGACGGAGGAAGAGGAGTGGGGCATAAACCGGTTGCACAGAGCACCAACCCTCGGCCTTGTTTCAATTGTGGTTCTTGTGCCATTTAGTTCTAATTTAACACCACAAAGGCCTATATTACCGTAAAAAATCTCAGAATTCGGACTGACAGAGAGCAGACCCACGTCATGGTCTGACACTGTTTGCAACTGAGCCGCGACACGTGAAAACAAACAAAGAGGCTATGCGCCCAGCGCAGATTCAGATCAGCCTGGGCTTCCGCCCAGTCTGATCAGAGTCTTTGCTGTCGGGATGGAGGTAGCTTAAATCTTTAGCTACCCTTTAAGCGCTAAGCGAAGAGACTGATTACACTAGGCGAATGCCCAGGCTGATCTGAGTCTGCGCTGGGCGCACAACCATTTTGTTGGTGTTCTCGTGACGCGGCTCAATTATATCTGTATCTTCTGGACGCTATTACTGTATGACTAAACCAGAATGTTCCATTGTTTAGGAAAATTATTGTAATTGTAGCTGTCCAATTTTTTAAACAAAAAATAATGGTAACTGATCAGTTTCAGCAGCTTGCACACTATCCCACTACAATGGAACGGTGTCTGTCACAAATGGTGGAAGAAGTTGTCAGCGATAGGATCGCCAGACGCCTCACAGACATGGTTTTACAAGCAGCTTTTACTTCCTTCCAAGAGGACGGGGCCATCTACGCAGCTGTGAACTACTGCCGCCAACCGGACAATGACTCGCTGCCATGGTGCTTTTCTACGGATAAATATAAACGTTGGCAGTTTTGTGACCAACAAATCTGTGGAGGTAGTGCAATCATGTACTTCTTTTTCTTTCTTTTTTTGTCTAGCCTGAAAGGCTGCGACCTACCGATCCATTTTCCGTCCCCTTGCAATTTGGCTCTTTGCAGGTCAATAAGTTTTGTTCGCTTCAAAAGCTTTCGCAATATTTATCATATAGCTACTTCTAGGGTGCTCCGAGGTATGTTCCAAGAATGTTGACAATCGACCCATAATTGACGAAATTATGACCATTGAAAGTCGTCCGTTTGCGTCTGTGTCCGTGTCACACAAATATTAAAGTTTTTGGTTAAAGTTTTTTAGATGCTTATATTTCCAAAACCGTTCAAGGTACCTGTGTCATATTTAGTATGGACAATTCCTTGAGCAATGGCTTTTGTTGTATGCAACCATGCCCCTGGGTCTTGCCCAAGGGTGGGGCCAGATGTCAATATCTAGGATGATGTTGATGTTTCCCAAATGTTAACTTTTTTGGATAAAGTTTTTAAGACGCATATATTTCCATAATCGTTCAAGGTATCTGCCTCATATTTGGTATGGACCTACCCTATAGCATTGTATGCAACCATGCCCCTGGGTCTTGCCCCAGGATGGGACCAGAGGTCAATATCTAGGATGATGTTGATGCTTACAAATGTTAAAGCTTTTGGTTAAAGTTTTTTAGATGCTTATATTTGCTAACCGTTCAAGTTACCTGGCTCATACTTGGTATCAACCTACCCTTAGGCATTGGCTTTAGTTATATGCAACCATCCTAGAATAGGGCCAGATGTCAATATCTAGGATGATGTTGATGTTAGAGTGTTTGGTTAAAGTTTGTTCTGATGCTGTTAATGCTTGTAGCTCCAAACTCATTCAAGATATCTGCCTTGTATTTGGTCAGGACCTTCCCTGGAGCATTGGCTTTTGCTTTGTGCAGCATGCCCTTAGGTCGGTCCCCAGAGCGGGGCCAGAGATCAATATCTAGGATTATGTTATTGTTAGTGTTTTTGGTCTGATTCTTCTAAGGTGTGCACGTTTTATGTTGGTATACTTGGTCAAATAGTGTATCCTACAAGCACAGCATCCATGCAGACTCCTGTGTCCTTGTCTTTTATTCACGGTTGAGTGATTTTGCCTTATACCTTTAACACTGTTTAATGAATATGCAGTATGAATATGCGTTACTCTTTGAGCTCATAACTTCGATACCTTTTATGCTACAAAGTTAAAATGTAGTATGAACCTTACCCAGACCAACATCTTTGACTTCATGGTAGGTTGTCCCTGGGGGGGCCAGGGGTCGAATTGTATAACAAGTTATATTGAACAGACGCAAAATGGGAATAAAATCATAAGTCTGGTACCATACCTTGCCCTGGAGAGTTAGAAACTGGGCATAACGATCACAGATGAAATGGTTTAATCGGAGACCAGACTTTGGCAAGTGGATCGGGCTAGGGGTGGGGTTATGGGGTGGGGCCAAAGGAAACATGAGAAGTCTGCAAAGGGTAAGGAGGTGTCATCAGACCGACTTAGTACAGGGTAAAGGTGGTGTGAAAACCTGTACGATTAACCTTTTGTCACCATGAGGCATTATAAGTTAGACTAAGTTGGTATCTCTCCGTCTGGTACGCGAGGACCCGACCCTCAATGTCCGCAACGTGTACCAGATAGGGAACAACTGACTTCGTCTAGCTTCTGATGCATACTCCATTCGTGCACTAGCTACAACATTCGCCCCTGCTTAACTATGTTTCTTAAACACGGGATAGAAAATGCCAGTCTTTTCACCTGGGACAGAAAATCAGATCTTACCCAGGTGTTCTTACCAAGGACCGGATAACAATCACGAGCATTCAATGCATTGGTTGTATATGAGCTCACGTACCTGCGTCGTCAAGTGACGTTGGCAATTTAGATTAGGACATCACGAAGACGGCAAAAATGACGTCAGTTTGTGCAAGCCAGTCGTTGACGTAAAGAGCCGAATGGCGGTCTTTGAAAGCGGCGCCTTCTTTCAAAATCAAATTGAAACCTCTCAAGCACTAGAATTAGGCATTTTAACAAGTTGTGAAGTTAAAACAAAACGTGGTGTGCAAGAAAAAGCATCTATCATGGGTGTGAGGTGTTGATAGAGAAATCCGTCACTCGGGATCACTGTTCGGCATCACGAGGCTTAATCCGTCACTCGGGAACACTGTTCGGCATCACTCGGCAAGCCTCGTGATGCCGAACAGTGATCCAGAGTGACGGAATTTTCTATCCACACCTCACGCCCATGATAGATACTTATAATATACACAGGGGTTTTTACCAAACAACAAAGAGTCCTAGAGCCCAGGCTTTTGCAACTGGATCAGGCTAGGGTTGGGGTTATGGGGTGGGGCCAAAGGAAACATAAGAAGTCTGCAAAGGGTAAGGAGGTGTCGTCAGACCGACATAGTACAGGTTAAAGGTGGTGTGAAACCCCGTACTAGGAACCACCCTTTGTCACCATGAGGCATTATAAGTTAGACTGAGTTGGTATCTCTCCGTCTGGTACACTAAGAACCCGACCGTCATTGGCGACTTCCCCCAGGGGGGATCACATCTTTAAATGGAACAGCCCTAACAGCTATGCATTATAATACGGCGCTATTTCAGGCGAGACATAGCGTTCCGCAAAATTTCTTGTTTATTTAAGGTGTTTAATGGGTACACATCCCTGTTATCCCAAACCTTCTAAAATGTGCTCATCTTGAGAACGAAAGGGTATGATCATTGGGGAACAAAGTCTTCATTCTTTTAAGAGATAATCACAATATAGAAGGGAGGAGGGGAAAAACAGACGGAGTTCCCAGCAGACACACAAGGTTGAATCAATATAGATTCAAACTTAAATCAGTATTAATTCCACCTTGATTCACATTCATAACGTTGAATCAAGGTTGATTTAATATTGATTCAACCTTGTGTACCCAGCCCTAAGGTTGAGAACAAATTAATCTCTGAAAGTGCCTGTCCACGATTTTAAATTAGTAGCAAGCTTGTCTAATATACGAAAGGACTGAAAAGGAATGTAACGTCGGCGGCGGCTATGGCATGTCAAACTTTGCATTATTCGATATTTTTATATTTGTATTTGATTATCTTTCATTTGTATTGTATATTTTCATAGTTGTATTCAGTCTCTGTTCATTTCTATTGTAGATTTTTTGTTTCAATTCTATAATCGATCATTTATATTCAATATCTGTTCATTTCTATTGTATAAGTTTTGCTTATATTCTATATTCTATTATTTCTATTTAATAATTAATGGTTTGTATGCTAGATTGCTCCATTACTATTCATTGACTTTTATTTATATTCTTTATTTTTTCATTTATATTCTAAATCACTGTATTTGTATTGTATAATTGCGATTTGCATTTAATATTTTCATATTTGTACTAAACTTCTGCTCATTTCTATCCTATATTACTTCATTTCTATTGTATATTTTTCATTTGTATCCTATATTTCGAAATTTACATTCTGTACTTAGTGATTTATATTTGATATGCTCGCATTTGCTTTCAATCTTATTTATTTCTATTCTAAATTGTTTCATTTCTGTTACATATTTTTAATTTCTATTCTATATTTCTAGATTTGTATTTAATAAGTATTGCTTCTATTTGAGGTTTTCCGTTTATATTTGTAAATTGCTTTATTTATATTCTTAACTCGTTTATTTCTATTGTATATATTGTTGCGTTTATATTCATTGAGACGCCTATTTATATTCAATAAGAACTCTTGCATGTGTATTGTATAATTTGTTTATTTACTTTGATACGTGGCATTTTATTGGCTAAGAAAAATTGGGATTTCATTGATTGAGAAAAATTGGGTATGTCTAGTTAGCGGAACCAATATCAGTCCGGCCATTATAGGCTTACCACCGACATACCAGACGGCTAGAGTAATAATAAATAAATAAATAATGAAAAAGATAAGACTGTACACGTGACACCCAGAGATATCTGTGCTGCCATTCATTAGGACTACACCTGTTGCCTTGTATAGAGCTGCTCAATGTTGCAAACCATTTATAAAAGAATCGCAGAAAAACTGGTCAAACACTATCTTATAATGAAGACAGCTGGTAGCTGAACAATTAGCTTGCCTGTAATCAAACTGTAATATCCCAAACAGCACAGGATTTCAGTTCAAGTAATGGCTTTTACAGTCGCCTTGTTGCTCATAAAGCCTCTCTTACGTTCCAGTTTTATCTACTCTCTCTAGTGGCACCGTGCTATATATTACTGTTGCTCATAAAAACTCCCCAGTAACTATCTCCTGTGTTTATTTGTAGATTTAGCTTCTACCCGAACACTATTAGGGGATGGTAGTTACTTCCTGCATCCTCAAAGTTCTGAGGATCATTGATGCGATCGAGGGACCGCCGCCCTCACAATTAGTCACAATTATTTGACTACTGTTCATGATCTCAACTATATTTGGTTGTCGCAAGTATCTAAAATAAAGCATGCTTTCTCAAGGTTAACGGAAGGTCTGAACGTGGTCCGTTTTGACCTTCACACGCATCTCAATAAAGGGTGCGATTCGCATTCAGAATAATCAAAATATCAAGTTGTACCTACATCACTGTCACCATGGTACAAAACTCTGGCATCTCAGCGTCTCTCTGACTGTCTGCCTGTGTCAGTCTGTGTGTGTGTGTGTCTTTCTGTCTCTTTCTTTCTTTCTCTCTCTCTCTCTCTCTCTCTCTCTCTCTCTCTCTCTCTCTCTCTCTCTCTCTCAGACATTTAGAGTTTGTGTATGTGTATGTTAGTGTGTGTGAGTGTTGTCTTGAATCGTGATCACCTTATGAGAGAAGAGAGAACTTAACGTTTTGCTGGGCGTCTACTTATATGTCAGCGTTCAGTAATTTTATATTTACTGTGCTTCTAAGGTGCCACTTGAGGACTCTAACTCCTTAAGATCTCTTCTTTTTCTTTGTTTTCTTACACGGCTTCCTAAGCTTGGAGCTCTTTAAAAGCCCACAATCATAATATATGTTGTGAACCTTGCAATCAGACACACTATCAGATAAACGTCGTATATTTTGGCAAAAATTTGAAACATTAGATCTTGGAAATTGAGTAAGTCAGTAGAGCTAAAGTATTTCGCTTCTCTCATAAGCTGACCACGATCCAACACAACACACACACACGCACACGCACACACACACACAGACTTTAAATGTCTGAGGGAGAGAGAGAGAGAGAGAGAGACAGAGAGACAGAGTGAGGCACACAGACAGAAAGAGACAAACAGACAGATACAGAGAGACTGACACACAGACATACTAACACAGACAGACAGTCAGAGGGACAGTGAGACGCTAGAGTTTCTTACCATGTTGCCCTTGCATAAAGTAACTTGACTTCATGAAAGTTTTTTGTAAACACCAGTCAATAAGATATCCTTAATGAATAACAGGTGTCAAGGTTCCGCCACCATAAACCTAATGACTCCCTCAGCAATTACTGCATGTCCCCTTTATTTCAGTACGTTTCGGTTTCTTGGTGTGGCTAACTGCCACAATTTATATCTATTTTTAGAATATCAATTATTTCCACAAAAAGTCGTTTATTTCATTAAATATTATAAATTTGCTATTATCGTCAAATAAAATTGGCGAGGTTTTGATAATAAAGTAGAAATAGTAACAATCAAGGAAACTTATCTCATTTAATAAAGCTATAAATGGAAATAACAGATAAAAATTTCCCGATGGCGAGTGGTGGGTTTCATACCCCGAAATTGCAACAATTCGCTTTTTTGTCTTAAAACTAAATCTGTTTGAAAAGACTTTTGTACCAGAAATAGTTCATATAATTCCCATTATCTATAAGCAGAAACATCTAGAATAACACGTTTGCTTATATCTCAAATGTCGCCACTAAAATTTCCGGTGGTGGGTTTTGAACACGGGTGCGGATGCGGGTGCTGGATTTCATACCCGATCCCGGTAACTAGACATACCCAATTTTTTTCAGCCAATGAAATCCCAATTTTTCTTAGCCAATGAAATGCCACGTATCAAAGTAAATAAACAAATTATACAATACAAATGCAAGATTTTAATCGAATATAAATAGGCGTCTCAATGAATGTATATGCGACAATATATATATAGAAATCAACGAGTTAAGAATATAAATAAAGCAATTTACAAATATAAACGGAAAACATCAAATAGAAACAATTGATATCAAATACAAATCTAGAAATATAGAATAGCAATTAAAAATATGTAATAGAAATAAAACAAATTTAGAATAAAAATCAATAAGATTGAAAGCAAATACGAACACATCAAATATAAATTACTAAGTACAGAATGTAAATTTCGAAATATAGGATACAAATGAAGGAATATGCAAAAGAAATGAAATCATATTGGAAAGAAATGAACAAAAGTTGAATAAAATATGAAAATATTAAATGCAACTCACAATTATACAATACAAATATAGTAATTTAGAATAAAAATGAAAAAATGTAGAATATAAACGAAAGTCAATGAATAGTAATGAAAAAATCTAGCATACAAACCATGCATTATTAAATAGAAATAATAGAATATAGAATATAAACAAAACTTATACAATAGAAATGAACAGATATTGAATACAAATGATCGATTATAGAATTGAAACAAAAAAATATACAGTAGAAATGAACAGGGATTGAATACAAATGAAAGAAAATCAAATACAAATATAAAAATATCGAATAATGCAACTTTTGACATGCCATAGGCGGCATTCACATCAGTGTTTATTGCTTTTATGTATTTTCTACTACGCGACTCGGCCAGGTGCATAATCCAACACCAGCTCTTCTAAAAGAATTGTATATTTTACAGCGTTCTCACCGTGATGCGTTAATATGCTCAAACGCATAAAGTACAACTACATGTATATTTAGTAAGGAGCTGCAGTCATGGCCGTCGGAACAGGGGCGGCAGGGGCGGCGATCGCCACCCCAATATTTTCGGCAATGATAGATTCTCAAAATACTCAATTTTCCACCCAAATATTTACGGCAGTAATAGGTTTCCAAAATGCAAAACTTTCATTCGATATCATATATTGGACATTTTCAGACTCCGCCGTTTTCCTAACAGGTATCAGTTAATTTTATTGTCTACAGGCATAAAGGATTAAAAATTATAACATTGAGCTTTGTGATTAACTTGTAAAAGTAATTATTGCCTTTATTTGACACCCTCACTTGAGCCGCAAAGTGGCATGTGCGCCACACCAAAGACTCTGATCAGCATTCGCCCAGTCTGATCAGAGTCTTTGCTGCGGCGCACATTCGACTCTGTTGGTTTTGTCGTGTCACTGCTAAAATTATTTTGAAATAAAGGCAGTTACTTTTGAGAAGTCGATAATTTAAGGTTGTAATCCTTATATACGGTTCACAAAAAGTGGGGGACATTTTTCTTCTTCTACAAAATGGTCAGGTTGGGAAGAAAACCAGAAAACAAAAATCGTACAGGTGCATCGAGTCACCGAAAAATTTAGACGTTTATGGCCTGCACTCTTTATTTTGACGAAACAGAGTGTAAAAGCAATTTACAGTTTGTTAAATGAATCATGGTGAGTGTTTCTGTGTTTATTTTGTAATCTGAAAAGGATCTGTTTTCACAACAGATTCGTGTGAAATTTGGGTGTCGACCCCTTGTCTAAAACGAATTACACGCAGATCACGCTGATGGACACTTGCCGTTTCATATGGATTTGATATTTTTTTCTAATTTATACATTTTTTAATATCTTAATATCCCCTACTTTTTGTGAACAGTATATCTTCATTTTATCCTTTAATGGGCATAAATGCTGAAAACCACAAATTTAACATCTATACGGCATTCGATATAAAAAAGGATATAACAAATTATTGAGGAAGATGCAGGTGGATGTGTATGCCAAGATAAAATCACTCTTGGCATACGCATCCACCTGCATCTTCTTCAATTCGTGCATGACCTCTATCACCCAAAAAGAACCAGGAGACATCTCCCTTGTTCTTATTATTTAACCTCACTATGCTAATAAAGATTAATGAACACTTAATTTACATGGTAAATGAGGGTTAAACAGCACACATTCAGGAAAGCATTTCCTGCATACCCCATCCCCCTCACTCCCGCATGCCCCAAACAATCTCCAAAGAACCACACGCTACGATCCCTCATCAAAGCTGCCTCGTAGAGGCAGCCCCAATGAAGGACCACAACTAGCAGTATGCGCTTTCCTGGATAAACCCAGAACCCCAGTACCATTACAACAATCAAGGTTGACTCCTGTGTACTTCTTTTAAATCCGAACGCTGTCGTCCCGTCGAGTACGCAGTGACCTCTATCTACCCGTCAAAGAACCGCCTGAGTTGATAAATTATATGTGAAATGGTAAAAATAAGATCCCCGGCAGCAGCATCCAGAAACATCCCTGTGTAAACCACATGACATGACCGCTATCACCCAAAAGAAACCCTCTTTAGGGCGGCTTCAATGAGGGACGAAAGCATTTGCAACATGCTACATGACGAAGCTAGACCAACTCAGCCCTCAGATAACACTTGCTTCTTGCTGTGTCAATCAGTGGCAAAAAAGAAAGAAACAACTAGCAGAGCATACTGACCAGCAACCAAATACGAGAAAAGCACCGGGAGACATCTCTCTAAACCCCAAACAATCTCTACAGAGTCACAAGCAGGAACCCCACCCCCTCACTGGACCCGCGTTGTCTTGGCACGCACCTCCTTTGAGGAAACAAGAACATATCCCGGTCTATCACCGATTACTTGCCCCTATCGGCAAAGACAGGTCACCACTTCATACACATAGTATGAAGTAGCGATTTCGAAAGCTTCAGCATATAAAAAATAATCCGCCTCCCCAATGTCAAAATCGTTCCGACGCCCCTGGCAGTAGAAGTGAGCTTAAGGTATACGGGTACACCTCTACTTTGTTTTACCATTTATACAAATAGAAGCAACTTTTGTGACTTTCTGTTTACTTCCCTGGACGGTAAAGCCCTTCCGAAATTCTGAAATGGGGTCTACACTTAAGGAGAAAATATTTTTCTTTAAGAGTTGACCCCAA
Organism: Ctena decussata; assembly: GCA_963989385.1. Taxonomy (NCBI): domain Eukaryota; kingdom Metazoa; phylum Mollusca; class Bivalvia; order Lucinida; family Lucinidae; genus Ctena; species Ctena decussata. Next base: position 79,923,808 of record OZ022499.1, on the reverse strand, counting down.
CTGGAAAGATGCCAGATTTACTTCCCCTCTCAATAAACCAATTCGCCTTAAAACTGGTGTAAACTCCTAGTAGCTTTGATAGTCCTTCTTTATGACACTCTGTGAGATCGAAAATGTGCGTTCGGTTTTGTAGATAGTTACGGCCTTTTCATCTTTCGGTGTTTTTCGTGTGTCCTGTTTTTTGTTCGTGACTTTTCCCGTTATCTTCTTTTATATGTTTTCCAGAGGTCGATGGAGTGTGTGGTGGGAACTTTTCGGCGAAAACAGGGTTATTACATCTGATCGATCTTAAAAATGACGGATTCTACGACAATGACCAAGACTGTCTTTGGACCCTGTCAGCTATAGCCTACTACGTCATAGAACTACAATTCCAAGAGTTTGACTTGGAGTATAACTATGTTTGTGGCTTCGATTTTGTCATGGTATATCTTCTTTATCTCTTCACTGACAATATCTATTTTACCAGTATCTGATTTAATAAAAAGTGTAACGTGTAGTTAATAAGCCATTCTATACTCAAAGATTTTTTTTTGTTGTTGAAAAGATCATATTTACACGTAATTAGATATAAGCACGATCCTTTCACATGATAACACTAGTTATTTACAAATCGCTTTCAAATATGTATTAGACAGAGCTTTTCTGCAATTATGTAACGAAAATAACCTTACCTCCGTTTTCAGTACTGCTTTGATTGTGATATCCGTCAGTGAAGCAGCGTATCTTTGAAAATTATTTTAATAGGCGACCCAGAGAATATAGAAGCCTGTTTCTTGCACACCGGATAGAAAATGCCATTCTCTTCACTTGGGATAGAAAATCTTATCTTACCCTGGTGTTCAGACCCTGGGCCGGAAAAAAATCACGAGCTGTCAATGCATTGGTTGTATAGGAGCTCACGTACCTGCGTCCTCAAGTGACGTCGGTATTTTAGATGATGACGTCACGAAGACGGTAAAAATGACGTCAGTTTATGCACGTCAGTCGTTGACGTAAAGAGCCGAATGACGGTCGTTGAAAGCGGCGCCTTCTTTCAAAATCATATTGAAACCTCTCAACCACTAGAAATACGCATTTTAACAGGTTCAAAGTTAAAACAAAACGTTGTGTGCAAGAAAAAGTATCTATCATGGGTGTGGGTATGTCTAGTTACCGGGATCGGGTATGGAATCCACCACCCGCACCCGCACCCGTGTTCAAAACCCACCACCGGAAATTTTAGTGGCGACATTTGAGATATAAGCAAACGTGTTGTTCTAGATTTTTCTGGTTATAGATAATGGGAATTATATGAACTATTTCTGGTACAAAAGTCTTTTCAAACAGATTTAGTTTTAAGACAAAAAAGCAAATTGTTGCAATTTCGGGGTATGAAGTCCTGTTTTTACGACTAGAATCCAATACGGTTGTGCGCCCACACTTGGTATGGCGTGGTTATACATCGTATTGACATTGAAACATTCCCAGAAAGATTTGCTGACTGTCATTATTCCAAGAAATGAAAGTTCCTTGGGTAAAGCCCAATGTTTTTTTTTCCGTGACTAGTCCTACTTCGAATTGAAAAATAAATAAAACTAGAAAATTGTTTGAAAAACACTGTGCCCCAACCATATGCCTGACCCTAAAAGGGAATGGTCAGTACTAAAAATATTAACATAAACTGATCAAAAGTAATCAGTCGATATAGTTATCATCTCCAATCAGTAGACTTAGTATATTTCAGGATAAATCTGTTACATCTTCCATACCTGATTATTTCCAAAATTCTGAACCACCTGTTATTTGTTATAAGTATAACAAACCGATTAGAAGTATCATATTTAATTTCAATAAACTTGTGTCTGATCTTGACATCGATGCTAATACTCCTGATTCATGAGATTGTAAAGATTCCAAATTTATTTACCCATCAGCAGGTCATGTTGTGACTGGAAATTTGAAGATCATCCCGGATTCTAGAATTCGTAACATTGTTTCTAAGGGTCCTAAGTATAGATTCCCTTCCCATATCGATTTCAACAGATGTAGGGAAGAAATTGCATCTGCATTAAATGATTTTGGTAATCGTTGGTGTAAACGAGAGGGTGTTGAAAGTAACGCTTTAAAGAAATGGAAACTAAGTATCTTTAATATTGTGGATAAACGTATAAAGTTTTATTCACACAATACTAATCTTTTACCTCCTAAGCCTAAATTTTCCTTTAGATATTTGAAGCAGGGTATCCAGGATTTTCATAGGAAGTATGTTTTGGTTCCTGCTGACAAGGCCGCAAACAACATTGTTGTTGTTTGTCGGATGCACTATATTAACACTTTGAAGCAGGAACTTAACGGCACCACGGCTTACGAAGAGACTTTTACAGATGAGAAGACTGTCGTTAATAGCCACTCAAATAATTTGCCTTTAAAGTTTGCTGTTAACGTTAAGGAACGCCAAGACAAACTTCCTACGATGTATTGGTTACCTAAGCTTCATAAAATACCGTATAAAGCTAGATTCATTGCCAACTCTAGCTCTTGTCCTACTACAGAATAATCTAAATTATTAACTTCTTGCCTCACTGCTGTGAAATCTCGTGTCATTTGGTACTATGAGACAGTGTATGAGAGGTCAGGGAAAAATATGTTTTGGTCTATAAAAAATTCTGGTGAGGTACTTAGTAAACTGAAGTCAAGAGGGTTCCGTGCGACTAGTTTGTCCACTTATGATTTTTCTACTCTTTATACCACATTACCCCATAATTTAATAAAGGAAAAACTTGTTGATTTGATTGAGAGGGCCTTCAAAAAGTTCTCCGAAAATGAAGATACCCTTTATATTGCCTGTAACGATAAGAAAGCGTTTTTCACTTCTACTGACCGTAAAATATATAGAGGATATAGTCTTTGGTCATGTCAGAATGTATGTGACGCCTTATCATATCTCTTAGATAATATTTACATCAGATTTGGTAATAAGTTATACAGACAAATTGTTGGTATTCCGATGGGTACAAATTGTGCTCCTCTTGTGGCCGATTTGTTTTTATTTTGTTATGAAAGAGATTTCATGACTTCTCTTTCTGTTGATAATCAAGCTGATATCATTGAGGCATTTAACTCAACCTCTAGATATTTAGACGATCTTCTGAATATTGATAATCCTTATTTTGAAAGCATGGTTAACCAAATTTACCCACCTGAACTTAAATTGAATAAAGCTAATACTTCAGATACCGAGGCCCCCTTTTTGGATTTACATGCCAGCAGGCACATAACGTCAAAATGACGTCGTTCTGACGTCGATGCGACGTCATCACGTCGCATCGACGTCAATACGACGTCATTTCAACGTCAAGTGCTTGCTGGGATCTGTCTATTTCTAACGGTTTTGTATCTTCTAAAATTTATGATAAACGTGATGACTTTGACTTTGATATAGTTAATTTTCCATTTTTGGACGGTGACGTTCCACGTCGTCCCTCTTATGGAGTGTATATTTCTCAACTTATAAGATTTGCTAGAGTGTGTAGTCATGTAGATGACTTTAATGCTCGTAATAAATGTTTAACTGCTAAACTTCTTCAACAGGGCTATCGGTATCATAAGCTTAGAAAGGCTTTTTCTAAATTCTATCGCAGACACCATGAATTGGTTTCAAAATTTGATGTCGGATTAAAATTTCTTTTACACCAAGGCCTATCGGAACCAGAATTTTATGGTGACTTAGTATACAAATTCAAAAAGATTAAGGGTAGGACTGATCTTTCTGATCAATTCCGAAAAATAATAATACGTCACAAACGTATTGGCTATAATTTAAATGTTATGCGACAGTCTGCATGCTTAGTGATTAACCCAATCACGGTTGATAGCTTTGCTGCACTCTTTAATTGCACACCGGGGGATCGGTCGTCAGACTCTATGATAGCCCCGACCTAAAGCTATATATTTTAGTTGGTTGGGACCGGAGCCTTTTTGTCTGTTGCTTGGTCCACCAGGGCTCAACTGGTGACCTTCTTTTGCTTCAGATTTCCAGTGGGGTTGTTTGGCAGGACAGGGATCTCCACCTGTCAGACGGCCCGTTGTATCTGTTGAGTCCTCGTCTTTGCTTCTTCATGGTGTTGAAATTTGATTTATGTGTTTACCGTGATGATTCATTGACGAGTTAGAGGGTTATCATGCGAACCGAACAACCAACTAAATGTTTTGTACCACTTCAGAAACTGAGGGTGAGGTTGGGCCTGTAAAATCGATTTAAGCCCCCCAGTAATTCATTACTGACCGTTCCAAGGCGGTAGTTCTGTTGTGGTTCTTTGTTGCCTGTTTTTGGTGTCAGAGTTTCTGTGATGTTTTACCTTATGTATGTTATTATTATTTTTGGTTCGGTTTGGGTTGCTGAGTGGCCACCGTTTCGGAACAAGCTGCTCACTCGGTTGGCCATATGTTCTTTGTATCTTGATTATTTGTAATCTTAGTTGTTTCCAACTATGGTTTGAGGGCTGGATTTGGATTTTGATTGTTTCAGTTCCTGGTCTTTGCATACTTTTTACTTTTAGTTTCAAGCCCCTAGCTCAAACATTTTTGAGATATCATGCTGACAAGTTTAAACTGCTGATATTTTCAAAAGGCCATAAATCCAAGAAAAGTATGCGGAATTCGTTCAAAATTTAATCAATTTATTTACCTATCATCTCCAATCAGCTGACCAATCAGTCCCTAGCTGAAACAATTTTTGAGATGTCTTGCTGACAAGTTCAAAATGCCAAACTTTTCGCAGGGCAAAAACTCCGAAGAAAAAAATGACGGAATTAGTTCAAAGTTAATCTTCATTTGCGCAACATCTCCAATCATGTGACTATGTTTCAAGTCCCTGGCTCAAATAATTTTCAAGATAACTTGCTGACAAGTTTAAAATGCCAAAATTTTCAAAGGGCCTTAATTAAAAAAAATCACGGAATTTGTTCAAAAGTCAACCAATTCATCTAGCCATCATCTCCAATCAGTTGACAAAGTTTGAAGCCCCTTACTCAAATACTTTTTATTATATCTTGCTGACAAGTTTAAAATGCCGAAACTTTCAAAGGACCGTCACTCCATAGAAAATTTACGGAATTAATAAAAGGGTAACAAGTACATCAAATCGCGGTTCTAATAAGCTGACAAAGTTTCAAGCCCCTAGCTAAAATACTTTTTGAGATATCTTGCTAAATAATTTAATTATGATTTTTCCAAAGGGACATAACTCCATAAAGGGAGACAATTTGGACAAGAAATAGATACGGGCCCACCATTTTTTTAATGGTGAATCCAGATATTTGATTTCATAACTCTAGCATGCACGGTTCCTAAGATGTGGTATGTGTGACTAACGGACGAACGGATGGACAACGCATAAGCAATAAAACGTTTGTGACTTCCTGTTTTCTTCCCTAGCCAAAGAAATCCTTTACCTCTTAGGCTCGATTTTACTTCGCCTTAAAATATGTTTCAAACACTAATGAATGACTAGTGTTGCATAACGGGAAAGGTAAAATATTTGATAACTAAAAGCAAGTCTGTTGTTTAAGGCCACGTGAAATCGGGCTTAAGAGTTGAGAAGGGAGGCTAAAGAAAACAGAGTTGTTTCCCCTGAAACTGTGTCCATTCATCTCAACGCGTGTACGTGGGTAAACCCAAGCAAAACTCTGGTGCACCGGCAGCTAAGTAGGCTAAGCGTTTGGACTACTGATTTAGCGGTCCCGGGGTCGAGCCCCACAAGAGGCGGGGATCTTTTGAAACGTAAACGATGTTCCACTGCACACTGGCAGCCTACCATCATCCTGTTGTGACTGAAATACTGTTGCTAATGGACGTAAAATCGCAAGTCATCCATCATCCCGAGCAATACTCAGTTATGCCTCGGGTTCGGGCTACGTATAGATAGGGGTTCGGGATAGATAGATAGATAGATAGATAGATAGATAGATAGATAGATAGATAGATAGATAGATAGATAGATAGATAAGGGACGGGGGCGTCTGTGATATGTGATGATAGATATGTATACATTACATATCCGAGCAGGCAGAGGAATAGTCTGAGTATTGATAAGGTTAAGCGAAGTAAGTATATCGAAGATTTTCATTATAAGTAGTTAGAGTAAGTCATGAAGTCTTTGAGAGCAGGTGCCAGATGTTAGATCTTTTAGATTATTAACCGTCTGTAATATTACGCCTCAGAACATGTCAACTTGTATAAGTATGGTGCTATGTTTCCTGCTGCTGAGAAAAGGTAAGAAAATTTAGTTTGTTGACAATATATTTTAATCCCTAGCTTATTTAAGAAATAGCTCTAGTTGTGAATTGTTGAGTAATAGCTCACTGTTTGAAGGTCAGTTGTTAAGTAGCTCACATCACAAGCACGGAGCGCGATTGATACATTTACTTACTAGGGATCGACAAACAATTTTATTACTTAACAATTCACTTATAGAGCAATAAAATAATAGGAAATAAAATCGCAGGAAAATGTGTACATTATATTCATTCTTTTCCCGCAAATAATGTTGACTGTAACAGGCAAAATACTTTTCCAGGCTTTTCTTCCGAGAAACCAGGCGTGGCACCCTCAAATGTAAAGTACACATATGTTTCGACGACGACACTGCAGCAATTAGCTTCACGCGCTCCAAAACAGTAATTTGTTGCAGAATAAATTTCAATTGCTTCTATAGTCTCGCTGTGTTAGAATATTATTGATGAAAATCATAATGAATTATAACATATGACATTTTTATGTTCTGAATTTAAATACAGTTGGCTCTTGTTATCTGAAATATTGATTATTAAGCTCCGTCTTATATCAAAGAATAATAGCTTGGCCACAACTGCCAATTTTTCCAATTTTTCAACTCCTTTTTTTCATTGCATTTAAACTTCTATGATCTCAAACTACTGGTATCTCATAGCAAATTTTCTGGTCCCAGAAATTTTGCTTCGGGATATCAGTAATTTAACATGACCTTCGACACTGAGGTTTCGAGAATTATATTAATAATGATAATGATCAGAATAATGCTCATGATGGAAGAAATAACAACAACAACAACAAATGTCCATCCAATATGGAGCTTCATATATATTACAGTATCTGCTCGCTACTATAACTAGAAAAACCTATAACATGATTAAAGTACGTTATCATGCATGTGGCTGGACGTTGTTTCCTCGGGCAATCTTTTAAGAGTTGAGTTGTCTGCATTATGTGTTGAGTGCCATGTGGTGATTGTAGTAAGTTTCCCTGATAGTGCAGTCTTTTGTTTTCATTTCGTTGTCTCAGACCTGTATCATCGACACGTTTAACGGTAATTTTTAGCAGAGCCAAATTATTTTTTTTATATTATTTTTTCAGGCAATTTTATTTTTTTAAATCCCCTTTTAAGCCGATAAATTATTTTCTTGCATATCCAAAGGTTTATTTTAAAATATATGCCAGACCCCACCTCAACTCACCCCACTCTTCCCCAACCCCCTCCCCAGAAGATCGATTAATCGATCATTTATGTAACAGAAACATAAATGTAAGCATGAGGAACAATGTTGATACTGTTGTCCCTAAGCAACTTGTACAAAATACTTACCCCAGTTCAAAGCATTCCGTCCCGATTGCCTTTAAACTGAAGTCAGTAAGGGTAAACATGCTCAATGCAGCTATACGAGGGATGTTCAGAAAGTTCTGATCGTGACGTCTTATTTTTGTAACCATCATAAATACAGAACTTCTGGTAGCGAAAATATATATAGGCATGATATGTCCGGACAACTGTGCAAACGTGGTGTATATTTTCTAAAGGACATGTTTTTTTAACGTTTTTGAAAGAGGTTACCCTACAGCCACTGCAGATTTTCACTTAAGAAGGTCATAGTTCATATATAAGCAGTCTTGGGTTGTTCTCATCATTGCTACTTAAACTTACTCCCCAGGCAACTGTGACCTGTAAATATCGCGGAAAATATATTTAATCTAGGTTCCATACTGTCCCATCAATTTAGATTAAGCATTTTATGTAGTAGCAAATTCTCCCTTTCTACTAAAGTGATAATGATTTTGTAACAAAAACAAGGGTTTTAACATACAAAATCTTGTGAAGAAGAGCCTTTGCACGGGCCAATTCTAAACCGTCGAAAAATTAAAATTGATATAAACAACAAAGCCGCTACGAGCTTTCGAAAATGACGTTGACTTTGCTTTCACTAACGTCATAAGAAATGCGCCTTGCTAATCGATAACGTTTGCTGCCCTTCTAACTTTTGAATGGATAATGAAAGCAAGGAATGACAAGAAGCTGACAAAAATTCATTTTGTATTTAAAATGATTTTTCACTTTAATAACACATTGAAACTTAATTCACATAATGCAATTAGCCCAGTGGTATGACTGGGCCTAATAACATGCGTTGTAACTCAATAAGAATATATATCTTTGTATAGTGTTAGGTATCATTACAAAGACGAAATGTAGTGCTTTCAATACATGCTTAGCATTTGTCCCCAGCATGCCGCTTAACAAAGGTATACGGCTAGAATCAGAACTTTCTGAACAACCCTCGTAGGTTATGTGTTACAGCCCTGTGCTGTCATGACTTTGACACAGTCACTTCTAAGAGGTCTTTAAATGTTATAAAGCATTCATTGTTTCAGACAAGTCAGATATGTTCAAACAAAAAGAACTCTAGGTTCAAAACACATTTAGCTTCTATTGTAAATTAGTATTTGAAGCATGGTTACAGATTCACAAAAATTATGACTTCCTTATGAATCACAACTGTAAATCTGAACACTTTGTATGTCACCATGTATTGGCATGTTTGTACATTTTGATTGTTTATGCACCTAAAATAATGTTTAGACTAAACTAATGTATTTTGTATTTACTTACATTAAAATGCAATAAATATCCTCATCATTTTTTGTTCTGTTCCTTACAATATGTATTCATTGAACTCTTAAAATCTACATAGTTTACTGAGTTTCAAATCACAAAACATCCTGGGAATAAAATGACTTCAAGTTCCCCGTTTTCTGAATTACCCATTCTGGCTGCTTAGAATGAATCAAAATCCTATCTGAAACATATGTACAAAATCTCTCGAGATTTAAATGCCTTATGTAGAAGCACCGCCTTAGAACGGTCACTTATACATACCTAATGGTGGGATGGGAGTGGGGCAGGAGGGAGGACGGAGGAAGAGGAGTGGGGCATAAACCGGTTGCACAGAGCACCAACCCTCGGCCTTGTTTCAATTGTGGTTCTTGTGCCATTTAGTTCTAATTTAACACCACAAAGGCCTATATTACCGTAAAAAATCTCAGAATTCGGACTGACAGAGAGCAGACCCACGTCATGGTCTGACACTGTTTGCAACTGAGCCGCGACACGTGAAAACAAACAAAGAGGCTATGCGCCCAGCGCAGATTCAGATCAGCCTGGGCTTCCACCCAGTCTGATCAGAGTCTTTGCTGTCGGGATGGAGGTAGCTTAAATCCTTAGCTACCCTTTAAGCGCTAAGCGAAGAGACTGATTACACTAGGCGAATGCCCAGGCTGATCTGAGTCTGCGCTGGGCGCACAACCATTTTGTTGGTGTTCTCGTGACGCGGCTCAATTATATCTGTATCTTCTGGACGCTATTACTGTATGACTAAACCAGAATGTTCCATTGTTTAGGAAAATTATTGTAATTGTAGCTGTCCAATTTTTTAAACAAAAAATAATGGTAACTGATCAGTTTCAGCAGCTTGCACACTATCCCACTACAATGGAACGGTGTCTGTCACAAATGGTGGAAGAAGTTGTCAGCGATGGGATCGCCAGACGCCTCACAGACATGGTTTTACAAGCAGCCTTTACTTCCAAGAGGACGGGGCCATCTACGCAGCTGTGAACTACTGCCGCCAACCGGACAATGACTCGCTGCCATGGTGCTTTTCTACGGATAAATATAAACGTTGGCAGTTTTGTGACCAACAAATCTGTGGAGGTAGTGCAATCATGTACTTCTTTTTCTTTCTTTTTTTGTCTAGCCTGAAAGGCTGCGACCTACCGATCCATTTTCCGTCCCCTTGCAATTTGGCTCTTTGCAGGTCAATAAGTTTTGTTCGCTTCAAAAGCTTTCGCAATATTTATCATATAGCTACTTCTAGGGTGCTCCGAGGTATGTTCCAAGAATGTTGACAATCGACCCATAATTGACGAAATTATGACCATTGAAAGTCGTCCGTTTGCGTCTGTGTCCGTGTCACACAAATATTAAAGTTTTTGGTTAAAGTTTTTTAGATGCTTATATTTCCAAAACCGTTCAAGGTACCTGTGTCATATTTAGTATGGACAATTCCTTGAGCAATGGCTTTTGTTGTATGCAACCATGCCCCTGGGTCTTGCCCAAGGGTGGGGCCAGATGTCAATATCTAGGATGATGTTGATGTTACCAAATGTTAACTTTTTTGGTTAAAGTTTTTAAGATGCATATATTTCCATAATCGTTCAAGGTATCTGCCTCATATTTGGTATGGACCTACCCTATAGCATTGTATGCAACCATGCCCCTGGGTCTTGCCCCAGGATGGGACCAGAGGTCAATATCTAGGATGATGTTGATGCTTACAAATGTTAAAGCTTTTGGTTAAAGTTTTTTAGATGCTTATATTTGCTAACCGTTCAAGTTACCTGGCTCATACTTGGTATCAACCTACCCTTAGGCATTGGCTTTAGTTATATGCAACCATCCTAGAATAGGGCCAGATGTCAATATCTAGGATGATGTTGATGTTAAAGTGTTTGGTTAAAGTTTGTTCTGATGCTGTTAATGCTTGTAGCTCCAAACTCATTCAAGATATCTGCCTCGTATTTGGTCAGGACCTTCCCTGGAGCATTGGCTTTTGCTTTGTGCAGCATGCCCTTAGGTCGGTCCCCAGAGCGGGGCCAGAGATCAATATCTAGGATTATGTTATTGTTAGTGTTTTTGGTCTGATTCTTCTAAGGTGTGCACGTTTTATGTTGGTATACTTGGTCAAATAGTGTATCCTACAAGCACAGCATCCATGCAGACTCCTGTGTCCTTGTCTTTTATTCACGGTTGAGTGATTTTGCCTTATACCTTTAACACTGTTTAAGAATATGCAGTATGAATATGCGTTACTCTTTGAGCTCATAACTTCGATATCTTTTATGCTACAAAGTTAAAATGTAGTATGAACTTTACCCAGACCAACATCTTTGACTTCATGGTAGGTTGTCCCTGGGTGGGGCCAGGGGTCGAATTGTATAACAAGTTATATTGAACAGACGCAAAATGGGAATAAAATCATAAGTCTGGTACCATACCTTGCCCTGGAGAGGTAGAAACTGGGCATAACGATCACAGATGAAATAGTTTAATCGGAGACCAGACTTTGGCAAGTGGATCGGGCTAGGGGTGGGGTTATGGGGTGGGGCCAAAGGAAACATGAGAAGTCTGCAAAGGGTAAGGAGGTGTCATCAGACCGACTTAGTACAGGGTAAAGGTGGTGTGAAAACCTGTACGATTAACCTTTTGTCACCATGAGGCATTATAAGTTAGACTAAGTTGGTATCTCTCCGTCTGGTACGCGAGGACCCGACCCTCAATGTCCGCAACGTGTACCAGATAGGGAACAACTGACTTCGTCTAGCTTCTGATGCATACTCCATTCGTGCACTAGCTACCACATTCGCCCCTGCTTAACTATGTTTCTTAAACACCGGATAGAAAATGCCAGTCTTTTCACCTGGGACAGAAAATCAGATCTTACCCAGGTGTTCTTACCAAGGACCGGATAACAATCACGAGCATTCAATGCATTGGTTGTATATGAGCTCACGTACCTGCGTCGTCAAGTGACGTTGGCAATTTAGATTAGGACATCACGAAGACGGCAAAAATGACGTCAGTTTGTGCAAGCCAGTCGTTGACGTAAAGAGCCGAATGGCGGTCTTTGAAAGCGGCGCCTTCTTTCAAAATCAAATTGAAACCTCTCAAGCACTAGAATTAGGCATTTTAACAAGTTGTGAAGTTAAAACAAAACGTGGTGTGCAAGAAAAAGCATCTATCATGGGTGTGAGGTGTGGATAGAGAAATCCGTCACTCGGGATCACTGTTCGGCATCACGAGGCTTAATCCGTCACTCGGGAACACTGTTCGGCATCACTCGGCAAGCCTCGTGATGCCGAACAGTGATCCAGAGTGACGGAATTTTCTATCCACACCTCACGCCCATGATAGATACTTATAATATACACAGGGGTTTTTACCAAACAACAAAGAGTCCTAGAGCCCAGGCTTTTGCAACTGGATCAGGCTAGGGTTGGGGTTATGGGGTGGGGCCAAAGGAAACATAAGAAGTCTGCAAAGGGTAAGGAGGTGTCGTCAGACCGACATAGTACAGGGTAAAGGTGGTGTGAAACCCCGTACTAGGAACCACCCTTTGTCACCATGAGGCATTATAAGTTAGACTGAGTTGGTATCTCTCCGTCTGGTACACTAAGGACCCGACCGTCATTGGCGACTTCCCCCAGGGGGGATCACATCTTTAAATGGAACAGCCCTAACAGCTATGCATTATAATACGGCGCTTTTTCAGGCGAGACATAGCGTTCCGCAAAATTTCTTGTTTATTTAAGGTGTTTAATGGGTACACATCCCTGTTATCCTGAACCTTCTAAAATGTGCTCATCTTGAGAACGAAAGGGTATGGTCATTGGGGAACAAAGTCTTCATTCTTTTAAGAGATAATCACAATATAGAAGGGAGGAGGGGAAAAACAGACGGAGTTCCCAGCAGACACACAAGGTTGAATCAATATAGATTCAAACTTAAATCAGTATTAATTCCACCTTGATTCACATTCATAACGTTGAATCAAGGTTGATTTAATATTGATTCAACCTTGTGTACCCAGCCCTAAGGTTGAGAACAAATTAATCTCTGAAAGTGCATGTCCACGATTTTAAATTAGTAGCAAGCTTGCCTAATATACGAAAGGACTGAAAAGGAATGTAACGTCGGCGGCGGCTATGGCATGTCAAACTTTGCATTATTCGATATTTTTATATTTGTATTTGATTATCTTTCATTTGTATTGTATATTTTCATAGTTGTATTCAGTCTCTGTTCATTTCTATTGTAGATTTTTTGTTTCAATTCTATAATTATAAGTATGAACAGATATTGAATACAAATGATCGATTATAGAATTGAAACAAAAAAATATACAATAGAAATGAACAGGGATTGAATACAAATGAAAGAAAATCAAATACAAATATAAAAATATCGAATAATGCAACGTTTGACATGCCATAGGCGGCATTCACATCAGTGTTTATTGCTTTTATGTATTTTCTACTACGCGACTCGGCCAGGTGCATAATCCAACACCAGCTCTTCTAAAACAATTGTATATTTTACAGCGTTCTCACCGTGATGCGTTAATATGCTCAAACGTATAAAGTACAACTACATGTATATTTAGTAAGGAGCTGCAGTCATGGCCGTCGGAACAGGGGCGGCAGGGGCGGCGATCGCCACCCCAATATTTTCGGCAATGATAGATTCTCAAAATACTCAATTTTCCACCCAAATATTTACGGCAGTAATAGGTTTCCAAAATGCAAAACTTTCATTCGATATCATATATTGGACATTTTCACACTCCGCCGTTTTCCTAACAGGTATCAGTTAATTTTATTGTCTACAGGCATAAAGGATTAAAAATTATAACATTGAGCTTTGTGATTAACTTGTAAAAGTAATTATTGCCTTTATTTGACACCCTCACTTGAGCCGCAAAGTGGCATGTGCGCCACACCAAAGACTCTGATCAGCATTCGCCCAGTCTGATCAGAGTCTTTGCTGCGGCGCACATTCGACTCTGTTGGTTTTGTCGTGTCACTGCTAAAATTATTTTGAAATAAAGGCAGTTACTTTTGAGAAGTCGATAATTTAAGGTTGTAATCCTTATATACGGTTCACAAAAAGTGGGGGACATTTTTTTCTTCTACAAACCGGTCAGGTTGGGAAGAAAACCAGAAAACAAAAATCGTACAGGTGCATCGAGTCACCGAAAAATTTAGACGTTTATGGCCTGCACTCTTTATTTTGACGAAACAGAGTGTAAAAGCAATTTACAGTTTGTTAAATGAATCATGGTGAGTGTTTCTGTGTTAATTTTGTAATCTGAAAAGGATCTGTTTCCACAACAGATTCGTGTGAAATTTGGGTGTCGACCCCTTGTCTAAAACGAATTACACGCAGATCACGCTGATGGACACTTGCCGTTTCATATGGATTTGATATTTTTTTCTAATTTATACATTTTTTAATATCTTAATATCCCCTACTTTTTGTGAACAGTATATCTTCATTTTATCCTTTAATGGGCATAAATGCTGAAAACCACAAATTTAACATCTATACGGCATTCGATATAAAAAAGGATATAACAAATTATTGAGGAAGATGCAGGTGGATGTGTATGCCAAGATAAAATCACTCTTGGCATACGCATCCACCTGCATCTTCTTCAATTCGTGCATGACCTCTATCACCCAAAAAGAACCAGGAGACATCTCCCTTGTTCTTATTATTTAACCTTACCATGCTAATAAAGATTAATGAACACTTAATTTACATGGTAAATGAGGGTTAAACAGCACACATTCAGGAAAGCATTTCCTGCATACCCCATCCCCCTCACTCCCGCATGCCCCAAACAATCTCTAAAGAACCACACGCTACGACCCCTCATCAAAGCTGCCTCGTAGAGGCAGCCCCAATGAAGGATCACAACTAGCAGTATGCGCGTTCCTGGATAAACCCAGAACCCCAGTACCATCACAACAATCCAGGTTGACTCCTGTGTACTTCTTTTAAATCCGAACGCTGTCGTCCCGTCGAGTACGCTGTGACCTCTATCTACCCGTCAAAGAACCGCCTGAGTTGATAAATTATATGTGAAATGGTAAAAATAAGATCCCCGGCAGCAGCATCCAGAAACATCCCTGTGTAAACCACATGACATGACCGCTATCACCCAAAAGAAACCCTCTTTAGGGCGGCTTCAATGAGGGACGAAAGCATTTGCAACATGCTACATGTCGAAGCTAGACCAACTCAGCCCTCAGATAACACTTGCTTCTTGCTGTGTCAATCAGTGGCAAAAAAGAAAGAAACAACTAGCAGAGCATACTGACCAGCAACCAAATACGAGAAAAGCACCGGGAGACATCTCTCTAAACCCCAAACAATCTCTATAGAGTCACAAGCAGGAACCCCACCCCCTCACTGGACCCGCGTTGTCTTGGCACGCACCTCCTTTGAGGAAACAAGAACATATCCCGGTCTATCACCGATTACTTGCCCCTATCGGCAAAGACAGGTCACCACTTCATACACATAGTATGAAGTAGCGATTTCGAAAGCTTCAGCATATAAAAAATAATCCGCCTCCCCAATGTCAAAATCGTTCCGACGCCCCTGGCAGTAGAAGTGAGCTTAAGGTATACGGGTACACCTCTACTTTGTTTTACCATTTATACAAATAGAAGCAACTTTTGTGACTTTCTGTTTACTTCCCTGGACGGTAAAGCCCTTCTGAAATTCTGAAATGGGGTCTACACTTAAGGAGAAAATATTTTTCTTTAAGAGTTGACCCCAACTGGAAAGATGCCAGATTTACTTCCCCTCTCAATAAACCAATTCGCCTTAAAACTGGTGTAAACTCCTAGTAGCTTTGATAGTCCTTCTTTATGACACTCTGTGAGATCGAAAATGTGCGTTCGGTTTTGTAGATAGTTACGGCCTTTTCATCTTTCGGTGTTTTTCGTGTGTCCTGTTTTTTGTTCGTGACTTTTCCCGTTATCTTCTTTTATATGTTTTCCAGAGGTCGATGGAGTGTGTGGTGGGAACTTTTCGGCGAAAACAGGGTTATTACATCCGATCGATCTTGACAATGACGGATTCTACGACAATGACCAAGACTGTCTTTGGACCCTGTCAGCTATAGCTTACTACGTCATAGAACTACAATTCCAAGAGTTTGACTTGGAGTATAACTATGTTTGTGGCTTCGATTTTGTCATGGTATATCTTCTTTATCTCTTCACTGACAATATCTATTTTACCAGTATCTGATTTAATAAACAGTGTAACGTGTAGTTAATAAGCCATTCTATACTCAAAGATTTTTTTGTTGTTGTTGAAAAGATCATATTTACACGTAATTAGATATAAGCACGATCCTTTCACATGATAACACTAGTTATTTACAAATCGCTTTCAAATATGCATTAGACAGAGCTTTTCTGCAATTATGTAACGAAAATAACCTTACCTCCGTTTTCAGTACTGCTTTGATTGTGATATCCGTCGGTGAAGCAGCGTATCTTTGAAAATTATTTTAATAGGCGACCCAGAGAATATATAGAGGATCTTACATGAGTGCCCATGTATTATTGAATTTATTAAACGAGTTGGGAAAAAGATAAGATGCGAGGCTATGCCGAGCATCTTATCGTTTTCCCCAACGAGTTTAATAAATTCAATAATACAGGAGCACGAATGCAAGATTCTATTTATCATATGACACTAAAATCGCATTTTATTAGCAAAACTTGCACTAAAACGTCATGATTTCGCCATTAGAAAGCGCGACGTTTTAATGGACGTCAGCGTATAACGTTGCGACGTAATTTGCATATTTAATCCACTAGTGGATTATCGTTTTTAATGCATGGCTTTATTACACTCTCAGATGCGACCTCATATGATAAAGTATTGTATGTTATTGATGGCACCAGTAAAGCATAAGGTACTGTCTACTGTCTATGGGTTTGTAGTACACGTCGGTGTCTTTTTAAAGGTCGCTCGGTGTTCCTGCGGTGTTCCTGTATTCTGTAAAGGCGTGGTATAATAATGGCCGTTTTAGTCGCTGTTAAAGATTTCATTGCATTGCATGGTTCTATTGCTTATCAAATATGTATATGGGTACAAGCTGAAATTTTATAATATCTTTCTTATTAAGTTTTTGAATTATCCGAATAACTTGATTTCTTAAATGCCTATTGTTATTTCAGTAATATTAAGGAAAACAGCATGGAACGTGTGTTTAATGTCTTTTCCTGTTAAGAAGTAAGACATTTTAAATAGCTTTTGAAAGCTCTTGGTAATAGTTTTTTTGTTGTAATGCTAATACATGGGACATCACGGCTTACCAGCTTTACGCTGAACAAGGCCTGTATAACTACTCCGCCAACTCAAGTTTGCAAGTCTGGAGACGCCAACGAAATATTTCCAACGCATGAAAATACTAGAGCAAGTGAGCAGGGGCTCACGTATACCCCCGACCAGCGCCACCGCCTAATGAAACGACTGCCTAATGAAACCCATCTTACACATGGTTTGAACCTAGCTAGAAGTAAACTTAGTCACCTATCAAATGGTTCCATCAAAGTATCTTTAATACTAAATAAACGAAGTAACGCATAAACTGCAAAATTGGTGGCATTTTCTAGCGTAATTTCTGTACTGGTTCTTTCGCATATTGCTATCATTGATAATTTCGGCTAGCGTGTGTTTTAGTTTCACGTAGATTTAAAGAATTTGGGAATTAAATTCGTCTTTTATTTTAAATTCTCCCAAGTATTTTTCTAGAAACTTCGACTATTGGTCGAATTTTTTTGTCAACAATGGGTGCGTTCGAGTGAAATTATCGTGTACTGGAATACACGTTTTAAATTAATCCGGTCGTTTCGGTTCTGCGTCGTTATATCGGCGCGCTGCTTAGCAAGTCCAACTTTAGCAGGTTCTAATGCAAAAATCCGACCCATGAACGTACGTCATTCCCCATAAATAACGATTTATTTTTGTATTTCTGCTCTTATGTCTAAACGGATTAAGAACTAAATGGTCATAGTCCCGACGGCCCTGGCTCGAAACGACCCATTTTCTTCCAGAACGGTAGTCAATACGAGTAGCCAATCGAACTCGTCCATTGAAGAATAAAGCTCAACGCACATGGTCTTTCGAAAAGTTGGACGGACACGCGGCGCCAAGTGTGTGCGGCTATGGTTACGTACCGCTGAACAACTTGGGGAACGTCGTTAGGAGAATTCAAACTGAACTGTACTTTCGAAAAGATAAAAATTAAAAATGTCTAAGGTTAACACACATGCGCCAGGTAAGAAAGGGCATTTTTTTCCAGCGAAGCAGACAAATCAATTTCAATGATTCAACGAAGCTAAATAAGCCTTTAGTCTTCAGAGGGCTTGAATATTTTCCCCCAAAACGTTCCAGGACCCAATTTTTCCAGAAAAAAAAATACACAGGACAGGTCACATAACCAAGATGACAAACATTTATTATAGTAAAAAAATTCAAAAACCTTCTCCCCCAGAACCACGCCGGGCCGCGTAGCGCAATCGGTAGGGCACCTGGCTCATAAGTCAGAGGTCCTGGGTTCGAAACCCGGTCTGGCCACATACTTTCGTTTCTCCTTCCGCTGATTCAAGAAGGGCAGTTGTCAGTTACTGGCGAAAGTCTGTGCACTTAGTACTGGTTAACCGCTTAGGAGGTCTAAGCCTGCCCAGGAATAGTGTGGTCAGGTTAACTGACCGTCCCCACATGACCTTAGCTGTTTTCCGTGGACGTTAAGCATCAAATCAACCAATTCTCCCCCAGAACCACAAATCCTATGATCTTGAAACTTAGCATGTCGCATCAAGGACTCAAAAGCTCAACAAAATTTATATAAATGATGACCCTGGGATGACCTTGATCTGTTTTACGGCAAGGTCAACTTTTGAGTCACTTAGGTTTTTCTATAGGAAAAAGTGAAAAAAGTTGAATTTTTTAGAAACAATGCAGTCTGCTACCTGAAAGTTTGTAGATGCAGACATTTAATTAAGTAAATGAAGCTTTAGTGAGTATTCATGGTAAAGGTCATATCTTCACCTGGGGCTAAGGCCATTTACATTGAAAAATTAAAACTCGCTTTTTTATATAAACTTGACCATCATGAAATATTTCCGCGCATGCGCGGGCTCTTTTCTAGTATTATAAATATCAGCAAAGAGTACCAACTTAACACAAAACTTTAATGTAAACATATAGGTCTGTGCCCATTACCTTGGTCAGCAGCACCCAGATGATGTCAAATAATCTGCATGAACATAGAAGTAAACTTAGTCATATATCAAAAAGGTGTCATCAAAGGTTGTTGAAAAAAATAAACATAGAATATAAACTTAACGCCAAACTTTAACGAAAATTCACAAGTCTGTGACCTTGACCTGCGGTAAGCAGCAGCATCCAGATGATGTAAACTACTCTGTATGAACCCAAAAGTAGCCCTAGTCAAATATCAATAGGTTCCATCAGAGGATATAAGAAATATAAAAGAACCCTCTAAACTTAATGCAAAACTTGAACGCAAATGTTTAGGTCTGTGACCTTGACCTTAAGTCAGCAGCAACATCCAGATGATGATAAGTATTCTGTTTGGACCTGTAAGTAAATCTAGGCACATACCAACAGGCTTCATTAAAGGATATTGGAAACATAAGCAAAATTAAAAACTTAACACAAAACTTTAATGCAAATGTTTAAGTCTGTGGCCTTGGCCTTAGGTCAGCAGCAGCATCCAGATGATGATAAGTATTCTGCTTGAACCTGTAAGTAAATCTAGGAACATATCAACATGCTTCATCAAAGGATATTTGAAACATAAGCAAAATTAAAAACTTAACACAAAACTTTAACGCAAATGTTAACGGACGGACGGACGATCGGACAGGCGGACGAACGGACAAACGGACGGAAAGACAAAAACTATATACCCCTCGACGTACGTCGGGGGTATAAAAATGTGTACCAAATCATTCCTCGTGTCCAAACTAAGAAAATGGGTACCCACTACATATCTTTATTTTGTCTATGGGCGGAGACATGGGCATTTTTATGCTGAGATAACCGGAAACATGTTCAAAAAAGCTGTCAGTTTGGTAGTAAAAGGTAAAAAAAAATAAAAAAAACATAAAGCCCGACCTCCAGCACATTTAAAATTTTCACAGCATGTTACCTTGTCAAAACTTGGTATGCAAATTAGAAAATGTGCTGGAGGCCACCCTCATACACTTTGAAAGCTTCCAAAGAAACCAAATTCGAATTTTCTGTCGAAATCGGCTAGTTGGTTTAAGGTAAAGTTTATTTGTAAACATTATGACATAAAAACAAATACAATCATACAATGCCCAATAGGATTCAGGAAGAAGCCACAGGCTTATATAAATCTGTCTCCAGTAAAGTCAGTTTGCAAAATATAATTTGTGGAGTTAGGTCAGTTACAACCTAAAGCAATTAACTTACAATAATACAAGTTTTTTTAATCCAAGAGAGAGAGAGAGAGAGAGAGAGAGAGAGAGAGAGAGAGAGAGAGTGAGAACATGAAAAACAACATGAATTTGTAATTGGATACATACTAACAATGCATTGCTTGTTTCTCGATAAACATATCGAAGTACAGAATGCACTTCCAACGTTCATTTAAAATTTATATCAGGATAACTATATACTCCGATTTTCTAATTTGTTAATGTTTTCGATCTTAACCGGGTATGGCTGAAACAACAACATATGGTAAATGGCCAAATTAACCGCATATATTTCCAACTTTGAAAATCTATTAGCCATGGACATGTCCAAGTCAGGCCCCACTCGGTAGATCCTAAAATAATAATTATAATTACAAAAAAAATCAAAATAAAAAAAAATCGGAGTGTACGAACCCTTTACTAACAAGCAAAATATATGAATAACAGAAATGAGAAGAAAAGAAATATGCAGAAAAAGAAAGTAAAAAGCTCCTCAAGCATGGAAACGTCTACTGTCATCTATATATCTTTAAACCGCAAGGAAAAGTCTTTCGTTTATATGATTGTCGAGATGGCTGTCCCTCATTCAGACTTGGGGTATAAAAAACAGATACAGTGTTTATAATGTTGATACGAATATGCTGATATCTAACACAGTCGAGTAAGTAGTGTTTTGTCGACTCAACTGAGCCGCAAACACAAAGTGGATCATCTGTTATGTTTTTCGAATAAAGATGTTGGTTTAGAGAGCTACACCCTGGCCGTGATTTTGTATGTTGTATCTGTAGGAACATATTGCCCCTGTAATAGACTTTAGGAATTTTTTGGACATCTTTATTTAGTTGAAATTCAAAACTTGCTGAGAAGCTAGAATTTCGAACTTCGACAGGGAGTTCATTCCAGTCTCTTATACTTGAAGGGAGACATGATATATCATATAATTGTGTTCTATTTGATATTGGCCTAATATTTTGTGAAGCGCGCAAATTATAAGTTGTCCCCTCGAATGATTCAGATACTAGTGAAGACCAGAAACATGGTAACAAATAGGGCCCCGCCTTTATGAAACTGTTGACGACATTTAAGTCATATGTGCCCAACCAGAAATAACAATACCAGCTTTCTATTATCATGTTGTTCCTTCATATTCAATATGTTGTTTGAAATTAAGCCTCTGGTAGTGTCATTAAGATATGGGCAAAATACACAATCATGTTGATTAAAACATGGACAACCACTCTGTGAAGCAGGAAACTGATGTTACCATTCTTGCATTCTGCACACCTTCAGTACACAATTTGTATCAAGTCTTGTGAAAATATCTTCAACGGTTTCAGAGTCAAAGAGCGAACACGATTTCTGTACTCAAAATTACAAATTGGCATAATTCAGTAAAAAATGTAGGCAGAGTTATGGTTCTTGTTCTCTGCACACTGTCTGATAATGCTTTACATTTGTACCAAGTCTCATGAAAATGTCTCTAACGGTTTCAGAGTTATGGAGCGGACACGATTTTTGTACTCAAATTTACAAAGGGGCATAATTCAGTAAATACTGTAGGCAGAGTTATGCTTCTTGCTTTCTGCACATCAACTGATGATGTTTTACATTTGTACCAAGTCTCGTGAAAATATCTTTAACGGTTTCAGAGTTATGGAGCGGACACGATTTCTGTACTCAAAATTACAAAGGGGCATAATTCAGTAAAAAATGTAGGCAGAGTTATGGTTCTTGTTCTCTGCAAATTGTCTGATGATGCTTTACATTTGTACCAAGTCTCATGAAAATATCTTAAACGCTTTCAGAGTTATGTCTGTACTCAAAATTGCAAAGGGGCATTATTCCATAAAAATTGAAGGCAAACTTGTGAGTCTTGTTCTCTGCACATCGTCTGATGATGCTATACATTTGTACCAAGTCTCGCAAAAATATCTCAAACGGTTTTAGAGTTATTGAGCGGACACGAAATGATGACAGACAGGCAGACGGACGGGCAAGGTGATTCCTATAGGGCCTCCGCAGACTTCGTCTGGCGGGGCCCTAATAAATAAGTGGGGGAAAGGTTATTTTTCTATTTTATAGAACATACATAATTTGTGTTTTGATCCTCTGATTTGTAGTGATTCCCTGTCTGATTCGCAACTTAACATTTGAAGTGAAACTAATATTTGCCCCTGTGACTATTCTAGCTGCTTCATTCTGAATTTTTTGTACTGCATTTACTACATACTGTGTGATATTATCCCAAACGATATCAGAATAGTCAAGAATCGGTCGTATTAAAGAAGTATATATTACTTGCAGAGATTCTCGGTCAAGCAAACATTTGAGCTCTCTCATAATATTGTTACGTGCCGCCAACTCAGGCACCGTGCTCATGCACCAGGAAATGGCTTTCTCGAAAAGGCCTGCTGCCAACGTCCCGTTTCCTTAATTACACAGGACGTAGGGCTATAATCTTGGTCTGACTTGGGCAGTCACAGCCACTGAATTTCTCCTGACTACTCAAATCTTACCTAAGAGTAAGACGTACCATTTCAATATATGGACGTCTGTGGACTTCTATAGTTCAGACTTTGGAGGAATTTAAGGTTAGGGTCTGTTATGCTATTAGACGGAAACTAAAGGAGACAAAATGCACTTTACAAGAACATAATTTAATGATTTCAAGAACTCAATGGCATTTAAAGTGATAATGTTTTCATGGATTAAAAGGCATTTAATACAGAATTTCCTCTGTGAGAACAACTATGAACATTTAGTTAAGCACTTAATATCATTCAACATCAAAGAATTAGACAAGAAAACGGTAGCATGGACGTTTGCACTGGTAAAAGTGAGCAGCTTCTAAACGTGGAGAAATAAGTAAAGAAAAAAAAATGTGTTTTAAAGGCAAATTTCCGCAAATTTATGCTTTAAACTGCAAAACTGTTGTTTAAGGAACAAATTTATATCTAACCTACGTTTTAATAATCTTATAAAGTCAACAGAAATGAATTTAGGATTTAAAATCAAAGAGCGTATAATTTCCTTGACTGCTCTCAACGGCCAAAATTCAGAAGTCCTCGTGCAAATACTATGCTCAGCTTATATACTCAGAGCATCACAAAGCACACAAGTTCTCTTGTTGGATAGCACACAGCAAAACATAGTAGGAGCGCGCGCTTCACACAAATATTGTGTGCAGTACGTGCTCCCCTATCAACTGGGCTAAGTCCGCCATCCAACAAGTAAACAAAGCACAGGGTGTTCACCGAAAATCAATGGCACTAGGATAAATATTTGTTAAAACCCACAGATTGTCACTTGCCGCATGTACAAAAATGATAAATTTAAATGACCCTTACTTTCACACTAAAATCTATGGGGTAATTAACAAAATATCAGCATGTAAACTTGGAAAAACGAATTTGACAGATGGCAAATGTTTACAAAGCGCCTTGACAACCGGCCCACAATTCCGCAGTACTTAATTAATATTCACAACAAACATGGCGGACATGAATATCAGCTGCTACGGCAGACAGAAAACTTTGACGAATACAGGCACATGCACACTCACAGACACTTGACAGCTAAACAAGACAACAAGGTAAATTGATAGTTTTGAAAGGTAAAACTGTCACGGACTAGTAATTCAGCAAATACAACAACGAATCTAAAATGCATAGACATATACAAGATTGACCATCCGTGTGTTACATAAGTTCGTGCATCAGCTAACCAGAACATATCACAACCCCCCTCTAAGGACGTTAAAGCTCCGACTAACGCCTAAAGAGAACAGTTATAATCCTAACTAAGCAACTGAAATGAGCTGATGCACGAATCTGAAAAAAAAAATCAATAAAATATCCTGGTAACGGCACCAAAAGTAACATAATACAAACGTTTTACCAGAAATACAATTTGCATGTAAACAGTTATGAACACATATGTGAAATGCATGGCACTGACATATATATAATCTTCTAGTTAATTTCCAAACACATTTGAAAAACATTACACATCACTCATTTCTCAGCTCACATTCACTACTCAGTCAACACAAATATTCAGATTGAACGGAATAACAATAATAGGCATAGTAAAAGACATCATGGCAGTGACATTAAAAAATTTGTGATAATGGCAAGTGTAACAAGTTAACATTCATAGATAACGGTAACAATTGACAATGAGCTAATGCTGTTAAAGCTCACAAAATATGGCAAGATAGCGCAATTACCTTAACATGCAACAATAAGAACGCGTTGGCTTCACCGCTATCTACACATTAGCATATAACCCCATTTACAGTAAATAGATTCCAGCAGTTGCATACAAAGGATAACAATCTACTATTCTACTAAAGCTAAGCAGACATATATGTTAAATGGCAGTGAAATAGCAAGTTGTAATAAGATATAGCAATTTAGATACTCAACAAAGATAAAGTGCCACTAGATAATTATGAACTCATTTCAGTCATTCAAGCTAGTAAAAGACAACAAATAACTCGGGATACAAATTGAGACTGCAATGGCATTCGTGTAACATGGACAAAATTATTTCTCATGCAGTGCAGGCTCATGAATACAGAAACTGTTTGCAAGGCATGCATAGTAAACAAGACTTCAACAACACCATTTTAAAGGCCCCATAGCTCTATCAGCATGAAATATTTTATCGTGAGGTATCGTTTTAAACTTCTAACGACAGTTTCGCCATTGTTTATTATCATGATTGGCCGGCTTTGAAAAGTCAAAACGTTCTTTAGTTTACCATAAAATAGATCTGAAAAAATAACTAGGTCATTTTAGTAGCCAACTAAAATGACCTACTTTCGATTTGATAAGCTTTATTTCATGGTAAAAACACAAGGTACAGGAGATAAAAATACAAGGTGCAGGCGTTTAACAATTGATAAAAATACAATGTACAAAAGTGTCAAGCAAGGATCCCATTGATTGTGCCGCGGCTGCATTATTGAGTTGCTTAACGGGGAACCAGAGACGAATAACCGTATTTTTATGGACAGATCTATAATTTTTCCAAAATACCTTGTTCCTTCTTTTTCTGCCAGTTAAATGATACAAAAAAGCACATCAACCGAAATATTTTCTTTAACTCTGAAGGCTGTACAGGTTTTATAATGATTTGTATTTTGACGATTTTTACCGCTGGTAGGACTATGGAGACTTTAAGTGTTAAAATGTTCAACAACGTTCAACAGCGTACATTTTAAGACATGTCAAATCTAACTTGAATAATTGGCAAATATCTGGTATATGAAGTAAATCCTGCCATGGGATACAAATATTCACTACTTTAACTACTTATTAACAATGAAAAATCTTAAATACAATCATTCACTTTCATACTCTTTCATTCTACTTCCTTACATTCTAGACAAATAGGCAAATTATATTTCAAAGATTTTACAGACAACTGACATGCACAAGCCCCATTTAACTCTTAAACCATTAAATTTAACACTTTAGCTAATCATACCATGCAACCCCCCTCTCTCTCTCTCTCTCTCTCTCTCTCTCTTAATGAATTATATAATTCTAATCTAATTTCTTCTTCCTGTCTTCTCCTCCATCCGGCTTGCCGTATAACTCCTCCCAACGGTTGATTTCATTTTCTTCCCATTCTCCTTGTCATCGTCATCGCTTTGTCGTCGCTCTCTTCCACTTCTCCAGTCATCTCTCCTCCGCCTCTTGTTCTCCTCATGTCTCCTGTCCTCTTTACGCCTACGGTCTTCTTCCTCTCTTTTCTCCTCTCTCTTCTCCTCCAGCTTTTCTCTTTCTTCTATGGTCCATTTAAATCTTGTAACTGAATCCGCTAAATTAGCCATAACACATGTGTTGTCAACCAAAAGCTTTTCTAATCTGTCCATGGCCTTTACATTTCTGTCCATTACCCCTGCCAACTCACTTATAGCTGAGATTAATGTCTTCTCCCCGATGTCCTGCACACTGAATCCTCTCTGCCTTTTCACGCCTTCTTCACCCTCTCCTTCTGCTTTCCTTTTCTCCTGAGGAATAGTGTTATTCAATTCCATAACCTCATCTTCCGGCAACAACTGATCCAAAATGTTTTCATTTTCAATCTCTTCTTCTTTATCACTCCCTTGTTCCGTTTCCACTTTGTCTGCTTCTGCCATACCATTGTCGGAATTTAATACACTATTATCTGGATTTACCACGCTGTTAACTGAACTTCTATCACAGGAATTTGTCACTGTCACGACTCTGCTATCCTCCAGAATACTTAATTTATTATTAAAATGCAGTCCTTCACTCATAGGATATGCACCTACAGGTTGGTCTTGATAAAATGGGTCAGCACATTTGACAACAGTAGAAGTTATATCAGCAGAAGGTACAGTAGTAGTTGAAGTGTTAAGAATAGGTGTAGGTACATATTCTGGAATGTCATTAGAAGCTGTTTCAATGTTAAATACGCTAGGAGGTAAACACTGCAGCACTGAGTCTTTCAGTTCTAACTTAGACGCTTGTGCTGCCTTAGAAACTTGAAAGAAATGGTCAATGGACTCCTCAACCGAGAACATGTAGTAGTCCATACTAGTAATCATCTTTGGACTAGAGTTTTGCTTTAAGTATTGACTGTGATCTGTTATACCGGCCTTCACAGCAATGTTCACATGACGTCTATATGCAGAAATATGGTTCACTAGCTGCTCGCGCTTCAGGCATCTAAAATAGCATAATGAACAGTAATAGGGCACCTCCTCATACGTTCGATGTTCTCTGAGGATGTGATCTTCAATGCGGCCTCTCATATCTACTACCCTCCGGCCACGCTTATGGAAGCAGTGCAGACACATGTAGGCTCTTCCCCTCCTTTTTGCCTTCTGAAGGTCTTCAACGTCACCTCCCCCTACGCTCTTACCCTCCATCACACCTGAAGCGAAGCAGAAAAACCTCTGAGTGTACTTCAACTAAACCGGAACCCAAAATCCTGCCTTCCTGGGCCGTTTGTTACTTAAAAGGAAATCTTTATTGAGCTGCCATCGTATTAATTCAGGTCCTAAATATGCACCCCATAATACCCGGATACGCCTTAGGCCCTGCCCTAATTAAGTTCATTGTTTTCCTTGAAACCACCCACTTGCCAAGTGTAGCGTTGTCTTGTATAGCGTTTCTAAATCTCCGATCTGCGCCTTGTGCTTCGACGATAAACTTAATGCCCGAACGCATACTAAACCCTTGTGTATGCCCTATCAATTTAAGATACCGAACTTCGCCCGTTTTTCCCAAAGACCAAACTCATCTCTGACAACCTACACTTCCAAGTTCATGTGATTTCATCCCGCAAATCTAAGGATCATCGACTAAACGTCCACTCAGTTGTTTTTCCCTTTCCCTGATTGTGACGAAGATTACATATTATCATCCCAACCGGCGTAGTCCATATGAACTAATTATTCGGCTGTTACAAAAGAAACGCAAGTACACCGCATTCTCTCCAAACCAAAATAAGGTTGCAACAAAAAAACAGTAACAAATCTTGTAGAAAAAAATACCATTTATTTCTTCATTTTATTTACAGTTGATTAGTAATGAAATTTCATTACTGGAAGAGCTTCCGGCGAGCCCTTTTCAGCCACGCTGGTGGATTATCTCCTTCATAGGGTTTAAGTTTGTCATGATGCACCCCTTTTTGCTTTCCACACTGGTCTAGCAGCAACACAAAGTCCATGTCGTTGTACTTTTCCTTTATGAGATATGGACCTTTCTTAGACACGTTCAAGTTTCGGCATGGATCTTACTTTACGAGTCTCGGCCAGGTACCACACTAGGTCACCTATGTTGTAAGTGTTCACCGCCAGCTTTGTGTCGTATATATCTTTGCTTCTTTTCGCTGCAGAGTCCAAGTGTCTTCTAGCTATGTCATGGGCGTCTTGTAGTCGAGATCTTAGCATATCAACGTATTCGCCGTAAGACGTTATTTCCTGGTCTTGATGTGCGACTGCACTTCCGAATACCAGCTCCGCCGGGAGTCGTACTTCTCAGCCAATTGTTAAAAGATTTGGCGTCAATTTCGTCGATTCATTCGGAGTAGCTCGATAGGCTCCTGCTAAGCATCCCAAATGCAAGTCCCAGTTCTTCTGTTCACCACATAGATACGCTTTAATCATTCTGAGCAATGTCCTATTAAACCGTTCAGACTGGCCATTCCCCTTTGGGTTTCTGACGCTTGTTCGACTTTTGCGCACTTCCAGCATGCGGCACATTTCTTTGAAGATTCTGCTCTCATAAGTTCTCCCCTGATCACTATGAATTCTCAAGGGACAGCCCCATCTTGACACATACTCATTTAGTATCTTGTTTGCGCATACCTCTGCTGTCATCTCCGAAACTGGTAGAATCTCCACATACTTTGTGAAGTGATCGGTCAGTAGTAATATGTAGCGATTACCTCTTTCACTTACTGGTAAAGGACCCAAATAATCAGTCGCTAGACAGTCTCCTGGTGCTCCCGTCCTTAACGAACCCATTGGTGCACGTGGTATCTTCATAGGTTTCTTGTTTGATGCACACACAGCACACTTCCTGATATGGAGGGCAACATCGCCTTTCAGCCCGTACCAATAGAACTTCTGGAGTGTCTTCTCCTTAGTTTTCTTACAGCCAAGATGCCCTGAGACAACAGAATCATGCATTTGATATAAAACGTCAGCTTTTAGACTTCTCGGGACAACTAGTTGCATATATTCTCCAGAACCATCTTTCTTTTGAAATTTCTTGAAAAGAACTTCTTTCTTAACCACCAGCGAATCCCAGAGAACCCAATAATGTCTGCAGGCAGGACTCTTGGTTACCATTTCTTGGTTAGAAGGTCTTTTACTCTGCAACATTCCTTGAAGTACTGGTCCTATATCCGGATCACTGGACTGTGCTTTCTGAAGATCAGACAAGGACTTGCCTTCTATGGTTGTAGTTGCTAAGCTCTGGCTCTTGAGATCTTTATCACTTACATTGTCTACCTGTGAAGAGGTTCCCGGCTCTGGTTCCACGGCTGGCTTTGTGCGCTTTGCTACTTCTAGCTTGAGGTCACCCGACTCTGGGCTTTGCTGATCCTGCACCGCATTATCTGATACTGCCTCAGTGACTATGTCTTTGTGCATCATTTCTTGTGCTCGTTTAGTAAATTTCTTGCATGGTCCACATTTGAGCGGTTCTTCGGTGTTTTGTTTTGGACAGTCACAGTCCCTTGGGTCTTCACATCGTGATAACGCATCACAGTGGCCTTGCTTTCGGCCAGGCCTATATTCAATAGAGAAGTCATAGTAACTCAGTATTTCAAGCCATCTTGCTACTTTTCCACTTGGTTCTTTTAGCTTGAAAAGCCACACGAGAGCTTGGTGATCAGATCTGACTAGGAATTTTCTTCCGAGCAAATATTGTCGAAAGTATTCTATGAAAAACCTGACTGCTAACAGCTCTTTCTCTGTGATGCGGTAGTTACGTTCTGCTTTGTTGAGGGCCCTACTGGCGTAGGCTATTACCCTTTCCCTACCTTCTTGCACCTGATGCAGTATGCCGCCAATTCCAACATCTGAAGCGTCAACATCTAAAATGAACTCTCCAGCGTCATTCAAAGGGTAGCCCATAACATCGGAACTTATAAGTGATTCCTTTAGAAGCTCGAAGGATTTGTCACAGGCGTCAGTCCAGATAAATTTCTTTCCCTTTTTGGTAAGTTCGACCATGGGTCTGACTAAACTAGCAAAATCCCTGACATACCGCCTGTAGTACGAACCCATAGCCACCAGTTGCTTCACCTGCTTGGCTGTCTTCGGCTTTGGCCATCCCATAATCTTGTCTATATTAGTTGGATTAGGCTTTACTCCATCAGCGGTGACGACGTGTCCAAGAAAAACTACTTCCCTTTGAAGCATATGGCACTTCTCTGGTTTCAGCTTCAAACCAGCCTCCTTCAGTCTGTCTAGTACTTGCGCTACTCTAGCAAGGTGTTCGTCGAAGTATCGCCCAAATACGATAATGTCGTCAATGTAAATCAGACAAGTTATCCATTGGAGGCCTTGCAAAGCTAGTTCCATTGTCCTTTGGAATGTACTAACCGAGTTGTTGAGACCAAACGGCATGCGTGTCATCTCAAAATGGCCGTATTTGCACACAAACGCGCTTTTTGGGATATCCTCTTCCTTTAGCGGGATTTGGAAATATCCACTTGTCAGGTCGAATGTGCTGAAAAGCTGAGATCCTGCCACAGCGTCAAGACAGTCTTGAATGCGAGGCAGGGGGAAACCGTCTGGTTTTACAAGTTCATTTACTTTCCTGTAGTCTACACAGGGTCTAACTCCTCCGTCTTTCTTATGCACTAAGACAATAGGGCTGGCCCAAGGTGAGACACTGTTCCTTATAACTCCCTTTGCCTTGAGGTCTTCAATAGCTTGCTTTTCTTCTGCTGCAAATGCAATCGGGACTCGTCTTGGTGCTTGCTTTATTGGACGGGCGTCCCCTGTGTTGATAGCATGCTCAGTTAAGTGTGTCAGTCCTATATCCCATTCGTTTCTGGAGAAGCTATCCTGGTACTTGATTAAGAGATTAAGAAGCGTTTGCTTGTCATCCAACTTAAGACCTGCTGAAGACTTTTCATAGAGGCTAACTAAATGCTCAGGTATCACCAACTGGTCAGACTCTTCAACTCTTTTAACATGATCTGTAGCAAAGGAAGACTTCTCAAGCTTTTCAGGTGAGACCATCTGAAGTCTTCTTACGCTACATAAATTTTCTACTTCTTCTGTATCTTCTTGATGTACCAGGACCTTTGGATTTCCTTCTATTGGTTCAGCTCTGCCTAATACAGCATCTTGCTTTAGAGACATCGCTGTTGGGAAGGGGTTCAGTATTCTCACTTTGCACGTACAACCATCGTTTATATCTACTAGAGTGGAGGCCATTTGCAAAGGATAATCTTCTTGAAAGTGTTTTGTTGGCTCAATAATGTAATCATTTTCACTGGAGAAATCATCATATTCTTTCCTTTCAACATAAACATCTATAACAGCTTCACTCTCCGCGGGAATAATGAAATGATCGGCAGCTGTAACTCTTCTAATTCTGCTTTTCATTCCAATCTGTATTACTGGTATCTCTTGGTTGTCAACTCTTAACACCCCTTTGCTTAAAAGCAAATCCGTAGGTCCTTCTTCGCTATTTTGTAGGACATCTACACCCAGAAGACCATCGTCATCGATCTCTGCGACTATTGCATCGACTTGTAAATTTACCGACCCTAGCTGTAGCGAAAATACAGCTTTACCTTTCTCATTGATGGCAGAACCGCTAGCGCCGATAAGTTTTGTTGCTTTCGTTAGTTCGGGCTTATCTTCCGGTCTCATGGCATCATAAACTGGCGTGGAAACTATTGTTTTCGACGCGCCTGTATCGGTCGTGAAAAGGATCGGGTATCCCTATACGCTACCTCGGATATAAACTCCATCAGGCAACTTCCTTGTTGCCTTGACAGACTTTATAACATTACCACCTTGATTCTTTGTTTCTATTGTTTGGCCTTTAGTGTCATAACAGGCTTCCCTGCGACCGCCAGAGACAGCCTGTCTAGTTTAAAGGACGATTTGAATTACTAGATTGTGGTCTTTGATTGACAACCCCATTATCATTCTTTGCCTTTTCCACGTGGGCAGGTGCTTTGTTTGTCTTATGTGGGCATTCTCTTACTATATGACCAGATTCGTTGCAACCATAGCAAACTATTCCTCGGCGCGGCGTTTGACTAGTCCTTTGTTGAGGTGTATGTGCGCTTTGATTTCTATTAGCAAAATTATTCATTTGAGTTATTAAGGTCTGCATAAGCTCGCGCGTTTCCGACAGGATCTGTGTTGAATCTTTAGCTGTATCAGCCGCACTATCTGTGTTTTCTGTTATTTTTTCTTGCCTAGGCGCCTTCCTCGTCGATAGTTTCTCAGTCTTTACAGGAACTCTGAAAGCGTGATGTTCTTCAGTGTCTTCGGGAAAATATTCTTCCTCTGTGTCATATGGCGTTTCTTCACTTGTTCTTCTTGCATATCTTTTGAACTTCTTCTCAGAGACATCACTAAGAGAACTTCTGCGGCGAGTCTGAATGAAATTAACTGCATGATAGACTGCCTCATCGATGTCAGCTAGCTCTTTATAATAGTCAATTTCAAATCTCGCATCTTGATCTCTGAGGCCATCTAGGAATCTTCTGACCAGATCTTCCTGTCTTGTCTCGGCATCTCTGTAGTGATATGCTTTTGCATACAGCCGCTTTAATTCGGCTGCATATTCCTCTGCTGTTTCATTCTGGCGCTGCACCCTCTGGCTAAACTTCGCTGCAAAGCTCCTTTTCGTCTCTACAACACGGAACCGGCTGTTAAGTTCCTTCGTGAGTTCTGTATATGATGACAAAGTTCGTCGGGGCAACTGCGTGAACACGAAATCTCCAGCCGTGCCTTGTAATTTCGGCAAAAGGTTATCCAATTTAGTGTCATCGTCC
This sequence comes from Ctena decussata, assembly GCA_963989385.1. NCBI lineage: Eukaryota > Metazoa > Mollusca > Bivalvia > Lucinida > Lucinidae > Ctena > Ctena decussata. The sequence goes on along the minus strand of OZ022499.1, from coordinate 79,890,883 downwards.
CAGTGTCTTCTCTCGGCTATCGCTTCAAATCTGTTGATCCAAACTCTCCACTCTTCCTTTCCATTGAAAGGTGGAAGCTTATACCCATACCCGACCGGTGACTCTTGTCTTCGGCTTTCAAACGGTCTTTGAAAATATCTCGTAGGAGTCGGATCTGTGCTGTTCTGCTGTGCCCCCCTTTGACAGTTCGCTACTGAAAGGCTTTCCTGATTCTGCGGGTGACTTTGTCTGCTGCTGAAGCTACTTTCCTCACGGTAATTTGGTCTACTTTTACCTCGGTAGGTAGGCATACCTTCTTGGTATGCGGGCCTATCTTCCCCTTGGTAAGTCGAGCCACCATAATCTCGGCGACAATTTTGGTCATTTCGGTAAGTCGAGCTACCCTCTTCACGGTAACTCGGTGTACCACCCTCTCGGTAAGTCGTTCTTTCTTCTGGGAAATACGCTCTACCATCGAAACTGACCTACCATCAGTTTCTGATTCAGGTAGGTTTATATTGTGAGAGCTCAGAAACTTGCAGGTCTTTTCACTGGCAATATTTTCCTAATAGCAGGGGTCGTATCTCACGATTTATGAAGAAGAAATAAATCGCACCGCCTAGCCACCACTAATGTTACGTGCCGCCAACTCAGGCACCGTGCTCATGCACCAGGAAATGGCTTTCTCGAAAAGGCCTGCTGCCAACGTCCCGTTTCCTTAATTACACAGGACGTAGGGCTATAATCTTGGTCTGACTTGAGCAGTCACAGCCACTGAATTTCTCCTGACTACTCAAATCTTACCTAAGAGTAAGACGTACCATTTCAATAAATGGACGTCTGTTGACTTCTATAGTTCAGAATTTTGAGGAATTTAAGGTTAGGGTCTGTTATGCTATAGACGGAAACTAAAGGAGACAAAATGCACTTTACAAGAACATAATTTAATGATTTCAAGAACTCAATGGCATTTAAAGTGATAATGTTTTCATGGATTAAAAGGCATTTAATACAGAATTTCCTCTGTGAGAACAACTATGAACATTTAGTTAAGCACTTAATATCATTCAACATCAAAGAATTAGACAAGAAAACGGTAGCATGGACGTTTGCACTGGTAAAAGAGAGCAGCTTCTAAACGTGGAGAAATAAGTAAAGAAAAAAAAATGTGTTTTAAAGGCAAATTTCCGCAAATTTATGCTTTAAACTGCAAAACTGTTGTATAAGGAACAAATTTATATCTAACCTACGTTTTAATAATCTTATAAAGTCAACAGAAATGAATTTAGGATTTAAAATCAAAGAGCGTATAATTTCCTTGACTGCTCTCAACGGCCAAAATTCAGAAGTCCTCGTGCAAATACTATGCTCAGCTTATATACTCAGAGCATCACACAGCACACAAGTTCTCTTGTTGAATAGCACACAGCAAAACATAGTAGGAGCGCGCGCTTCACACAAATATTGTGTGCAGTACGTGCTCCCCTATCAACCAGGCTAAGTCCGCCATCCAACAAGTAAACAAAGCACAGGGTGTTCACCGAAAACCAATGGCACTAGGATAAATATTTGTTAAAACCCACAGATTGTCACTTGCCGCATGTACAAGAATGATAAATTTAAATGACCCTTACTTTCACACTAAAATCTATGTGGTAATTAACAAAATATCAGCATGTAAACTTGGAAAAACGAATTTGACAGACGGCAAATGTTTACAAAGCGCCTTGACAACCGGCCCACAATTCCGCAGTACTTAATTAATATTCACAACAAACATGGCGGACATGAATATCAGCTGCTACGGCAGACAGAGAACTTTGACGAATACAGGCACATGCACACTCACAGACACTTGACAGCTAAACAAGACAACAAGGTAAATTGATAGTTTTGAAAGGTATAACTGTCACGGACTAGTAATTCAGCAAATACAACAACGAATCTAAAATGCATAGACATATACAAGATCGACCATCCGTGTGTTACATAAGTTCGTGCATCAGCTAACCAGAACATATCACAATTAACTCTTTGCCATGCTTTAGAAGTAATGTAATCTATATGCTCGTGCCAGATACCATCATTCGAAAGAAATAAGCCTAAATACTTATGATGTGTAACTTCTTTAATATGTTCATTGTTCATTACTAAAGGTAGGCGTATATTTGCGGTAGTTTTTCTTGATAAAAGTAGGGAAACAGACTTTGAAGTATTAAATTTAACAAGCCAAGTTACTTTCAAACCACTTATGAATTGTCTCTAAATCATTATTAAGGATAGTAGCTGTTTCGTTTGTGTCAGCTACAATAACATATAAACACGTGTCATCGGCAAACAATCTCACGTTAGAATTTATGTTAACTACAATAGCATTTATAAAAACAAAAGCGGACCTAAAATAGAGCATTGAGAAACCCCCGCTTGAATATAGGCCCAGTCAGAACTTGCATCTGGTATAACGACCCGTTGTTTCCTACCTGAAAGATAACTGGATTACAAGTGTAAAATACTTCCGTTAATTCCCGCTTTTTTAGTTTGAACAAAAGCCCCTTATGCCAAACATGATCAAAAGCTTTGCTTATATAAAAAACTAGAAAATGTGTTTATGAAACACTATGCCCCCAACCATATGCTTGTCTCTAGAGAAGGTTTATCCAATATTGCTTGTACCTTTGTACCATAGGCTTACAATGCACAAAGTCGAAAAAGGGGCTTAACTCAGTCAAAAATTTACTAATTGTTTTCGAAAGTTAATCAGGTCATCTACACCTTGGGCAATATCAACCTGCAAAAATCATGATCCTAGCATCAGGGGTTCTCCAGATATTTTGTTCACAAGCTTCCGTAGGCAAATAATGCACTAAGTTGAAAAAGGGGCATAACTCAATCAAAAATTTTACAAATTATTTTCAAAAGTTAATCAGGTCATCTACACCACAGGCAGTATCTTCCTGCATAAAATCATGCTCCTAGCATCAGGTGTTCTTGAGATTTTATGTTCACAAGGTTCCATAGGCTTACAATGCACTAAGTTGAAAAAGGGGCATAACTCGATCAAAAATTCATGATTTCTTTTCAAAAGTTAATCAAGTCATCTACATCACAGGCAGTATCTTTCTGCAAAAAATCATGCTCCTAACATCAGGGGTTCTTGAGATATTTTGTTCACAAGGTTCCATAGGCTTACAATGCACTAAGTCGAAAAAGGGGCTTAACTCAGTCAAAAATTTACTAATTGTTTTCGAAAGTTAATCAGGTCATCTACACCTTGGGCAATATCAACCTGCAAAAATCATGATCCTAGCATCAGGGGTTCTCCAGATATTTTGTTCACAAGCTTCCGTAGGCAAATAATGCACTAAGTTGAAAAAGGGGCATAACTCAATCAAAAATTTTACAAATTATTTTCAAAAGTTAATCAGGTCATCTACACCACAGGCAGTATCTTCCTGCATAAAATCATGCTCCTAGCATCAGGTGTTCTTGAGATTTTATGTTCACAAGGTTCCATAGGCTTACAATGCACTAAGTTGAAAAAGGGGCATAACTCGATCAAAAATTCATGATTTCTTTTCAAAAGTTAACCAAATCATCTACATCACAGGCAGTATCTTCCTGCAAAAAATCATGCTCCTAACATCAGGGGTTCTTGAGATATTTTGTTCACAAGGTTCCATAGGCTTACAATGCACTAAGTCGAAAAAGGGGCATAACTTTGTCAAAAATTCACGAATTTGTTTCAAAAGTTAATCAGGTCATCTACACATTGGGCATTCTAATCTTGCAAAGCCTCATGATCCTAGCATCAAGGGTTCTTGAGATATTTTGTTCACAAGGTTCCACAGGCTAAGTCGAAAAAAGGGCATAACTCTGGAAATACATGACCGGCGGAAAAAATAAAAAAATACGGGTCTGCTTATTTTCCATTCTGATCATGTGTATAAAGTTTCAAGTTCCTAGCTCTTATTGTTCTTGACTACATGTAAGGGTACCTTTGTACCATAGGCTTCAATGCACTAAGTCGAAAAAGGGGAATAACTCGATCAAAAATTCACGAATTTTTTTCAAAAGTTAATCAGGTCATCTACACCACAGGCAGTATCTTCCTGCAAAAAATCATGCTCCTAGCATCAGGGGTTCTTGAGATATTTTGTTCACAAGGTTCCATAGGCTTACAATGCACTAAGTCGAAAAAGGGGCATAACTCGGTCAAAAATTCACGAATTTGTTTCAAAAGTTAATCAGGTCATCTACACCTTGGGCATTCTCATCTTGCTAAGGCTCATGATCCTAGCATCAGGGGTTCTTGAGATATTTTGTTCACAAGGTTCCACAGGCTAAGTCGAAAAAGGGGCATAACTCTGGAGATACATTGCCGGCGGAAAAATAAAAAAAATACTGGTCTGCTTATTTTCCATACTGATCGTGTGTATAAAGTTTCTAGTTCCTAGCTCTTACTGTTCTTGACTATATGTAAGGGTACCTTTGTACCATAGGCCTCAATGCACTAAGTCGAAAAAGGGGAATAACTCGATCAAAAATTCACGATTTTTTTCAAAAGTTAATCAGGTCATCTACACCACAGGCAGTACCTTCCTGCAAAAAATCATGCTCCTAGCTTCAGGGGTTCTTGAGATATTTTGTTCACAAGGTTCCATAGGCTTACAATGCACTAAGTCGAAAAAGGGGCATAACTCGGTCAAAAATTCACGAATTTGTTTCAAAAGTTAATCAGGTCATCTACACCTTGGGCATTCTCATCTTGCAAAGCCTCATGATCCTAGCATCAGGGGTTCTTGAGATATTTTGTTCACAAGGTTCCACAGGCTAAGTCGAAAAAGGGGCATAACTCTTGAAATATGTGACCCGCGGAAAAAAGAAAAATCACATGTTCGCTTATTTTTCATACTGATCATGTGTATAAAGTTTCAAGCTCCTAGCTCTAACGGTTCTTGAGTTATAGATAGAGGACAGACGGACAGACAGACAGACGGACAGGCCCAAACCAATATGCCCCCACAATTTCTCCGAAATTGGGGGCATAATAAATATTGCCCTTACTTCTTTTCCCTCATCTAGCGCTTTACAAAATATATTATAGATTTCAACAAGTTGATTAGTAGAATCTCCCGGGACAAATACTGACTGTAAACAAGTAATAACATTTTGTTCTTTGAATAAGTTAAATATATGTTTTCGTATTATTTTTCCATTGCTTTACCTATTGTATTAAGTAAGGATATAGGTCTATAGTTTATGGTTAGAGATGGGTAATCTTTTTTGAATAGTGGCGAAACGTTAGCTTCTTTCCATGCGTTAGGACAGACACATTTTATTAATGAAAGATTAAAAAGAACACACAAGGGCTGGGATAGAGGTGTAGCAAACTCTTTAAGAATCCTATTATTTATAGTATCAAAGCCATACGATTTTCCTAATTTCAAAGTTTGCAAAACAGATTTAACTTCCGCAGGTGTGATTTACTGGCTATCTAAGACAGCATTATCTTCGTTATCTATGTCAGGAATAGTTGCATTCTGACCATCAAGAATTGTTTAGGCTACAGAAAAGTCAATAAGAGTATTAGCTTTGTCCAAACATTAAGAATAGTAAACACCATCATGGAGTATAGGGGGAATAGATGTATTTTGAGTCGGTTTTATAAATGATTTAAGTGTTTTCCAATAGTCTTTACTACTTTAGTTTGTATTTTTAATTTTATATGCTAAGGAATCGATAAAGTCTTTTTTAGATTTTCATAATTGTTCATCCTTGGTAAATCTTGAGGTCTTACAGTAATGGATTTAGTTGGTATACACTCGGAGGCTATTTCGGGAAGTTTGTTGGAAAAATTTAGTGCATACTGGTTAATGTCTTCATTATGAACATTATTCCAATCAAATTCTGAAACCTTATTACGTTCATCATAATTTCCTTTTTTATATAGCCAAATTTTGCGTTGAAATGATTTAGTAACTGTTGTTTTTTTTTTTTCAAAGTAAAAATACTGTATACGGGACGGTGATATCTAATATCTTGCATCAAAATGGGTCCTCAAGCCCCTAACATTTCTACACTTTGCACATTGCTTACCTGTATTAAATCTATTAGAGTAGAGGACGATTCTGTAAATGTGTGGTTTCATTCATTAGTTGATGATGATTGTTTTGCTTTCATATATCTTAAACTTTTTTCTCAGGTTGGCGATTTATCATATTTACATGTAGATTAAAGTCTCCTGTTATTACAATGTCTGTTATGTCAGTATCAACTGCTAAACCAATAGAACTTTCATTGTCGTTGAGGACTTGGGAGACAAACTATGTGGTCTGTAAAATGTATCATCAAATAATTTCCTTTTCTTAATATTGAGTTCCAGCCAAACACATTCGATATTAAGTAATTCTAAATCTTGTCTGCGTTAACAAGGGATATCATTTTTACGTAAACAATAATACGCCATGACTGTCACCAACTTGATCTCGCCTAAACGGAGCTTTAAAGTCATGAAATAAAAGATCTTCACTTAAAATAGAATCATTTAACCATGTTTCAGTAAGGGATACAAGATCAGAGGTTGATAATTCAGGTTCTAATATATCGATTTTATGTTGCAAACTTTGGACATTGTAATGGACCATGGAAAAATTTCCTTGAAAAACAGGGAAATGACAAGAAGAGGAAATTTTACTGGAGTCTACAGATTGTGGACCAGGATTTTTTTCAATATCTCCAGCTTGATAGAGTATTAAAGACAAAAATATCAATGTTTCAAAATCATAAAGCTTTCCAAGTCCTTATATTTTAAATAAGCGAAAGCAGTGTATTCCTATTCGCGCCCTGTAAGTATTCAAATCAACAAACTTCAGTACGTTATACAGTCAATCGGCTAGTTGTATGGGTATGTTCGAGATATAAAACACAGCTATTTTATGCACATTGAATTAATTGAATATCCTTTGAAACAAAAGACATCTGTTCCGTGGGATAAAGCATTCATCTAGAAACCTGTTCCACTGTTTTCCAAATATTTTTCTGAAAAATTTTCGCGGGCGAAAGTTTTTTCAACCGTAAACGGGATTCCAATGCACACAGCCTTCCATTTTTACTCACCCGTTGTTCTAATATGACTGAAATACTGTTTACATGGTTGAAAGGAGTGAAATCGCAACTCAGCCATCATCCTATTCTCTTTCTTGTAAGTAAAATTCGTCCCATGAGAGCCAGAAGGTGCTAAGTGCCTTATACATGTATATTTAAATGTAGTTAGCACCTTTCTTGCAATCAAGGGACGATTTTTTCCTCTAAATAGTCTATGACTAGACTGGCTTAGACTGATGCAAACGTTGCCCCATTACAGTTCTGTCTTAAATGTTTTCCTATGAAATAAAACGTTTCATTATTTGAAATAAAATCTTTTCCTTCAAGAAAGAAATCTTTTGAGAAAAATACAAAAAAAAAAAAAGAAAAAACGATTGGGTGTATCTGATAGGAAGTCCAGAGTATCGCGCAAGTAAATTTTGCCACAGTTAATCTAACGTCTAAGTTATATGCGCCGCGACATGACAAAACCAACAAAGTGGCATGTGCACCCAGCAAAGACTCAAATCAGCCTGGGCATCCGCACAGTTTGATCATAGTATTTTCTATGCGCTTAAAGGATAGCTAAGGGTTAAAGCTAGCTGTATGTGGACAGCCAAAGCTCTGATCAGACCAGGTTGGTCCAGGATTGTGTGTTGACGCGGAGTTCGGAATAAAGACTCGGAGTTCGGACTAAAGACCGAGTGCAACCTAGGTTCGGTAGACTCGGAGTTTGGACTAAAGACCGAGTCCAACCTAGGTTCGGCAGACTCGGAGTTCGGACTAAAGACCGAGTCCAACTTAGGTTTTGCAGACTCGGAGTTCGGACTAAGGACCGAGTCAAACGTAGGTTCGGCAGACTCGGATTTCGGACTTAAGATTGAGTCCAACATGAGTTCGGCAGACTCGGAGTTCGGACTACAGACCGAGTCCAACCTAGGTTCGGCAGACTCAGAGTTCAGACTAAAGACCGAGTCCAACTTAGGTTCGGCAGACTCGGAGTTCGGACGAAGGACCGAGTCAAACATAGGTTCGGCAGACTCGGAGTTCGGACTTAAGATTGGGTCCAACATGAGTTCGGCAGACTCGGAGTTCGGACTAAAGACCGAGTCCAACTTAGGTTCGGCAGACTCGGAGTTCGGACTAAGGACCGAGTCAAACGTAGGTTCAGCACACTCGGAGTTCGGACTTAAGATTGGGTCCAACATGAGTTTGGCAGACTCGAAGTTCAGAGTAAAGACCGAGTTCAACCTAGGTTCAGCAGACTCAGAGTTCCGACTAAAGATTGGGTCCAACATGAATTCCGCAGACTTGGAGTTCGGATTACGGACCAAGTCTAACCTTGGTTTGGCAGACCCAGAGTTCGGACTAAAGACTGGGAACATTATTTATCATATGCTTATTGTATTGCCTTTGATACATCTAATTTGGTCCCACTGTATTTTCCACACTATGAGGTATGATCCGGCCATGCGCTCCAAAATGCTATGTCGAGGGCCTAGAAGGATATCCAACTTGCTCTTGACGGATATCTGTCTTGCCCTTGATATAACCTGTCAGCCCTCTTGAATCTGCATTTGAAAATTGGCAAAGTAAAGGTTTTAATTGCCTCTCTAACTACTTTAACACAACAAATGCGTTTTGACAGCATTGTTGCCCTAAAATCATATATTGAAAGCTTTAAAAAACATCATCCTTGACCCTAAATGCAGTCGATAAATGGACAGGATAGCTCGCCTGACAGTGCCTTGCCCATTACACAAACAACTTTAATGTAAAACTTTAACATTTCACTAACGGCGACGCTGCATCCGGGGGTAGTGCAATCGCTCTTCCTGAACTTTTGTTCAGACGAGCTAAAAAGAACTCAAAACACGCACATTTTCCCGGTTCTGCCCTTCTCCACACAGAAATGATTTCTGTGGTGGTTTGTCACAGTCACTCGTGTCGAAACAGTTTTCTATAAACATCTGTCATGAAAGCAGGCTTAAGCAGCCTCGTTTCTCTAATTTCTAACTTTCTTGTGAATGTTGTACTGGGACATTAAAGACGACTCTGGTTGTATTAGACTCCAAGGATATCTGCAACTGCAACTCTCACATCACAGGTCCAGCGGAATACTGGAGAGTTTTCCTCGGTACTAGAACTGAGCATTCATTTTTATACACATAAGTACATGATAAAAAGATCATAACACGGTTGTTTTGATCCCAGATCAGATCTCAGCCCTCTGACTGTATCAGCGCCAGAGAACAATATTGTGTTGTTTGTTATGTCTTGTCTTAATATATGTTCATAAATCTGCAGTTGCAGTGATAGTTGATTTAGTGCGTTCAGAGTTACGTTTGCCAATTTTCTCTCTCTCTCTCTCTGTTTGGCGGATTTCATAAGATTGTCGATACAGCTTTCCGGCAATAAATACATTTCACCAATAAACTTGGCCCGTTGTATCTGTTGAGTCCTCGTCTTTGCTTCTTCATGGTGTTGAAATTTGATTTATGTGTTTACCGTGATGATTCATTGACGAGTTAGAGGGTTATCATGCGAACCGAACAACCAACTAAATGTTTTGTACCACTTCAGAAACTGAGGGTGAGGTTGGGCCTGTAAAATCGATTTAAGCCCCCCAGTAATTCATTACTGACCGTTCCAAGGCGGTAGTTCTGTTGTGGTTCTCTGTTGCCTGTTTTTGGTGTCAGAGTTTCTGTGATGTTTTACCTTATGTATGTTCTTATTATTTTTGGTTCGGTTTGGGTTGCTGAGTGGCCACCTTTTGGGAACAAGCTGCTCACTCGGTTGGCCATATGTTCTCTGTATCTTGATTATTTGTAATCTTAGTTGTTTCCAACTATGGTTTGAGGGCTGGATTTGGATTTTGATTGTTTCAGTTCCTGGTCTTTGCATACTTTTTACTTTTGTCATTAATTGCTGTTCCTGCTTATTGGCGCAGTCCTCGCACTTCGCTCGGGCCAATCTGGTCAACTCGGGCTGAGATCAGGGCTGGGATCAAAACAACCATTTAATAATCTCTATAGGGCAGCAGTCTCAGAGTTTGGACTAAAGACTGAGTGAAACCTGGGTTTGGCAAACCTGGAGTCCGAAGTTAAGATTGGTTCCAACTTGAGTACATGGTAAACCCTGCATATCGGGAGTTTGGACTTAAGATTATGTCCAACATGAGTTCAGCAGACTTGGGAGTTCGGACTAAGGACCAAGTCCGACCTTGGATTGGCAAACCTGGAGTTTGGACTAAAGACTGGGAACAATATAGATCAACTCGGGAGTACAACCCATCCAAAATATAAAAAGTGCCCCATGCCAAAACCATTGCAAGTCTGAACTCTGAACCTGCCTAAACCCAACATGGACCCACAGTTAGTCCGAACTCCGAACCTATCAAACCCATAAAGGACTCATTTTAGTCCGAACTTCGAACCTGCCGAACCCAACATGGACCAACAGTTAGTCCTAACTCCGAATTGCCGAACCCACATGGACCCACAGTTAGTCCGAACTCCGAACCTGCCGAACCCAACATGGACCCACAGTTAGTCCGAACTCCGAATTGCCGAACCCCACATGGACCCACAGTTAGTCCGAACTCCGAACCTGCCGAACCCAACATGGACCCACAGTTAGTCCGAACTCCGAACCTACCGAACCGACACAAAACCCATTTTTAGTCCGAACTCCGAACCTGCAGAACTCATAATGAACCCACCTTTTTGTCCGAACTCCGAACCTGCCGAACCCAACATGGACCCACAGTTAGTCCGAACTGAACCAACAAACAACCCATTCTTAGTCCGAACTCCGAACCTGCCGAACTCATGAAAGACCCGTTTTTTTATTCCGAACTCCGAATTTTTACGCCGAACTCTGGGTCAAAACACAATCCTGGACCATCTTGGATCAGACTGGACGGATGTCCAGGCTGATCTGAGTCTTTGCTGACCGCACATGCCACTTTGTTGGTTTTCTCGTGTCCGGCTCATATGAAACATGCCCGTTCGATTATCGGGCACAACGTTCCAGAACAGATTCTTCCGTAGTTTCATAGAGGAGACCATTCTCATTTCCACAGTTTTGAATACCAAACGTCATTGTATCGTAGTTTATACACAGCTTGAAATGAACGTTTCCGATATATATATATATATATTTGAAAACAAACATTAAAAAGTGGATGTTAAAAATGTGCTCATATTATTTCGGCTGGCAATGTTGTATTACTAGTTTGTATGGTAGTGTGAAACAACAGAAGCGTCCGCAACTTTCTACGCCACCTGGAGTAATGTGTGATTTCTGTTGGATATTTGCGGCCAGCATAGAAAATAAGGGTGCTGGTCGAAAATGTAAAAATGACCGCACTGTTTTACTTCCTATTTCAATAAAAATTGTATCAGTGAAATGCTGAATAATTGAAGTTTTCGGAATGAACACGGAAAATTATCATTTTATGAAAAAAGAGACATATGCGGGTAAAAACTTTGATCAACGCAGTAAAAAAGTCATGATTTACTATATATTCTATATATTTTGAGGGTAGTCAACTTAAACTAAAAAATGACCGCGGTATTTCTTACGCAATCTTTTCAAAAATTATATCAGGCTGTTCGCAAATTAATGCGGTTTTCGAAATGAACACGGAAAAATGGATTTGAATATAAGGAAAAATAAAATAAAAAGAAAAAGATGAATTGCCCATATCTCGTAGTGTATTTCATTACCTGCTCGATTCGCGAATATCGATTATCGATTTTTAAACAGTGGCGTGGAAAGTTATCCATGGTTTCATCGATAGCCATTCCGATGTCAACCATTTCGAACGTTTTTTTTCCGATACTATATGGTTTATATTTCTACTTCTCAACTTTTTTTCCGCGAATGCGACGCCAATCGATGAAACAATCTGACTAGGTTGCTTTAGTTTTTTCCAGTATACAGCCTTGAATTACAGCTTGTAGGCTAAATGGGTAAAAGATATAAAAAATGAAATAAATAATGTATCAACAAACAAATCAATAAATAAATGAATAAAAAGACCTGTCCAGGAAGCTTTGCTGGAGTTCCTCGGGTTTTCTTTTCTTTTTAATTTATATTATTTATATCTATCATTCATAATTTTTAGCTCACCTGAGCCGAAGGCTGGTGAGTGAGCTTAAAGTATGGGAAGGCATCCGTTGTCCGTCCGTCGTTAGTCCATCAACATTTTCAAACGACATCTTCTCTGAAACTACAAGGCCGATTGTTACCAAATTTCATATACAGCATCCATAGGCAAGGGGAACCAATGATACTGTTTTTATCTAAATCGCTTCAGAATTTTGGTTGCTATGGCAACTTAAAGTCTCTATAGTTCTATCAGCGGTAAAAACGCCTAAACTCAAATCACCGTAAAAATTGGTCGTTTTGTAATGAAATGTGGGTTAGCGTGCATATATTGAGTCATATAAAAGGCAAAAAGTAGAGAAAACAAGTTTTTGAAAAATAACAAATCGCTCAACAAAATACAATTTTCTGTTCTGGTTTCCCGGCCAGCAATGCTATATAAACATAGGCGGGATAGTGATTGAGACTCCACGACTGTACATTGTATTTTTACCATTTTATGGAATCGAATGTAGGTCATATTAGTTGCCAACTAAACTGACCTAAATAAGTTTTCAAACCCTTTTTATGTGAAACTCAAGGATGTTTTATTTTTTAAAGGTGGCTAATCACGGTCATTTAGAATTACGAAACTATAGTGAGAAGCCTGCCGCGATACCTCATGTTAAGATTTTTCATGCTGATAGAGCGTTGGGGCCTTTAAATTTTCCATTGCTATACAGTGGACTCGACAGTATCGGATCATCGACAGTATCGGATCACTCATTGATTTTCACCCATTTTTCTCACAAATCAAGCAAACAAATTTTACATTCATATTACAGTCATCAAGTTAGACCAATGACAAAGTGCAGGGTGAAAAATTCGACCGAAATGTGAGGCTGTGAAACAAATCAGAGTTGTTGAAAAGCTTGTCCCCTCTTCAGCGGCGCTTACAGTTCGTCTGTCGCTCGTTACCCCAAGAATAGATTTCGGTTATTTAAACTATTTTATCACTAAGCGATTGAAACCAAATTCTTCTTTCTAATAAGTCCTGGCATCCCTAAAATTGCAGGCAGTCATTATTTTGTGACATCCCGGTATTTGATAAAACTAAAGACTTGAAAACAGGGGCACCAATGTGCGACAGTAACGGATCATTATATAATTTGAACCGTTGAAATACAGGCATCAGCTGGAAATTTCATGTTGGATGCATGGTCTGATGCTGACAGCAAGTCATAAATCAACTACCTGAGTGGCTTTTGTGTCTACTTTCAAAGAAGATCAGTATAAAAATGAGACAACGTCCTTTTAGTAATATATCCCCATCCCACGCCCCACACAATAGCGTATGATGATAGAAGGTTAAAGGTAGCACAACTAAGCTTCTGCTAATTATTCTGAAGAAACATTTGAGATCGGCTCGCATGTGCGTGACACCACTAATGACTGGCTTTCATCGGATGGGCATTTGTACACTGTGTAGACTCAGATTAATGCCGCAGAACTCGTTGAATTACCATGGAGTGTTTATAGACTGATTGCAAATGAAATATCAATGTTAAGGCGGAAAATCACCGTGAATTTGTTGATCCTGATCACACTACGGTCTTATAAGGGTCTACGCTTTGCAAATGCAGATTGTGGTCTTTACTGTTAAAGTAGTTCAGTGCTATGGGGCGCAGGGGATTACTGAGTTAATAAATTTTGGCATCCTTGTACATTTGTATACATTCAACTGTTATTTAACAGACATAACCGTTGCTGGTGAAGGACCACATAAAACACTGTTGAAAGGCCGTAAAAGTTTTCTCTGAGAGTTTAATAGGTCCTACTGTTTATGTAGCAAAATTATTGAAGCGAAGGAAGGTTGGCAGAATGCCTCGGAGGAATTCTGCTATAAAATAATATCATATGATCCGATACTGTCGTACCTGATTCGTTACTGTCGTAAGACCCTCCTGTTAGTCAGGATAGTTTATCTGCCCTTAAAAGAATAAATTTCGTCAATATTTTGACATGGATAGACAGAGGGGATATTTTGCAATTATTATGTGTCATAACATGCATAATTTTAGCATTCATATACAATACAACAGGAGTTTTATTGAACTTGATCCGATACCGTCGAGTCCACTGTATATGGGGAAAATTGAAAACCAGTATTTTTTGCAAGTTACAAGTATTTTAGTACTAGGCTCTGTTAATAATATGTTTTTCACCACAATTGCTTTAGCAGCTTGGTTGCTATGGGAACTTAAAGCTGTCATCACTTGTTTTCATGAATTGTAAACTGTAACAGTGGGATACAGATTGTTATCTTCTGAATCCCTTTCAAGCTACCGTATAGAGTTATTGTTCTTGTGAGATTGTATTGTTCATATTTGCTCCATATATTACTAGTAAATAAAATATTGTTTAGATTAAGCTACCATTGACTTATAATAGGATATTTGAAAAGTTGCATTATTGCTGTGTCACTGTAGATATTTTGACAAACGTTTTAAAAGAAATGAGCCGCGACACGAGAAAACCAACAAAGTGGTTGTGCGCCCAGCGCAGACTCAGATCAGCCTGGGCATCCGCCCAGTCTGATCAGAATCGTCGCTGTCCGAATGAAGGTAGCTTAGACCCTTAGCAACCCTTTGAGCGCCAAGCAGAGAGTCTGATCAGATTGGGCGGATGCCCAGGCTGATCTGAGTCTGCGATAGGCGCACGACCACATTGTTGGTTTTGTCGTGTCGCGGCTCAAATGTTCTTTGAGTAATCCTCTATCATTTACATGAAAGTTATGCGAATCGCACAATTAGGCAGGGTGACATGGCAACCGAATGGTAAAAATAAGAAAAAAAACATTTCCTCAAAAACGATGTCGCCAATAAATCTCAAACTTTACAGAAAGGATTTTAGTACTGATTTCTATAGACCTATCGCTTTTCAATTGCTCTGGCAGTTTGGTTGCTATGGGAAATTAAAAATGCCATTGACCTATGGTGGAAAAAAATTGAAAATTTGCATTTATTTTACAGAAATGTTCCTTTAGTAGTCTTCTACTAACCACATGAAATCTATGCACATTACACAATGTTCCTGGTTGCCATGTCAACTGAATGGTTAAATATAGAAAAAAGTAATCAAAAATCATCCCAAAACCCAATATTGCCGATGAAGCTCAAACTTTACAGAAAGGGTCTTCGTACTAGCTTCTATAAAAAACAATACTCCAGAAGTTTGGTTGCTATGAGAACTTAAAGTTACCATAGACTTGTTTTTATTGACACTTGATCAAACTTGCTGATAACCAGGACTGGCATAAAATCTCAGTGTTGACAATGAATGGACTCAGGTGAGCTACAGGACAAATGGTCCTATGGTTCTTTTATTTGCTTTTAATTTTGCCTGTCGTACGAAAACACTCGCTTCTATTTATTGAACATTTCCCACCTCGTACTAGATTTACGAAGATTCAGTAGTTCACGGAAGATTCTGCGGGACGAAGTCACCACCTGTTATTAGATCTTTGTTCCAAATTTTATATGTACGATTCCTATCTGATGAAGAGTCACAAGCGAAAGGGTTCACAGCTAACTATTCCCAAGTGACACTATCTACTGAAGAAGGTAGGTAACATAAGCAAAAAAGACATAAAGAGAGAGAGAGAGAGAGAGAGAGAAGTGCGCGCGTTTGACATCAGGGTTGTTTGAAGTTGAGTCAATAAAATGCTGCTTCTCCATATTTGAGCCGCGACACGAGAAAACCAACAATGTGGTTGTGCGTCCAGTGCAGACCCAGATCAGCCTGGGCATCCGCCCAGTCTGATCTGAGTGTTCGCTGTCCGCATGAAGGTAGCTTAGACCCTTAGCTACCCTTTATGCGCTTCGCAAAGAGTCTGATCAAACTAGGCGAATGCCCAGGCTGATCACAGCCACATCCGCCCAGTCTGATCTGAGTGTTCGCTGTCCGCATGAAGGTAGCTTAGACCCTTAGCTACCCTTTTTGCGCTTCGCAAAGAGTCTGATCAAACTAGGTGAATCTGAGTCTGCGCTGGCCGCACAGGCACATGTTGGTTTTCTCATGTTGCGGCTCATTTATTCAATCTCTACACTGAATCAGTCATGAAATTCTGTTATGGGGAGTTTTTCCCTTCTAAAATAATCCCATAAATCTATATCCGTTATAAGATGGATATGGATTTTTGGGATTGTTTCAGAAGAAACAAAAATCTTGTATTACGGAGCTAGATCACGTTAATAAAATTCAGGACCGTCATTGTTGTTGACATAATGTCAAGGTTATTTTTTTTTCTTTCAGTAACAAATGAAAACTCCACCAGTTATGACAGTTACGGTAAGTTACTTAGTCATAGTCTGTCGTTATTACAGTCTGGTCGTATATACGAGGGGCGTTCGAAAAGATTTGCAAATGGCCTCATGACTTTGTTTCGGGACAAGCTGGGAACAACTGCTTTGCATTTACTAAAAGCACTGCATTTTGGCTTTAAGATGATACCAAACACTATACAAAGACACTTTTTATTATTGAGTTACAACTCATTTTAATAGGTCCCAGTCATACCACTGGGCTAATTTTATATATAAAATCTTTTCAGTGTTACGCATTCAAGTCGAATATCCTTGTATATACAAAATCAATTTTTGTCATTTGCTTGTCCATCGTTTTCTACAATATCCATACAGAAGTTAGAAGCGTTACAACTTTTATCGATTAATTCCTTGCAAAGCAATGCGCAGTTCTAATGACGTTACTGAAATTTACGTCAACGTCATTTTTGAAAGCTTGCAGACGTTTCGTTTTTGGTATTAATTTAAATTTATCGACAGGTTTTCATTGACCCATGTAAATGCTCTTGCTGACAAGATTTTGAATGCTAATACATTTTTTCATTACAAAATCATCAAATTATGGTAGAAATGGTGAAATTGCCCAACTGGAGCTTATTTCTTCAATTCGGGCTGAGTAGTGTAATCGGTTACCTGTTACCTGGAGAGAGTATTAATGTGAATGCAGTTATTTCCCTTAGACCCGGGGAGCGTTAGGCATTAATCGATATTTGGAATGTCATATCGATGTCCATATCCCAGGACAGGTGTTGAACTTCTCTGAAGCCGGTTTTGTCATCACTGTGTTAACAATACGAATGCGCTGGATGGAAACATTTTTAATTTTTAACAATGTGGATTTTCATTTTCTTTTTCTCAGATCAAATCAATTTACTTTTTCAGTTGCTCCTTCTCGTTTTAATAAGTCTCGTTTTACCCCTCTCTCTGATATTTAGGTCAAATTTCATAAGAATTGGCGAGAAAATAAATCTGATTATTGGTCAGTTTTTGACAGCGGTTTGTTTAAGTTTCTGACAACAAAAACATAAAATTACTTATAATAATAATATTATGATATTTCTATCCCTTTGACGGTCTCATCTTTATGGAAAGATTAAGCCTGATACAGATACCCATCCACCCACATAGTTTTTCTCATTTCTTTTTTTTTTTTTTCCTTTTACCCCGCCCATCGGGGCTCGCGAAATAGACTGGCTGCCTGGTGCTTCTGCGACAGAGCTGCTAGTCCTGGGTGTCATTTATCGCAGGCCGAGCAATACTTGCAGTCCCACAAATTCAGGGGCAACATCTCGACGACTAAATTTTTTTGCTGGGACGTTAAAACACTACTCAACAGGAACGATAACATTTTCTCTTGATTTTCTGTTTAGACAAAACTGTTTAAAAGTTTTATGTAAACTGTGTCTTTCGGCATGTAACTAAGCTGCGCTATTTAAAACAATAAGATAGAAATTTAAGATTAGTCTGACTTTCTCTGTTTTTCTGCGAACAAAAGTAAATAAACTAATGAGCCATACCACGACAAAAACAAAGTGGCATGTGCGCCCTGCGAACACTCAGAATAGCGTGTGCGTTCGCCCATCTGATCTGGGCCTTCGCTGTCCGCATAGAGGTAGCTTAGACCATTGCCTGTCCTGTAAGCGCACAGCGAAGATTCTGATTAGTCTGGGCGGCTGCCAAGGCTGATCTGAGTCTTGGCAGGGCGCTATGGCACTGCGTTGATTTTGTTGCGACGCGACTGAAATTACTGTTTCATACAAAAATAATCACAAGAATAAAGTTCGGATTAAATATCCATTTCTGACCTTCATTGCCGTTAGCAGGTGTTAATTTTGAAATTGCATTGTTTTGACAAGACGTGTGACCAACTGTATTTTCACACCTTCCGGCCGACAGCGACTACTCAGTTGATGTCTTTAGCAAACAATTAAATGAGCCGCGACAAAGGTGCACGTACGCCCAGCGAAGTCTTAGATCAGCCTGGGCATCAGCCTGATCCGATCACAGGCTTCGCTGTCGGCATGGAGGTAGCTTAGAGTCTTAGCTACCCTTTAAACGCAAGTTCAGACTCTGCTCAGACCGGGTGGCTGTCCAGGCTGATCTGCGTCTTCGCTCGGCGCACATTCCAATTTGTTCGTCTTATCGTATTGCGGCTCATATGAGGAAACTTTTGAACATTGAGCAGAAAAGAAAGTGACCTGTCCATGGGTGGAACGCTGACCAGTGCCTTGCAGCTTTCAACTGTTCTTTCCGTATTTCTTACTGCATTTAATTCTATCTCAATTTAATTTCCACATGATAATTTTAAATGGTTTTCGCACAGTCACAGCCTGATTTGATAACAAATGTTTGAAATATTTTGAACAGAAATTCGGATCAGTTTGGCTTGTGCAGAAACACGGGTAAGGTTATGTACAAACTCATATTCAACTAAAATTGACAAATTATTAACTGATCATAAACTCAGACCAGTGTTTTGCAAGTGCATAAGTTGGTCTGAGTCAGTTTGCATACATAAAATTATCTTATCTTATCTACATAATTAATTCCATAAATTGACTATTGCAGCTTTAAATTTTGTTCAAGTCATGATGACTTTAACTAACTTTAACGGTTTGACAATTACGAAAACAGTTTAGAGGTAATGATCGATAATCGATTAATCCTCGTGTAATTATAAGTATGTTAATTGTACTGTATATTGTCAACAAATTCCGATCAGCTTGCGTAAACTGATCAGACATTGTTCAGTCTTATCAGTTTGCACATATCACAGGCTGATAAGTGTCCGCAGGTGCACAGGTTTATTATCGTAAGTACTCATATTATAGCAAAAATACAAAAAAAAAATCACAAAAATGTCTTTCAATATTCCTTGCTAGCTTCACTAAAACAGTCATAAAATTAAAGTGACAAACTTGCATTATGAACAGAAATATTACTAATAAAGTTAATTTATAGCCTTGCAAGAAAAATGTTGCATAGCAATTTTTTCCCATAGCGATTAATCCTTACACTACCACGGTTACGCGAAAATCTTCACCATGATTTAGTTTCTTACATTTTTTTTTCGACAGTAATATCTTAAGAGAGCAATACAGTGTATGTATCTTCGTGTCTCCTGATTATGAATGAGCAAATCTGCCAGTCAAAAATATAATTCTATGGATCCTAAGATTCTACCCTGGGATACACAAAACATATTTTGGTTTCTTTGATAAAAACACCCCACCACACTCAAATAAATTTCAATCAAAAATGTCAGAACAAACATTAGCAATTATGATAATAATTAATAGACTGATCGAACATTACCAAAAAATATGTAATTGGTTTGCAAAGTGTTTTTTTTAGCTTATAAAGGGATTTTTAAAACTACAAGTAGTCGATTAACTGTCTGTTCATTTTTGATGGTCACGTGTAGAAGTTACGTGACTTCTTTCTCTTTTTTTCCTTTCTTGTGTTCATTCGTTTATTCTTTCTTTCCTTCTTTCTTTCTTAATAAGACAATATGAATATTCTTCCTTTCTTAGTTAGATCATAAAAGCACATATATAAATACATAAACAAAACACGAATACCAAGAAATGAAGTGGTAAGCCTTTGAGCAATATAGGCGGATTTGGACTTAAACTATTTGAAACTATTATGAGCGAGGTTGTTTCGAAACGCGATTTTCTGTATGTTTAGAGATCGATGGAAGAAACTTATAGTATACTTATTTTATAATGAATTACATCAATGTAAACCTTATAAAAATCTCTCAGTGGTGATAACTTATAAAATTTTTATAGAAAATCCGATCATTTTCAAATTTTAGGCTGAACATAGCTTCTTAGGCATTTTCGACATTATTCTTATATAATTTCATGTGACTGAAGCTTCAAACTTCAAAAGCCGATGGAAGTATCAAAACATGAAGTTAATTTGTATATTTTTATAACATATTAACGGACAAAGACTGAAGTTTATGATCATAACTTATAAAAAATTGTCGTAGTATCATATATGTATTTAATTTCACATTTTATATTATATTTCTATGTAATTGCATATAACAGTCGACATTATTTGAACAGGTAAGCTCTCGGATAAACCCGTAAGTCGCTATCGGTAGTTTCCGCCGTATTGAAGCATTAAGTTCCCTATGCACAACATAAAGTACGGATAATCCGTATTTCCAGGCCAGTAGGGAACCTATATTAAAAATAATTAACGCGATATTTACAGGACAGCATTGTCTGGGCATTGTCTTTAATGAACTAAGATAAAGAAAAATCAAAGACTGCTGATATGTAAATTACGGCCTACTAAAGTAAAATTTTGCAGTGTCTTTAGGGTATACCTCTTTCAATGAAGATAAAAATGCGTCCTTTTTAAAAACAAGAGGGCCATGAGGCCCTGATCCGCTCACCTGAGCAATTGGCAAAGTAGCTTTTTCTTATGTCTGAAATTGTCAAAATATGAGTCTAGGGTCAAAAGTCAAAGACTGACCATGACCTCTTTTACTCATAAATCTTATTGTGCTAATAGGCATTAAGATAACCATATATACCATTTTAGGCCAAAATCTTCAAAACTTTCCATGAAATCTTATGTTCTAGCATTTTCCCATATTTGACCATGCTGCAAAAAAGGTCAAGGTGAACCCAAGGTCATCATTTGAACAGTCTTGGAAGTACTCTAGTACTCCATGCTACTTACCAAGTTTCAAGGTCATAGGCATATTGGTTCTCGAGAAGAAACATATTAAAGGTTTATATCATAAATGGGTATGGCGGCCATGTTGTCATGTGACCTGGACCATTTCAACACATTTTTGTTCCCTCAACCCCTGGAGGCTCTATATGAAATGTGACTACAATTGGCCCTTTGGCTTTTGAGATAACTTTTGAAAATGTCAAAATATGAGATCTGGGTCAAAGGTCAAAGAATGACCTTGACCTCTTGTACTCATAATTCTTCATGACCTCATTAAGATGACTGTATATACCTATTTTTAGGCCAAAATCTTCAAAAATTCCCATGAAATCTTATGTAGTAGCATTTGCCATATTTGACCTTGCCGTAAAATGGTCAAGGTCAAGCAAAGGTCATAATTTGAACAATCATGATAATACTGGAGTACCCAATGCTATATACCAAGTTTCAGGGCCATCGGTCAACTGGTTCTGGAGAAAAAGATTTGTAAAGGTTTTTACCATATATGGCGTGGCGGCCATGTTGGTCATGTGACCTGAACCGTTTGAAAAAAATTTCATTCTCTCAACCCCTAGAGGCAAAATATGAAATTTGGTTACAATTGGCCCAGTGGCTTTGGAGAAGATTGTTTGAAAATGTCAAAATATGAGAGTTCAGGGTCAAAGGTCAAAGAATGACCTTGACCTCTTATACTCATAAATCTTCATGTACTCGACTGCATTTACCAATTTTAGGCCTTACTCTTCAAAACTTTCCATGAAATCATATGTAGTAGCATTTGCCCATATTTGACCTTGCCGTAAAAAGGTCAAGGTCAACCCAAGGTCATAATTTGAACAATCTTGATAGTACTTGAGTACCCAATGCTACATACCAAGTTTCAAGGCCATCGGTCAATTGGTTCTGGAGAAGAAGATTTTTAAAAGTTTTTACCATATATGGGCGTGGTGGCCATGTTGGTCACGTGACCTGGACCGTATGAATAAATTTTTGTTCCCTCAACCCCTGGAGGCTCTATATGAAATTTGGTTTCAGTTGGCCCAATGGCTGTTGAGGAGATTGTTCGAAATTGTCAGAATATGGAAGTTCTGGGTCAAAGGTCAAAGAATGACCTTGACCTCTTATACTCATAAATCTTCATGTACTCATTAAGATGACTGTAGAAACCGATTTTTTAGCCCAAAATCTGCAACAGTTTCCAAGATACTTTATGTTCAGGCATTTTGCCATAAAAAAGTACAAGGAGGCAAATTTGACCTTGCCGTAAAAAAGGTCAAGGTCAACCCAAGGTCATAATTTGAACAATCTTGGTAGTACTTGCGTACCCGATGCTACATACCAAGTTTCAAGGCCATCGGCCTATTGGTTCTGGAGAAGAAGATTTTTCTAGGTTTTTACCATATATGGGCGTGGCGGCCATGTTGGTCATGTGACCAGGACCGTTTGAACAATTTTTCGTTCCTAAGTTCCCTAGAGGCTGCATATGAAATTTGGTTATAATTGGCCCAGCGGTTTCAGAGGAGAAGTCGTTTGAAATTGTGGACGGACGACGGACGGACGGACGGACGGACGGACGGACGACGACGGACGACGGAGCCTTACCATCCTATAAGCTCCCCCGGAGCCGCTGGCTCAGGTGAGCTAAAAAATGCACCGGTTTTTTCAGATTTCTCCACGCATATCATAATTTTTTGTGTTTCTGCAATCAGAAGTTCTGTCTGCATGGTGGTTATCGAGAAATTACGTCATTTGCAAAACTTTTCGAACGCCCCTCGTATGTATCAAGGACCTCTGACAGTTCCCATGCAAATTTGCCGGGAACTGTCATGCAAATTTGCCTATGTTTCGACAATTTACTTCGGCTTTCTTGGGAAGCCAAAATTGCAACTTTCAGCATTAATGGATAGACGTATCCATTATAAAGAGTTCCGATATTGATTTTGTACAGTTATTACATCGGCACACTAACTCATACTAATTCTCGCAAGAGGGATACTTGAAATTTTTGGTCACCCTAAATACATAAATTATATTTTTCGATTTTTCTTATTTACTGAATTTCGTTTGTTAAATATGCTTTAAATGAAGTAAAACACTATAGATGCGCATATTATGCAATTGTATGTAAATAAAAAGTATGCTAGCCTTATTTTTAGACACAGAGGGCCTAATATCCCCAACCACTTTTCATTTTTTTAGCTATAGACTATCTTTCCTCCCCGTACCTCAGCTTGCCAGTCACATATAATGTGTATATTGATAGTATACATGTGCATGCAAAGTGGCTTGCTGAGGCACGGGGGGGGGCATCTTTATAAAACTATTCCTTTTTTCCATACATTCATTTGTGAAAACTTGCTAAGTCCGTCTGCGATATACTTGAAATTTTTATCTTTGTGCGAATTAAAGGGAGATCAGAGCAACACATTTCAATTAAAATTTTGAGGTAAACCGAAAGTTCATTTTTTCCTTATTTCTTATAGGCAAATTTACATTAGAACTGTCAGAGGTCCTTTGTCAAAGGAATGCAACTCACTTTTGTTTCTGTTTTGTAAATTTTATATATTCATTTCATCGTACATTAAATATCCGAGGCTGGAGATAAAGGATCCTTAAATGTAACATATATAGGTCACAAAGCTCACCAGATCTCTAGCTCAGAATTGCTATCACATTTGTACAGGCTCAAAATTGCTATGACATTGTACAGGCTAATACAAAATATGCAAATACAAAAGTGTCTCAGTCTGACAGTTTGTTGAGTTGATAACAAAGTATATAAATATTTTCCACATTTTAATTGACGTAGCAACAACAAAGGATAACTCTCAAAATACTTTTTGCTATTTTGGGCAGTATGCAGAAAAAAAAGGCTTACAGAAAACCACTCGATGAATATTTCTGAAAATGTTAGGAAAGAATATACGCAATGGCTTAGCAATGAATCCCATTTGTATTGTTTGTTCCATTATAATTTTCCACACCAACCAGGTGCGGTTCTTTGAACAATGCCAATAGCAAACAAAACTCTGTAA
Source organism: Ctena decussata (assembly GCA_963989385.1). Taxonomy (NCBI): domain Eukaryota; kingdom Metazoa; phylum Mollusca; class Bivalvia; order Lucinida; family Lucinidae; genus Ctena; species Ctena decussata. The sequence continues at coordinate 79,866,630 of OZ022499.1, read as the reverse complement.
AGGCTAATATGATTATTATGTCTATAAATCTCTGACTTATAAAGCATATGTTTTTTTAGAAGATAATTCGAGTTCTTTTTTTTTCCAGTTTGGTTTCCATGGCAACAAATGAAAACGAGCAATGGACTTAAAATCATACGGCTGATAGAGGACTACTAAAGGAATATTTCTATAAAAGTTTTGTTAAAATACCTGCCATGGTTTTGCAAAAGATGTCATTTTCAATTTTCCCTATTATAGGTCTATGGAAACTCTCAGCTGCCATAGCAGCAAAACTAAAAGGCCGTTTCTCATACAAAAAATATGATTAGTATGTCTATGAAGTCTCTGCCTCATAAAGAATATGGTTTCTGAGAAGATGATTCAATTTGTTTTAATTCGGTCTCAAAGGCAATTATTAAAAAGAGCAGTTGGCCAAAAACATAGCTGATAGAAGACTTCTGAAGAAACGTTTCTATAAAAGTATTGTCAAAATATCTGCAATGGCTTGGCAGTAATTCCATCTTTCAATTTTCCCCATTATAAGTCAATGGAAACTTATAGCAACTCATAGCAACTTAACTAAAAAGCCGGGGGGGGGGGGGAGGGAGGGGTTCACACACAAAAAAAAAACGTAGAAAAAGAAAAAAATCAATCCTCCGGCTGAGCACGGGTAATCTCAATAAACCGAGCCATTGGCTCCGCACCTTAAACCTAAACTTCTCCGTCACGTGCGGCTCTGAAGCTGTAGCTTGGAAAAGTGTGACAAAAAGAGGCAGCTCTGGTGTTTCTCGATTTTATCAGTTTTTTAAGGGATTGAATGAAAACAAAGCAGAATGCTATTATATGGTCATGCCATTTAGCTAACGCTACGTGCTGAGAAGAGCGTGTAAATGTTACTTGACTTTCCTTGAAACTATTTGGTCCGAGGCGAGTCCAATCATTCAGCGGCTTTGAGTGCAAGAAAAGACTTCATTTTTTGCATAAATGGACGAGCTATGTGGACTAGAAACGTGACGTTAACGTGCTAAATTGGTAAATATAATACCCCAATTACCCCGGTCAGTTTTCTAAACGGAACTGCACGCTGCTTGAAATCTACACCAAAAGGGTGTGGCTCCGTTTATGTAATGTAGCTTCGTTTATGGAATGCGGCTCTGAAGTTGTGGACCCAGTATCATCTAGATTATAGTGGCTCATTCGTACCCCGCCTTCTTACTTCGAGACTAAACAGACTGTCGAAGTCAGTCACGTGCTGACTCGACACACGCAGACTCACTAACAAACATGTACAGCAGTTACATTGGAGCACTGTGTCACTTTTGGCATCTTTGCATGAACTCTAAATACACGTCTTTCACAGTTCAGAAACAGAACTTTTGCTTGTGTATGTTAGGTGTAGATGAAACTGGATACACAGCTTCAGAGCGGCATTCAATAAAACGGGGCCACATTACATAAACGGGGCCACATCCTTTTAGTGTTTTAGTGCAGATATCGTGCAGCGTAGTTCCACGTAGTTTCATTCAGAAAACTGATCGGGGTAATTTGGGAACTATATTTAGCAATCAAACGCGTCGATAACGTCACCTTTCAAGTCCTCATAGCTCGTCCGTTTATGGGATGTATGTAGTAACTTTTCTCGCACTCCATGCCACTGAATGATTAGACTAGCCTCGGAAAAAATATTTTGGAAGAAAGCCAAGTGACATTAACACACCCTTCTCTGTACGTGGTGTTAGTTAAATGACATGACCATCTAACAGCATTCTGCTTATTTTTCTTCATTTAATCCCTGAAAGAACAGATTAAAATCGAGAAATTCCAGATCTGCCTCTTTTTTTCACTTTTTTCAACGCTACAACTTCAGAGCCGCACGTAACGGGAAAGTTCTCCACTAGTTTTAAGGTGCGGAGCCAATGGCTCCGTTTATTGATTTATTGAGAATGCTCACCGACCGTGCTCAGCTGGGGGATTGATTTTTCTTTTCTTTTTTTGCGTTTTTATGAAAGCAAAAATCGGCTTTATAGTTAGGTTGCTATGACTAACGTAATTTTGTGACGTTTTGAGTCTTTATTCTTCCTGAAGTCGCCATAGAAACGCACATTTATCTTAGATACAGTTAAGAATATTAGCGGGAGCATGAACGCGCTGGCTGGTAGGTTGAAAGAATTCGAATGAAAAAAAAATCTTTTTCAGCGTTTTTGAGTGTTAGAATCGAAAAAGTTCAGCTCTAGCATAGAATTGTTGAGTAATAATTCACTGTAGCGTCAGTTGTAAGAAGATTTATCGTAAGTAAGTAGATGTACAACTGATCTCCAAACAGTGAATTATTTCTCAACAATTCACTGCTAGAGCTGATCTATTTCTTAAACAAAAAATTCCGCGTCGCATATTCTTTGTTTGACGTTTTATGACGTCATAGAGGATCTTACATAAGTGCTCATGTATTATTGAATTTATTAAACGAGTTGGGGAAAAAGATAAGATGCGAGGCTTTGCCGAGCGTCTTATCGTTTTTCCCCAACGAGTTTAATAAATTCAATAATACATGAGCACGAATGCAAGATTCTATTTATCATATGACGCTAACATCATATTTTATTAGCAGATTTTGCACTAAAACGTCACGATTTGCCCATTAGAAAACGCAACATTTTTATGGACGTCAACGCATAACATTACAACGTAATTTGCATATTTAATCCACTAGTGGATTATCGTTTTTAATGCATGGCTTTATTACACTCTCAGAAGCGACGGCATATGATAAATTGGTTTATATGATGTGGCACATGTATGCCTCGACGTTAGTCTTACAGTTAAGCAGAGGCAGCAACATTACTGGTGGACAGATTCATAAGCACTTTTCCGTGCTTTTTAAAAGTTATGCTAGCATTTTGAACAACTGTTAAATAAAACAACAGCTGTCACAAGACAGCATAGCTCGCCTGAACAGGGGCTTGCCCATCTCACAAGCATTTGTCGGTATGGCTTGTACTACATAAAACTTCATGCAAGCATGTCCAATTATTGTCAACATATTTATAAAATCAACGATCTTGGCTTAAGAGGGATAGTATTTTCTGAAACCTCAAGCCAATATCTAACAGCAGTGCAAGTATAAATTAAATCTATCTCAAGCACTATGGAACAGTATTCTATCAGAATACTTGAACAAAATCCCAAATTTCTAAGACCATGACCTTGACCTCAAGGTCACTGAGTGGGGTGGGGTTGTACTCTGTAGAACTTTGAATCAATATCTAACTACAGTGCAAATATCAAAATAATCTACTCATGAGAAAAGGAGATATATGTAATTGAAATTTTAAAGTAAGTGACCTTATTTTTGACCCCTTAGCCCCACCCAGGGTCTAACCCTGGAATATAGGGTTATGTATTGAAAGGTTATGCTATGATATAATTATGTTCAAAATATGGAAGGCTTTCTGTCGGTGGTTGCTGAGGTATTAGTGTTTGAAAAACTTTGTCGCAAAACTTTAAAGTGAGTGTGACCTAATTCTTTACCCCTAGGCCCTACCCCACGGTCCAACTCTGAGGTATAGTGTTATGTAATGAAAGGTTATGCTATGATATGATTATGTTCCAAATATGGAAGGATTCATTCCAGTGGTTGCTGAAATATGAGAACTTTTAAGTGAGTGTGACCTATATTTTGACCCCTTTGCCCCACCTCAAGACCTCATCCAGGGGTATGGTGTTACAGAATAGAAGGATATGCTTTGATGTGATTATGTTCCAAATATCAAAAGGTTCTGACCAGTGGTTGTTGAGATTTGAAACTTTAAAAAAACTTTGACGTAAACGTTAAAGTGTGACGCCCACGTCCACCCCAACGCATCCACCCACGCCCACGCCGACGTCAGAGTGACAACAAAAGCTCCCTGTACAAGTTAAAAAAATAAGAATTGAAAGGTATTACATTTTTCATTATTTTATTTAAAAAATAACCAAATTTAACATCAGTTTCAGGTGAGCTGTCTTGCCCGGGTGACGTAGATCTATTATTATATTCGGGCGATGTAGCAGTAGCTAACAACGGAAACCCCTGCTTTCCGTGGGTAACACTACAGGAATGGGCAGGCCATGATCGGGAAAAAATTCAGCTACGTGGCACAATAACCGCCGCTAGGAATTACTGTCGCAGCATTTGCAGAGCATTGCCCTGCTGTTTAACAATTCACGACAACTATGTCTTGGAGAAAAGTACTTGCGAGAAAAATATATGCTACTGTAAGTTATAGGGTCGAGTCTGATAACTTCGGACATTGGGTAAATTCGGACATACCATTGAAAAGTGAAAATCCAGATGAGACGGCTCATCATGAGCCATCTGATCAGGATTTTTACCGTTTGCCTAGTTAATTTTGTTTTAATTCCAAACAACTGACCTATAAAGGAAACAATGTTCGTGTCCGAAATACTTACTGTCAGAATTTACCTGACTTGACCATATTTGTCTCTTTTAGAAATCTGCCTGCAGACCTGTCCATAACCTGAATCGTCTGTTGGCTGATACCGTATACTTTACTTTAAGGTGATTAGGTTCACCTTCGGGGAAAGCAACTATGCTATTACATTTTGGCCTCCCTTCTTAGTGGGGTCAATTCTTAAAGGAAAAAAATCGCTCACCTAGGAGCAAATTCTTTTCTTTAAGAGTCGACACAATTTCATAAGGTTAAGGCTAGGAAGAGCATCTCAGTCACCAGGAGACCATCTATGATTGATTGATTTGGGTTTAACGGCCCTTTGAGACAGTATTTCAGTCTATATCGGGCCGTCTCGTAGAGAGAGAAAGAGGAGAAATGATAGACGAGAGAAAAAATGTCCAAACAACGCCCACCCGCACCTACTGCAAGCACAGTAGGCCCTTGCCCTACAACGTTCCAAATCAGTAGGACGCCCCGGCACTGGAAGTTACACACAGCACCATCGCACCACCCATCCACACCCGAGACCATCTAAGTTGGTACGTGGAACGTAAGAACTCTGAGACCAGCTGGAAACTTGAAGAGCTGACTCATGAAATGGACAACTGACTGGAGCTCTGCGAGACGCGCTGGAAAAACATTTGTGAGATGTAGTCACAACGTTTACTTCAGTGGAGCGGGGTGGCTGGGTGGTGCGATGGTGTTGGGTATAGGGCGTCATACTGATTTGGATGATAGTAGAACAAGGGCCTACTGTGCTTGCAGTAGGTGTGGGTGGGGGTCGTTTGGACATTTTTCTATCGTCTACCATTTATTTCTTCTTTCTCCCTCTCTTTGGGAGACGGCCCGATATAGACTGAAATACTGTCTCAAAGGGTCGTTAAACTAAAAACAACCAACCAAAACCAACTAACTGCAGTGGAGAAGAGAACAAACATGATTAATAAGTTGGAATTCTAGTGCATAAAGACATGCACATAGATACCATGATTACAACCTCCAATACAGCGGTGACTGATATTTGGGAAGAAACGTCGAAGAAGAAAGCCCTGGGTCACCATATATGTTCTTGACTACTGTTATGAGAGGAGGTTCGAAGAAGACGTGGTATGAAGCAGAAGTTGCGAGAGAATGCAGCGGACAAGAGGATTCAGAAGAAAGCAAAGGAGGGCTTGTTAGAGATTCAGTGCGAGCAGATTGAAACTTGCCTGAATAAAAACAACAGCTCAAACTCCAGTAAAAGAGAGCAGATCCACAACTAGGAAATGTCGAACAGAGGAACAAAAGATTCTCAGAGGCAGGACAGAATATCCCGCAGAGCTATAAAGTCGTGAGAGTTGTAGTTATGGTGACAATGTCATTCTGGGCTGTATTTATAAAACGACTTAAGACGTTGCTATGCCGTTGCTAAGGCTAAATTTCTATGAAGGAGATTCCTTACAACTATGAAATTTGCTCTGGAGGAACAGTCTGAAAAGGACTGTTCCTCCAGAGCCATTTTCATAATTGTAGAAAATCTCCTTCATGGAAATTTGGCTAATTTCTATGAAGGAGATTCCTTACAACTATGAAATTTGCTCTGGAGGAACAGTCTGAAAAGGACTGTTCCTCCAGAGCAAATTTCATAGTTGTAGAAAATCTCCTTCATGGAAATTTAGCCTTAGCAACAGCATAGCAACGTCTTAAATGGTTTAATATATCAGACCTCTGGACTGCAATTATCACCCAGAATAGGATCTACAACCGAGCCACCGTGAGTAAGCTGATATTGCAGTAGCAGCGCTGATATAATGGGGAAACGCGTCGAAGTTGATAATATACCAGCAGAACTTAAGTAGGCAGGGAGACCATGGCTGATATTTTGTCAAAGATCTGCGACAAGAATTGGAGCACAGGTGAATGCATATGGCCGACCCCATGGATTCGGTCGGTGCTTAATACTGTCCCTTAATAGGTAAACCTATCTGCCTCATCAGTCACCCCAAAAAAATAATGTAAAACTCATAAAACAGGCTTCACCCCAAGCTAAAGAGGTAATGGCCGAAAAACAGGCTGGATTTTAAGCCGGTAGGAGCACCACAGAACAGATTTTCAACCGCAGAATCTTATGTGAAAAGAACCTTTGACATCGGCAGAATCTATACCGTGTCTTCATAGATTTCAACCGTAGAATCAATCCTAAGTAAAAAGAACCTTCGACATCAGCAGAATCTGTACCATGTCTCCATAGATTTCAAAACGTGTTTGACGGGGTACGGAATACAGCCTTATGGGCAAACATGCGGAAATCCATATTGACGGCAGTATTAGGACATGAACGCAGGAAGATGAGATGCTACCGATGTTTTCTGAACATCTCCCAAAAGGCTCATGTAACTAATGAGGATGTTCGAAGAAAGTTTAAAGCTGATATTCAAGAATATGACGAGCCCCTGACCATTATCAAGAAACGGAAAAGTAGTTTGGATACACCTGAATATATTGTTGACAACTCGATGCGTTCATCAATATAGGGTATTGGAATTCTGCATTGTGAACAAACATCATAAGGAAGGCACCTGCTAAGTGTTGTGAAGACCTATTATATTTTCAGCATTTAATGCAGATTTATATATTCACCACATACAGTGAGTATGACTCCTGTATTGAAACTTGAATTTAGTAAACCAATGATGTTAGCAAATGGTTATGTTTTCCCTAAATGAAAATCATGTTCATGCCTTACACTTTCCCACCTGCCTACGCATGAAATATAGTGCCTCTCAAGTTGATATTTTCTAATTATATTTTCAGACATAACACTTTGTTCATTTTCTTCTTGTATAAACTCTGTGTGACATCATGGGAAAATGACATAGTTGCTTTCCGTGAAAATGTGTTGATTCACCTTGAAAGTCTCATAAGTGTTTATTCTTGCACACCGGATAGAAAATGCTATTCTTTTCACCTGGGATAGAAAATCTTATCTTACCCTGGTGTTCTGACCCAGGACCGGAAAAAAATTACGAGCTGTCAATGCATTGGTTGTATAGGAGCTCACATACCTGCGTCGTCAAGTGACGTTGGCATTTTAGATGATGACGTCACGAAGACGGTAAAAATGACGTCAGTTTATGCACTCCAGTCGTTGACATAAAGAGTCGAATGGCGGTCGTTGAAAGAAGCGCCTTCTTTCAAAATCGAATTGAAACCTCTCAAGCACTAGAATTACGCAGTTTAACAAGTTCTGAAGTTAAAACAAAACGTGGTGTGCAAGAAAAAGTATCTATCATTGGTGTGAGATGCGGATAGAAAAATCCGTCACTCGGGATCACTGTTCGGCATCACTCGGCAAGCCTCGTGATGCCGAACAGTGACCCTCGTGACAGATTTTTCTATCCACACCTCACACCCATGACAGATCCTTATATCCTTCTTACAGTTACAGATCCACAATCTACACCAGCTAGGAAAACCTCAACAACTATGACAAGCGAGAGAGTAACAGTCGCGAATACAGATGGCACCTCTGAGACATCAGAAAGTAGTAAACTGTACCATAGACTCATACCTTTGCTCTTGACCAGTTTTTATATAGTGTCAATGATTTTTAACCCTTAAATATATAGATTACTGGGGTAGTATTAATAAAACGACTTAAGTGGTTGCTATGCTTTTGCTAAGGCTAAATTTCTTTGAAGAAGATTCCCTACAAAAAATGAAATTTGCTCTGGAGGAACAGTCTTACAAAGACTGTTCCTCCAGACCAAATTTCATAGTTGTAGGGAATCTCCTTTATAGATATTTAGCCTTAGCAACCGCATAGCAACGACTTAAGTGCCTTTATGAATACGGCCCCAGGACCTTAAGTTTTAAATACAGGCATTTTTCGCGAGAGATTTTGAAATACTGAACAGAGAACTACTCTTCCAGATGATTTGATTGACCACTCAAGCATAACCACACCCTCACCCAACAGGATGACCAATGATAAGTGTGAAAACAAACAGTTGTAGAATCAAATGGATACCTGCACTCCTGACAGTTAGTTAAAAATGTAACATAAGACTGAAATTTTAAAGTTGAATACACAAGACAGAAGTGAACCGCGACACGAAAAAAATGACAAAGTGGCATGTGCGCCCAGCGAAGACTCAGATCAGCCTGGGACGCCGTTCAGCCTGTTCAGAGTCTTCACTGTGCACTTAAAGGGTAGCTGAGGGTCTAAGCTAGCATCATGCAGACAGCGAAGACTCTGTTCAGACTGGGCGGATGCCTAGGCTGATCTGAGTCTTCGCTGGGCGCACATGCCACTTTGTTGGTTTTGTTGTGTCGCGGCTCAAGTATTGAGTCTAAACCCATCAAACTGTGCATGCAAGTGTTATTCTATCTGACCCAGATCATCAATATATTCATACAGACTGAACAGACTAATCAGGGTGCATGGAAAACTTTGGATACATACAAAGAAAAGCTTAAAGCAAGAATGCTTCCAATATTTATTCTATCTCCAATAAATTTTAAATAAAACTGCACATGAACAAAGAGAAAAGACAAATTCTTGTGTATATTGATTGATTAGGTGCTTAACCCCCACGGTAAACAGCTATGATCATGTCGGGACGGTCAGTTAACCTAACCACACTATTCCTGGGCAGGCTTAGACCTCCTAAGCGGTTAACCAGTACTAAGTGCACATACTTTTGCCAGTAACTGACAACTGCCCTTCTTGAATCAGCGGAAGGATAAACGAAAGTATGTGGCCAGACCGGGTTTCGAACCCAGGACCTATGACTTATGAGTCAGGTGCCCTACCGATTGCGCTACGCGGCCCGGCAATTCTTGTGTATATACTGTAAACAAGATTATTCCCAATTTATACACAAATGAGATATTTTATTGTGACTTAACTAGGTATAACCATATATATCAGTGCTCAAAAGTAAACAAACTAATACTTAAATAAAAATATATCACGCATAAAAACAACAACAAAAAATTTTGGCTCTGTCTTTGGGGTAGCTCACTTCTTTCCTTCTGAGTATCTTTGCAATGCTGTGGCTAACCTAGAAATCATCCAAAATAGTCAGGCAGCTGAAAACTATGCTCACTATGACAGTCTGCGCATATTATGGAATGGCTACCCTACTATTAAGCCTTGAGACAAAGGCATGAAGTGTGAGAATACTGCACTGGGACCGTATTTATAAAACGACTTAAGTGGTTGCTATGCTGTTGCTAAGGCTAAATTTCTATGTTGGAGATTCCCTACAACTACGAAATTTGCTCTGGAGGAACAGTCTTAAAAGACTGTTCCTTCAGAGCAAATTTCATAGTTGTAGGAAATCTCCTTTATAGAAATTAAGCCTTAGCAACAGGATAGCAACGACTTAAGTGCTTTTATAAATACGGCCCCTGGTCCTGCCGATGCTTTGCTAGAGGGCCTGTTTACTTTTACATAATGCACTGCAACACTTGAACAGAAAAAAATGTTCTGAAAACTCAGATCCCTTGAAAAAATGGAAAACACTAAAGAAATGAAAATAGCAGAGTAGGTTTAATTGCAGCTGATCCTGACCAGTCATGAAATGAGCCGCGACACGAGAAAACCAACAAAGTGGTTGTGCGCTCAGCGCAGACTCAGATCAGCCTGGGGATCCATCCAGTCCGATCAGACTCTTCGCTAAGTTACATTCATGCGGACAGCGAAGACTGATCAGACTGGGCGGATGCCAAGGCTGATCTGAGTCTGCGCTGGGCAAACAACCACTTTGTTGGTTTTCTCGCGTCGCAGCTCAAACGTGCAATTCAAACCATGCCCCTAACAGCGGCTCTCTATGTCTAAAATGAGTGGAAATTAAATCAACGACTTCAAACGACCAGAAAGTATATTATCTGCACTATGATGGAATACGGCGAGACGTTTAACAGCCGCTACATGGAGCTTTACCGCGGCCAGCATCAAGGAAGCTACAGTGAATCTTCAATGAATTAAGCAACACCGGCTACGCCCTAAGCAGCGGCTAACCATTTTTCAAATTGATTCGAACTCGAAATCACTGATTCCGAAGTTATCAAAAATAATATAATCTGCACTTTAGGGAGACTAATCCAGCTTCCCTCAAGTTAAATGAAATTTTGAAGTTTCTCAGTAAACCCGAAATTGATATTTTCACAGCCAACAATAGATTTTTGGATTTCATTGTATGAAATGGAACCTTATGTAAATTCTCACTTTAGATTTACTCTTTCCCGAAAGTCTTAAAATTATATGCATGTCCAAAAATATGCTGCCGATGTACGGGGCGTGCAGCGGTGGTGTTACCGCTCATATCAGTTATGTGCTGAAGCAGTTTTATGTACACGACAGCAAATAAGATTGGCATTCTCTCTTCACCGACTTGTTTTTGTTCACATCATCCTTTAGGCGCAAACAAGCGTTTACATCCAGTACACACTGAGCAACACCATACTGAAGCGAAATGGCAAGGGAAAAGGGTAAGTAATTTCTCAATGTCGACTTGAAAAATCTTAATCCGCGTAATTATGTAAATCATGAGATTAAGAAAATCTTCTCCTTTTTCATATTATGAATTTTATTTCACTCATGAACACCAGAAGACATCGTTTTCCTCGAGGCTCAGGCATACATGACCCCAGCAGGCACATGAAGTCGAAATGATGTCGTAATGATGTCGGTGCGACGTGCTTATGTCGCATCGGCGTCAGTACGACGTCATTTCAACGTCCTTTACCTGCTGGGACAGCACTGCGTTTGATGTTCATTCAGTGAAATAAAATTAGATCTCACACTGAAACAAAGTCTTATTTGTTGTTTCTATAAAGTGAGTTTTGGACTATGAAATGCAGTATAAGAGGTAGGAAAAATCCGGGAAACTAAAAAACCCTTGACATTTTCAGTTATTTTCGTCCTTGGTTTGCGGAGGCTATTTTACAAAATATATGACAAACGTCTAAATGCATCCATAAAATGCTTAAGAAACAGCCTGACTGCGAAAATTCTCGAGAAAATATTCAAAATAAGTTTGTTTACTTACCTTTTGGCTTCGTCACGCTTATGGGACATAAATTGCCAGAAAAAAAATCGTTGACAATTGTCAGATAAAAATACCGCCTACCGGGACTAAGCAACCACCCAGTGAGAATGGAATTCGTGGGAAGTCATTAAATGGTTTTCTTAGTCCTAGCACTAATGTGACCAGCCTCTTTTTCTGCGTTGTCCAGAACGAAACCGTTTGCATCATATGAGTCAGTGAATTCCGAAGGGCTAGATCCTTTGACAGTTCGTCGGCTGTTTGCCTAAAAAGACCAAGATTGCCAAAAATGATAGCAGCGTCAGTACATTCTGTCAGATTCATCTGCCATATTATTATACTATTAGGACTGTAGAACTCTGTCAGTTAGACTAGAAAAAAAATGAAATAAAGACCCATGACTCGACATATATTTTAATATAGTTTTTCAATAATGCTTTTTTACGTTTAAACTGTGCCAGATATTTTCAGTAACAAGTTAATTTTCTTTTTTTTTATCGGAGAAATCTAGTAATATTACGGTTTTCTTCGAAACAAAATATAGCTGTTTCGACTTTATCAAACCTACTATTATTACTCACTTTATTGGATGCCCACATACAAAATGCTGGCTTATTTGGATCCTTTTGAAACTAATCAGTCTTTGAATCGACTGTCTAATCAAAATTAAAAAAATTACAGTATGCTTTTTTTCTGGTTTCGTCACCAGATAGTGCCAGGGTCACTGACGAGGCTTTATTAGCCGAAACTACGTAGTCTGGCCCATGTTCCTACTTCTGTATGTATTCTCTGCCCTTGAAGGAACTTTTTAAGATTTAATTATGATAGCAGCGGCTTTATTTCTTCTGAAGTAATGTATATTTTATTCTTTTCTTTTTTTAGCAATTTTTCTTTATATATCAAACTTTCACTATGTTACTCTCCTTAAAATCGTAAAATTGAGAAGCCGGGCAAAAACAGCGACGACATTAAACGCATTGATTTATACTACAAGAACAACTAGGCAAACTGCAACTCTGCTGTGCTCCTTCAGAATACTTCAAGTCTTTCAACGTATGAGTTTGAAGTATTCTGTGTTTATCATGTATTAAAGTGCCTCATAAAACCCTAAAATAACTGCTAAAAGTTCTAGTATGTTCAAGTAGACAATATTTCTTGAGAACTGTCGGAGATGTTCTCTGATAAAGACAGTAAAGAAACTTGATAATTGGTATTGTAATGGACTACCTTATATATTAATGTTGTTTACGTTACAAACAATAATTTCTTATGACAAAAACAAAAAACAAAAACACTGAAATTTTTGTAATATTTCAAGATGATTTTATAGAGCAACTGTCTTGTAAGCAAAACAAAAACATTCTTCCGTCAAATTATATCATTTTAATGTACTTAAATGTAACGTATATTATTGACCGGTATGCCCAATGGGTCTTCAGAGAAAAAAGTGGCAACAGGTGTTTTACATTGTGTACGCACCACTGCTGAAGTTAATATGTGTTGCCAAAAGTAAACACGACTGTCCGGACATGAGAACATCATATGCCCCGAGAATAAATGTGGCATTAAAAAGTGCATTAGAAATGTGTAAGTTTGAAGTTGTTGCCATGGTAACGCCAAACTATTATTGTTTTCTTCAGTAACTATCTTATTTGTACATCTTATAATAGTTTTAGAGTTTCACTTTCACGTTCTAAAACTGTATTTTTGTTTAAAACTCATGTTACTTTAAATATTTCTACACGCATTTATGTCACAAGATGCCGAGTTATCGCCCCTTAGCACCCAATATTCTTGCTTCCATACTCCCCTTTTTTCACCAGCCTCTCCTGCTGTCTACCATACATAATAATACATTACAAATTTACGGGCATACAAGCATCAGACTACAGTAATTAAGATTTTATTTCTTTTAATTAGAGTTGTTCAATTATATTTCTATCACAACAAAGTTTATTTCTAACATGGGTGCAAAACTGGCCCTTAACCTACCTGGTCTATTGGACAAGCCATTTATTCAGTCTTTTGTAAATCTTTTGGCAAAATAGTTCAAGGGCAAGTAGGACATGAATTTGTTGTGCAGAGTTAGTAGCTGCCGTTGCAATGAATTACAAACAGAACTGTACTTACTCCGCAAACCAAATTGATACATGAAACAGAGGCAAGAATTGTTATAGAGCAGTCAGATCAGGGTTTACACTTTGCTTGTGCATTTCTGTCGGATGATTTAGGGTTGGAACGGTAGCGTCCACAGACAATCGATATTCAGCTATTTTAAATTTTCTTCGTTTTCTTTCACCACACGTGGGAGAGAGAGAGCGCGAGAGAGATAGAGAGAGAAAAAGAGAGAGGCGCCGAAGTCCAGACGCAGGAACGCTAGATTATATTGCCAACATAATGCTTCGGGTATCGATCATGAGTCGGATCAGTTTTGGGTCAGATCAATGCGGGTATTGAAAATCTACACATTCAATTTATATGAAGTCTAAACCAAAACATACGAAAGTTAAGTTGGTGACCTACTTTTTTTTCCTTTTTTTTTTGGCTTTGGAGTAAGCGAGATGATGCCAAAACACGACGTTTTCGAGGTCAGATTTCTTGAAAACGCCATCGGCAAGCTCCCTTTTTCTCGATACTTCCCGAGAGAGGAACTGAAAATGTACAATATAGGGAATAATGAATAAAATCGTGTTTTGTTATTGTCCCCCGCCTTTTCGAAGAAAAGCGGAGGGACATAGTTTTCGGCATTCCGTCCTTCCGTCCTTCCGCCCGCCCGTCCGTCCGTCCTTCCGTCCATCCGTCCTTATTTCCGTCCTTCCGTCCCCCTAATGTAGTAGGTACCTTGTGTGCGCAACTCCTCCTACAGTTTAATGCCGATTCTTTCGAAACTTTACAGATGTTTTTGTCATGGTCTGAAGATACGCATGTGGTTTGGATATAATCCTGGGATTATTTTTTGTCACTTTTTCCACAAATTGAACTTAGTAATTTTTTAGGCATTTTTACTATCAAAGTGACCAGATAGTGGGTACCTTGTGTGCGCAACTCCTCCAACAGTTTTACGCTGATGCCTTTGAAACTTCACAGGTGTTTTGGTCATGGTCTGAAGATAGGCATATGGTTTGGATATATTCCTGAGATTATTTTTTGTCACTTTTTCCACAAGTTGAACTTAGTAATTTTTAGGCGTTTTTACTATCATAGTGACTAGATAGTAGGTACCTTGTGTGCGCAACTCCTCATACAGTTTTATGCCGATGCCTTTGAAACTTCACAGGTGTTTTGGTCATGGTCTGAAGATACGCATGTGGTTTGGATATAATCCTGAGATTTTTTTGTCACTTTTTCCACAAGTTGAACTTAGTAATATTTTAGGCATTTTTACTATCATAGTGACTAGACAGTGGGTACCTTGTGTGCGCAACTCCTCATACAGTTTTATGCCGTTTCCTTTGAAACTTCACTGGTGTTTTGATCATTGTCTGAAGATATGCATGTGGTTTGGATATAATCCTGAGATTTTTTTTGTCACTTTTTCCACAAGTTGAACTTAGTAATATTTTAGGCGTTTTTACTATCAAAGTGAATAGATAGTTGGTACCTTGTGTGTGCAACTCCTCCTACAGTTTTATGCCAATTCCTTTGAAACTTCACAGATCATGGTCTGAAGATATGCATGTGGTTTGGATATAATCCTCACATTATTTTTTTTTTTATTACTTTTTTCACATTTTTAACTTAGCCGCTTTTCCAGCTCAAACACTTAAGTGTATATACAGTGGAGACCTAGTTTCCAAGGCGGGGGACATAAATTCGTCGAATTTGCTTGTTTATTTCCATCTCACCTTAAGTCTTTTGACTGCTTCAGAAGAAGATTGTTAACCCTTAAAGCGACGAGAACGCAGAAGACATTTACGTCAAAATATTTCAGCCGCGACACGACAACAATGTGGCATGTGCGCCCAGTCAAGACAGATCAACCTGGACATCCGCTCAGTCTGATTAGGTTCTTTGCTGTCGGCATGGAGGTAATTTAGACCCTTAGGTATACTTTAAGCGCACAGCAAAGACTCTGATCAGACTGGGCGGATGCCCAGGCTGATCTGAGTCTTCGCTAAGCACACGTCACATTGTTGGTTTTGTCATGTCGCAGCTCAATTATTTTCATCCAAGCTATACAATCTGGAGAATGTTTAAGACTAGAAGACGGACACTCAGCGCCAGGTGTGTGCAACTATTGTTACGTACCGCCGAGCCTCTTGGGGAACGGCGTTAGGAGAACTGAACAGAACAGAACAGACTAGAAGGCTAAGAATGTCGATTCAGAGGAGAAGACTCAATATGAGCTGCCTCATCTGGATCTACGCTGTTTGCAAATTCAACTACATGTAGTTTCGTTTTTGGCGCTTTAAGAGCTATTTACATGTCCTTCAATTAAGTCTTCATAAAAGAATAAGGGAAAGCTAACAGTTCGATGCATATACTGCTACTACGTATAATTTGTGATGGCTGTAAGAGACTTTTTTCAGTGTATGGCATATGCGCTTATTTTGCATATGGGCCTAGTTTTTTGTTTGTTTATGACGTATGAAAATTGTGTGTTTTTCCGGGGGGGGGGGGGGCGGGGGGGGGGGGGGGGGGTTAGTGCGGATGATATTCTGTATGATAGTAAAAATAAGTTGACTTCTAGCGGAGCTACTCAAATTGTTTGTTTTCTTCACTTGGCAGGGTTAAAAGCTGTAAACGGTTTGCATATATATTTTTTTTTCGAATTTACGGCATATCAGCATTTTTATTCTGTAAGAAGCGTCCGCGTGGCCAATTGGTGAGCGCTCCTGACTTCTGATCACGGGGTCGCGGGATCGAGTCCCACAAGAGGCGAGAGTCTGTCTGAACTTAAACGGCGTTTTTTGCGCATAACCACCGTCTAGTCGTCCTGGTATGACTGCAATACTGTTGAAAAGTGCGTGAAAAAGCCATCAAGGGCCATCTTTTTTTTTTAATTCTGTGTTGCTGAAATATGTGATAAAACTCTTTTGGTTAAAGAGAAATTTATTTATGGCACAAGTTGGTTGGTTGGTTGTTTTGGGGTTAACGGCCTAATATGTGACAGTATTTCAGTCTATATCGGGCCGTCTCCTAAAGAGAGAGAGAAATGGTAGACGAGAGAAAAAATGTCATAACAGCCCCACCCGCACCTACGGCAGGCACAGTAGGCCCCTGCTCTACAATTATCCAAACCAGCGGGACGCCCCGGAACTGGAAGTTATACCCAGCACCATCGTACCACCCACTTCTTTAATGTTAATATAGAAGGGGTCTGATATTTAAAGTTTCTTGACACTCTAGCAAATCGAATAAGCTGAGAAATGTAAACCATGTACAGGGGCGTAACTAGGGGCACTTTCATAATACGCACAACCATGTTTTATTCTCTACTTCTTGAAGGGAAAGCTAGTATTTCAGCCACTTTGGTAATTGGTATTGAAATCTTGTCTAATTTATAAATATTCAGCATGCAAATATGCAGGTGCGTTTTGAAATTTTGTCAATTTTGACAAAATTTCAATACGCACTTGCGTATTTGCCGTATAGGTAGCTACGCCCTTGATGTAAGAGGAAGAACGGGCAACGTCACCATAAGTTCCTTTGTCAAAATCAGTCATCACGTTTATCAATTTTGGACGAAACAAATCCGTAACCTGATTAAAATGGTAAAAATACAATGTACAAACAGACAAGCGACCCCATTTATTATGCCTCATTTGTTTATATTGCATCGCTCGACGGGAAATGGAGAAGAAAATTGTGTTAGCAACTTATTTTTTACAAACATTTGTTAGTTGTATTAGAAAGTTGTTATTAGTTGTTTTGTGTTTAACGGCTCTTTGAGACAGTAGCCTATTTTACTCTATATCAAGCCGTCTCCCAGAGAAAGGGAGAAAGAAATGGAGATATGAGAGACAAGAGAAAAAATATCCTCACAACCCCGACCCGCACCTACTGCGAGCACAGTAGGCCCTAGCCCGACTATTATCCAAATTAGTAGGGCGCCCTACACAGCACCATCGCACGACCACCCTCTTCCAGGTCTATGACTTAATTATTACCCTTTATCACCAACCTAACTGAATTATGTTTAGCATGTATAGACGTTTTCACCACTAGTAGGACTATGTAGACTTTGATAAAAAAAATAAACAAATGAAAATATAGTATGCCTATGTAATGAGCACATATGGCTGAAATGATTTACCGCATGTTATTTAAAAAAAAACGCTTGGAGTGCGAGCGGCATGAGTTGTTTTGTGTTTGTGGTAGATGTTTTTGATGTAGCGGTGTGTTTTTCAGCGATTAGTCATCCGACACGGTTGAGCCGCTTCGTGTGAAAAGAAAGCGTTACGTATTTGCGAATAGTGACGATTCAAACCGATCTGTGAATCTTGCCGTCTAGCTAGCGTTTTTATTTTATGCATGTACAGTTTGTGTGGGAACAGCAAATGCTGTGATCAGACTGCGCGCTTGCGCAGGCTGGTCTCAGCTTTTTCTGTTCGCTTATGCGTTAACTACCCTTTTTGCGTGTCACAACTATAATATATACTCATCTAGTTAGTTCCCTTGTAAATGCGACTGAAGATATATAATTTCTGGGTCATGGAGATAAGTTCTACGGCTGACTACAGATTTGTAAGTATTTTACCCCCCAAAAAATGGTATACTTGAATTAACATTGTACAAAAACACAAAAGAAAATAGTTCCTATGGTATAATAAATGCTTAAGAAGCCTAAATCTTTTTATCCAAATGTTTTTGCTTATACGAGTTAATCGATTAGTTATACAGCTATTTATAGCGTTCGCAACAAGCGATTGAATGGAGGTCCGCTGTTCACAGTGTATCGCTTGAACTAGACTTCGGTCAAACTGAATGATACATAGAATTTATGAAACACTTATCGCTGCGGGCATCACTTGACCTCCACTTTTGCCATATATTTTTTTTTCAACTTTCTCGGGACAGGAGCACAGATTCCGCTGAAAAACTGTTACGTTGGTTTAGGTTTGACCGTGTTTCAGTCTATATTGAGTCGTCTTCTGGATGAAATCCAAACAATCCCCAATCCCGTACCTGCTGCAAGCACAGCCGGCCCATATCGTACTACATACAGACATATTATCAAAGTTACCCAGCACCAGCATTGTTCATAGGAGCCTCACTAGAGCAGTGGGTTGAGCGCTGGAAGTTACAACGCTATCAGCACTGGGTTCGAATACTGAAGGGGGCAGAATTCTTCCCACTGTAAACGGTGTTCCGTTGCTCGCGGCCTATTATTATTATCGTTCTACTTCTCAACATTAATGAAATACTGTTGAAAGATGTGTAAAGCTCTCAACTTCAACCCGCAGTGATATTGACTATTCATAGGAGCCCCGATGCCTTAGTTGGTTAAGCAATGGCCTGCTAAGCTAGCGGTCCTTGCTCAAATCTTGCAGGAGGGGGGATTCATTTCAACTACAAACGGGGTTCCACTGCTAACACGGGAGCGCTAGACTACTGTATAATCCAGGGACCGCATTTCGATCTCTCGGACTTTTAAGCTTGAATGCCCTATCAATGGTGTAAAAACATAAATATTTTATCAAAGAACCCAGCCTGTACATGATATTTTTACCATGTTAATGATATCGAAAAGAAGTCCTTAATCATTGTTCAAAACGTTTTTATGTGAATCTCATTTAATGTTGGCTAATCACGGTCATTTACAATTACGAAACTTATGTGAGAAGCTTGCAGTGATCCCTCACCATAAAATATTTCATGAATTTGTACCACTGATAGTGTGCCCTGTGACCAGTGTCATTTGGACTTCCCAATGCCGAGAGTTTCCTCGGCATCTGAGGGACTACTTACTGATAAATAAGCCACGTCATTTGAGTTCCAACAATGTCAGTTGGAACGCAGCTCCAAGGAGTAGGGATATAATCAAGCACATAGCAACGAATTGTTCGAAATTGTCGCCATCAAAATGGCTATCGACGAACCCCATAGTACTTTAACGCCACCATACACATTAATCAAATCGCCTCACCGGTTGAAATTTTAAAAGCACCTTTCTGACTTCCATTATTGAATATTTCTGTTAAAATAATTCCAGGATATCCTTTTCCGCCTGTGTAATTATTGACAAAACAGTGCCCTTTACGTCAGCGTCAAACATGTCAACAAAAAATTACGATTTACAGCTTATTCGACTTTCTCCAAAGCGCAGACTTATGCCTTGATAAATATTAATATATATTCTACTATTATGTGAATTTTCAGAAAATTTGGTTTTGGAACATTTTAAAATTGCAAAATAACATATGACCACCCGGTTTGAAAACAAACCGAAAATGGCATCGAAATCCTTACGCGATAAGTGTTCACTGCCAAAATTACTAGATCTAACTTACAATTCGACCTGTCTGTAGAAACGTAACACCTCTCACTGATTAATCTTCAACCAAGACCGAATAAAACAGTCAAGCAAATACATTTTATTCATATTTTATTGTCAGATACAATAATGTCAACTCTCACCTCTATGCTCTAGCAAATCGTAAACATAAGCTTCTGACGTGATTTTGAATCGATTAGAAGTTTGTATAATCATGGCTTAAAAGACGGACTTAATCAGCTATTGATGTTCATTTAGGTACGGTTCATGCTATCGTTCAGGATTAGCCTTTCCCCTCATAATTGAACGGTAATTTTACGGTTATTTCTTTTTTAATTAGCAGTTCACGCGCTTGATTTCAAAAGTCAAATAAAAGGTTGTATGTGAGTAACCTGGGAGGGATCAGAAATGCCCTCACCCCCCCCCCCCCCCCCACCCTCGTGGGACGGTTAGAAGCAGGAGTGTAGGGGTTATTACACGTTACGCACAATTATGTTTATCTTTTGAGAGCAACAATAAGAGGAGGGCCCCAAAGATACTTTATATAGTCGTGTCTGCTTGCCGCTACTATTGAAATCTTGTTCAATCTACAAATACCAGCATCATCAAATATGGCGATACCTGTTGAAATTTTGTCTATGACAAAATTACAATACACACCTGGGTATTAGCGTAAAGGCAGTTACGCCTTTGAGAAGGGTAAGCAGTGCACTGTATGCATGCGATGTTTTTGCATTGCCTGTATAAGTTTGAGAAACTCGTCAGGCATCTGTGTGTGCGCGCGCGCGCGCGCGCGTGTGTGTGTGTGTGTGTGTGTGTGTGTGTTGTTGTGTGTGTTTAGGGGGGAGGGGGTGCAACATTTACAAATCTAAATCTGCAGGTGCACGGGTAGATCTACATAAAATAATAGGATAGAATAGAACGTTTATTTCTCCAATTACGGACCCTTTCGGTTATGCAGTCACATATAAACAAACAACAAAAACATTTACTAATAATTCAGATGGTGTTTTCCTATTTCTCTATTAAAATGACTGATGTTGCCTCACATTAGAGTAGTCTTGGCGATTCTATATACAGCCACAACACGTTTTCATGGATAACTGGCACAAATTATCGTAGACTTATTATCAATACACAACTTTATTAATTTCCTGTTAGTTTTCCTGAACTGGGAGACTCTTCAACTTTGCTCCCAAAGGAGCAAATGCTTTCCTTAAAGAGTTTAGTCCCATTTGAAAGGTAGGATTGCCGAGATGCTTCCCCTGAAAGTGTACCCGGTTGCCCTAGGCCCACACATTTACATGTACACACTCAATTTCTTTTCAGTTCCTTCAAATGCTTAACATGTTCATTCTTCATTTGTATGCCGACTAGAATTGTAACATTGCAATTGTCCGGTTGACTAGCAGGCCCGGGTATCTTGCAGGCTACCAGAAGATTTGATATTTGTGCATTTACGAATCGTCCCAAAGGCACATGTAAAGGCAATCCAGTACACTTTATACTCAACTCTGGGCTTATTCTTCATACTCTTCGTCTTGAAATGAAATAATTGGGAGATGTAAGGACAGACACTTTGGCCCCGTTTTTTCCCATGTATTTTTACATAGACTTTTGGCCTGAAAAAAACTAAGTCCGCAGGGTCGCCTAGTGTAAAAATACATGGCCGGGCCAAAGATGTCAATCCATGAGTTAACTTCCTCAGGCTAGTAAGTCTCTGTTAGGCCCTTTTAAAGCCGTAGAAGTCAAGTTCCTAGGCTCTCAGAGCTGTTCTTAGGACGATTCAGCGCCATTTTCCCACAAGAAATAGCCGTGGGATCATGCACGCAACTTTGCGGGACGTTGTAGGAAGTTTGTAGGATCTGTAGGAGCACACAAGAAAACTTGCGGGATCACGCGACGTCTTTGGCCAGTTGTGACGTTATGTTATAGGAAGTCTGTAGGAACTTTAGGATCCCACAAGAGTTCTTTGCGGGATCACGCGACGTCTTTGGCCAGTTGTGACGTTAGGTTTGTACGTTTATGACGTCAGTTATTTCTAGCCGAAGTGTACAAGACGTTGGCCTCCATAGAAGCTGCGCTTATCATATTTTTAAGGGAAAATAGCCACATCCACCCATCCACGCTGAAATTGTGGAGTTAATGTCGATGATGTGAATTTGATGTGGATGTTTTGTGGCTGATGTGGATCCACAATGCGGAGTTTCCACACGTCCACATCTACACTGGCGCTCACGTATTTGTACACATTCAAAACGCGTCGGGGACGCAGTTGATGCGCGCGGAATACGCGGTAATTATGGACGCGAATATTTTAGTAGCCAATGAAAATTCGTTCTCAGTTTTGCGTATACCGCGAAGCGACGCGTGCAACGCGCATTTTATGCAAATTTCATGGACCCAATCAAAATTGCGCACATGATACGGGTAGTGGCGTAGTCCTTTGCGTTTCAACGCGCGCGTACGGGAACCAATCAAAATCGCGTATTGAATGCGCATTTTAGTGAGGTCAACTTTAAGTAAATCATGTGAAAGAAAGAGCCATTAGTCTACATCAAGCTTGATGTCGAATGCTCATTTGGTCTTACTTGAACCATAACGGGAAAGAAAGAAAAAAAGAAGCCTAGAAACTCGACCGGCAACTCAAAACTAAATGCGACTGGGACAGTCCCATGACACTTCATCCATAAATTCCTTTCGTATCAGAAATTAAAATCGTGGACTCTGAAATTAATATGGCCTTTATGGAAAATAAGTGCCAGGCGGCAGTCACTTTGAATCTTAAAGAATTCAAGTCAGGGTGGTGGGGGGGGGATAAAAACCTCTGATCAGTGACCTATAAATAGCAGTGACCTGGAGGGCTGATTGGAGTTTTACGAGAGCATGTTTGGGAGAGGAGTGGTAGGTCACTGCTCTGATCAACATGACTTGGAAACGGTTGTCTCCAGGGCAGTGTCCTCAGCACTATCCTATTCATTGTAATAATAAATACCCTTGATGATGCCCTGGGGGCGGGGGGGGGGAGGGGGCAAACCTCTCTCTTTCTCAGTTTGCAGATGACAGTGCTATCTGGACCTACCACTCCTCTCCCAAACATGCTCTCGTAAAACTCCAGTCAGCCCTCCAGACAATCGAGATGTGGTCCACGCTCTGGGGCTTCAAAATACCCACTAATAAGTCAAAGGCTATAATTTTCCCTTAAAAAAAGACTTAATATTGAATCACTTTAAAAACTCTCCCTTTTTGGGACAGAAATAGAATTTAGTGACCATATCACCTTCCTGGGCATGATCCTAGATAGCAAACTAACATATGGGGTCAGCATATTAAAGATCTGATTGAAAAATGTAATAAAGACCTAAACCTCATGAGGATGGTTTCAGGCACCTCCTATGAAGCAGATAAAAAAATCCTATTGACATTATATAAGGCCCTAATCCTCAGTAAAAGTCAATTATGGTGCCCAAGCTTATAACTCGGCACCCAAACATCTACTCTCAAAGCTCAAGACCTCATCCAAAACAACTTAGCACTCCGTATTGCTACGAGGGCATACCACTCCGCCCCTATTAATGCTTTAGAAGTTGAATGTGGAATTAAACTCCTACAGCTGAAGGTGCCGGGCTGCGTAGCGCAATCGATAGGGCACCTGACTCATGCCAGAGGTCTTGGGTTCGAGAACCCGGTTGGGTCACATACTTCGTTTCTCCTTCCGCTGATTCAAGAAAGGCAGTTGCCAATTATTGACCACCGGCACTTACAACCATACCAAACCCTCAAAACTGGACGTTTATCCCCTAATAAATGAAGCAGTAACCAAAAAATGGCATTCCCAATGGACCAATTGCAACAAGGGCCACACCTTCCATTTCGTCAAACCAAAGGTTAAACTTCAATGTGACGTATATAGTCTCAATAGACGTTTCGACATAGCCTATTCCGGACTAAGGCTAGGACACTGCGGGCAGGGCTGCTTTCACTACAGTTACCAGTCCGCCCTATGCCCCCACTGCAATGATGCAGAAGATCTCAACCATATCTTCTTTGACTGTGTGGCCCCATAACAATCAACGGCGAGACCATAGAATCCACCTTATTCAAGTTAGGCTATCACACAATAGACCTGAGACTGCTCCTGTCTCCCCCAAAGAAACATGCAAATACAATACAGAAGGCAGTCTTTGAATACCTAGACAAAACCAATATCATTGCCAGGATATAGACAGGGTGTCCACGGTCAGGGAAAAAGTGAGGGAAAAACATATTTTTTTCAAGGTCAGGGAATAGTCAGGGAATTTTGAAATTTGTCAGGGAATTTTGGAATTCAAGCAAAAAGTCAGGGAAAAGTCAGGGAATTTTGAAATTACAAGTCTATGAATGATGAAAACATCAAGAATAAAGGCTAAGGCAGTTTCTTTGTGTTTTGCTATTATCATAATGATAATAATAATTACAATACTAATAACAATAGTAATAATAATGATAACAAGTATTACATTTTCAAATTATTCTTTGAGAAGAAACTGAGTATCTTTTATCAAGTTTGTGCATCTGGTATGGTACATGTATGTGGTATGTGCAAGATTTTGTACCATACCACATACCCTACTTTGTACCATACATACCACTTAATGCAATATGAATTGGCCATGGTGGTGGTTGTATTACCAGTGCTTGAGCTACAAGTCACTTATGAAAATAGACTTATTTTCTCATTTTCAATACTGTTGGCTGTGGTTTCTTGTTTGCATTGTAACACTTCATCTTCTGTCGTGTTTATTAAGTCTTTCACTTTGACTCTACTCACTAAATGTCTACAGATTATTAGTAGTCAACATTTCTAACTGATATAATAAAGTATCATATGCATTGCTTAATATTTTAGATATGTTAAGCAAACTTACTGTACAACATATGCATGTATATTTTAATATGTGGCAACTAAAAACATTCTTATTTGTTTGTATTAGTTAAATTTCATTCTATCTTTTATATAATTGACCAGTTGTTCTATGATTTGTAGCTCAGTTTACCCTGTGGATAAGGACATTGTGGATTAGCATGCCAAAATGGACAAAATACAAGCTAACCTAATAAGATTTATATCTCTTCATTAGTGTGTACTTCAAAATGAAATTGATATAAGTCTTTTTAGGCTCTTCAAAATTTAATGCTTTAAAAAGACTTGTACCATTAAATTTCGGAAGTGCCTAAAAAGACTGATATCAATTTCATTTTGAAGTGCATACTTATGAAGAGGTATAAATCTTATTTGGTAAGCTTGTAGTTTTGTCCATTTTGGCATGCATCTAATTTCAAGTACCACATCCAACTGTATAAGTTACTTTTGTAAATACATGTACATATATGTATGTAGAAAAAGAAAAATAGGAAACAAAATCAAAGAAAAACAATTAAAAAACAAAATTAAAAATACAAAGAGTATTACAATGACAATTGGTAGTAAAAAGGTGGTAAGGGTTGGCTGTAGGGGAGGAGAATGCCAACAGATTTCCCTGTACTATGACATGAGTTTAATTTTAAGCACTCATCCAACAGTATAAATAACTTCTGAAAATACACGTACAATGTATGTATGTAGAAAAGGAAAAATAGAAAATAAATTCAAAAAAAAACCAAAAAAAAAGCCAAATTGAAAATACATGTATAAAGACTCTATTAAAGAGTAATACAGTTACATTTGGTAAAGTAAAAGGTGGAAAGGGTTGGCTGTAGGGAAGGAGGAGGCCAACAGATGTCAGAACTTAACGTGCAAAATACAAAAACATTAGTCAGGGAAATTTGATTTTAGTCAGGGAAAAGTCGGGGAAAAGTCAGGGAAATTTGCTTTATTCAAGTTGTGGACACCCTGATAGATAGATTCCAATACAATAAAGAAAAAAATCCCCCTAATTTTCTCTAATTCGAGCCCCTGTTGCTAACCACCTATCAAACCCATTTCCCAAAATCCCTGGATCCACATTAATACCCTAACAAGTGCAATGCTCATGACAAAAACTCCCATTACCCAGTAAAAGCCCCAGAACCCATCTGTACGACTTCAATCTGACTTTCCCTACGGTCGTATAAATGACTTTTGTCTATTGACAATAAAGGCTAAAATTAATGTGTATCCAACCTCCTTAACCTCACACCCAGGCTAAGTTACCTGGAAACTAAATGAACCATAATAAGGTTCAGCACATTTGCTCCCTAGAAACAGCCAAAAGCAACTGCCCTCTTTTCCCGTCAATCCGCAATAAGAAATAAGCTATAGTCCTCTGGTCCATTAATAATACTCTCCATTTCTTCCCCACCCCCAAATTAATGTGTATCCAACCTCCTTAATCTCACACCCAGGCTTAGTTACCTGGAAACTAAATAAACCATTATAAGGTTCAACTCATTTGCTCCCTAGAAACAGCCAAAAGAAACTGCCGTCCTGTTTGAACAACCCGCAATAAGAAATAAGCTACTGTCCTCGTGTCTATTAATAATATTCTCCATTTCCCCTCCAAAAAATAATGTGTATCAAAGCTCCTTAATCTCATACCCAGGCCTAGTTACCTGGAAACTAAATAAACCATTATAAGGTTCAACTCATTTGCTCCCTAGAAACAGCCAAAAGAAACTGCCGTCCTGTTTGAACAACCCGCAATAAGAAATAAGCTACTGTCCCCGTGTCTATTAATCATATTTTTCATTTCCCCTCCAAAAAATAATGTGTATCCAACCTCCTTAATCTCCTACCCAGGCTTAGTTACCTGGAAACTAAATAAACCATTATAAGGTTCAACTCATTTGCTCCCTAGAAACAGCCAAAAGAAACCGCCATCCTTTTTGAACAACCCGCAATAAGAAATAAGCTGCTGTCCCCGTGTCTATTAATAATATTCTCCATTTCCCCTCAAAAAATAATGTGTATCCAACCTCCTTAATCTCATACCCAGGCTTAGTTACCTGGAAAGCAACTGGATCATTATAAGGTTCATCACATTTGCTCCCTAGAAACAGCAAAAAGAAACTGCTCTCTCCTCCCAACAATCCACAATAAGAAATTAGCTACAGTCCTGTTGTTGACTAATAATATTCTCCATTTCCCAAAATATTAGAACACTAAAAATAAACTCCCATGAAAATACAGGACCCTAAAACTTTAAATATGCAATATATTTTGGAACCAACTAAACCAAGATAAGGTTTATAACAAATGCTACAGTCCTAGGTCCCAAAAGGAATTTTTACCCCACCTACCTCCCTCCCAACAGATTTAAGCTACGGTCTTCTCTGAGACCAACGGTCGCAATTCATGATGTAACCCAGGCAGTCTCAATTACTCATGAGGGCCACAAAAACATGAGACAACTGCATTCCAGATCACCCTCAATCTCTTATCCCCCACTGCCCATTGCATTAGTTAATAAGGGAATTTGCTCCCCACCTAAGAATTTGCTCCCCATTTCCCCCCTAGACCTGCCCTGGGCCCAGCCAGGACAGGGGGCTTGTTCCGGCAGAACTAGCAAAGTGAAGTCTGATGGAGGCCAGCAGTTCGAGGAAGATGCATTATGGCTTGAAGTGTACCTCTCATGCCATGCGTTTCCAGAAGCCCTGTATTGTATTGCTAAAGCCAACCCACAGTGGGTCGCGAGGGCTAAGTGCATGGGAAGTGATTTATGTGGATCTGTGCACAAGTCCATTTGGGTTCTAATCCATTGCTACTTAATGTTTCTGGAAGTTTTTGCACCCCACCAAAGATTTTGCTTCTCCCTTTTTCTGAGACGTCACCTGCCCAGGACCCAGCACAGGTCCACTTCGGTGCAACCCCACTAACACATGAAACTGGGCAGTCTTTTGCACCCGCCCCCCTCCCCATTAAAGAATTTGCATCCCATCCAAGAATTTGCTCCTTGTTCCCTCCTCCTCCCCCTTTTTTTCTCCATAGAACTGCCTTGGACCTAGCCAGGACAGGGGGGGCTTGTTACAGCTTGGGTCTAACTTCGGTTAGAAAACCAAGTTCTTCTTGTAGAGAGTCAGGTGTTTTTTCTTGCCGGGGTTCTCGGTTTTCAGTCACCTTGATGATCATTCATCTCTGGCCCCATATGCTGAAAATTTTTGCAGCATTAAATTGCTTTCTGGAAATCGAGGTTTATCTTGGAATGTACGTTACTATTCTGCCTTCAGCCAAAACTACATGCTACAAATGAAATATTCTTAAACTTTATTTTGTTAACTTTTACTCTGTGTAGAGGATATCTGTTTCGATTCGGCACAGATTGCTCTGCAATAAGGTAATCCGAAGAGAACCCACTTGTCTGTTCAGACTATACCATTTCCAATTTAATGCAAGTTACTTCGTAGTAAAATACCGGTAATGTTTTTGATTGGGTGCAAGTTACTTTGCAGTAAAGTAAATGCAGCCTGCTCAAATGTTAACATGACCTAAACATGCCCGAGGTCAGTTCAAAAATAAATTTTAATGCGGCTTTGCTTCGGTTTGCTGTTTAGACAGGACTTTTAATCCGAAGTAAAAGTTAATTCGGATTCGATCCAAGGTACTCTGTAGGATTAGTTTAATTACTCCGAATTAGTTTTTAATTCGAATAAGATTTGCTAGTCTAAACAGTTAATTCAAAGCAAATTCTGATTCGTTTCGGATTAAAACTCTATTCTAAACAGGATTATTGAAGGTATAGAAAATTCAGGCATGCGAATGTTTTTACATTGTCTCAAAGGCAAGGATAATTGCTTATTTGTGGCCTTGGTTGTGGAGAAAACTGGAGTACCTGAAGAATACCACCAACCTTCCTGCAGAGACTGTCCGAGTGATTCTGCTTCCTGCCGAGGATCTCGGCAGGAAGCAGAGTCACGTGGACAGTCTCGGTAGGAAGCCAATTTTCGAAGACAGAAGTCTCTGCAGGAAGCAAGAGCTCGCGGACAGTCTCGGCGGAAGTCAAATATGTGAAGTCCGCCGAGACTGTCCGCGAGTTCTTGCTTCCTGCAGAGACTTCTGTACATGATAATTGGCTTCCTGCCGAGACTGTCCACGTGACTCTGCTTCCTGCCGAGAGGCTCGACAGGAAGCAAAATCACACGGACAGTCTCTGCAGGAAGCTATTTATCATGTACAGAAGTCTCGGCAGGAAGCAAGAACTCGCGGACAGTCTCGGCGGAAGCCAAATATGATGTACAGTCTCTGCAGGAAGCGAAAATTAGAGGAATCGATTATACCCTGTGGTATTGTTTAACTCAATATAATAGTCTGGGTCCAAATTTCACTGGTCAGTTTGTTACCGTGTGTGTTCTGGCCCAGATAAGTTGTGACTTTTTTGTTTGTTTGTTTGTTTTCTGGGCTTAGAAGTTAAGAAAAATAGAAGTTGTGTATAGTTTCTAAGCCTAGAAGTTCTATTATAGAGTTAGTCTAAATAGTAGTTAATGAGTCCCATTGAATTCAGAAATCGAGACGTTACGAGTTGTTATGTAAAAATTGACCCAGATAATGTGGGACTACTTTATGGTTCCCGTCTTCTGCGCATCGATTCGGTCAGATTCCCGGTAGAGAGATCGAGACAATATTTAATTAAATTAGTAACTTATATTGTTTTAAGCTATCTTAAAACTATTTTAATTAGGCCAACGTACAATCTGCGGTTGTACGCGTATTGAACAAGTCATGAATATTCATGTTATCATCGTTTGCGTCTCCCGCGTCGAGACGCGTCAGGGCGCGTCTAGACGCGTCTGATGCGCGGTTCTAGGTGATACGCACGCAGCACGCGCATGCAACGCGGTACAAACGCGTTTTTGGTGTACAAATACGTGAGCGCCAGTGTACACATTTGACAGTATGGATGATGTGGATTTGATGTGGATGTTGTGTGGAGTTTATGTGGATGGTGTGGATGTTTTGTGGATGTTGTGTGGAGCTTATGTGGATGATGTGGATTTGATGTGGATGTTTTGTGGCTGATGTGGATCCACAATGTGGATATTTCCACATGTCCACATCTACACATTCGACAAATTCGCTTAGTCTCTGCTGTCCCTTGTTCTAGCTTATTTCTCAAGTATGCTGACAGACTTCTGGAAATCTCTGTGAGAAACAGTGACCCAACGGCTTTCTCATTATGCCCTAAACAGTAGCATGCCCCTCAGAGGCATGACCATGCAGTGTTCTTATACTGTACAGTAACAGGTGAAGATAAAGAAGCCTGTCTACAGGGTTCCTAAATATTTGTATAAATAGCAGGTCTTTGACAGGATCGTGTATAGTTATTCAGAACTTGACTGAGATTCTTGAGAGACAGTGGATTAATTAATTAAGTATGAAGGACTTCTATCTGACTCTTCTTAGAGACAGTTCGATGAATACTTTTCCAAAGAACACACAGAGTTCTTTTACTGTCAGACTAGATCATCCCATCAAGATGGATAAGGACAACTGGGAAGTTGCTTTAGTGGAAATGATTACGCCATCTGAAGTCATGAACATTTCAGAGAACAATAACTTTTTCTTTTTAACATTTCTAGACCAGGCGACAGTTAATAATCTGGGAATACAGAGCGCGAATGAACTGTGTGCTGGCGGAGAAGGATGTTATGAATATAAATTGTTTATCCCAGAAGGAAATTATAGCTCTCCTCAGCATTTGGTGGATGAGATCCAGTCGGTAATAGATACACAGCATGGACCTTTATTGACCAAAATAAATGCTTCTATTCAAATTACTTATGTAAAAAGCAGCAAGCGTCTCAAAGTCATTGCGCAGAATTCAAAGCAGGTCAGGGTTCGTTTTCCAGCTTCTCTTGGGGAAGCTCTTGGAGTAAATCCGAGCATGTCAGAAAGACCTATTGCAAACGAAAGCCATGCTTTCAAATATCAAGTGGACTTGAATATGATGCACAGTCGGTTGTACGTGTACTCTGATGTTGCCAGTTACACTAACGTGTCCGCCCGGTCGCCTAGTGTAAAAATACATGGCCGGGGCCAAAGATGTCAATCCATGATTTAACTTCCTCAGGCTAGTGAGCCTCGGGGCTCAAAACTATATGCTCTACAAAGTTACTTGCCCCTGTTATTAGTCTAACTGAGGCATATAGCTCTGCAGTGCCTTGATACTGTATAGCAGCAGGTTTCTGATATCAGACTTTCGGCCTCATAAGACCTCACTGTACCAGAGACGTGACTTTACAGTATTCTTATATGCTCTACACAGTAGCATGCCCCTCAGAGGCATGGCCATGCAGTGCCCTTATACTGTACAGTAGCAGGTGTCTGTTAGCAGACTCTCGGTCTCATATGACCTCACCGTAACAGAGACGTGACTCTACAGCATCCGCATATGGCCCTGTATAGCAACAGGCCTCTGTTGTATGACTCTTGCCCTAGCAGAGGCGTGACTCTACAGTGCCCGACAACTAGCCCTTGTTAACTTACTACTACATTTCGAAAGAAGAACAGACAACTTGTTTAACTCAACACAACTTTATTTGTCCCGCTAACTGATGACGATGAACAGAGGATTAGGACCGTCCCTCTGCCCTCGTTTACAACATTCATATCAATACAATAAAACAAACGAAGAAAACAGGAAATTGTATACTGTTCTACTACTGATTCAAGTATTGTGCTACAAAAGTCTCATTTCTTTGACATATTAGTTTTTATCTGTAATGTTTGCGATCTAACAGGTATCAGTGTATGTTGACGTTCCTCTTCTACAGTAGCAGTTGGTCTTTGATATTCGTCAAGTTTCCTCCCAAGTAGATAACGACGCTTTTTAACTGCATATTGCATTGCTTCTTCATCGTCATAGTCTTCATCTTCTTTTAGTT
Organism: Ctena decussata; assembly: GCA_963989385.1. Classification (NCBI taxonomy): domain Eukaryota; kingdom Metazoa; phylum Mollusca; class Bivalvia; order Lucinida; family Lucinidae; genus Ctena; species Ctena decussata. The sequence goes on along the minus strand of OZ022499.1, from coordinate 79,834,891 downwards.
TGTGGGCAGTAGATAATACTTTCTTGTGAATAGGATCTTTTCTCAAAGCAGAGCCGAGTCTCACAAGATCTTGATATTTAGAAATAAAGCATGATCTATATGTTGGTTTGAGTTCTTCATATGCTATCTCTTCTGCTTCTTCTATGTCCACATCGGGTTCTTCCTGCAACGTATTTTCCACCGTGTCGTTAAACTGATCTTGAACGGCTTCGTAGGTTCGTCTTAAGAGTCTATCCCAAGGACTTTTCTTTGACGTTTTTCTGGGTTTGATTTTACCCATCTCCTCATCGCCGGGAGACTCATTGTCCGTGTCCATCTCTGCTGCGTCTGTATCGGAGTCTCGTGAAGGTTTAGTATAATTATATTTTCCAAAGATATCATGTCCTTTCATACCCTGCATATGTTTATTCTCAGTATGTATGTCAGACGACTCTGATACAATACTTTCTTCACTGTCAGACACTGCAGACTTCCCTTTACAAACGCCACTGGATATATGTCTTCTTAAGCTGTCCGATCGAGCAAATTCACGAAAACACGTCTGGCACTGATATCGACCCATCGAATGTTGCTTGAAGAATGAACAAGTGGCATATGAAGTACTCCTTTTATAGGTTTTTGCCTGCAAAAAAAATACAGTAAATGGGTTCATGTGATATACGTTCATATGTCAAGATTAGAAACAGAATTCTCAAAAAAAAATGTTATTTTAAACTTGTGAGTTTAAATATATAGATAAGAGAATAAAATGATTTATCACTTACACCAACAGTTATGATGATTAAGTTACATTATCTTCTGACCTTTTATCAATTACTTGATAGCAGTAACTTACATTTTATTTCTCTCGCTTGCATCCTACTTGTTTACGGAAGTCTTTAGATTCATCGGAACTGTCATCTGCACGAACTTTCTTAGTTCTAGCTTTCGTCAAAGACCTGCGGGAACGTCTAATATCTCGACCCTCCTTTTGTTCTTTAAGCTTGCGTCTATGTTGCTTTTCTTTCTCCTCACGTAAGAAGGAGTGAATTTCAGCTTTGCAGAGTCGACACTACTTTGATGGTCTACCCTCTCTGAGTCTTTTGTCTAAAGCAGTTGCAAGTCTTTTCATGAGGTATCGAATCTGTCCGTAGCTCGCCTGGTAGCTTCTTTTCTGGACGACAGGCGCACCTGATGAATCTGATGGCTTCTTTAAATCTTCTTTCGTCTGCTTTGAACAATTCATTTTGTCTTCTATCAAGCTTAACTTAAAATGATGAATTTTGTAGCATCATCTTGTATTTATACTTATTTCGATATTCATACCGATATTTAGTCAGAAATTAAACAACCCTCAGTCTGAAATGTAACTTTATCAAAGTCTTTCCATGGCTGAAACGAATATCTTTTCCCGTATCACCTCTGATACTGATATGAATTTGATCGATGAAGGATTTGGCTACAGGAACGTAATGCATATTGACGAATTCTTTGTGTGACTGTTGTGAGGCTTTTGACGTTTCGAATGGTACGACTCTCAAAATAGGCGCAGTCACGTCTCCTACGTAAGTGTAACTGGCAACATCAGAGTACACGTACAACCGACTGTGCATCATATTCAAGTCCACTTGATATTTGAAAGCATGGCTTTCGTTTGCAATAGGTCTTTCTGACATGCTCGGATTTACTCCAAGAGCTTCCCCAAGAGAAGCTGGAAAACGAACCCTGACCTGCTTTGAATTCTGCGCAATGACTTTGAGACGCTTGCTGCTTTTTACATAAGTAATTTGAATAGAAGCATTTATTTTGGTCAATAAAGGTCCATGCTGTGTATCTATTACAGACTGGATCTCATCCACCAAATGCTGAGGAGAGCTATAATTTCCTTCTGGGATAAACAATTTATATTCATAACATCCTTCTCCGCCAGCACACAGTTCATTCGCGCTCTGTATTCCCAGATTATTAACTGTCGCCTGGTCTAGAAATGTTAAAAAGAAAAAGTTATTGTTCTCTGAAATGTTCATGACTTCAGATGGCGTAATCATTTCCACTAAAGCAACTTCCCAGTTGTCCTTATCCATCTTGATGGGATGATCTAGTCTGACAGTAAAAGAACTCTGTGTGTTCTTTGGAAAAGTATTCATCGAACTGTCACTAAGAAGAGTCAGATAGAAGTCCTTCATACTTAATTAATTAATCCACTGTCTCTCAAGAATCTCAGTCAAGTTCTGAATAACTATACACGATCCTGTCAAAGACCTGCTATTTATACAAATATTTAGGAACCCTGTAGACAGGCTTCTTTATCTTCACCTGTTACTGTACAGTATAAGAACACTGCATGGCCATGCCTCTGAGGGGCATGCTACTGTTTAGGGCATAATGAGAAAGCCGTTGGGTCACTGTTTCTCACAGAGATTTCCAGAAGTCTGTCAGCATACTTGAGAAATAAGCTAGAACAAGGGACAGCAGAGACTAAGCGAATTTGTCGAATGTGTAGATGTGGACATGTGGAAATATCCACATTGTGGATCCACATCAGCCACAAAACATCCACATCAAATCCACATCATCCACATAAGCTCCACACAACATCCACAAAACACCCACATCATCCACATAAACTCCACACAACATCCACAAAACATCCACATCAAATCCACATCATCCACACTGTCAAATGTGTAGATGTGGACGTGTGGAAACTCCACATTGTGGATCCACATCAGCCACAAAACATCAACATCAAATCCACATCATCCACATTAACTCCAGAATTTCAGTGTGGATGTGTGGATGTTGCTATTTTCCCTTAAAAATATGATAAGCGCAGCTTCTATGGAGGCCAACGTCTTGTATACTTCGGCTAGAAATAACTGACGTCATAAACGTACAAACCTAACGTCACAACTGGCCAAAGACGTCGCGTGATCCCGCAAAGAATTCTTGAGGGATCCTACAGTTCCTACAGACTTCCTATAACATAACGTCACAACTGGCCAAAGACGTCGCGTGATCCCGCAAGTTTTCTTGTGTGCTCCTACAGATCCTACAAACTTCCTACAACGTCCCGCAAAGTTGCGTGCATGATCCCACGGCTATTTCTTGTGGGAAAATGGCGCTGAATCGTCCTAAGAACAGCTCTGAATGCCTAGGAACTTGACTTCTACGGCTTTAAAAGGGCCTAACAGAGACTTCCTAGCCTGAGGAAGTTAACTCATGGATTGACATCTTTGGCCCGGCCATGTATTTTTATCCCCCGACCGAAAGGTTCGGGGGATATAGCGATGAGCCTGGCGTCCGTTCGTCCGTCCGTCCGTCCGTCCGTCTGTCCGTCCGTCCGTCCGTAAACACTTTCTTGTCCGCTCTATATCTTGAATACCCTTTTGAATATTTTCATGATACTTCACAGTTATGTAGAACAGGTCATGACGATGTGTCGCGTACAAGAATGGTAACTCTTGCTATTGTACTTCTTGAATTATTTCCCCTTTGGTGATTTTTTGGCAGATTCGTGTCCGCTCTGTAACTTGAATACCCTTTGGAATATTTTCATGATACTTCACAGAAGTGTAGAACAGGTCATGACGATGTGTCGCGAACAAGAATGACAACTCTTGGTTTCTTACTTTTTGAGTTATTTCCCCTTGATAGTTTTAGGTGTGATTTTTTGGCAGATTCGTGTCCGCTCTATAACTAGAATACCCTTTGGAATATTCTCATGATACTTCACAGATATGTAGAACAGGTCATGACGGTGTGTCGCGAACAATAATGACAACTCTTGCTTTCTTACTTTTTGAGTTATTTCCCCTTGATCATTTTAGGTATGATTTCGTGCCCGCTCTATAACTTGAATACCTTTTGGAATATTTTCATGATACTTCACAGATATATAGAACAGGTCATGACGATGTGTCGCGAACAAGAAAGACAATTCCTGCTTTCTTACTTTTTGAGTTATTACCCCTTGATGGTTTTAGATGTGATTTCGTGTCCGCTCTATAACTTGAATATCTTTTGGAATATTTTCATGATACTTCACAGATATGTAGAACAGGTCATGATGATGTGTCGCAAACAAGAATGACAACTCTTGCTTTCTTACTTTTGGAGTTATTTTTCCTTTGATGATTTTAAGTGTCTATTCCATACATAGCTTGAATACCTTTTGAAATATTTTCATGATACTTTACTGATATGCAGAACAGGTCATGACAATTTGTCTCATGCATGAATGATAACTCTTGCTTTTAGACCTAGTGAATTATTTCCCTTTGGTAGTTTGAGCTGCAGTTTGAGTCTCTGCTCCATAACTGTATAACCCTGGCCAGCTCCAGAATTTGAATAACCGTGAACCTTTTAGAATATTGATGATCATGCTGTGATATCTTATCAGTGTTCCTAACTCTCTCTTACCCCTCCACATTCCCGTGCCCCACCCGCACCCCCCCCTCCCCCCCCCCCCCCAAAAAAAAAAAAAAAAAAAAAAATATTTTTTTTTCCAGATTTGGATTCTTTGTCCAAATTCATTACTAGAGAGCTCAAAATTAGGTTTGTAGGGCTTGTACTTTAGAAGTTATTCACACATTTTGAAAGTTGAATGTATCGTATGCTATACATTTGTGTATATGGTGGCTGTTTGAGATATTACCTCTTTTTAGCAGTCAAGCATACTGTTTTAGTCTGAGTGTTAGATAATCATGCGTTTGTTAACAGTTAATGTCAATCAGAAGCATAAAAGAACGACAATATATTACTAATATGTGTTTTGAAGTGCACCCTTTTTACCAAGGCCCATGGGGGTCTTCGGTCGGGGGATTTGCCATCTCCTCTGATTGCTATTTTTACACTAGGCGACCCTGCAGACTTAGTTTTTTTTTTCAGGCCAAAAGTCTATGTAAAAATACATGGGAAAAAAACGGGGCCAAAGTGTCTGTCCTTACTACTATTGGGCAGTCGATTTCCGAATTGAATAGGCCAACAGTCGAAATACATTCATTAGGCAATGATAGTAATTGAGCTAGCTGCCTTCCGATTCTCATCTGAACACTCTAAGCTACCAAATGTGGTGACGTGCGGGAAGGTTTTCACCTTTTCCCTTACTGTAGTATTTTCTGAGGGTCAGTAAGTACACGGGTGACATGAAACAAGCAAAGACTAAGATAGCCTGCACTACGAATGCTATAAAAGTTAAGATGAACAGCTTGCATGTGTGCATTCTATTATGGATATTGGCTGGTAGCTTTTTTGTTCATGCACATTTTGCTAAATGAAGGCAATGATGGGTTGCATGAATAAGTATACAAAGTTCATGCGTATTTCAACAGATCCTCACACGCCCGCTATTTTCAACTTTCAAGCAGATTGTTTAAGTATACTGTCAATGGTCTGTACGCTTATTTGGGATGTGGAATTTGCCAAAGTGGAGCGATTCGTATACAGTTTAAGTTCATGTACAGTACTTTGCTGCCACGGAATAAATGGCTGTTTTTGTGCCACGTGCCAAACTTCGGATGGCACGTAGCAAGCCTCCAAATTTTCCCCACACCTCCCACATCCGCACACCCAGACACATTTTCAGGCTCATCATCGAACACACGAAATGTTCTTCGTAACTTAATTCAGAACGGGGAGTGTTTGCTTGCAAGCCAATCAGGGTTTTGCTATTCGCTTATATACGGTATACAGCTTTGTATCTTGAAGCAGTCTTGTTAGACTAAACAGATTTTGCTTTTATCATATCCAACAAGATTCCTCTTTCCCTGTTGCGGCTCAACTGTGGGTAAGATTCAAATGATTGTAATAAGTCTATGTGTGTGTAACAACAATGAAGCCAAATCGGGCAGAGAGAGAGAGAGAGAGAGAGAGAGCGTACTCTGTCACAGCAACGACTGCTCAAGTCATGTTTGGGACCTATACATCACTCCAGGCATCAGTCAACTTCCCTGGCCCCGACCTACCCCCACCCTCGTCACCAACCGCCTCCTTCCATCCCCACCTGGCTTGTTTCTTTCTAAGTAACATGAGCCGCGAGGCGAGAAAACCAACAATGTGGTTGTGCGCCCAACGCAGACTAATATAATTCTGGGCATCCGCCCAGTCTGATTAGTCTTCGCTGTCCGCATGAAGGTAGCTTAGACCCTTAGCTACCCTTAAAGCGCTTAGGGAAGACTGCGCAGACTAGGCGGATGCCGAGGCTGATCTGAGTCTGCGCTGGACGCACAACAACTATGATGTTTTTCTCGTGTCGCGGCTTATATGATCTCTGTAAATGTTGAGCAAATTATAAAATCAGATCGTAAATTTTTCGAAAACTAGACAAACAAAACGACAAGAAAGAAACCCTTTACTTCGTACTGGTGCATTTCTTGTTCGACGTATTTATCCGTTTACATGGCATGCGGACTTGCAATCTAGCTCGAGGCTATATACGTCATTTTCTTTTATTACGTCACAACAGTGACCTAATAACTTATTTGACAGAAAACAGATGACTGTTTGAAATATAAATAATATTAGAAAAGGATATTATTTCCACAAATTCGAGTGGCAGAACGTCAGATTTGTACAATGCCAATCAGTCTTTTATTTTGCATCAGTTTAGGAGTCAGTACGTTCTACCAGTTTGTAGTCCATTTTAGCTAACTAAACTCCGTAATTTTTCTCCTATTCAAGTATTTAGCAATCTGAGCTAATGTTTGACAAGCTGTCGACCTCAATTTTCTGTCTAAATTGTGGCTGTCCGGCAAGTATTGCTGGTGCTCATATCACGTGCAAGACCGTTTCCTGAGCGTTAAAACTACAGATGCCGTCTTTTATTTTGGAATTTAAAAATGTTCCAAAACAATATTGCTTGAAATTTCACATGAAGAAAGAAGAAATAATAAAGTTTTCGATGGCATGGGTATGCGCATTGGAGAAAGTCTCAGCTTTCTGTTAATTATGTTTTATGTTGATGCAAGTTTTCGGTAGAATCAAGATAGAGTATTGTCCTTTGACGATGAATATTTTAGCATTTCGAGCAATTTTGGCCCTGAATTTTGTTGAGAAAGCCTGCTTAATACTAGTTAGCAAAACATTTTTATGTGTTTAATCATTTTAATATAATCAATGCCTCTATATACATTTGAGAATAATGGGAAATTTCGTCAAGAACCAAGTTCGCCATTTTTGGGGCCTATTTTTTGTGTGGAAGGATCCATCGTTGTAAATACAATCATCGCTTTTCGAGGGTTTGCGTTCCAACTGTGTGGCAATTTTATCATGTGAAACATGTATTCAAATCATCCGTCTCATTTATACAGGGTAATCAGAGACCTCACTTTGGGCTCTATGGCTTGGATCACTTCCATAGATGGCTGATATGACTAGCAAAGGCTCTGATCAGAGCCTTTGCTTGTCACCAATGCCACATTGTTGGAAATCACATGACCTAGTTCAAATTTCTACAGGTCTGCGAACACATACTGCACATGCCAGAGCACAGGCTTCTTTCATGTTCGAGTGAGTTAACTCGGGTTTGACGTCCCATCGACACATAGGTCATACGGAGAATGGACCTCGGTTTAAAGTTTTGCTCGAAATACATGTAACGGAGAAACAGAGAATCAAATCGGCGACCCCTGGATTGGTTGTTTAGCGCGTCATTCACTACACAGTTTTACTAAGTCGGCAGAGTGTGAAAAAAAGGTAATTCTCTTACAGGCCAGACAATTATCTCTTTAAAGACAGGACTTCTCTGTCGGGGTCTGGTTCCCAGTACAAAGCTATCTTACCTGTACAGGTAAAGGTGTGAAAATTTATTCAACCAATAAGTGAACCAGAAATACCAAACATGCTGTTATTGTTCGTAGCTTGACCTTAATTTTACGATCAGTTGACTCAGGAAAGTTTTGCGTCAACCTGGCATGCACAGTTGCATGAACCTTAGTATTTAAATCCATTTCTGACTAACTGAACCACCTTCAATATTCAAACATGTCATAAAATTTGTTTTTAAACTGGTATTATGGATTGTTAGATTGTATTATACCTCCAATCGATATTTGAGCCGCGACACGACAAAACCAACAAAGTGGTATGTGTGCCCAGCTAAGACTCAGATCAGCCTGGGCATCCGCCCAGTCTGATCAGATTCTTCGCAGTCCGCTTATAGCTAGCTTAGACCCTTAGCTACCTTTAAAGCGCAAGCAAAGACTCAGATCATACTGGATGGATGCCAAGGCCTATCTGAGCCTTCGCTGGGCGCATATGCCACTTTGTTGGTTTTGTCGTGTTGCGGCTCATTTCCTGTATTTTATGTTCTGTTTACTCTGGAATTTTATGTTCAAAATCACATCCTTCCTAGCTTTTAAGTCCAATCCGCTCAAATTTATTATAGACGTGACTATGCCTCATAAAATGTAAGATTGCTGTCGTAGGATATAAGATACCTAATGTGAGCAATAGGATATCTTATGTAATTCAGATACAATTTATCTTATATCCTTCATATGATATCATATATATTAAACATGATAGCTAACGCATGATATCTCATTGCAGATCAAAATAGATACCTCATATTCTAGATAACATACTTATATGTGGAAATTTAGGATATCTCTTATATATCTGACAGGATATGGGATATCTTATGTGAGATATAAGACATGTCATTTAGTTTATAAGAGACATTTTTACATATATATAAGATATCTTGTATCCTATATCAAATATCTAATATAATTTATAAGGTTTCTATTTTAACGAAAAATGAAAATAAGATATCTGATTTGATATGTTAGATATATTATATGATATATACGATATCGGCCAAGTCTGCTCAATCTTCACTTTCTGCAAACACCATATTATTGCATCCTTGGCAATCTTATTGCATCCTTGGCAGCCTGTATAATGTTATAACTGATCAGTGAAGCACACGTGCTCAGGTGGATTGGAATATTATAAATACGCGTATTCCTTTCAAGGAAGTCGAGTATTATAAGACTCTGACCATAGCGTCGCGTGAGTGCAGTCAGGCCCAGAGGTTATAAAACAGAGGTCATAAGCAGAGAAAATTTCATATTCAGCTCAACTGAGCAAGGAAACAACTGTACTTATCAATAATTTGCTATTTGTAAGCAGGTATAATGCTCAGCTGACTTGAGCATGAAAAAGTTATATAACCTCGGAGCCTGGTCTGGCCATTGGCAGTTAGCATATATCCGCAGATATATTTTCTCACGACGCGGCTCATTGTTAATCCCCATGGGGATATACAGGATCTTACACGAGTGAAGGCTCGTTTCATAAATTTCATTTGAAATGAAACGAGTGTAAGATGACCCTTTAAAATGAATTTTTAACTCCTTCAAACTGAATATAAGCATTGTTGACATGGACGTTGTCGATGACGTGTAATATGTGTACGCGCCAAAGTGTTATTACACGTGTGGTCATTTGATCTTTATGACACGAGGTTTTCACTGAATAACAGCGACGTCGTATGATAAAACCATATTAAGGTCGCATAGGACTACTTTTATGTTTTACTTTTATTCACAGTTTTTATGTTTATCGATGCTTCGTTTTGCAAACGGCTTAGAATGACGTAAGATATTGCTACTCAGAAGATAATGGAAGAACAAAATCACTTCGACAAATTAAAGGGTTCCTGAGCATTTGTTAAGAACTTTGTTAAATGGCTCCATTGAGTTGAGAGGAGCCCCGATAGCTCTGCTGGTTAACCCTGGGTTTGATTCCCGCTTGAGGAAGAACTCTTTGCAAAACAGAGTTCGCTTTCACACAGCCGTTCATTATCACCCTCCCACCATCCTGGTATAATTGAAATACTGTCAGAAAAGACATGAAATTGCAAGTCATCCGCTGGGTTGAGAAATTGGCGTTTCGCAAAAATAATCTAAAAAAAATCTGTAATCATGCTTATTCACTATATTTTTTATCAGGAAAAAGTGTCACGTTTTAAGACAGCCTTCTATATACAAAATCGGCCTAGACCAGACAACTTACATTTTCTTAAGACGCACTTTGACCCCCACCTACGCTTTCCATCCCTCAACCTCCACGCCCTCTCTTTATTCCGACTTGCTTGTATGAAAGAGGTATTGTATGTGGGCCGACATCAACGCCCACATACTGAAAATATATAAAAAAAATAGATAATTATTTCTTACCTACGAGGCAGAGTTTGTTCTATTTTTAGTGGTGCTGGAAAATTCTGTCTTGCCCATGGGCTGGGGCAGCTCACACGAGCTTGAATTCTGTGTATCACTACTCGCTAGATAAAATGCGATAAGCCCGACTCAGCGATTCTATACTGTATGCATTATTTTTCTATAGCAATAAGTTTCCTTAAAGAAATTCATTCTTTATAAGTCCATCATTATCTGTTTCTATGTCTTAAAATCGGAGAAAACTCCGTAATAGTCATTGCTTCACACAAACGCTGTCGAGGGTGCTGCCATTTTGAAGACGTTATCAACTGACGTTTGAAATAACGTTGACGTTACGTCATAATACTTCTTACGCTTTTACACGTTCGCATGAAATTATACACAGTGTCGGAGCGGAAATGTACAGTGTTTGAGATTGTATCGTCTCCTGTGATTCTGTACAGTGAGAATCCGACACTTGGTGTAAAGCGATACACGGAGAGAGTAAGTAAACATGACGATGGTTTCTTTAATTTCATTATTATCCTGCTTCTTGCGATTTCTATGGATTGCTTATAATATACGAAGAACTTCCGAGGATGAATGCTTTATGTTTTTCCCCAGGTTGTGCACACACAAGTTCTTGATCATTTGAACACGCAAAACAGCACACGATTTCGTCCGTGTGAAGGGTCGTATATTCCCGTGTCAAGGCACAAATAAACTGTTATTTTATCAGCAAATGAGTATTGGTCTTTAAAATATCAGAGGTTAACGGTAGTACCTCGGTTTTTATGTTTGGGGTGAATAAAAGTGATGAAATGCTGAGTTGTTCATCGATTGATATTCGTACAGTCACTTGCAGAAGACAGCTTGGAAATTGTACAGTGACCCGTTATTATCTTTGTACAGTGACTCGGATCGAGTTGTTTTTCATCAAGCTGAGTTAATGCATTTCATTTCGACAGCGACGACCCTTCGACATTTTTTACTTTCAGAATTCAAAATATAAATCCTTTAATCAAGTTTGGACCCGAATAGTTTACTGGTGGTACGCCAACATTTGTTTCTTTCAGCTACTGACCACTACAGTTTTGTCTCATATAAGACAGTTGTCGCGGACAGAAAGAATACGCCGGGCCGCGTAGCGCAGTCGGTAGCGCGTCTGACTGAAGAGCCAGAGGTACCGGGTTGGATAACCAGTACGGCCACATACTTTCGTGGAAATTGATCATGAAATCTTTTCTATGGTCATTTTCCCCCTTCCACTGATTCAAGAAGGGCAGTTGTCAGATACTGGTGAAAGTATGGACACTTAGTACTGGTTAACCGCTTAGGAAGTCTAAGCCTGCCCAGGAATAGTGTGGTTAGGTTAACTGACCGTCCCGACATGACCATAGCTGTTTACCGTGGACGTAAAGCAACTACACAACAACAACAACAGAAAGAATACACTTTTAGAACCTCAGTTGTCGATTTCATGAGATTTCATGGCAGCATTTGATGAGCAGTTTGAGATACTGGTTTATCGCCTTTGATGCCATGAACGTAAAGCATACATACATGCATTGTTGAGCCACAATATGCTACCATACACAAAACGCTACCGAGATAGCATTTTATGTATCCCTGCCTACACAAAATGCTACCAAAAAGCATATTGTGTAGGCAGTGTACACAAAATGCTTTCTGGTAGCGTTTTGTGTAGGTAGGGTACATATGTTATCTGACTGGTCGTTCGAGGATACACAATATGCTCTACCAGGAAAAAGTATCACTTTTAAGCTCGACTAAATGACTTGGACTCAGAAACACATGTTTAAGGCAACCCCGGTCTTAGTTGACATTATCGTACCCATGCGCGGATACAGGGGCGGGAGACGGGGCTGAGAACCCCCCCCCCCCCCCCCTCATTTTCCAACAGTGAGTTTTGCAATCATTATGGTAAAATTTGTCGGAACCCTCTGATCTGAAGCTGGACGGAATGGACGCCGGGAAAATTTTGGTCCCTCATTTTCATGTTAGATGGAGCATATTGTGTAGGGCATATATGATACCTTCACAATATGTTCCCAAATTTTGAGATAGCATTTTGTGTAGGCATGGATACTCAAAATGCTATATCGGTAGCGTTTTGTGTATGGTAGCATATTGTGGCTCAACAATGCATGTACTTTGGAAATTAAAAACAAATATGCACATAACGCGTTGATAAAATAGTCATGCACCAATTACATTGCCGAAGTCAAATGTCTATCTACAAGTAAAAGCATCGACAAAATAGCTTTTGCTCTACAATACTAGTAACGTTGTATCACTGTGTACTTTCTCAGAAGACACACACACATGCACGACACACAATAATTCATTCAATTTCACATGTAGCTCAGCGAAGACTCAGATCAGTATGTGCATTCGTGCAGTCTTATCAGAGTCTTCGCTGGCTACATATGGCAGCCCCTCGATCCGTAGTTATGCAATGAGTGCCCAGCAAAAACTGATTAACTTCGTGCCTTGGGGAGCGCTGTGGCCTAGTGGTAGAGCCTCGAACTCCGGAGCGAGAGGTCGGGGTTCGATCCTCACTCGAGACGCCATGTTGTGTTCTTGAGCAAGGCACAAATACTCCCAAAAGATACTGGTGATACCCAGGAAGTGGTGACTCCGTCCCGACTTGACTGAAAAATTGTTTACTGGAACGTTAAGCAAAAGCGAAACGAAAATGTCGAGTCTCGGCTCTGAGTCGGGGCACATCATTTCCTACATTTTCACATGTGCGCTCAGCGAAGACTCTGCGCAGTCTGATCATCCTTCTCTGGGAGTGGCGAGCGAAGACTCTGATCAGACTGCGCAGACGCAAAGGCTGGTCTGAGTCTTAACGGTGCGCACTGGGGAAACTGTATGGAATATTGTGCCTCGGCTCATTTATCTTTGTCAGCGATTCTTTTTACAGAAATAGTATTTTAAGCTTGATAATTTTCAATGTTTATCTTATTGAAAGTCATAGATATGCCATAAACTGATTCTCAAAGACGTCGAAACGTTACATTTTGAGGTTACGTTTTGTACGCCAGTGACATGCGCAATATCCGATTGAACTTTGTTAAATGCAGGTCCGTACACAGGAAATTGGTAGTACCACCGTGATGATAGATGGAATTAATTTGTGACGGGGAGTTTTCTTGGTCATTTTATGTGCAGGAAAACAAGACAAAAATAACATGTCAGACAAATTAACCATGAAATGTAGGTCACCACAGCCTTGAGGTCATAATATCATAAGACAATGTCACATGGTTCACTGATGACGGACCAAGATTAAGCGCAAGTTGTGTTTGAAATAGATAAGCAGAAAAAAAAAAACGTTTTAAGGTGTCCAAGATTTTGATAGCTAGCCACACCCAGGCAAGGACCCTGGGGCTAGGAGTCATGAAATGAAAGCTGACCCTCCAAGGTACCTTTGGTCCAAGTATGAATGTTTTTTTGCTGAGTGGTTACTGAGATACAAAGTTTTTGAAGAACTTGGTTTAAACGCATGCATATGGAATGGACCAGATGCTGACATACGCCATTAAGGGTCGTCTACATCAGATAGGAGGCGAATACAGCTCTAGTGGTGGTAATATTTGCTTTCGATGTGATTAAAGGTCAGCTGGCGCTGTGGTTTATCGTAAACATGGTAAAAGAAGCAGATACTATATACAAGTGACTGTACAGAAAAATTCTTGAAAATCGCAGTTGTCTGTACGACAGCATACCAAGTCACTGTACAACAATCGATACATGCAGTGTCCTGTAAAATGAAGAATTTTTAGGATTTATCTCCAGTGCAGATCCTCTTCGAAGATGTTATTTCACAAATATATGTTTCTATAATGTGGTCCTTATGAAAACAATCGGTGTTTCGTTCGATAATGCGATAAATACACATTTCGTCATTGATGCGATCATGCATATTTTTGCATGCAAAGATGATTGAGACTTATGCATTACACTAAGAACACTTTATAAATGACATTTACCTTCTTGAGGTATTCCAAATTTACTGATGCGTCAAACGGACCAAAACAGTCTGGCTTTTTAATCATAAATTGAGAAAATTGCCAACATTATTTACCGTGTATATTGACATCCTTTACACCAAGTGTCGAATTCTCACTGTACAGAATCACAGGAGACGATACAATCTCAAACACTGTACATTTCCGCTCCGACACTGTGTTATAGCTCCCCGTTCAATTTGAAATATATCGTAGGTAAGAAAAATAATCAATCATTGATCTTCGATGCGGACAGGGAAATCCCAACCCTCTTGCACAAGGGGCGTGTCGGAAACTCGGCAAGCCTCCTTTCCGACACACCCCATGTTGGGATTTCCCTGTCCGCATCGGAGACCAATGATAGATTCTATTTATCTATGAGACACAGTAACTGTCTCCGTGTCATGCCTGTCCCACAAACACTGGCCTCCTCCACCACGTCCCCCGATCGCTACACACCCAACAGTTTCTCGTCATAAAGAAATACAGATCAAGTACATGTCTTCATATGTCTGTAAAATAGTTAAAAAGTTTCAGATTGATTATTTGAAACTGTTGGCGTTGAATATACCAACATTTTAGAAAGAATGGACAGACGGACGGACAGATGGACAAGGGTAACACAAAAAGCCCATTGAATATTGTCGCGGGGGGGGGGGGGGGGCACAAAAACAGGAATATTCAACGTGAAGTATGATGGTTTTTTTTTTGTTAATCAATGAAGCAGTGCAGTTGGAGCTATACCCTTCTGGATTAGGATGTGAAGAGTTGTCTTGTACATGTTACCAGTCTACTATATGTCTGTCTATATGTCTACCGTCCTGAGGGAAGACGCACAACTCGGTTTTTTTTTTTTTTTTTTTTTTTCATAATGTAGATCACCGACGGTGCGTTGTATATATACACATGCCTTTCGATTTCAAGATTTTTTTTTCCGTGAAATCCAGCACAGGCGTGATCCAAGTAGATATTTTCACAGTAGAGGGTGGGTGACTTGCGATTTTACGTCCTTTTCAACAGTATTTCAGTCATATCAGGACGATGGGCTTGTGATAATGAAAGGCTGTGTGCAATGGAATCCCGTTGGCGATGGAAAGAACTCCGCCTCTGGCGGGGCTCGAACCCGCGACCGCTAGATCAGTAGGCCAGCGCTTAACCCACTGAGCTACCGGGGCATCTTTCACAGTAGATGTATAAGACACGTTTTGTCAAAATTTTAAGTTGGATCATGCCTTCGCTGGTACTAATCACTGATGTTGGAAGTTCCACACTTTGTGAATTTTCGCTGTTTTGCCATTTCTAGGGTAGTTTGTGGTGAAAATTGAGCCTCAAAAATACAAAAACAGTTCTTCAAAATATAAGGACTGGCCTATTTAAAACTGTTTTTTTTTTTTCGATTTTAATTTTTGCGAAACTATTAGGCCATTATCGTAGATTTTTTTCTTTCTGTCGGTTTTAAGTCCTTATTATACTATTTCGTCGTTTTTCGAATAAAGATTTTCTCGAAGCTCCAACTATCGGTGATGCCTAAATACGGAAGTTAATTCATCTGTGCAGATATATTGAGTGTCGAGAGAGAGAGAGAGAGAGAGAGA
The DNA here is from genome assembly GCA_963989385.1 of Ctena decussata. NCBI lineage: Eukaryota > Metazoa > Mollusca > Bivalvia > Lucinida > Lucinidae > Ctena > Ctena decussata. Next base: position 79,819,117 of record OZ022499.1, on the reverse strand, counting down.
GAGAGAGAGAGAGACTTACGTTAGGTGCACTGGGTAATTATTTTGAAAATATAATAGAGCCGCGATACGACAAAACCAACAAAGTGGCATGTGCGCCCAGCCAAGACTCAGAACAGCCTGGGCATCCGCCCATTCTGACCAGAGTCTTCGCTTTCCGCATGGAGCTAGCTTTAAGCACACAGGGAAGAATCGGATAAGACAAAGCGACGTTACGAAAATACGCCGGGTTTCCGACAGTATATAGCAGGATATACTGTCGCAAATTTTTAATGTTATCCAATCAGACGTCGCATTACAAACGCAAGTGCATTAGAATTGCCGTTTCACGGCCCTCTCGATAGAATTTCAGTCATATTCATCCGAAAGCGGGATAATAATAAAAGGCTTAGTGCAATGGAACCTTGTTTATGGTTTTAGAGCATTCCACTTCCAGCGGTATTCGCGCCTGGACCCTAAGCTTAGCAGGTCAGCGCATAGCCGGCTAAGTTACCGGCTGCAGAATATAAACGAATTAGGACCGCTTGAACATGTTGAAAATGTCAGCAGACTGAGTTTAGGTTAAACCATGCATGTAGGCAGGCTCGTCACTTTCTTTCATAACGCTTTTCGCTTCCATACGTTGGATTCATCTTCTTGCAGCTACATAAACGGCCAAAATTGCGGCCATCTTGACCATGTAGTAATCTACAGCAGATGACGTTGACGTCTTCTTGTTTTTCGCAACGGAACGTTTGACGTGTTTACGTTACGTAGCCGCGTACAAAAACTGCCGTTCGGCGGCGCTGAATTGCTCCCACCTCACATTAGGTTTAATGTACAAAGCAATAGCACATTTCAATGATCCAACTCAGTAGGACGCCCCAGCACTGGAAGTTATTATGCACCATCCGACCACCCCTAACGGCATGAGAAAATGTTAAAATATGATATGGGTCATTTTACTTGGCATATATATATACAGGACGGGGATTCTATTCGTTTCTTTTTGGACATATTTCAATGGCAAACGAGAAACAGATGTTACCCAACGAAAAAGAACGACCTGGTCATCGTGGATAAACAGATTTGTTAGTTTTGGAAGCAAAAGTGGAGGTCAAGTGATGCCCGCAGCGATAAATGTTTCTCTATACCATATTCTTTACCATTGATAAGTTTTGACCGCAGTCTAAATTCAAGTGATACACTGCTAACAGCGGACCTCCGATTATGTTGAGAAATCGATATCAATATATACATAGCATTTCATTGGATAAAGCTAATTCGGCATGCTAGTTTGCATAAACGTTTAAGTGGATCTTTTTATGATAAATAGGCATGACCTGATCCTTTGATGAATACTTTAGTGGAAAAAAAAAATAAATTTAATATAATTTGGCTGCATCTGCTTAATTTGCCAAGACAGATACAGAGATACATAAAAAAATACATGTGCTATAAATATGTAAGGGAACTAACTAGTAGAAAAAGTAACCGCATTGCGACCGATCCTGTGAAAATTGACTTAGCAATAACCAGTATTAGAAGCTGATTCGATTGCCCTTGTCTAAATCGTGTATTGCCCTAAATCGTGGACACAAGCAGACTGATGTTATTATGCCCCCGCCACGAAGTGGGGAGGGGCATATAGTTTTGTCCTTGTCCGTCCGTACGTACGTATGTCCGTCACACTTTGTAGTACTGTTCTTGTCTCCGCAACTACTCCTACAATATTTGATGCAAGGAGTTGAACGTGCAACACAGTTCAGACTTGCATTGAACATGTGCATAAAGGAAACAGAACTTTGATTTAGGTCTTAATTGCAGAATTATGTCCCCTTCAATTACATACATATTTTGACCATATTTCACACTATGTCTCCCCAACTCCTTCTACAGTATTTGATGCAGGGAGTTGAAACTTGCAACACAGTTCAGACATGCATTGAACATGTGCATAAAGGAAACAGAACTTTGATTCAGGTCTTTATTGCAGAATTATGTCCCCTTGAATAACATAATATTTTGACCATATTTTACACTTGTGGTACTGTTCTTGTCTCCGCAACTCCTCCTACAGTATTAAATGCAGGGAGTTGAAACTTGCAGCACAGTTCAGACATGCATTGAACGTGTGCATAAAGGAAACAGAACTTTGATTCAGGTCTTTATTGCAGAATTATGTCCCTTTGAATGACATACGTATTTTGACTATATTTCAGTGGCTTATATACAAGCTCACCTTTTGTTTTGGCTCTAGCGGCCTCATTTATGAACTGATTTTGATATAAGGTCACAGCTATATTGAGCATGACAGTACCTCGAACAAGTTTGCGTTTCAGGTTGGAAGAATCAAGGTTAAGGTCACAGTTGCTATTTTCCGAAAAACTTGGGCATTGCTTTGGAGCTGTTATTTTGATATAACTTCACACAAATGTTAAGTATGACAATATCTTGAATAAATTGCCATTTCAGCACTGCAGGTTCAAGGTCAAGGTCACAGTCGCTATTTTTAGAAAAATCTTTATCATCCCTCTTCCCCCTTTATTCATTGACAGATTTTGATGTAACGTCACCCTAATGTTTAGTGTGACAATATCTTGGAAAATTTTGCGATCCAGAATTTTAGGGTCAAGGTCAAGTCACAGTTGCTATTTTTAGAAAATACCTTGTCATCCCTCTGGAATGATTTTGACATAACTTTACACAAATATTTAGTATGGCAATATCTGGGACAAATTTACTTTTCAGCATTGTCAGTCCAAGGTCAAGGTCACAGATGCTATTATAGGTACATGTAAAACTTTGTCAAGGTTCTAGTACCTTTATTTGTCAACTGATTTTGATATAACTTCACACAAATATTAAGTATGACCATATCTTAGACAAGTTCACCTTTCAGGGTTGTAGAGCCAAGGTCAAGGTCACAGATGCTTTTTTTTATAAAAAAATTTGTCATCCCTCGAGCATCTCTATTATTGACAGATTTTGATATAATTTCACTAAAATACCTCTTAATACATTACTCATCTAGTGAGGTATATGGCGGGGGCATTCATCACCTTTAGTGATTGTCTAGTTATTATGGGTTTCGCAAAAGGCTTTTAACAAGGTACCACACAGGAGGCTATTGTACAAACTAGACTATCACGGGATTAGAGGATCTACTCATAAGTGGATCAACTCATGGCTCTCTGAGCGCTCTCAAAAAGTGGTTTTAGATGGCCAAGCCTCAGATCCAGTCCGGGTTCTATCTGGTGTCCCTCAAGGATCGGTTAGGACCGGTCCTTTTTCATATTTTCATTAATGATCTTCCAGATAACATCAGGTCATCTGTTCGTCTATTTGCTGATGATTGTGTTTTGAATAGGAATATCTTCTCCCCCATGGATTGCCTGAGTTCGAAGTTATAAAACTGGAGAATAATCTCAAACTCAAAATAAAGCACACTGATTGGCTGCTTCCGAGCATGTGCTCGGAAGAAGCCAATCAGTGTGCTTTATTTTGAGTTCATGCTCGGAAGCAGCCAATCAGTGTGCTTTATTTTGAGTTTGAGAATGTACTCAAGTTTTATAACCTCGGGGCCAGATCTTGCAAGATGACCCGGCCCCGAGGTTATAAAACTTTTTCATGCTCAACTCAGCTGAGCATGAAATTTTACCTGCTTATAAATAGCAAATTACTGATAAATACAGTTATTTTCATGCTCAGTTTAGCTAAGTGTGAAATTTTCTCTGCTTATGAATATGAAAATGCAAACATTAGTTGGCATTTTCATATATATCAGCGAAGAAAATTTCATGCTCAGCTGAGTTGAGCATGAAAATAGTTTTATAACCTCGGGGCCTGAACAACCTCGCACAAAGGAAGACCGATTGGCAAATGAAATTTAATTTTGCCAAATGTCATTCTATGAGGGTGACTCGGCACCTCCGTGGCAAGCAATACACTATGATTACCCTCTCCACCAGCAAAGATTGGAACAGATTAAGTCCGCCAAATATCTTGAAATAACAATGATAGACAATTTGGATAGGGGTCAACATATTTCAGGAATATCAAGTAAGGCAACTAAGACAATGGGTGTTCTTCGGCGCAATTTGGCACTGACACCTCGGCAAACCAAGGAAGCTCCATACAAAACATTGGTTCGCCCTCAACTGGAGTATGCAGTACCTATTTGGCATCCCTATCACAAAACTCAGATTCTGCAGTTTGAGAGGGTGCAGAAAACAGCTGCCATGTGGACCTGCAGGCGATGGCGGAACACAAGTAGTGTCGGCGATATGCTTGATGAGCTTGAGTGGCCACCCCTGGAGGCCCGCCTGGAGCAGTCCTCCTTAACCTTCTTTTACAAGATTCACTCCGATACAGTGTCCCTTGAGAAAGATGAGTACTTGACCCCAGCACCAAAGTCCAGAAGAACTAGGGCATCCCATGATTCACACTACACTAGATAGCTTGCATATGGTGATGGCATGAAAAATTCATTCGTCCCTAGGATTATTCCTACGTGGAATAGTCTCCCCTGAGGAGTTAAAGGCCCTTATTGGTCCAGAGGCATGTGTTTTAGCATGCCTCTGATCTGCTTCTTGTAAATAGTTCTAATGGCCCACCCCGAAAGTTCGTTATCCCTTTGAGCTAAATTCTAAATTTAGCCACCCACCACCCCTGAGGTAATGATCAGAAAATGATCGTCTCAGTATCGCGAGATAGATAGATAGGTCGGCAGCCACTGCTAATTGACTGGCTCGGCCGACAGCACAGATAGGGAAATTTGTATTATCTTCGTAATCAATGCGAAAACATCAGGTCGTGCCATTTTGTAGATCATGTGAGCCGCGACACGAGAAAACAAACAAAGTGGTTGTGCGGCCAGTGCAGACTCAGATCAGCTTGGGCATCCGCCCAGTCTGATCAAAGTCTTCGCTGTCCACATGGAGGAATCTGTGAACCTTAGCTACTCTTAAAGCGCCAAGTGAAGAGTCTGATCGGAGTTGGCGGATCCCCAGGCTGATCTGAGTCTTACGATGGGCGCACAACCACATTGTTGGTTTTCTCGCGTCGCGGCTCATGTATTATGTGACTTGTTTAATTACATGGAACAACCTGACGTATTAACCATGGTTCGACGTGGATTTTGGTTTGAACACAAGCATGCTGGGTGTCTGAGAGTTCAATCACTTTCTAGTGATTCGGCGAATGTTAAGGAACGAAAAACAAGCATGGCTGATCGCTATACGATTTCATGGCAATATACTATACTTAGCAAAAATAAAAACTTGACAGTCGCTATTTTGCATCCTGCGGTAGTCGGGAAAAGTAAAATATGAAAATTCTTTTAATTTAAAAAAAAGGAATCATTCTGTAATATCATAGTCACACAAAATTCAAGATTCTTTAGATACAGCAAAATTGAGGCTATTGTAACCGTCACAGGGGTACTTTTCTGTTTTCTATGCTCAAAACCAAAAAATTACCGAATTTAAAATTGTCAAAGTCTGCTTCACTGATAACAATTCTGTTGGCAATGCCTTTCCATTATTAAATCCAATCTGTATGGACTCATAAGCTAAAATTATGCCGATGTACGGTCGAGTACGAGACCGCGAGGACCAGACGAAAAACCCCAGTCTAAACCATTATGATGTCAGAAATTCAGTTACAATGGAATTCCCATTACACATTAAAGTCTTTATGGCAGTTTAAGAAATGGCTTTCAAATAAATTCAGTAATAAAGACATTTAGTTTGTAAGACAGTCAAACAAATCTCGAAGAAAATAACAAGAAAGACGCATTGGTATGGAAGATATGGCATCTCAAAAATCTCTATATGTTTAATTCAAAGGGAGATAATCTGAAAGTTTTGAAACTTTAAACGTTATTTTCAGGTTGTGATTACAATGGTCATAAGCATTTAAAGTGTTTTCTGTGCGTACTGGAACTATTGTTTATTGCGTACAAGATAACTGCCATCTGCGCATGCGCAAATTAAAGTTCTGTTCTAAATTATTAAATTAGGATTAAGTTAGATAACTGCGGGCAGGACAAAAATTTACCAATAATTTTTAATGACTTAAGTAATCAGACGTCTACCAAACTCGAAAAAATCCATATATACATTATAAATTTGCTAGCTTGGTCCGAATTAAGAAATAAAAACCGTCAAGTTTTTATTTTTGTTCAGTATATATCTACCCGGTAATGTATCCACCTCCTCCCGCACACCCACTCTCCAGATTTGTTTGGCTTAGAACATTCCGTTCCTTGCGGAATGGCGTCAAGATACACAATTTACTATGACTGACGCTATATATGATTTTCTAGGCAAGTTTGAGGGGTTTTTTTTGTTGTTGCTGTTGTTTTCAATCAGAATCAGAATTGTTTACTGGTGATACGTCCAAAGATTATTCACCAGGACCTGTGATCAGGGAAGCTAGTCTCTCCAGCTCTTACAAGAAAAGTAAACTGAAGCCTCTGCACAGTCAGCAGCAGAGGTAAGGGGATACTGCCAAGGAGTTCCAATTTTTAATAGGAGTTGAATTGACTGTTATAACTCTAGCTGCCCTTTTCTGCACCTTCTCAAGTTTATCTTGAAGAAGTATACTTTGGGAGTTTCAAAATGAACTACCACAAGTCCCTTGCAAGCTGACTCTTTAACGTCCTGATTACACGCCGACAAGTTACGTGTAAGAAAGCCAGGGGTCCTATTGGCCTTTGTGCAACTATTGCTGACATATGTGTTCCATTTCAAATCCCACCAATACCATAGCCATATAGCTTACTGGCTTACGTTTATGTCATTCATGAGTGGAATTGGGAGGGGGTGTGATATTCGAAAGTAGGAATGAAAATTCTCAGGAACTGCAATTCCATCCCAGATCCAACCCAAGACACCATGTGCGTTGATAAGTTTTACAAATTTGCTTCTTTGCGTCCCGGGACCCACTAGGCCAGAAAATTTTGCATCCCAAGCTCAAGGTTGTGCATCCTTTCATGGACTCGCCGATAATAAAAATCTGCATCCCAAATCATGCATTTTCAAGACAAGTTCAGAGAAGCCAATTTATAAACAAATCCACAAGTACTGAGTTTAGATACGGTAGACAACACAAAATTAGTCTCCATCAAAGTCAACACCAGCGGTAGCAATGTGAACAGCCATTTCCCACGTAGGTGGTCAATGGGCTAGCCTGCACATCACAAACAATATATCAATAACCAGTCAGGTACATAACCTTTAAAAGTTAATAAAAATATAACTTGAAGCAGTTAGAATTATCCTATTTACCACTAATTTCAAAGTGAGGCTGCAGAAAATAACTTATTTAGGTTATGTCTGAAATTATTTAGGCCAAGGTCAGATTTGCAATCTCCAAATAAATAACTGTTGTAAGTTAAAAAGTAGCTAATTTCCTGATCTTCAAGGGCCTTGCTTACCAATTTCTAGACGATGCGTACAGAATTTTATTGCTTAATCATAAAGTTATGTAAGAGATCTTTCAGGGAAAATTACCCAACTGTCCATAAAAATTGCTGTATCTCCAGAATATGAAGGTGAAAAAAGACACTTTAACTTAAACAGGTTACTTTTGCTATAGTCACAAAAAATTATAACTGCTTCAAGTTATATATTTTTTAACTTTTAAAGGTTATGTACCTGACTGATAACAGACGTAGCAATTACAACACATATAACAACCAAGAAGAAACAAGAACAAAAACAGAAGTGCCGCCTTGGGACGGCCAGTAATGAAATTACTTGGGGGAGGGGGGAGAGGGGGGCTAGCCGGTTTGGGGTAGACCAACCCTCGCCCTTTATTCTGCCCTGGTTCATCGGATACTTAGTTGTTCAACCCAACAAAATACAACAAGGGCTTCGCAAGCGGCGCATAATACGCCCGTTGTAATGTCATAAAGGAATAATAGAATGAACAAGATTGTTTACGTAAGGAAAGACAGGCAGACAAGTAGGGGAATCCACACATTAATTAATGACGGCAACATTATTTAAATATTTAACACATCAAATACTATTAGTATACCAAAACTCAGCTCCGAAGGTGAAGTGGCTCCTAAGTTGAGTAATGCCAAAGTCAAAAAGGAAGACAATTCATAAACTAAATAAATGTATACTAGATATACCATTCTTGGTTCTAATACATTCCCTTGAACATATACACATCTCCATAAAGTTGTGTTAAAATATTCTAAACGGTTAAGGAATTACAGAGTAAACAGGAAATTTATGCATGGGCATATAATCCAGTAAGTAAGCCAGAGTCGTGGTTCTTGCTCAGGATACATTGCCCCATTATTACACACATTCCTACAAAGTTTCATTCTAATATTTCAAAGGGTTAAGGAGATATGGAGTGAATGAAAATGCCTAAAAATAATGATCAAAGAGAGGTTACTCTAAAATTAAGAAAGGGGGGGGGGCAACCATTCTTATATGTGACACATCATCTTGTGATCATGCACATTGCTATAAAGTTTCATCATGATATTCCAAACAATTACCGAGTTAATGTATGCACAACATAAGTATACACTAAAATAGCCAAAAAGAACTAATAAAAGGGATGTAACTCAGAAACGAAGAAAGGGAGAGCAACCATTGTTGTACGCGACACATCGTTGGGACTTCATACACATTGCTATGAAGTGTCATGAAGATATCCCAAACAATTATCTAGTTCTGGCACGCACAAAACCTGTAGGGTAAAAAACAATCAAAGGGGCATAACTTTGAAACCAAGGAAGGGGGAGCAACCATTCTTGTACGCGACACGTTCCCCCTACCTAATACAAAATTTCATGAAGATATCCCAAATGGTTACTGAGTTATGGCGCGCACAAGAATGTTTACGGACAGACGGACGGACAGACGGACGGACGGACGGACATAATACGTCCGTTTTTTCAAAACGGGCGTATAAAAAGCACCAACCCTGATAATAAGAACAAATTATACGAAAGACATTAAACATCTATTATTACCTATTTTCAAGTAGCATGGCTTACTAAATAACCCCCGCACTTAACAGTTACGCATGGACCTTCGTCATCTAAGTTTTACAAAGTTATACAAAGCATACATGTTATGACAACTACAAACAAATATAGCTCATCCTATAGCTCATCCTATAATCCTATCAAGGTAACTGAACATGTCTACTTTTATCTAATATTGGCTCCAGAGAGCAAATCTGAAAAAAAAACATGTTGTAAAAATCAAGAAAATCGGTCAAGCAGTCTAGAAGGAGTAGCGATAACAAACTTTTATTACAAAAATTACAAAGGGGAATTACTCAGCAGGCAAACACTACTGGGAAAAATTGAAAACACGGGTCAACATTTTTGGAACCAAATTTGAATACAATCAAAGCAAGATTGACTACACCCCCCCCACCCTCCCCCCCCAAAAAAAAAAAAAAAAAAAAAAATAGATAAAAAATATCAAAAAGGGGCATTACTCAAAAAAGAGGGGTCAGATTTCAAAGTGGAAACCTCAATGCACATCTTCATACCAATATGTGTTCACATACTTAATTTCAAGAAAATAGGTCAAGCTGTCTAGGAGGAGTTGCGACAACAAACTTTTTTTACGTAAAATATAAAGGGGCATGACTCAGCAGGAAAACACTTCCGGGAACAAATGGAAAACACATGTCAACTATTTTCTTATGATGCATCTATGAACCAAATTTGAATAAAATCAAAGCAAAAACGACTAAAAAAACCCAAAAATTAGGGACAAAAATATAAAAAAAAAACGGGCATAACTCAGGAAATAGGGGTCAAATTTAAAAATGGAAACCTTAATGCACATCTTAATACCAATATGTGTTCACATACTTAATTTTACGAAAATCGGTCAAGCAGTCTATGAGGAGTTGCGATAACAACTTTTTTTACGAAAAATATAAAGGGGCAAAACTCAGCAGGAAAACACTTCCGGGAAAAACTGAAAAATACGTATCAACTCTTTTCACATGTTCCAACCATGGACAAAATTTGAAACAAATCGGAGCAAATGTTGCGGACGGACGGACGGACAGACGGACGGAAGGACAACGTGAAAACATTATACCCCCCTCAAACAAGTTTGCGGGGGGTATAATAAAGGGAAGAATACGCAGGAGAAGGCTGGTTCTTGATCCCACAATACAACTAGTTTTGCATACAAAATATCGCTAACTCTAACTTGCAATGGCTATGTAGAAATCTTTGACAAAACCTTTCACCATTCAAAGCATGGAGAGAAAGAAAATTGGACAAATACAGGGAAGAATATGCCAGATACAGCTGGTTTGCAATTCCACAATACAATAAGACGTTATCTATCAGTACCAAATATGAACATTCTATCTTGAAGGGCTACAGGGTACGAAAAATGGCCTTATTCGAAGTAAAGAGAGACAGAATATTAGACAAATACTGGGAAGAATAAGATGGAGAAGGCCGGGTTCTCATTCCCACGTTACAACAATAAGTTGTCATTTAAACCTGCATACTAAATATGACCACTCTAGCTTGCACGGTTGCACAGAAACCTTCAATATTTAAAGAATGGAAAGAAAGAAAGTCGGAAAAATTCAGGGAAGAATAAGTAGGAGAAGGCTGGTTCTCAATCCCGCAATACAACATGTCGTCATCAACCTTCATACCAAATATGACTACTCGAGCTTGCACGGTTGTGGAGAAATCTTTGACGAAAAATTTCATTATTCAAAGTATGAAAAGAAAGAAAATCGAACAAATACAGGCAAGAATAAGTAGAAGAAGGCTGGTTTTAAATCCCACGATACAACACATCGTCATCAACCATCATACCAAATATGACTACTCTAGCTTGCAAGAGTGTGGAGAAATCTTTGACGAAAAATTTAACTATTCAAAGTATGGAAAGTAAATACAGGGAAGAATATGCCAAATACAGCTGGTTTGCAATTCCACAATAAAATAAGTCGGTATCAACCTGTACCAAATATGAACATTCCATCTTGAAGGGTTGTTGTGTAATCTGTTACGAAAAATTGCATTATTCGAAGTAAAGAGAGACAGAATATTAGACAAATACTGGGAAGAATAAGATGGAGAAGGCCGGGCTCTCATTCCTACGTTACAACAACAAGTTGTCATTTAAACCTGCATACTAAATTGACTACTCTAGCTTGCACGGTTGCACAGAAACCTGCATTTTTTAAAGAATGGAAAGAAAGAAAATCGGACAAATACAGGGAAGAATAAGCAGGAGAAGGCTGGTTCTCGATCCCACTATACAACACGTCGTCATTAACCTCATACCAAATATGACTACTCGAGCTTCCACAGTTGTGGAGAAATCTTTGACAAAAGAATTCACTGTTCAAAGTATGGAAAGAAAGAAAGTCGGATAAATGAAGGGTAGAATATGCAGGAGAAGACTGGTTGTCAATCCCATGATACAGCACTCCGTCATCAGCCAGCATGCTGAATATGATCATTCTAGCTTGAACGGTTGTGGAGAAATATTTGACGAAAAATTTAACTATTCAAAGTATGGAAAGAAAGAAAATCGAATACAGGCAAGAATAAGCAGGAGAAAGCTGGTTCTCAATCCCACGATACAACACATCGTCATCAACCTTCATACCAAATATGACTACTCCAGCTTGCAAGGTTGTGGAGAAATCTTTGACGAAACATTTCACTATGCAAAGTATGGAAAGAAAGAAAATCGGACAAATAAAAGGAAGAAAAAGCAGAAGGCTGATTCTCAATCCAACGATACAACACACCATCATCAACCTGTATGCCAAACATGACCATTCTAGCTTGTATGGTTGTGGAGAAATCTTTGACGAAAACTTTTATTAAAAGGGAACGGACGGAAGGACGGACGGAAGGACTGACGGACGGACAGACGGACGGACAGATGTAAACCAGTATACCCCGACTTTTTCATAGCGTGGGTATAATAACAAACCATATATCAAAACAGTAAAAGCGACACACAACACATAAAACAAAGACGAAGAACCAAAAAGAAGTACCTACTTGCGATGGCCAGCAATGAAATTACAGGGGGGGGGGGGGGGGGGGGGGCGCTCAACCGGTTTGCGGGTGAGCCCTTGATCCTGCTTTGGTTCATCAGACACTCAGTTGTTCGGTTTGCGTGGAAGATTCCTAACTCATAATCGTAATATCTCAGGAACATAGAGATCAAAAACAAAACAAACATGAGGATTCGCAGAAATAGCAACACTAAAACTCTGGGGCAGAATAAACCTACCAATCAAACCACGGTGGGACCGACCCAAGACGTCCTGGAAAGGTGTCAGGCGCCAGCCGTCTGTGTTTAGGTTGGCGCCTTCATAAAGTCTGAGGCCCGACCCACCGTCGTGCAATCAAAGAGGTAAGCAAAGTTGTTAACATTAATTGGATTTACCAACAAGCATGCAGTTTGTCGCAAACAATCCATATTACATGTGTAAGCAATCTTTTTATACCGAATTATTATCTTCTTAAAATGATAAGGAAAGTCATGTTACCGATTATTTTCCTGAATTTATTGACCAACTCGCCATAGAATTCAGGTTCCGAAATACCTTGTTGAAGACGGACTTTCAATCCGACATTACATTTAGACACTAAGTCGAAACGCCGCCGATAAAATTTTGAAAACGTTTTACGGAAATTATGGTGCCTATAGCCTTGTTTGAGAAGTTTTGCTTTGACAGGTCAACATTGAAATTTCAAGACTGATTCAATATTGACTAAACATTGACCTTTCAACATTGAATGGCGAAGATTGATGCTTTTGAATCTTCCCAACAGGCACACAAGGTTGAATCAACATTGAATCAACCTTGATTCAACGTCGTTGAATCAACATTGATTCAACCTTGATTCACCGTACCGACGTTGATCAAGGTTGATTCAATATTGATTCAACCTTGTGTGCCCAATGGGTTACTTGATATCTCAACTGCACAAACTATTTCTTCCCACAATGTATTTATGACGTTGCACCGACGTCCATACCCCGTTGTTTTAAAGATATGTGCCTGCGACATGATAAAACCAACAAAGCGGTTGTGCGCCCAGCGCAGACTCAGATCAGCCTGGGCATCCGCCCAGTCTAATCAGAATCTTCTCTGTCCGCATGGAGGTAGCTTAGACCCTTAGCTACCCTGTAAGCGCTAAGCGAAGAGTCTGACCTCACTGGGCGGATGCCTAGGCTGATCTGAGTCTGCGCTGGGCGCACAACCACTTTGGTTGTTTTCTCGTGTCGCGGATCATATGTGCCTGCTGGGCCTGTCGTGTGTGGTCTGATAAAATCCCCATCAGCAGTTTCGTAACACAGAGGCATGATTTACAACAAGCTTTACAATGACAAAAAAATTTAATACGACAGTCTTCATTACAAAAACAATAAACAATATTTTAAAAGTTGCCTAAATCTTATGCATATATAAGCATATACTGGTTTTGTTCAACAAATATTTACTATTAATGATCACAAAACTGCAGAAGACAATACTTCTTTGGTCATCAGTGGTCAAGTTAAGTCCCCTACTTCAAACCTCCGAAGTTTATCTATAATTTCTGCAATTAAAGATATTCCCCCGTTCTAAACTACAAAAAATCACTTTTAAGAAATATCAAATAGCCCCGGTGCGCGACACTTCGTCGAACGACACTTCGTCTACTACGACACTTCGTCGAAAGTTTTTGTCGAATTACCAGTTCGTCGAAAAGTCACTTCGTCGAATGTATTTTCGTCGACTATGACACTTGGTCGAATTTTTTCCCGAGCTCAGAGGGCCAAAATATCTCGTACACGTAGACGCCATGTTCGTTCGTTCGTAAGAGTTCCGTCGTTGACCTATCGGCGCACCCTGATAACAGGATGTTGGGTATTTTGATTCTGTATCCGTCACGTGATATCGGACACTTCTAGTTTTAAGGTGAGGTGGGAGTAATTGATAAAACACATGATTTTGTTTATACTTCCTTATATTGTACATTTTGAGTCCTCTTTCAGAAAATGTAACAAGAGGCCCACGGGCCACAAAGCTCACTAGATCTCTAGCTCAAAATTGCTATCAAAATTACTGTCACATTTGTACAGCCTAATACAAAATATACAACTACAAAGTCTCAGTCTGAAAGTCTGTTGAGTTGATAACAAAATATATAACTATTTTCCATATTTTGATTGCAGTAAATGCCATTTTTCCCCATTATAAGTCAATGCAACTCTAAGTTGCCATAGCAACCAAACAATAGAGCCGATTTTCATCAAAAACACAAACTTTCAAACCCCCCCCCCCCCCCCCCCCACCCGCCTAAGGATACTTAAGATGAAATCTGGGCCTTATTGGCCCAGTGGCTTCTGAGGAGATAATTTTGTAAGTTTTTTTTCCATTATTTTTGCATTTTGGTTTCCATGACAACCAGTAAAAGGAGCAGTGGGTCCAAAAACAATAAAGCTAATAGAAGACTTCTTAAAGGAACATTTCTATAAAAGTTATGTCAACATACCTGCAATGGCTAGGCATTAAATGCCATTATTCAATTTTCCCCATTATAAGTCTATGGGAACTCTAAGTTGCCATAGCAACCAAACTAAAGGGCAGATTTTCATAAAAAACACAAACTTTCAATACCCCAGCCTAAGGATACTACAGATGAAATCTGGGCCTTATTGGCCCAGTGGTTACAGAGGAGATAATTTTTAAGTATTTTTTCCATTTTTTTTTTTCATTTTGGTTTCCATGGCAACCAATAAAAGGGGCACTGGGCCAAAAAACATACAGCTGATAGTAGACTTCTCAAGGAACATTTCTATAAAAGTTTTGTCAACATATCTGCAATGGCCTGTCAGAAAATGTCATTTTTCAATTTTCCCCATTATAAGTCTATGGGAACTCTAAGTTGCCATAGCAACCAAACTGAAGGGCAGATTTTCATAAAAAACACAAACTTTCAATCCCCCAGCCCAAGGATGCTACAGATGAAATTTGGGCCCAATCGGCCCAGTGGCTTCAGAGGAGATGTTGTTTAAAAGTGTTGACGGACATACGACGACGGACGACGACGACGACGACGACGACGACGGACACTGCCTATCCTATAAGCTCCCCCGGAGCCTTCGGCTCTGGTGAGCTAATAAAAAGGGGGGGGGTCGCCGATATCGTTTTCAAGATATCTGACCTCGAAGACGTCAAATTTTCCACTTTGTCGAGCCGACGTTATAATGGCGTTCTATGGAAAACGCACTTTTTTGCTCGTCACTCTTGGCTAAAAACCTGCATTCTGAGAAAACAAAACACATTTTTGTCTTCAAAAACTAACACAGTATGGCCCAATGATGTAAGTTTACATTAAAACAATAAAAACAGTAGGTCGCCGACTTAACTTTCGAGCTAATGTGCATAAAATGCCCGGCTTGCCGTCTCTTTAGACTGAAATCTTAACGTTGCGCATGGTGACGTTAGTTGTAACGTAACTTAACTTTTCGCGCCACATATCAACTATCGCTTTTTGTAGGCTGTCGGCAAATTTGTCTGGGACTTTCATCACTTATGATTGTCATCGTCGGGAAAGTGCAAGATGAAGGCAGATGTAATACTTTTCTCGCAATCTCTGCATAAGCTGTCTTAACCAACTATTTTTTTCATTTAAAAAACGAAAACATTGCCATTATGCCCTCCCATACAGCTGACGCGCACCCGAGTTGACAAACTCTTAGAAACGACGGCTTTAGGACAGGCCTCCGCGTGTTGTGACATTTGAACAATTCCCTTGTCCACTTGTCGTTTGTACAGTGTAAGCGAGTCAAGTTTTCCGGTTCCTGACCCGACCCAAGAAAGGACCTATTATATTTTGCAGCGTTCCAACGACTGGACTTTGGCGACTTTCTCTCTGTAAAAATAATAGGCAGCTTGGATTCACTTTAGCGTCTAGGAGAAACAATACAAGAGCTGTCGCCTGACAGCATAGCTCGCCTGAATAGGTGCTTGCCCATCACACAGTCGCTACGGTGGTGTGGACTCTATGCATAAAACTTCAGGCAATCATGTCCACAATGACAACACATTTATAAACAAAAGCTATCTCAGAAATAAGTCTTAAAATAAAATTAAAATAAAAAAATACACATGAAATTTCAAAGTCCATGGGCTTATATCAAAGAACTAAGGGTGTAGGGGGAGGAGTGGGGGGTGGGGGGGCTAGGATGTATCAAACCTTGAACCATTATCTTACATCAGTCCAAGTTTAAGTATCAACTGAGTCCATCGTGGCACTGTGAAATACTGAGTCCATCGTGGCACTGTGAAATTATATCTTCATAAATATAAAACTTTAACCAAAATTCAAAGTCAATGTCATCCAGTAGGGTAGTGGGGTAAGTATAAAGTGTTTTGTAAAGACTCAAAAAAGGTTCTAACACCAGTTCAAGTGCAAACTAAATCTCTGCCAAGCATTATGAATCGGTATGCTATTAGAAAACTTTAATAAAGACCAAATTTCCTAAGTCCCTGACCTTGACATCAAGGTCACTGAGCAGCGCTGGGGTAGTACGCTGTTAAACTTTGGGCTAATATCTAACTACAGTGCAAATATAAAAAGAATTCATCTATGGATTCAGGAGATATGTGTCTTTAAAAAACTTTGACCAAAACATCCAATCAATAAAAAGACAATTTTCTAAGTCCATGACCTTGACATCAAGGTCACTGAGGGGGGTGGGGGTAGTACCTGGAAAAAACGTTGGACCAATATCTAACTACAGTGTAAGTATCAAAGGAATCCATCCATGGGTTAAGGAGATATTAGGCTTTATAAAACTTTAACCAAAACATCCAGTTCAAAAAACTCCCAATTTTCTAAGTCCATGACCTTGACATCAAGGTCACAAACAGGGGTGGGGCTGGTACCCTGTTAAACTTTGGACCAATATCTAACTGCAGTGCAAGTATCAAATGAGTCCATCCATGGGTTAAGGAGATAAAGGTCTTTAAAAAACTTTAACCAAAACATCCAACCCGGACGCCGACGCGGACGCTGACGCGGACGCGGACGCCGACGCCAGGGTGACAACAATAGCTCTTCCTGAACTTTCGTTCAGGCGAGCTAAAAACGACTCTTTTATATACACTTGAAACAGAAAGAAGAAGTGAAAGACAGAGAAGTGAAAGAAAGACAAGGAAAAAGAAACGCCACATTGTCTTTAGCTTATTAACAGAACAGATCGTTGAATTATCGTATAAACGTCGATAAAAGATTCTGACGACATTGCATCGGCGTTGATACGACTGTCTGGGGTTGTTCAAAGCTAGGGACAGTCTAAGAACGTTTAATATAACTGAAATTTGGCATAACTTTTGCTGATTAGTATTTTAAGTGTGGGTGGTATGAAAACGACTGTCTATGGCTGCTACCATGTTAACTGTAAAGTACGTGGTCGAAGTGTAGACAGTGATCTGACTACTCATTGTTCGATTCTGGATTCAATTTCACGAGGCTTTGTTGCCGTTTGAAAATTTGTAATAGAATAATAGCAACTAAACAGCTGCAAACTCAGTCTAACAAAATGATGAGAAACTGTCGCAAAACAGCTTCCTCCCCACGGAAAACTAGTCATACATTTTTTTTTAGTTTCTTCTCTACAACACTTTCTATTCGTATGAAATTTATAATAAAATTATTGCAACTCAATTGCTGCGAACTCCGTCTTATAAACCGATAAGAAACTGTCAGCTATCCCACAAGTAGTCTTCCGCACGGAAAACTAACTTTAATTTTTTCAGTTTCTTCTCCACGGCACTTTCTACTTCCTTTAAATTTCACCCAGCGTTCAGCCTCCTTGCATTTTGTGAGCAGACCTGTGTGATCACAGAAGCGACTAACGTTGACGCCATCTTGTTTTTATCAAACGGAACGTTTGACGTCATTACGTAACGTTGCAACAGAAACTGCCGCACGGCGGCGCTGAATTACTCCCACCTCACCTTAAGCCGTTTGAACTCGTTAATTTCCGCCAAACGCTAATAATTACCGTTGAAATCTACTCAGATCGTTCACTCATCATGATTATTTACCAAATAAAATATGTCTTTCACTGTGTTGTTGTCTTATGTTCATTGTGCATGTTAAATTAAAATGGATGAATATTCGACTCCAGAATTTTATAAAAGCACAAAACAGAAGGATTAATTAAGTATCGGGGTTACAGATATCACCGTGATAGAGTCAATGGTGACAGGGAGTACTGGAAATATGAAGATCGGTCTTGCAGGGGTCGGGCTATCACAAACAAAAGAGTGAGCAAGCCCATACTGACACTTGCGTCGAGCAATTAATTGCTGGACAAGCCCCTAAAAGTCAATCAAGAAAAGTTAAATGTGTAACTGCCAGGATAAATAGTATTGTGCAGGACTATGAAAACCGTCCGACCTTGGAATATTTGCGCGGAATAGCGCTGAATTTGCAATACTAAGTACATTATCAGAGGGCGGAAAAAAGAACCTACGATTTTGTCAATGCAGTCTGTTCAGTGATGACATGTGCTAGATACTTTAAATACACCAACTTGTCTTTCATAAAATGTGTACATATCGGTTATTAATTTCAATAAATCATTGTTTTATTTTCTCGTCTCATTCACGAGCACCCTTATTCAGATTCAGATTCGGTAATTTCCGCCAGTGTCCGTAGCATCAAAGTCATATGATCCGTAGTCACATGATCAACAGATACAAAATGGCGGCCGAATTAGCGTTAAATATTTCGTCGAAAGTATTCGACGAAACATGTTTTCGCCGAAGTGGCTATTCGACAAATGACCCTTCGACAAAAAGGTTTTTCGACGAAATGGTTCAGAGACAAAGTGTCGTTCGACGAAGTGTCGTATATCCAATAGCCCAAACTGGTTTCAGGTATCACATTTCGGTAAAATATTTGAGCCGCGATACAAGAAAACCAACAAAGTGGATGTGCGCCTAGCGCTGACTTACACCAGCCTGGGCATCCGCCCAGTCTGATCTAAGTCTTTCGCTGTCCGCGAGGGGCTAGTATTGACCCTTAACTACCCTTTAAGCGCAAGAGAAGACTCTGATCAGATTGGGCCGCTACCCAGGCTGATATGAGTCTGTGCTGGGCGCAGAATCACTTTGTTGGTTTTCTCGTGTCGCGGCTCAATTATGTAAAGCAGGAAGTATAATAAATCTGGATGAATCGGGACCCTGATAGAAATTGTGTAATTGGTATTGACGTATCAATCAAGTGCGTAATTAAAAATATATTACCTGGGTACCATCACGTGATCGGAAGAATTAATACTGATTTTCTAACTGGCTCACGATTTTGCTAATTTGCATATATGTTTTGCACTTATCTTTTTAATTCATAAATATCTTAATTCAAAATATACTTTATAAGTTTTCACACAAGATTAAGATATAATAATATAATGTCTAATGAACTGTGGTAAAACATTTTGTTTGAAAATTAAGTCAAGATTGATTGATTGATTGATTGAGTGATTTGTTGCTTAACGTCCATGGTTAACAGCTATGGTCATGTCGGGACGGTCAGTGAACCTAACCATACTATTCCTGGGCAGGCCTAGACCTCCTAAGCAGTTAACCAGTACTAAGTGCACATACTTTCGCCAGTAACTGACACCTGCCTTTCTTGAATGAGCGGAAGGAGAAACGAAAGTATGTAGCCAGACCGGATATCGAACCCAGAACCTCTGACTTATGCTTCAGGTATCCTACCGATGGCGAAATTAAGTCAAGAATAAAGCTTATCGATCAAGGCTACCCTTGTAAGAAAAGGGTTGACAAGTGGTCATCATGAGAAAGACAAACTCTATAAAGCACAAATCTGTCTTAAATAAGCGGTTTTGGACTTTCCGTAGGCTGCTTAATGGTAACCAACCCTTTTGTGCTTAGTATCCCATGATAGGACACTGGCACACAGTGTAGACCCAGATCAGACGCCACAAAACGCATCGTCTGATCAGGGTTTAAACTATTTGAATGGGACATGGCTATTTCGTCATAAAACAAAATAAAAGAAATAAAAATAAACTAAACCAGACACCCCTTACTGACAAATAGACACATCCAATTTATAACGACAGGAGAGTCCACTAGACATAAATGGGTTAAGACAGGTTTACTAATTTGAGCCGCGACACGAGAAAACCAACAATGTGGTTGTGCGCCCAGCCCAGACTCAGATCAGTCTGGGTATGCGCACAGTCCGATCAGACTCTTTGCTAAGCGCTTACAGGGTAGCTAAGAGTCTAAGCTACCTCCATGCGGACAGCGAAGAATCTGATCAGACTGGGCGGATGCCCAGGCTGATCTGAGTCTGCGCTGGGCGCACAACCACATTGTTGGTTTTGTCGTGTCGCGGCTCGTTTGTTTATGACGGTAAGTCATTTAGAACTTTCAGCCGCTCTCGCCCACCAATAATTATTCATATATTGGGACGACAAATAATTGGGGTTGCAACGGGAAGCAACTCTACCATTTTCGTTTTTCCTCTATGTTGATAGGAAAGAATTGTTTCCTACAAATTACTTCTTGACCCTATTCTGTAATGGCTTCTTTGTCCATGGAAGCAAACAGGAAGTCATAAAAGTTGTTTCCCATTGTAAACTGGCGGAATATCATTGAGGTGTATCCATTCAAATTAGGGTGAATGGGCATTTTTCAAGGGCTGCAACTCCACAATTTTTATATTTGGTTCTCTTCTCATGGCTGGTAAGCTCTTAAAGAAAGGAAAACTCTTTCCTTTAAGAGTAGACCCCTTTTCGGATTCTCTTCGTAGTCCATGAAAGCAAACAGGAAGTCAACAAAAATATCTCTGTTTAAAAGAATGGCGGGATACCATGGGTGTACCCATGGGTGTACCGACACACTGCACATATCTAACCAGATTGTTGGTGTGTGCATGCTGGTCTTCGCCTATGTCGGTAATAGCTGTTCTAATGACGTAGTACAATTGCTACTCTAGGACTTCCATGCCTGGGAGTCCCCATAATCTGTGAGTAAAGCCTTTTAACTATTATCTGAATGGTTTATTATTTGGTTAAAACGATTACATATAGGCTAAAACTGCTGTATATGCTGTTTCCTAGCCGATCCATATAAATTTCCGCCGGGACTGTTGTTTTGGCCAATAAAAGGTAACAAACAGTTACATGTAAGTCTACTGATTACAAGAAACACTATACTGTATCATTTTCCTGCTAAAATTTGCAAGCTTCAAGTAATTGTCTTGGTTTTATTTCTACTTCTGTTAATATTGCATTCAGGTGTTTCATTTCAGTTAGTGCCACTTTCATATAAACTGTTTTATAAACACTTCAGACTTAACCTTTTTTCAGCCATGGAACAGCAAACGCAGCTTTAGTTTTCATTTGATTTCATTTGATTCACTAAGTTATAGGGTTAGCCCATAGCCAAAGGTTATAAAACTTGAGAATAATCTCAAACTCAAAACTAGAAAATTGTGTCTGTAAGACACTAATGATGCCCCCGTGCAGCGCCTGTCACATGACGTGTATATCCATAAAGCCCCTACAAAGAATCCATTGAAAACATACCCTACCATGAAAAAAATGCCCAAAATGACTAAGTTAAAAAGGCTGTAATTCTGTCAAAATCAATTCTAGATCTATCAAAATGCCTCATGCGTATCTTCAAATATGTCCACAATATAATATAGACAAGGTTTGAAGATCCATTGAAAACTGTGGAGCAAGTTGATAACACAAACTCTATATCCTACAATGCAAAAATTCCTAGAATGACTAAGTCCAAAAGGCCGTAATTCTGTCAAAATTAACTCTAGGTCCACTAAAAACTTACATGCACATTTTCAATACATTCACAGCATGTATGCAAGGTTTGACAAAGATCCATTGAAAACTGTGAGATGAGTTGATTACACAATCTCTATACCTTACAATGCAAAGACAATGCAAAAATTTGCCTAAATTGACTACGTTCAAAAGGCCGTAATTCTGTCAAAATTAAGTCTAGGTCCAACAAAAGCCCACATGCACATCTTCAATATGTCCCCAACATGTATGCAAAGTTTGAAAAAGGTTCATTGAAAACTTTGGGAGGAGTTGATTACACAATTTCTATACCATAAAGCGTGACGAACAGAGAGACGGACAGACTGAGGCAAATCTTAATGCCCTCCTGACTATCGTCACAGGGGCATAATAAAGAAAAAGATTGGTTGCTTCCGAGCATGTGCTCGGAAGCAGCCAATTAGTGTGCTTTATTTTGAGTTTGAGATTGTACTCAAGATTTATAACTGCCGATCCAGTTTTACAATATGCAATAATAATACCTCCCCCTGCCAATTCTACAATAGAATTGGCAGGGGGAGGTACCATTATGGAATACTACTACCGCCCCTACAAATTCAAATATAAGATTGCCTTGGGAGGTACTACTATGTCATACTAGTACCGCTCCTGCCGATTCTAAAAAGAGAATTGGCAGCGGTATTTATTATCGTGGCATATTGTAAAATGGACTGATTGCACTGATACTAATGTCTTGGTAGCATGTCTGGGAGGTCTGCCACGGTGTAACAAACCACAGCCCACAAAGCAGAACAAAGGTTCATGGCTACTGGATCCTGTACTGTCATGGTGTCACCTGGGAAGGAATAACAAAAGGATTTTTGCAATCATAATGTGTAATGACCAACAAGGGAAGTTTTGAGCCTCGCACATTTTTCCATTTGGATAGTACAGTGCATCACACCTGATGTAGGATAGATTTGGGTAACTTCTGACAGGAGGGTAAATTTTCGGATATACCATTGCAAACAGTGAAAATCCTGATGAGACGGCTCATCATAATGAGCCGTCTCATCAGGAATTTCACTGTTTGGCCAGTTATTTTTGTTTTAGTTCCAAACAACTCACATATAAAGGAAACAGTGTCACTGTCCGAATTTACCCGCTGTCCGAAGTTACCCGACTCCCCCCTACATCTATGTCTTAGCCACTGAGCCCATGTAAGATATTGCTGGCTGCAACTGTTTAGTCACAACAATTTTTGGAAGAGACATATCCCCCTGCCAGTGAGATTCTGTTTTACCAGGGAAACGCACCAGTCCACACCAGCCGGGTTGTGATGGACGCTTTGCGAGAGTGAGGCTACAAGCTCCTACCTCACCCACCGTATTCTCAAAACCTAGCCCCCAAAGACTTCCACCTTTTCCCAGGCCTAAAAACACCTTCGAGGCCGGAGACTTTATGATGATTTTCGAGCTGACTGCTACTGCATTTGAAGAGCTCTTCAGGGGACCAAAATGTTGAGTTTTACCGATCGGGTATCAATGACTGGCAAACTAGATGGAACAAGTGTGTGGAGCTGGCTGGGGACTATGTTAAAGACTAAAGCAGTATAACTTCGTCTCTTGCTCTCTCTAGTATGTGAGTTTCCGGAAAGAGACAGCCTCGGCGGTAGGTTGGTGGAGCTTTGCCGTTCTAATTTAGGCATTGCTGGTCGTAACAGAGGTTTTCGAGTCTTGGCTGCCTTTGATGAAGGGTCGGATAAGTTGGATATAATTATGTCTTTCTTTCTATCCTGATTCTAATCTCTCTCTCTCTCTCTCTCTCTCTCTCTCTCTCTCTCTCTCTCTCTCTGTCTCTCTCTCTCTCTAGTCAGCCAATCAGATCACTATACCTATGATTTCCAGCTCACGCGCTTGATAAATATATTGTTATACCTTAATTATCCCTTGGTAGAGAAATAATTTATAACAGTCCTAAGTATATACTTACCATTACTATGGTGATAATAAAAGTAGTCCTGATTTGCATTTTTCAAACTGGCTCCAGGAACTCCCGCTTGCATCCATGGTGATATATCTGTACCACCTCCACCCTTCTCTAATATAGTAGCATTGATTGGTTGTAATAGTTTCATTATTTCTGCCATTATTGCTGTGGCGCTGTTACTGCCTGGGGAATATAACAAAAATATTATAGAACAAGGGTGGGCAGGGTTTAAGCTCTAAGGGCACTCCTTTATGTTTCTCCGCCATTTTCACAAAGGGGTGGGGGTGGGGGGCAACATTTAAGACTTCCTGTATGTTTCCCTTGGTGACAAAACCCTTTCAAAATGGGTATACTCTTCGAAGAAAAATGCTCCTCTTACCTTGAAGAGTTTGCTTTCATTGAAAAGAGAGGGACACAAATTGGAAAATGACAGAATTGCTTCCCCTGAAAGTGTTCTCATTCACCTTAACGTCACTATCGACGTTGCCTCTGTTCGCAGTGAGTTAAGCGCTAATTTTTCAGTGCTGCCCTATTGAACGGTCATTAACATGATATTGCTGACCAGTCCAACAGAGCAAAACAAAAGAGCAGCTAGTACCGTTAAAAGTACCTTTTTTCATATGTATGAGTATGGCTTTCATAATCTGCGGGATTGAATTCACATTCTCCCACAAACGTAGCAGCCTCTCTACTAAATAACAGCAGTTACTGCATAAAACGGAGAAAACGATACTAAATAAAGGCTTCAGTTACCTTAACCATATTTATAAAACGAAGATTTTTCTCATTCCAAAACAATCCCAAAAATCTAGATCCGTTTTACACGACGGATCTAGAATTTTGGGATTGTTTTGGAACAGAAAAACCTATCTAATAGCCAAATTACACACGACTGATTTACATAGTTTGGGTACTTTCTGAAGAGGGAAAACCCCGTCTTATAGTCGAATAAGTACGGTACATGTAATATTAACGAGATATCAATAAGTGAATATTATCTTAGATGACTGTGCTGTAATATGAAAACAATAAAACTGATGATGTAATTCGATCTGCAATGAAACAGCACATGCTCATATATACAAAAGAAAGTATACAATTTTGAATGCCTGTCTATCTACCTATATATTGCGTCACCCTCTCACTGATTGTTATGCGCAGAGTAGTAAGAATAAAGTAACAAGAATTTCATAGACTGCGGTGTCTCGCCTGCCCGCGCTTCGTTACAAAATAGAGCTAAACCTGACAAAAAAATTACACCACTGATGCCACCTTAAAAGTAATACCAATATGCAATATCGATGGTGGCTTCGAGCTTTACTCTTCCAGATGTATGCATGACCCAAGTGTCATGGCTCTAGCCCTTATAGTTCCTGAGAAACAGAGCTTAACGCAAAAACCTGACAAAAATTGCAAAGTAATTGAAGCGTAAAAAGAAGGTCAAGACTCGGTATTGATAGTAGCTTTGAGCTTTACTCTTCCAGATATATGAATGGTCCAAGTTTCATGGCTCTAGCCCTTATAGTTATTGAGAAATGGATCTAAACACGAAAACCGGACGCAAAATTGCAAAGTCGGTGAAGCATAAAAAGTAAGTCAAGACTAAAACTAGACAATCACTAAAGGTGATGAATGCCCCCGCCATATGCCTCCCTAGATGAGTAATGTGTTAAAACATATTTGTGTTACGTTACATCAAAATCTGTCAATAAATAAAGGTGCTTGAGGGATGACTGAGTTTTTCTTAAAAATAACAACTGTGACCTTGACCTTGGAACTACAACCCTGAAGGGTTAACTTGTCCAAGATATTGTCATACTTAATATTTGTGTGAAGTTCTATCAAAATCAGTTAATAAATAAATGCGCTAGAACCATGACAAAGATTTACATGTACCTATAATAGCATCTGTGACCTTGACCTTGGACCTACAATGCTGAAACGTAAATTTGTCCCAGATATTATCAAGCTAAATATTTGTGTCAAGTTATGCCAAAATCATTCCAGAGGGATGACAGCGTGTTTTCTAAAAATAGCAAATGTGACCTTGACCTTTACCCTGAAATTCTGGATCACGAACTTGTCCAATATATTGTCACACTAAACATTTGAGTGAAGTTACATCAAAATTGTCAATGAATAGAGGAGTAGAGGAATGATAAAGTTTTTTCTAAAAATAGCAACTGTGACATTGACCTTGGACCTGCGGTGCTGAAACGGTAATTTATTCAAGATATTGTTATATTTAACATTTATGTGAAGTTACATCAAAATCGATCTATAAATGAAAGTGCTGGAGCAATGCCCTAGTTTTTTCTGAAAATAGCAACTGTGACCTTGACCTTCATCCTACCAACCTGAAACGCAAAGTTGTTCGAGGTACTGTCATACCCAATAAAGCTGTGATGTAATACCAAAATCAGTTAATAAATGAGGCCGCTAGAGCGACGATAAAAGGTGAGATTGTATTTAAGCTGTGGAAATATGGTCAAAATATGTATGTTATTCAATGGGACATAATTCTGCACTATAGACCTAACAAAGAGTTCTGTTTCCTTTATGCACATGTTCAATGCATGTCTGAACTGTGTTGCAAGTTTCAAATCCCTACATCAAATACTATTGGAGGAGTTGCAGAGACAAGAACAGTAGTACAAAGTGTGAAATATGGTCAAAATACGTATATTATTCAATGGGACATAATTCTGCAATCAAGATCTTAATCAA
Organism: Ctena decussata; assembly: GCA_963989385.1. Classification (NCBI taxonomy): domain Eukaryota; kingdom Metazoa; phylum Mollusca; class Bivalvia; order Lucinida; family Lucinidae; genus Ctena; species Ctena decussata. The sequence goes on along the minus strand of OZ022499.1, from coordinate 79,792,589 downwards.
AGTTCCATTTCCTTTATGCACATGTTCAATGCATGTCTGAACTGTGTTGCAGGTTTCAAATCCCTACATAGAATACTGTAGGAGGAGTTGCGGAGACAAGAACAGTACTACAAAGTGTGACGGACGGACGTACGTACGTATGCACGGACGGACAAGGGCAAAACTATATGCCCCTCCCCACTTCGTGGCGGGGGCATAAAAAAAGACTCATGTTTTATGATAGCTTTAAGCTTTACTCTTTCAGATGTGGGTATGACCCAAGTTTCGTGGCTCTAGCCCTTATAGTTCTTGAGAAACTGACCTAAGCGCAGAACTTGACAAAAGATTACGCCGCCAACGCCGATGACGCCGACACCGGAAAAGCAATACATATGTCTCGCTTCTGCTTCACAGGCGACACAAAAAGTCAAAGTGAGATTTGAAAGTATGAGAGTGAGATTAGAAAACAAGATAAAAGTGTTCATAATGTTAATTGAGTAATAAGATAAATGCAGGATAAAACATATCTTATTTTCTTTCTTGCTCACTTCCAGTTTGAAGGAGTCAAGACCCAAGATCTCTTAAAGGAACTATATCTGAAGGATGTCCATATTTTACTTATTTTTCAATTTAAGTTGCATAGCCATGGTTTTGTTTTCAATTGTTTTGTTAATATTGATAATGTATAAATTATATTCAGACCTTACTAGGAACAAAGTGCAATTCTAATGCACTTACAAATATAACACGACGTCTGATTGGATATCGTCAAAAATTTGCGGCAGTAAATTCTGCGATAAACTGTCGCAAACCATACGTCATTAAGAAACGTCGCTTTTCATTGGCTGACGTATGGTTTTACGCAGATGAAAGCGCTTGCTAAGTTGCTATGGGTGCAAAGTAGCACACTTTTAAACATTTTAATGTAAAGAGTGCATTAGAATCGGGATAACTGTATTAAAAACTGTCATTTGGGGGGGGCAAATCGTCGGTTTTATGGTCGCAAATTGCGTTTTACGAAACGAAATTTCCGGCCATAAACCGACGACTTACCTGCCCAAATGACAATTTTGACTACAGTTATCCCCTAATTTATTGCATACCAAACAGAAATCCTACATGCATGTAATTTGACGCTGTCAGAGCAATGAAGTGCAAAGTGGATATTTTATGTGACTACTTAACTTCTTTTACCTTGATAATGAATAGATACTATTAGAGGATGATTTTAATGGCCCCTGAAAAAAGTTTTGTGCCACTATAACCTCATTGAAAAAGGCATTACTAGCACCTAAGACAGCTAAATTGAACTTATATAATTCTTGTAGAATATATACTGACAGGCAAAAGAAAGTACACACATATAGAATGTCTATATTTTACTCAATTCTCATGGCTCAGGTTAAAAATCTGGCATGGGTTCACTCAAGGTACATCGAAGTGGTATCTAGTAAAATTACTTATGGACACACTTGACTAACGGCACTGAACGTAAATGCCAGTTTTGCACGTGCAGCAATATAGACGATACGAGCTTGCTGCAAATTTGTATATGAAATTTCGGTTGTTATTTAAAACAAAGCACGGCATTTGTGTTCCACGTCCACGATGGCAAGGCTCTTTGTGGCAGAACAAATACAATACAATACAAACTTTATTTAAAGTCGGAGGGTTACAACATATAAAACATTAGCTATGAATAGCTATTTACCGACTTTAGACTTTATGAAGAAACCATACAAACAGAGGAAAAAGTTGTCAGAGGCTAATAGAAAGTGTACACTTCATGCCAATCAGTCGTGACTCTATTATATTTTATTAGGGCAGTCACGACCTGCTATGAGTTGTAAAACTTGTAAACTTGTAAAGTTATCAGTCTGTAACGACTTCCGTCTGCACTACGAGCATTATCGTCATGTAAAAATTTAATAACTGGTGTTACAGCAAAATCATATTGTTTAAGTTGGTGATTTATGGTAAATGCAAATATCTGCATAAAACCATAAAAAAATAACATATCTCCCTGAAAGTTTGCAGACTTCCTCTTTTTTTTGTTCTCTACAGTTTAGAATACAAAATAGAGGTACATGCTGCTTAAAAAGTGTTTTTATGAGGAAAGACAAAAGGGTAGTTTTCTGGGCAGAAATCTAAAAAAATAACATCATTATTGAAAATTTACCTAGCTCTGAAGGTATGTTATTGCATAATGAAGAGCGTCCTAGAAATTACTTGTTCCAACTCTTTCTCAAATCGTAATGTAGACCAGATGAAAACAGTAGCTTTTCTCAAATGTTCAACCATGTACAAGGTAAATATACACTGGACGCATTCATTAAATATAGGGTAGCCAAGTATACTTATATAACACCGACAATATAAATAATACATTACTGACACAATGACAGGCGTGTAAATGAAATTGTTCAACCTTGTTAAAATAGTCTCATCTGTGTGTTTTGACAAATTATTTTGACACAAACTACGTCTTTTTTTATCTGCTCAGCCTGATAATGTGTGAAAGAGTTGGAAAAATAATTGCTTGGACGCTCTCCGGAATGCAACAGGGAAACCTTAGCACTAATTATATTTTCAATAACGATATTATTTTTTTTCGATTTCTGCCCAGAAAATTACCCTTTGATCTTTTCCTGTAAAACCACTTTTTAACAACAACAAATTCTGCATTTTGGGATTCTGAATTATGAGAAACAACACAAAAAAGCATCTGCTAAGTTTTGGGAAGATCAGTTGTATTTTCAGCGTTTTATGCACATTTTTGTCTTTGCCCCAAATCAGTGATTATCACCACCTTAATATGATGCACTTGCAAAAAGGGCAAAACCATCATGTACGTATAGTGTCGCTAGTCAAACAAGTCTTTTAGTAATTTACTACACAACAATGTTGTACTTTGAGGAAAGATACATCATGCAGTATTTCGGATCTTGACGGTGCATAATAAAAAAAAAACGGGCATTTGAAAATGTCTACTTTCTGTTGCCTCTGTGTGCATGATTTCTGCTTGTCAAAGAGAGCCTTTCATCGTGCATATGAAACGCAAACGTTGTAGTTTGCTTAGAACAACCACCTTAAATTTATTTTCCTGTAGGTACGGGCTAATCGTTCAAGCTCATATATACATGTATGAGTTAGTTTTAACACTTTTATTTTCGCTAATGACGAGCAGCGGGGTTAAGCAAACATCCTAATATCATTAGTTTAGTACGATTAGCCCGAACCCACAGATAAGCTATCAGAATCGGTCCGGGCACCATACGAATGCTTCATGTTGCTTGCCGGTTTGTTCTGTTTTAGTTTTTTTTGGATTTTTTTCTGGTGGTGGGGGAAGGGGTTCGGGGAGGAGGTATTGGGTGGGTTGGAGGATTTCGCTTTGTTTTGCAATAATCATTTGAAATAATTTCAAAACATACATGTAGTTGCAAAAAATAGCGAAAACCAATTCAATGTGTTTGCTTGGTATCAGTCTGATACTTTATGATTCGCGATAATGTTTGCTGTGGAGCATGAAAAGAGGTTTTCAGTAGCAAAATCTAAAGAAATTATTTCATACATATAAAGAATTACAATAGCTAGACTTAGAATCAATTTAAGGTTCAAGTAAAACGCCTCATCTATTTTTTGTTTCCAAACCTTTGGGGTTTAGCCTTAAATACAGAAATGCCCATCTGTCACACTTAATTTGGTATAGGTACTTGTATATTGTTTCAAAAATAAAAACAATCGTCTGTGTGATTAACTTTCTGAATAAAAGAAATGCCAGATTTTGTCAGAAGAGTTTGTTGTGCAAGCTCTGTCGATGTTTATTGAGGATACAGAGTCTAGTAAACGCATGCTGTAACGGGAAGCACTATTATTGTCAACGGCAACCAATAGGATTAATATGATTATTCCAAATACCACTGAATCTCAACCAAATGAATCGCCCTGAGGTAAATTAGTATTTGCATCATTCACCATGGCATGCCATGCAGCGTAAATTAATGGACACTCAGAATAGCAGTGTTAGGAAAGCATGTTAAATACTCGCAATACTTGCAGTTTATATATCTGTTGGCACTGTGTTACCTGAAAACTGCAAGCCACTTGGTGTAAATGTGCCTTCATCTGATTCCATTACGAAGTCAAAATTTGCTACATCAGCCTACAGGAGAAAAATCATCATTTAAAAAGATCAACCAAAGCATGTTTTATTTTATTTGTTGATAGGTGAATTTGGCTCTGTAGAAAATCTCAAAAGATGGTTGCTCCTGTACATTTAAAAGAAAAGAAAAAATAACATCTGATATACCTTGAAAGTCAAGTCCCAAAGGAGTGAATGTTCCAATGTCTGATTCCATGACCAAATCAAAGTTACCTGCCTCACCCTAAACGATAACAATGCTCCAGATTAGAAGGGGTAACAGGAATAATTTTCTATATTTCTCGAGAAAAACCATACACGTATGTTGTGACTCCTCATTAGAACCGTCTCGGTGAGACGGTTCTAATGAGGGATCACGACATCGGTTTTCTTTGAGAAATAAAAGAAATCTTCGAATTATCCTCAATACCCCTCCTTATCTGCAGTAACAATAAAAAGTCAAGAATAAAGGTAAAGGGTAAATGTTCCCGTAGTCTAGTGGCTGTTGGGGAAGTGGGGGGTTAGAGGCCCAACGTATCTTGGGTACATCAATGAAAGGCGGAGCACATCCCACAACTATCGCGGCCTTATCCCGCAAAATTTACCCATTTACTGCTGGGTTGACAGAGTTTGCAAGTCGCCGGCTGGCTGAACGGCGATTCGAACTGGCGACCTTCTGCACCATAATCAAGCGTCTCTAACCACTCGACCTCATTAAAGATAAATATCTAAAACAGAAAGATTTCAAAATATGAAGCGTTTCCAGAAACTGTTGATGTTATAGGAGAAAACGCGGTGACGTCATCGATAAGGATTTCTAAGGTATTCCCCACACTGGTTGGCAAAAAGTCGATAATCAATCACGCTATATTGAACGTTTATTGGGTGATGTTTAACTATGTAATTAATCATGCCGTGTATTTTGCGCATTATGGTCCATATTTTTATATAAATGATAACGCTGAGAAATGTTGGTATTTTAGTGTGAAATATTGTTCTATTCTCTTTCCTAATCTGGTTCCCCATGAAGTGCTTTTAGATGTACGTTTTAGCATGGGTACTTTAACAAGAGGACCATTGGTCCTGTAGCTCACCTGGGTCCATTCAGCCTCAGTACTCTAGGGTAAGTTACTCTAAGGCCATCAGTCAATTGGTTTTGGTGAAAAAGATTTTTAAAGGTTTTAACCATATATGGGCATGGAGGACATGTTGGTCATGTGACCTGGACGTTTGAAAAAAAAATTCATTCCCTTAACCCCTGGAGGCTCTATATGAAATTTGGTTTCAAAATTGGCCCAGGGGCTTTTGAGGAGATGGTTTGATATTGTCAAAATGACAGAGTTCTGGGTCAAAAGTCAAAGAATGACCTTGATATCTTGTACTCATGAATCTTCATGTACTCATTAACATGACTGTATATACCGATTTTTAGGCATATATCTTCAAAACTTTCCATGAAATCTTATGTTCTAGCATTTTCCCACATTTGACCTTGCAGTAAAATAGTCAAGGTTAACCCAAGGTCATTATTTTGAACAATCTTCATAGTACTGGAATTCCCAATGCTACATACCAAGCTTCAAAGCCATCGGTCGATTGGTTCTGGAGAAGAAGATTTTTAAAGGTTTTAACCATATATGGTCCTGGCCGCCATGTTGGTCATGTGACCTGGACTGTTTGAACAAATTTTCATTCCCTCAATCCCTGGAGGCTTTATATGAAATTTCGTTACAACTGGCCCAGTTTTTTTAGGGAATTGTTTGATATTGTAAAAATATGAGAGTTCTGGGTCAAAGTTCAAAGAATGACCTTGACCTCTTGTACTCACAAATCTTCATGTACTCATTAAGATAACTGTATATACCAATTCTTAGGCATATCTCTTCAAAACTTTCCATGAAATCTTATGTTCTAGCATTTTCCCATATTTGACCTTGCCGTAAAAAAGGTCAAGGTCAACCCATGGTCATAATTTGAACAATCTTGACAGTACTCGAGTACCCAAAGCTACATACCAAGTTTCAAGGCCATCGGTCAATTGGTTCTTGAGAAGAAGATTTTTAAAGGTTTTTACCATATATGGGCGTGGCGGCCATGTTGGTCATGTGACCTGGACCGTATGAATAAGTTTTTGTTCCCTCAACTCCTGGAGGCTCGATATGAAATTTGGTTTCAATTGGCCCAGGGGCTTTTGAGGAGATTGTTTGGAATTGTCAAAATATGACAGTTCTGGGTCAAAGGTCAAAGAATGACCTTGACCTCTTGTACTCATAAATCTTCATGTACTCATTAAGATGACTGTAGATACCAATTTTTATCCCAAACTCTTCAACAGTTTCCAAGATATCTTATGTTCTAGCATTTTGCCATATAAAACCACAAGGAAGCAAATTTGACCTTACCATAAAAAAGGTCAAGGTCAACCCAAGGTCATAATTTGAACAATCTTGGTAGTACTCCCGTACCCGATGCTACATACCAAGTTTCAAGGCCATCGACCTACTGGTTCTGGAGAAGAAGATTTTTTTAGGTTTTTACCATATATGGGCATGGCGGCCATATTGGTCATGTGACCAAGACCGTTTGAACAACTTTTTGTTCCTAAGGTCCAAGGAGGCTCTATATGAAATTTGGTTACAATCGGCCCAGCGGTTTCAGAGGAGAAGTCGTTTGAAATTGTGGACGGACGGACGGACGACGGACGGACGACGGACGGACGACGGACGACGGAGCCTGACCATACTATAAGCTCCCCCGGAGCCTCTGGCTCAGGTGAGCTGAAAATGTGTATGTATCTGGTGTACATTTTGAAATTAAACCGGTTGTTTATTGTTTATAATGAATGTATCCGGTATTCAGCGGGTCTTTTGATAAGGAATGTCTTTAATTATCATATTTCAAAGAACGCCGCGGGTTTCCTATAGTGACAATGTCATATTAACTTGTATAATATAACCAAAACTGTTTTTGGCGGTGTGGCTAATTTAAATATCAAATAAAACTCGATTATTATAATCCATGATATTTTAATATTAATATGCTTGTCCGCTAATAAAATGTAATGAACAAACAATGAGAGAGAGAGAGAGAGAGAGAGAGAGAGAGAGAGAGAATTTATTGCTTAGATGCCATGAGCTCGGACTAAATACTATGGTAATTACTGCATTTCAAAAACAGAGAAGATTCTCTGTTTATATATTATCCTTTACCGTTTTATCAAACCATTAGAGAGAGAGGGAGACAGAGAGAGAAACAGACAGAGTCAGTTTGTTGTTCAGATGTCATGAGCTCTAAATAATGTTGTAATTATTGATCGTAATTTCAAAACAGAAGGTTCTCTGCTTATACGTGTATATTATCCTTTGCAGTTTTATAAATTTCTCTCGAATCGCAGTCGAATATAAATTCATTTACTTATTTGTTTTTTTACATTTTCTTATCCCTAAATCAGATCAATATGTTTTATTAATTTTGCATTACTTCTCGTTGGATACAAGTTTCTATATTTTATTGTCTTGCGTTTTCTATCAACCGTGTTATATTTACTAATCACCTTGATTGTCGAAAAGGTTTAAAGGTTGTAATACTGATCTTCAGTGCCTCCGATTTATTGTATTTTTATTTCATTTATTTATTTTTCTTTTTAAGTCAAAGTTATTAAGAGAAAAAGTCCTGTTCCGAAGCGAGTCAATGTATGTCGAGTAATTAAAAAACTTAAAATAATATTAAATAACCCTCTTTTTTCGCGCGACAAGCGATTAAAACAATATTTGCACTAGTTTTACCGGTTTCTATTTATTCGCAGCTTTCTAAACTATATTTTACGCATTTCAGAGATTAATTTTCAGCAAAATCCCATAGAAGACCACTGTCTGTCGCTATCTTTTTGCCAACCAATCTACCCACGTGATCATCCGATGACGTCACTCCGGGGATTCCCGTTATCTCCTATAATCAAAGTATTCTATTTAAATCAATATTCCGATTTTATTTTAAATTTAGCAGTGAATTCAATTCATATCTAGAACATGTCTACAGTGAAAAAAATATCGTATCAATTCTCTAGTGACTGATACGATTTATAGTTTTTCACTGTAGCAAACCGCGGCTGTTTCTGACAATATTGGGCTTGATTTCCTTCCGAAAAGGTCTGAAATGTAGCGTTCTTTCTGACACTATGTTACGGACCTAATCACGCCAAATCAAGCAATGACGTCACCCTTTGATGTCTTTTTTGAGCTGGAGTATCGCTAATTTACACGCGACGTCAATCCGACGGAAGCTGCAAGCGACTTTCTTAAATCGCCGATTTCTTTTTAATCATAGTCTTTACTTCTTCCTTTCCAAGTTGGCGTTTAAGGCAGGATATTGTACTTGTAAACGTTCCTAATCATTGCTTTCTTATTTACTTTACCTTATGTTTGTCATAGTACGCCTGGGCTCCCACACCACCAAACTCCTCTGCCGTCCACATTACCAGTCTTAAAGTTCTTCTTGGTCGTAAATTAAGCTGCTTGATCAGCGACAGAGCCTGGCAAAAGTGATAAATAATGCACAAGTATAATTAAGTCTTATGTCATTCACACAGGGTGCGTAATGCCCCGAATATAAATTTTGGAATAAATACCTCTAGGTCGAAATGAGTATATTCATTATCAGCCCAAACAAACGATAATGAAATCGCAAAAAAACTTCAGGACTAAAGTGCTTCAGCTGGAACTGAATATACCACACTTTTCTCTGCTGATAAATATGAAAATGCCAACTAATGTTGGCATTTTCATATTCATAAGCGGAGAAAATTTCATACTCAGCTGAAGATGATTGGCTGCATACTGACGTTGGCCGTGATATTGGTTAATCGACGTCACCGGCTTACGTCATAACGCATTTGCGATGTCAGCAAGTTCGAACAAAACTGCATTTGCTTATCATTTGTTTGCCGCTCTTTTTCTCCGTAAAATCTTCTGATGATGCATGATAAATAGGTAACTATGTAAGTATCTTTTGATATCAAGTTTATCAGGCTCGACCAGAAACACGTCGGACTGGCTCGGCAAGCCTCGCCGTTCCTACGCTGTTTCTTGTCTCGCCTGATAAACTAGATATCAAAAGACACTAACATGGCATTACTATATATAAATCAATTGTTAAAACAAAACAGTTGTGACATTTACAGAATGGTAGTAAAGCGGAAATGTCGTCCAAACTTCCTAGATATCACTAAATTTCGTATAGTGCTGCACAAATATTTTCATGTTTTGCTTACATCTTTCTTCTTTGTTTTTTATTATTATTATTATTATTATTATTGCTTCCCCAAGCTCTTACAAAGCAATCTATAATTTCAATTCATTTTTGAAGCACGCCATCATTAGGAAAGTGATAGCCACATTATATAAGCTATAAGCATTTTAATGTGTATTGGTCCACCGCCATGTTCTTCTGTCATTTTTATACGCCCGTTTTGAAAAAAACGGACGTATTATGTCGTGGCGCTGTCCGTCCGTCTGTCCGTCCGTAAACATTCTTGTACACGCCATAACTCAGCAACCATTTGGGATATCTTCATGAAATTTGGTAGGCATATGTATCAGGGTGGGGGAACGTGTCGCGTACAAGAATGGTTGCTCTCCCTTTCTTACTTATGAAGTTATGCCCCTTTGATTAAGTTTTCCCCTGTAAGTCTTGTACGCGCCATAACTAGATAACCGTTTGGGATAGCTTTATAAAACTTCATAGCAATGTGTATGAAGTCCTAACGATGTGCCGCGTACAAAACTGGCTGCTCTCGCTTTCTTCGTTTTAGAGTTAATGCCTTTCATTAGTTCTTGTAAACTATTTTTGCGTTTTCTTGTACAATATATTGTCAAGGGAAAAAAGTAGAACTAAAAATGGTATATCTAGTGTATTTAGGTTATCTCCCTTGTTTCATTTGCCTTTGGAATACTAACAGTATTTCATGTGTTAAATATTTAGATGATGTTGCAGTCATTATACCCCCACTTTGAAAAAGTGCGGGGTATACTGGTTTACATCTGTCCGTCCGTCCGTCCATCTGTCCGTCCTTCCGTCTGTCCTTCCGTCCCCATTTAATCAAATTTTTCATCAAAGATTTCTTCACAACCATACAAGCTAGACTGGTCATATTTGGCATACAGGTTGATGACGACATGTTGTATTGTGGGATTGAGAACCAGCCTTCTCCTGCTTATTCTTCCCTGTATTTGTCCGATTTTCTTTCTTTCCATACTTCGAATAATGAAAATTTTCATCAAAGATTTCTCCACATCCATGCATGCTAGAGTAGTCACATTAGGTATGCAGGTTGATGATGACATGTTGTATAGTGGGATCGAGAACCAGCCTTCTCCTGCTTATTCTTCCCTGTATTTGTCCGATTTTCTTTCTTTCCCTACTTTGAATAATGAAATTTTTCATCAAAGATTTCTCCACAACCATGCAAGCTAGAGTAGTCATATTTGGTATGCAGGTTGATGACGACACGTTGTATCGTTGGATTGAGAACCAGCCTTTTTCTGCTTATTCTTCCCTGTATTTGTCCGATATTCTTTCTTTCCATACTTTGAATTATAAAATTTTGCGTCAAAGATTTCTCCACAACCAAGCAAGCTAGAGTAGTCTTATTTGGTATGCAGGCTGATGACAATATGTTGTATCGTGGGATTGAGAACCAGCCTTTTTCTGCTTATTCTTCCCTGTATTTGTCCAATATTCTTTCTTACCATACTTAGAATAATGAACTTTTTCATCAAAGATTTCTCCAAAACCATGCAAGCTAGATTAGTCATATTTGGTATGCAGGTTAATGATGACTTACTGTATTGTGGGATTGAGAACCAGACTTCTCCTCTTTTTATTCCCTGTATTTGTCCGATTTTCTTTATCTCTTTTCTTTGAATAATGCATTTTTTTCGCAAAAAATTTCTATGCATCTGTAAGTTAGACTTAGAGTAGGGATTTTTGTATGCAGGTTGATGATAACTTGTTGTATTGTGGGATTGATAACCAGTCTTCTCCTGCTTATTCTTCCCTATATTTTTCCAATTTTCTTTCTCTCCTGACTTTGAATAATGTAACTTTTTGTAACAGATTTCACAGCAACCATTCATATTTGGTATACATGGTAACAATGATTTCTCTCCCTCTTTGTGTTTTTGTTACGAGAATAACACCATTTGATTTAAGCAATTAAGCGGGGGTATAGTCGAATTCGCTGACAGTTCTAGTTAATTATAGAGTGGTTGACCCTGTTTGTCTGCCTGTCTATCTTTTTGTAAACAATCTTGTTCATTCTGTAACTCCTTTAGGACATTGAAACGGGCGTATTAATCGCCGCTTGCGAAGCCCTTGTTTTCAACGGGATATGACTTCCGTGACTTCTTGTTTGACTGCCTGAGTGATGAAATGCTTCCAAAAAGGGATCAACTCTTAATGCAAAGAATTTGCTTCTAGAGAAGCAAATTCTTTCCGTTAAGAATTGAACCCTATTTAAAAGGGAAGAAAATCTGAGAGTGCAGAGCTGCTTCCCCGCAAAAGTGTATAAATCCACCTTAATAATTATTTCGAACATTGAAGTATAGAAGCCATACCTCCCACGATATAAAGGCACCACCTCCGTCATCCATAGCTCCCTCACCAACATCCCAACTATCAAAATGACCGCTAACAAGTACCACCTACAAATTAAAATTCGTGTGTTGCGTTAAGAATCTCGTATATATGTTCTGCGCAATATAGGTATCGGTACAATTCCGGAATTGTCCTGCGCAAAGTAGGAATTCTTCTTACTTTACGTTACAATTCCGGAATTGTACTGGTACAATACTAGAATTGCGCAAGCAATTTTGTGGTTTATCGAACAGGTAAATGTCTCTGCGCAAAGTTGGAATCTTTAGGACAAAGTGAGAATCGAATATTCATTTGATACGAGTAACAGGGAATTGAATGTTATATGCGGAATCTGTATTTTTAACAAAATTACGACTCATACTTAGAAAATTTCGGGCTTTGGCTTATACAGGATGACAAGCTCGTATAATCAAGCTCGTATAAGCTCGTTTAATTTATTTAACTCCAAAATTGTAAGCGATCACTTTGAAACTTTATACAGACATTATAGATATACTGTTACATTTTTTTTAAAAAAAGAAAAGAAAACTGTTATTTTTGACTGCCTTCCCGAACTTAGAAAAAATCTGATTATGCTGATTTAGGATGACAAGTTTTTGTAATCAAGTTTTACCACAGTTTCTACACACGTATGAGACATATTGACAGTTGTTCTTAATGCCAGAGCCTCCTACATTCTATTCTGTCAGAATAATGATTACAAAAAAGACCATTTCAAACAAATTTTTGTTAACAACACTAACATCTAAACTATTCTCACTTTGTTCCGATTCTTACTTGGCGCAGACACAATTCTTTAATTGTTTTGCGCAAGGTAAGAATTCCCACTTTGCGCAACAAAGTGAGAATTCCTACTTTACACAGGACAATTCCGGAATTGTACCGATTCCTACTTTGCGCAGAACTTATATACGAATATACAAGTACATGTATATACATTTGTTTCTATGTACGACTTGCGCTCACATATCTTTACGGCTTAATTTTCGGTTCGAGTCCTTGACCTTGTTAGTAAAGATGCACAGTCACCTCGGGAGACGTTCCTGTACTTACTCGAGCAATATAAATGTACCTGGCTATTGCTGTGGTTATTCGAGCTATGGCCATACGGGCAGAAAATCGTGTCCATAGTAACTTCAACTGCACGGAGACCAGTATACGTATATGATGACAAAACTCACTATAATACCAAGATTAAATGTCTCTTGTATAACAGTGTACGTAATAAATCCCTTAGGTTTTCTTTGACATTTGTGACTTTTCGATTTTCACGTTTGTCACTTAACTTTTCTTCGACATTTATTACAAAATTGTTTCACTTTTGTGGAAATCTGTTATATATATTTTTTTTACATTTGTGGCAATACTTTCACATTTGTGGGACCGGAGCCTTTTTGTCTGTTGCTTGGTCCACCGGGGCTCAACTGGTGACCTTCTTTTGCTTCAGATTTCCAGTGGGGTTGTTTGGCAGGCCAGGGATCTCCACCTGTCAGACGGCCCGTTGTATCTGTTGAGTCCTCGTCTTTGCTTCTTCATGGTGTTGAAATTTGATTTATGTGTTTACCGTGGTGATTCATTGACGAGTTAGAGGGTTATCATGCGAACCGAACAACCAACTAAATGTTTTGTACCACTTCAGAAACTGAGGGTGAGGTTGGGCCTGTAAAATCGATTTAAGCCCCCCAGTAATTCATTACTGACCGTTCCCAGGCGGTAGTGCTGTTGTGGTTCTCTGTTGCCTGTTTTTGGTGTCAGAGTTTCTGTGATGTTTTACCTTATGTATGTTCCTATTATTTTTGGTTCGGTTTGGGTTGCTGAGTGGCCACCTTTTGGAAAGCATCGAAACAGAAGTAAAATAATTTTGAAATACCAACGGAGTGTAGTCTTGACACGATCGACGTAGACATTAAAAATTTGAACGAAATTACCCCTGGAAACGCCACAAAAGCAATCACAGAGTTGATTAGAGGGGATGTGGATAACAATTATAACTATAAACGAAAGTATGGCCGTTCATAATAATGATCAACCTGCATGCACCGATTTGACTTAGATCGTGCGGTCAAAGTAAGTAGAGCTCAGTGAAAAGTCCACTGAATGAAAATCAAGTAGACCTTGGCCTTGAAACTTAATCTTTAAAAAAGTGAATAAATAAATAAAGCATTGATAGCAAAACCAACCTGATCAGGATATTGTCTACCCTTTATTTCAGCGATCGTATTTCTTGAGGCAACAGGGGGGAGATTTTGGGCTGACATATTCAAGAAAACAACAATTTTCTCTTCTGCAAAAAATAAACAAAGTACAATTAGTAGATGTTCAAACGCTAAGATGCAATACACTTTAAAAGCGCAAAAAATAAATAGAAAAAAAACATGTAACTAAATTTGAAAACAACGTAGGTACAGGCGGAGCGGTGAGGGGGTCTTACCTGCATCTACACTGTGTCCCCTCGTGTTTTTTTATATTCTGAAAGTGATATAGATTGACGAAACATTTTCTTTTAAGTTTCGTGCACGTAAGTTTTCTCGTGTCGTTTGCCTTTTTTGGTGCTTTAAGGGTTAATATGCATTTCGATCTTTTAGATAAAAAAATAATCGGAATAGTAAACGGTCAAAAAGGCTAATTTCTGGGAAATTCAAAATATGAAGATCACCGCGAGAAACCTAGACATACGCGCTGTCGGGTCAGAGCAAGTGCATAATGCTGATGCCTGAAGACAAATTTCGGAAGACGTGGCTCATATCTTGTTCATGCTTTACACATAGATAAACATGCACGCAGATAAACAGGAGTCCACGAGAACACGGGTTCAGGAATGTAAAGTGTACCAAGAGGGTCAAAAGCACCGATACGAGTGGCTCCGTCTTTTTACGGGTGGACAAATTTACCCGTATATTTAAGGGTCCGCTCGTATTTAAGATTAGGGTGGACCTGTAAAATAAGGGTCGATCCGTAATTTACGAGTGGACTTGTAATTTTCGGGCTGATCCGAAAAATACGAGTGGACCCATAAATTTGAGGGTCGATCCGTCCTTTTATGGGTGAACTCGTATCTTCACGAATGGATTCGTATTTATAGGGGTTGACCAGTATCTCAAATCCGGTTTGACTTGTAAATTTACGACAGGACCCGTAAAAATACGGGTGGACTCGTATTTCAGAAATACCGGGTGCATTTGACCCTACTGGTACACCATAGGAATCACAATAAAAGTTATCTTCAAAAATGCCAATGGTAATTCCAATGGTTATAAACAACCGTAGCGTTTCCATTTTCAAAACAAGTCATAAAACAACGACATATTAATTATAAATATAGTTCAACAGTAAAAGCGCCAAAAATGAAAATAGTTAAATATGCAAACAGCGTATATCCAGAATGAGCCGCCTCGTCTGAATCTACACTGTTTGCTCTCTCCTTCTCACTACACTAAAGCTTGGAAGCAATATTTTGGAAATTGGGCAGGCGTAAATCTTGTCGCCTGCTTTTTTGTCACTTTAAGGTTTATATATAGGATAATGATAACATGATCAATTTACCGAGTCGGTGCCAATCTTTTAGCTGCTGATCACAGGCACTCGACGAAAGGATTTTTTAGCCTTGCTCGTCTTCCCAGCCGTTTCCTAATGGTATTGTACACCTTGCTCGTCTTCCCAGCCGTTTCCTAATGGTATTGTACACCTTGCTCGTCTTCCCAGCCGTTTCCTAATGGTATTGTACACCTTGCTCGTCTTCCCAGCCGTTTCCTAATGGTATTGTGTACAATACCATTAGGAAACGGCTGGAAAGACGAGCAAGGCTAAAAGCTCCTTTCGTCGGGTGCCTGTGCTGCTGATGAGGCAGCTGTAGACAGTATTATTGTATATATATCCTCACCTCTTTCTGACATCCGCCACATCATTTCAGCATCTTCTACTGTTATACATGCTGTCGGTATCTTTTTAATACCATCTTGGTAATCCTGTCGGACAAAAAATGTATAAACTGTTCAGTAACGTTGCAGCAGCAGCATTCTTGGACTTTCGTATTATAATAGGCAGGTGATGCTTGCTACTGGCCTGGCGAGCAGCTGATCACACCTCTGTTCTGCGTATCTAAGTACTTCGGATTTGTCAATGCTTCTTTGGCTTTCGGGTTTGGTTTAAACATATTTATTTCAAACTTTTTCAATACATATAAACACTGTTACAATGCAAATAATAGGACTGGATTTGATTTGATTTGATTTGTTGCTTAACGTCCACGGTAAACAGCTTAGGTCATGTCGGTACGGTCAGTTATCCTAACCACATTAATCCTGGGCAGGCTTAGACCTCCTAAGCGATTAACCAGTACTAAATGCACATACCATACTTTCGCCAGTAACTGAAAACTGCCCTTCTTGAATCAGCGGAAGGAGAAACGAAAGTATGTGGCCAGACCAGGTATCGAACCCAGGACCTCTGACTTAGGTGTCCTACCGATTGCACTACGCGGCCCGGCAATATAGGATTGGAACGGAAGCACGAGTACTTATAAAGTTCCTCTCACTAGTTTCGGGTTCGGACGTATGAATTTGGTTCTTTGACCACAACTATTCAGAACTAAACATAAGCCTCGTTGCAATATCACAAAACAAGAATTGATTCCATTAGGAATAGCGGCAAACACAGAAATGGCGGAGTTGCTTCCCTTGAAAGTGTACCAATTCACCATAAGTATACTCAGTCATAGATACCTACCTGCATGCCAGTATGAGGGCTGTCAACAGAAAGCGGAGTGACACTGCGAATCAAAGATGCAACTGCACCCAGTTTTGCTGCCCTAGCTGCGCCTTGCGTTCTGTACTGAACCGAAACACCGTAATTTATATAAACCTGGTTGTACACTACAATCTTTCCAGGAACCTGTATAAACAAAACAAATTCTGAAAGACGGACGCTCGGCGCCCCGTTACTGCGGCTATTGATTCGTTCCGCTGAGGTGCGGGGGCAACGTCGATATGAGAATTGAAATACTGGAAAGAAGATTTCCTGAAATCAAGGAACATATCCGTGAAACAAAAATAGCAGGCTTGGTTTACACGGTAGAATTTCCCTGTTATTTTCCCGATAATCCCCACCGCTGGACAGGTAATTCAAAGTCACTTTTCAATTTTATATGGAAGCAGATATAAAACTTATGTTTGCTTTCATCTAAATTAAAACTATACTTTTACTTATTCTACAGTCCTCCATGTCATCTTAATGAGCTTTCCTTTTTCTGTAACGTGAAATAGTTTTCATTCAGATGTTTAGCGATTAAGGCCGCGTTTACACGAGCAAAGTTTCTATGTCACAGAAACTTCAACAAAGAAATTATGCCAAAGATTTTGCGTTTACACGGAGCAAATTATTTGTTAAAGAAAATGTGGCATAGAATCTTTATCAAAAAAACTTTAGCAATGAAACATTTGCTGCAGTGTTCACACGACCAAATATTATTCGTCAAAGTTACCTGCAGCAAAGGAACAAAATCTTTGTCACATTTTCCACCCTTATAGCAAAGATCTTTGTTACATAATCTTTAGCAAAGTTCTCCGTTTACACGGACAAATTTAATTTATCGAAGTAACTGTACCATATATATTTGTCAAAGAAACATTGTCATATTTTGGCATTTACACACGCACATTTTTCTTTGGCAAACTGTCTTTGTCACAGAAACTTTGCCCGTGTAAACGCAGCTTTAGTCGCTTCCGTCAAATACACAATGGCGACTTTTCAAGTGGTCAAATTTCTACTCGTAGATCATGTTTATATAATCTGAGAGAAATAAAAGTTTCTGTCTGTCTCTCTGGTTTCTACTGTGTGAATGGATGGTTTGGTGCAAAACGCTTTTATCACTGATTTTGACAATAAACACAGAAACGAAAAAAGCAGACTTGGTTTATCTATATATGTTCATTGCAGTAATACAGGTGTGGTAAGATGGGCGACTGTGCCGTGTAACTGTCATTGCCGGGCGTCCTGCTAATCTGGATAATAGAAGGGCAAGGGCTGACTATGCTGCAGCAGGTGCGGGATAGCAGGTTGTTTGGATTTGTTAAGTCTCATCTATCCTGTGTATTCCTTTTCTTTTCTCCCTCTCTTTGGGAGATGGCTCAATATTTAGACTGAAATACTGTTTCCAGAGGACCTTCCTTCAGACATAGAGTATCTTACACGAGTGGTCATTTCATACGAAATTTATGAAACGAACCTTCAGCGAGTTTCATAAATTTCATATGAAATGACCACGATTGTAAGACCCTTATCATATGACCCTTTAAAGCGTGATTTTAACGCAAGCAGAAAAACACCTTGTTGACATGGACATTGTCAATGACGTCAGGTGTACGCGGTAAAGTGTTATTGCCGTGTGGTCATACGATTTTTATGACATGACGTTATCCACTGAATCACAACGACGTCATATGATAAAATAATTTGAACCGCGACACGACAAAACCAACAATGTGGTTGTGCGCCCAGTGATGACTAAGATCAGCCTCGACATTCACTCAGTCCGTTCAGACTCTTCACTAAGCGCTTTAAGGGTAGCTAAGGGTCTAAGCTACATGTATGCGGACAGCGAAGACTCTGATCAGACTGGACGGATGCCCAGGCTGATCTGAGTCTGCGCTGGGCGCACAACCACATTGTTGGTTTTGTCGTGTCACGGCTCATTTATCTTCATTACAGCTGTCGTTAAGTGTCGTGTGGTGGCCGTAGAAAGTCTGTCTGAACATTATTATATTGCGGATTGTATACTTTCTGGGACCGTATTCATAAAACGACTTAAGTGGTTGCTATGCTGTTGCTATGGCTAAATATCTTTGAAGGAGATTCCCTACGACTATGAAATTTGTTCTGGCGGAACAGTATTTTAAGACTGTTCCTCCAGAGCAAATTTCATAGTTGTAGGGAATCTCCTTCATACAGTTTTAGCCCTAGCAACAGCATAGCAACCACTTAAGTGGTTTTATGAATACGGCCCCTGGTCCTTGGGATCATTTGTCACATTCTGAGTCAATGCTAAGGGACAGTGTTGAACATTTTATTATTCAAAAAGATGGCCTTTTAAGACTGGTTTGACTGTATGTACAGACTTACCTTAGCTGCCCTTCTCTCAAGCTCATCAAATGATCTAACAACAATCACTTCTGCTTTGATCCCATTCGGTCCAGTCCCAACACTGTAGCCAAGTCCTAGCATAGGCAAGGGGTGCTCTCGTGGTTCTAGCATCACAGCAGACTCTTCGCCTCTAACCCAGTGTGGAACCTGGATTCATGCAAAGTAGCTGAGGCATCTTACTGCAAACGAGCCACGGCACGAGAAACCAACAAAGTGCCATTTGCGCCCAGCGAAGACTCAGATCAACCTAGGCATCGGCCAGTCAGATTAGTCCGCCGTGCGCTTAAAAGGTAGATAAGGGTCTAAAACTAGCTCCACGCAGTCTTTGCTGGGCGCACATGCCACTTTGTTGATTTTGTCATGTCGCTGCTCAAATTTTTCGACTCAAATCTTCAGTTAAGCGAAGTATTAGTGTATAATTTCAGAGATTTCTATAGTGAATAGGTACACCTCCATGTTTTCCTGCCATTCCCACAAAGGGAAACAACTTCTGCGACTTTGTTTTTGCCTCCCTTGAGATGAAGCTGTTCAAAAATGGGGGCCACTCGAGCTCTTACAGGCTAGAATTTTCTCATACATGAGCGAATTCTAGCCTTTAAGGGTTGACCCCAATCAAGAAGGGAGGCAAAATGGGAAATTACAGAGTTGCTTTCCCTGAAAGCATACCCCTACACCTTAATAAAACGTTTGTATAATGATGAACAACCTTAAGGAACGTGGAAATGGTCAGGTCACCTCATTACCTGTTATGCTCAAATTACAGATGTTTTCAACATAACGCCAGGGGAACAGGGAAACGAGACAGATAAACGGGACTGGGGTGTGGGGTTGGGGCCAAATTGATGGATGGACAGCGAGTTGGATGATAGTTAGCATTTCAATATTCCATGCAGATGGAGAAGTGGGTAATTCCAAGGCAATGCAAATTCACAACCTGAGCCAGTCTCCAACACTCGACTCCCGGATTACGTGATCAGACAGTTTCTTCCTTGGCCAACATGACTGGACACATTGAAATCGTGAAGAACTAGCAGATGGACATTCAAAAAGACGACAAAAATGGATAATGTAAACTATAATCGTTAAAGGCGCTAAAAAGTCAGACGACAGAATTTACGTCTGCAAAATTTCAAAAAAATGTTCGAAGATCTGTCATATTCATAATTCAAAGACTAGACGGTAAATCGTGCAGGTCCAGATGAGGCAGCTCATTATAAGCCGCCTCATCTAAATCTACGCTGTTTGCAAATTCAACTATTTTCACTTTTTCTTTATTTGCGCTTTAAATGCTGATGCCTACCATAGCTTCTTCGCCATGTACATTTTCCAGACCATCATTTTTCAGTTGCTCCAACATATAATCTGAAACGGAAAAAAGCAAAATATTCAATAATCTACTGAAAAAATATCTTGTCGAAAATAAATAGATTTGGCGTAAAAATAATTTTCCACTATTTCACAAAGCCCATGAATACACAATACCCCACTATATACTCGTCATTTGAGTGGTTGTGCACCCAGCGCACTCAAATAAGCCTTGGCATCCGCCCTGTCGCTAAGCGCTTAGCGAAGTGTCTGGTCAGACTGGGCGCATGCCAAGACTGATTTGAGTCTACGCTGGGTGCGCAACCACTTTGTTTGTTTTCTCGTGTCGCGGCTCATTCAGTTATGCAATCTGTAAGGGACTATTGGGGTGTGTGGAATGAAGAGTCGTTTTCACTTTATAAAATCTCAATACCAAAATCATTTTAGATCGTGACCATGTCAGACTGATCAGACTGTGATCAGGCTGGTTGCAGCATTCGCTGTTTGCGTTTGCATAAACCCTCACACACATTATTTATTTACAAGGGATCCTGGTAGTGCAGTAGGTAAAGCATGGATAACTGCGCTAGCAATACTGGGTTCGAATCCCGCCATTGGCGAAATTCTTCACATCGTTAGTGGGGTTCCATTGCATACAGCCTTTCATTATCATCATAACATCAACTGGATATTGTTGAAATACTGTTGAATGGAACTGAAAACCCAATATCATCCATCCATACATCGATGTTTATTTGTGTTTCAGTCTTTCAGCATTATCACTGTTCGTCACTCGCCAGCATGCACACAATGTTGAATCCACAGGCGCTTGGCACGATGTTTTGCCTGTAAATTGGCAATTTTGTACAATAAGCCAAGATTTGAAGTTTAAATGAAAATCATGTGAATTTGGGTTCAATACATTATATCATATAGACAAGGTATACAACTTCAGAAAATTTTGTATGGCAACTTATTATTGTAGAGAACCTCTTTACATGTAAACTGAATGCTTCAAACAATTTTTACTCACACATTGACTCCAGTCAGGAACAATGGCAAACTGGCAACAATCGACGACATTTTCGGTAATTTGAACCACTTGTGCCACAAAGTTTTCCCACTAAAAATTCTGGAGTTGTAAACCTTGTCTATGATATTACATGTATGTCTTGAGATGGGATATACTAAATTTTCATTTTTGCGTCAAATCCTGGCCCCGAGGTTATAAAACTTGAGTACATTCTCAAACTCAAAATAAAGCACACTGATTGGCTGCTTCCGAGCACATGCTCGGAAGCAGCCAATCAGTGTGCTTTATGCTCGGAAGCAGCCAATCAGTGTGCTTTATTTTGAGTTTGAGAATGTACTCAAGTTTTATAACCTCGGGGTCTGGCTTATTGATAAGAAAACACCAATTCTATGCAAAACAATGTGCTAAATGCCTGTGGTCGAATCAGCGTCGTATTGATCAACGTCGATTCAAAGTCGTCATGCTGCATCCGACACTGATACCGGATTGTTTCAACGTTTTGTGAAAACTACCCAGCAAGCAAGCAACATTGAATCAACATAATCAACATCGATTCAACCTCGATTCCATGTTATTTTAACGTTTTGTGACCACATGTTTTTGTTTCATGTATCATTTTGACCCTTGGAATAACTCAACCGGGTTCTAAAATTTAACCAACGTTCTCCCACTGGACAGCTATACCAATTCGTCCAATAAAATACCATTCAGTCACATACAGTTGACTCTTGTTATCTCAAACACTGATATCTCAAAGTACCCTCTTATATCAAAGAATATAGTTTGGACAAATCTCCTTTTTTCTAAGTTAGCTCAAAATACTGTTATCTCAAAGTAAATTTTCTGGGACCAGAAAATTTACTTTGAAATATCAGTAGTTTTAGATGGACTTCGACTTTGAGACATCGATAGCTGACTGTACATACCTATTGCATGTTCAAGAGTCTCAGAGCCTGCTAGCCTTGGTCCAAATGTATCTGTCAAATTAGCAAGCCGGTTATATGATTCGTTCTGTGCCTTTCCATGCACAGCCAGGTCTATTATCTGTTTGGCTACGTCTGAAATTTAGAACAGAAAGGCGTTTTTGTTGATTCGGTTCGGTTGTGTTGGCCGAGGAGTGACTGACAGCTGGATTCATAATCCAAAGATGTGTGCATCAGATCCTAATTTTTCTCGGGCCCCTCAATGTTTCATTCTCATTATCATTTTGCTCGTCTTTCCATCGACTCGAAAGCACTATTCAAAGTAATATCGAAAGGACTGGAAAGCCAAATCACCTCATGAGAATGCCTGTCTTGTATGGATCCATCGCTATGGCTTTTCCCCATTTTTTTTCAAAAAGAAACAGTTTTTGTGACTTTCTGTTTGCTTTCTATGGACGATAACACCCTCCCAAAAGGCGTAGGGTCAAGTCATGTAAATTCGGACAGCAAGTAAATTCGGACAGTGACCTTGTTTCTTTCACTGTTTGCAGTGGTATGTCCGAATTTACCCGCTGTCCTAAGGTATCCGACTCAACCCTATACTCTTAAAGGAAAGAATATGCGTCAAAGGGGGGGGGGGGGGGCAGGAGGAGAAGGGGGGGCAACTTATTTCCTTTGACAGTTGAACTCATTGAGAATGGACGTAAAAATGAAAATTGTAGAGCTGCTTCCCTTGAAAATGTACCCAGTCACCTTAGTGCAAACAAAGAATCCCAACGCAGCTTGTCTGTCAAAATGGATACGAAATGCCATGTCAGACTGGTGAGACTGTCTACATTTATGTCCGCAAGCAATTTTTCGCATGCGCTTGACGCACTGTAGGTTTTCTCATGACGCGACTCAATTATTACCGCGAGACTCCTTTTTTGGTTTTATGTATGACCAACCTATGTTAACCCCCCGAATTCGTCCACAGACAAAAAAAATGTGTGGCTACGTCCACCACTTGGTGACAAAAGTAGCGGACGAAGTCGTATAGTCGTCGGCGAACAAAATTGGTGAACAAAGGAAGGCGCTACGGTGCTATGCCAATTCAAGTTTCCCATTGCACTGTAGCAACTTTTTCATTTAGAATTGTTTATTCGATCTTTTCTTTTCTTTCTATTTCTTATGTTTGTCAGTCGTTTCATATTTTCTGTTGGAGCGGCTCATATAACTATTGTAAAAGTACATGTATAGAGAATCGGTCAGCTGGTTACTAACCAAGATATGACAGTTCAAAATATTCTGAACACAGATTATGGTTACTAATCATGACCAAAGTATGGAAAACCTTTTTGTCAGAAATTACATAAGTTCTTACCTTGATATGCTGCGACTTCTCTTTTGATCTTGTCGATTCTCAAAGAGCTGTTATTGCCAGAAACACCACCACCCGCCAATATTAGCAAGACCGACACTGAAAACAAAGAAAAGAAACAAACCAAATTGTAAGTTTCTTTGGGTTACTTTCATACTTCCATTTATCATATGAGCCGCGACACGAGAAAACCAACAAAGTGGTTGTGCGCCCAGCGCAGACTCAGATCAGCATCGGCATCCGCCTACTCTGCGCAGAGTCTTTCCTAAGTGCTTAAAGGGTAGCTAAGGGTCATAGCTACCCTCATGCGGACAGCGAAGACTCTGATCAGACTGGGCGGATGCCCAGGCTGATCTGAGTCTGCGCTGGGCGCACAACCACATTGTTGATTTTCTCGCGTCGCGGCTCATATGACGTCGCTGATATTAAGTGGATAACGTCCTGTCATAAAAATCGTATCACCACACGTGTAATAACACTTTGGCGCGTACACGTAACGTCAATGACAACGTCCATGTCAACAATGCGTCAAGTTTTGTTATTGAAATAATGTTCAATAAAAAGGCGTTAAAATCCGATTTTTAAAGGGTCATATGATAAACAGAATCTTACACTCGTGGTCATTTCATATGAAATTTATGAAACTCGCCGAAGGCTCGTTTCATAAATTTCATATGAAATGACCACGAGTGTAAGATCCTCTATATTCGTGCCACCGCTTTCATAAAGGGGGAAAACTTATGAGACTTTTTCTGAATTTGCATTAAGTTCGTAAGTGAATTTATAGACATTCGTATCGGCTCTGTGTGTCTTTGTGGTGTCTTTGTGTGTCTATGTGCTGTCTTTGTGGTGTCTTTGTGTATTTTGTTTTGGCGTTTTTGTGGTGTCTTAGAAGTGTTTAGTGGGACCGATATGTTCACCGTAAAAAGGAGAAATGAGCTGCCTCACGACAAAGCTAACAAAGTGACATGTGCGACCAGCGAAGACTCAGATAAGCTTGGGTATTCGCCCAGCCTGATCAGTCTTCGCTGTGCGCTAAAATCCGGGGTAAGCAAGCGTCTATGCTAGCTCCATGCGGACAGCGAAGTCTCTGAATTCGGACTGGGCGGATGCGCAGGCTGATTTGAGTCTTAGCAGGATGAAAATGCCACATTGTTGGTTTGTCATGTCAAGGCTAAAATGCTGTTTTACCACCTAAATAACTGTTTTACTCTAAGTTTTTATAGTCAGCCTTTTCGTATAATAAAAGCAAATCCAATCCCCTTCCGATCCCGGCAGTCTCAACTTGGAAGACGGCCTCGGCATGTACAAATTACCGTAAAAATCTAAATATTGAGACAGATAGGTTGAGTTTTAAATGCAGAATCAGATCAAGGTTCGAGGTTATAAAACTTGAGAATAATCTCAAACTCAAAATAAAGCACACTGATTGGCTGCTTCCGAGCATGTGCTCGGAAGCAGGAAGCAGCCAATCAGTGTGCTTTATTCTGCGTTCGAGAATGTACTCAAGTTGTACGACCTCGGGACCAGACTTCTGATCGGCGACTGCAGTGTTACTATTTTATCAGCATCTTTTAGACACATCGCTGCAATGAAAACCCAGACTTTTCATTTTTAGGGCAGATATAAATATTACTTTAAACTGGAAAAAAAAAAAAAAAAAAAAAAAAAAAATTATGAAGACTTGTTTTGCCCTACCATCCCAGTCCCGATATTGCTGAGTGTGGCATCCCAGCGGGCACATGACGTTGAAATGACGTCGCACCGACGTCGATGCGACGTGATGACGTCGCATCGAAGTTCGTGCAACGTCATTTTGACGTCATGTGCCCGATGGGATATCAGCCGTAAGGAGGAATGTGCCTTAATACATGTTCCATCAGCAAAGATGCAGATAAGTCGGCGCATGTTTATTGACCAATTTGAGTCTGTACTTTTCACTACATAGTTTTTTTTTTCATGATCGTCAGTAGATACACTCATACAGTCTTAGATCAAACTGCGGGCCTGGATGCAGAGCCTGGTTTCACGCTACGCTTTTCAGACACACTGCTCTTTGCTTTTCAGGCAATAGCAGAATAGAGAAGCACTTTTGCTAAGTGTAAACAATGAATAGAATCAAAGGTTAAAACAGACATGAATACCAAGGGTGGTCAGGAAAATGTTGTACTGGTTTCTTGACCTACATCTATTACCCACTGAGGTAAATCTATATGTGTTTAGACCTTGAAACTGATAAAACACAACTATCTATGTACTTTTTCTTAATCAATGAATATCATTTGCACTAAAAAGCCATCAATCTATTCTCCAGCGGTCTTGAAATCGATTCCCGGTGGTGGGGATCTTTTCAATCGTAAACGGGATTCCATTGCACACAGCCTTTCATTATCATTCTTCCGTCGTCATGATACGACTGAAATACTACTAAAGAGGAATTAAAATAGCAAGTCATCCATCCATCAATCTATTCTCATAATTCTGTTCTGTTCTGTCAGAACGCATGTTTATAGCTTCGTTCAACCTGGTCCCCATCATGCATTACAAAAAATACGGTGACAGGACACCACCTACCATGTCCTCTCTCTCTCTCTCTCTCTCTCTCTCTCTCTCTCTCTCTCTCTCTCTCTCTGTTTACTGAGTCGCGATACGACAAAATCAACAAAGTTAGCATTTGCGCCCAGTGAAAACTCAGATCAGCCTGGGCATCCGCCCAGTCTGATCAGAGGCTTCGCCGTCCGCTGCCCAGGCTGATGTTAGTCTTCACAGCGCGCACATGCCACTTTGTTGGTTTTCTCATGTAGCAGCTCATGTACAACATGCGTGACGCCAATATTAACAGGTCACGCCCCTTTATGAAAGGTAACTCAACTGTCGCAACGGAACTTGCGGGCATTGGCGGCTTAGCAAAGTTTAGCGAGCAGGAGTTGAGTTCAGCGACGACATGAGTCGCACAGATCTCAAGAATGACCATTATTACCAACAGTGGTACAAAGAAAATGAGCCGCGACACGAAAAAACCAACAAAGTGGTTGTGTGCCCAACGAAGACTCAGATCAGCCTGGGCATCCGCCCAGTCTGATCAGAGTCTTCGCTGTCCGCATAGCGGTAGCTTAGACCCTTACCTACCCTTTAAGCGCTTAGCGAAGAGTCTTATCAGACTGGGCGGATGCCAAGGCTGATATGAGTCTGCGCTGGGCGCACTACCACTTTGATGGCTTTCTCGTGTCACGGCTCAAATGCAAAGGTAAGCTGAGTATGGCTGCATGGTCCGAATGTCTGCAATTTACAACGCTGGTCAGACTGGACCAGACTTGTGTCTTTACTGCCGCCGTTGCGGTTTCGACAGCCTGCCATTTTTACAGAAACAGTCTAATTCATTTAACTTTATTCGTTTGTCACTAAGTAAAACAAATTTGGATCGTGTCCTAGCTACTTGCAGGTTCACCAGCATTTTAAGTTTTTTTGGGCCAATGGAAAACCAAGTGAGTCCAGGATGAGGACGATATGTAACAGACAACAGTTCGAACGTCTCTACAGGGAGATAATTCAGGCGCTTTAGCGAGTAGACTTTCGACCGTACAGGCGGACAAACCGTGGTATAACCATGTTTTACCACTAGTGCTTCAGGTAAGAAGGAGTAAAAGGGATAATTTAGGGATAATATTCCATATTTCTTCATAAAACATGGGCTATGACCCCTCAACAGAACTCTTCGCCCGTTATCCTCAAATACCCATTTAATCTGGAGCACTGTTGAGTAAACAACACTCGTCAGTGCAGATCAGTTACGAGTGAGGCCTATTTCATGCTAAATTTTGTGTTTTCTTGATTAAAACACCTATGCTTGAAAAGATCTACACGTATCATGTTACTCGACTAGCTGATTAAGGAATATGAGCCCATAAAAACTATACTTTTCCTACTGCATTCGATATCAAATGAACTTGAAAATTACAGACTGATACTTTACCACGGTGACATGTATTCTTTGTTTTCTTCTATATGCCCGGGTGTTTTTATGCTAACACGCTCACCGCATGAGCGACCACCGAAGACACGAAGATTTGTCAGACAGCCCTGTCCCCATAAACTGTTCATGAATACTGACAAAACCGTTCATGTTTGGTGAAAGACGAGGTAAAAAAAATGGAAAGGTGTCCCGAAAAAAGGGTCATGTAAACCACAGGAGTTTGTATTTATGTCTGTAGCACGCTGGCAAAGCTCCCATGCCGTCGGATTTTAACAATATCGATTCGCATCGATATTGTTAAAATCGGCATGGGAGCTTTGCCAGCGTGCTACAGACATAAATACAAACTCCTGTGGTTCGCATCGATATTGTT
Source organism: Ctena decussata (assembly GCA_963989385.1). Lineage (NCBI taxonomy): Eukaryota > Metazoa > Mollusca > Bivalvia > Lucinida > Lucinidae > Ctena > Ctena decussata. Next base: position 79,764,712 of record OZ022499.1, on the reverse strand, counting down.
AAAATCGGCATGGGAGCTTTGCCAGCGTGCTACAGACATAAATACGAAGCATCGATATTGTTAAAATCGGCATGGGAGCTTTGCCAGCGTGCTACAGACATAAATACAAACTCCTGTGTGTAAACCTACATACAGTTAAAATGTGTAGGCCCTAAGCCTCTACGTCCATGCAAACTGATCAGTCTGTAATGCCCACAGTTAACATTGCAATTCACGCGTAATTGGAAAACACTGATCAGACTGAGCGGAGGTGCAGGCTAATCTGAGTCCTGCCTGACCCGATCATATTTAGCCTACGCGACGCACGAGCTGTTATTTAACAATTGATACACTTATGCATCTTTATGTTTCAGGGTAATTTAAAAGAAAATTTCAAATAGGTCTATTATCAAAATCGTTTACATAATGTATACCAATAATTGTGTTTATGATACAACAAAAATATGTGTACTGTATACTGACACAGTGAAATGACAGGGTCATTTTAGCGAAGAAAATCTAGACCTTAATCAGTATTAAAGCAAAAACTGTAACAGAAGCTTCAATGCTATCGCTTAAGGCCTTAGTGAATAAATTATTTTATTAAAGCTTTTTCTTACCTGCTGACAATAACTGGAACATCGCAACCCCTCTTGTTGTCTCAACGACGCTTAAGCTACTTTCGGTTTACCTCAAATAGCTGTGTCTCCCCTCGGATATGTTGTATGATTTAACGCCGGAAACCAGTCGCATAGCTAAAAGCCGGTCTCTGAGTACTAGAATTACACCCGAGTACATATTTATGTATAAGGCAGGAGCGGTAGTAGCGTGTGCCCGACGCCCCCTCCCCCCCCCCCCCCCCCACCGCCCCCCTAAAATCGCCAAAGCAAAGTTTTTTTTATAATTTATAGCTTTTTTTTTAAATGTCTGATTTTTTTCTTGCTCGCTCCGTTCGCAAACGTAGAAATCTCAAGTCAAAGCTGCCACATCGGCGACGCCGATAGGATAGGTGGGGTTCTGGAAACCTTTCTGAACCACTTAGAAATGGCTAAAATGCAGGAGCTTCCGGGGGCCTCCGCCCCCCTGCACCCCTGGCCAGGGCTTTGGCCTGGACCCACCAGGGGCCCTAGCGCCCCCTGGACACCCAGCTTGACCTGGACACCCAGCTTGACCCCCCCCCCCCCCCCCCCCCCAACCAGAAATCCTGGATCCGCCCCTGGTCTGTGTCCCCTTCGGGGGTTAAGGCGTAAATGGAAGAAAGAAAGATAAGACTTTAAACCTAGGTCCCGTATGACATAGTTGTTGGTGGGACGAACCCGAGTTCACTCGCTCACTCACATTTTAAGCCCTTCCTGCTTACGGGGTAAAATTCAGAACTCCAGATAAGAAAGGGTAACAGGGATAATTTAGGGATAATTTCCCGTATTTTTCCATAAAACATGCTGTGACCCCTTATCAGAACCGTCTCGTCGAGACGGTTCTTATGAGGGGTCACAACATATATGATTTTCACTGAGAAATAAGAAAAATATCTTTGAATTATCCCTGTTACCCCTTTTTATCTGGGGTACTGTGTAAATGGGAACACTTCGAGGTGAAAGGCAATTTTTATTAAGCAAAACTAGTATCCCATTTTATTAGGGGCTTCTCTTAAAGGAGCGAATTTGCTTCCTCCAGCAGCCCCAAATCTGGAAGGTTTTCTTCGTCCAGCAAAGGAAACAAGAAGTCACTAATGTTGTTTTCCTTTGTAAAATGGCAAAAACGCGAATGTGAAAACAGTAAGGCTTAAGTAATATACCCCCCCCCCCCCCCCCATTTTGTATCTCAATATTTTTGGTCATGGCATGAGATAAGATACCTGACAGTGTGTCATGTATATTTTGCCATGTGAGCCTACCAATATTTTTTTCTGTTTCTTCGCTCTCACTGTTGAAGAAATACCTTTGTTCCTAGACATACTAACTTCGCTTAAAGGGTTGTTTAAAAGATGATCTTTGAAATAGAATACGTTTCGTATCGAGTGGCCCTAATATGCATCTCTGTTTTTTTTTGTGTGGGTTTTTTTGTGTGTGTGGGGTGGGGGTGAGTTTAAACGAAAACACTGTAGATCTAGCTCAAAGATTTATGATCAGTGTAGGCACTGTTGTATATCCCAGTATTGTTTTTTTTTCGCAAAATTTCAGGATAGGAGCAGTAATTGGTGTCTTATTAATAATTAGGGCAATTAAGACACTACCCAGCTAGCAAACAACGTCAAAACGACGTCGTACCGGTGGACGTTGATACGATGTCACTGTTTTCACGCCGATGGTGTCACATCGATCTAAATACATCTTTTTGACAGACGATGGCATACCACCTACCCAGCGGGCACATGACGTCTAAATAAGGTCGATGTGACGTCAGTGACGTCAGTATGTCGTTATTTAATGTTATGTGCCCGCAGGGTATTTGTACGACGTCGTTGTAACATTGTGTTCTGCTGAGTCAGGTTTGCTTTGACATGTGTACCGACTTTCTCTTGTTGAAGAGATTTTATGGAGCGGTTATGGCTCTGCCGAATAAAAAAAAAAGGCAAGATAGCCAGAAATATGAAAGCGAGAGTTGCTTTTCATGTACTCGACACATCGGCATGACTTGTTTTATTTAAGGAATGAATTTCATTTTTCTGAGGTTTATCGAAGTGTAAACTACATTGGGTCACGTGCAAAGTGAATGAACCCCCGAAGGGGTTCATGTAAACTTTGCTAGTGACCCAATGTAGTTTACACTTCGATAAACATCAGAAAAATTAAGTTCATTGCTTATATTTGCATTCGTTTCAATCAAATCTGTCATGAAAAATCTTCTATAAGCGCTAAAATTGAAGCAGTAAAACATGTACACGCAGTTTTTCTGCTAACAGCAGAACGGCATGCATGACGTCATGACGTTGCTGACGTCCAATCAGGTTGTAGAGAGCTATTGTTTATTTTGACGTCATTGGCGTCGCGTGTTTCAATGTAATTATTGGAATGTAAACTACATTACGTTACAATGGTTTACTATAGGGCTTTTCAGTAAATACACCAAGAATGTAAATATATAATTGTGAAGTAGCATGAAAAAATAACCAAAGGCTTCAAGAGTACACAAAGTTAGTTATATATGTTACTCGTTAACCATCCCCTAAATTCAACAAAGAAGCGAAAATGTTAGCTCTGCGCTTATCACAAGTACATAAGTGAGCTATGACACGCAAAAACAATGTTTATGCCATATGCAAACTGCAATGATTCATACCAGCCTGTGCATCTACGCAGCCTGATCTGCGTCCTCGATATTCGATTACAACATGTTTGAACCCATAGCAACCAACAAGCATAAAATGAAGGCGTTAGCTTTTATGCACGGATTTACAGACTGGGTTTAACTGAGTTTTCGTTGTCCGCAGAAGCGGCTTAAATAAGCATCTTGGTCATAAACATTTCATTCATAGACGCTTGAAAGAATGACAATGCTATCCTTTTCCGTGTTTTTGCTGCATATCGTTTGCATTCAGGGAATCCTTTTGGATGGAATTTTTATTCCGAGGCCTCTATCCGTTAAGACTGGAGTAGGAGAAATAAATGGAAAGGTAAAGACAGTCACATTTGATGGACAACACTACCAGGTACAGGAATTCTTGGGCATTCCATACGCTGAACCCCCTGTAGGGGCCAATCGTTTCAGAAAGCCTATTCCGAAATCACCATTTACGTCACCCTTCTCTGCCAACAGTTACGGAGCTAGTTGTTTACAACAGCCATCAGAGCCATTGGAAAGCGTCACCATGTCTGAAGACTGCCTGTTTCTCAATGTTTTCGTCCCGGTGACGTCAGATGTGATTCGTGAAGGGTTGCCTGTAATGGTTTGGATTCATGGAGGTGGCTTTGTAACTGGAAGTTCTACATTTTATCCAGGTGACATTTTAAGTTCTTTTGGTAATGTGATAGTTGTTACGCTGAACTACAGACTTGCACATTTAGGATTTTTGTGGACAAATGAAGGGATTGGAAACTTTGGATTGTGGGATCAACATATAGCCATCAAATGGGTTCATGATAATATTGCTGCATTTGGAGGTAATAGAAACAAGGTAACGATATTTGGAGAATCCGCGGGTTCGACAAGTGTCGTTTACCAAGCACTATATCCAGGAAATCGGAATCTATTCCAGCGAGCTATGGCCCAGAGCGGGGGCATTACTAGTTCTTGGGGTTTCGCTCCATATCAATCCGCAATAGCAACATTCGCCAACTTCACGGGAGAAATTGGGTGCAGTGGAAACCACGCCGAAATAATGGGATGCTTCAGAAATAAAACAACGACGGCGGTAACAAATGTAATGAAAAGCACCACACTAAATTATACTTTGCTTCTTCCGAATAACGACAATGACTTTGTTCCTCAGCATCCCAGGTTTATGTTGTCATCAACGACCGGCCACTCCGCATCTCTGGACTTCTTTTACAGTTTGGATTTTATGATGGGAAGTACAAGTGCTGATGGTGCCTTATACCTGCACCAGTTTGCGAATGACGTGAATATTTCTGATCCTGAAAATCTCACGGTTCCAAGAAGTGTATATGAAAACTATTTCATTCCCGTCACCATTTCTTCCATTTTCAGCGACCTTAAAGCAATTCCAAAGTTAATGAAAGATGCGGCGGTGTTTGAGTATACAGACTGGACGTGCCCCAATGACGATATGACCCGAAATATTATGCTGGTGAAGCTAATGAATGACGCCTCACTTTACGCACCAAGCGTCGCAACTGCTGACTTACATTCTGGAGGTCTGCGAGGACGCACGTATCTTTATGTCTTTTCAACCAGGCCCACTACTCGTATATTGCCCGTTCCTTCTTGGCTGGACGGGCCAACTCAAGCAAATCATTTCGATGACGTGCCCTATGTTTTCGGGTTTTCTGAGGAGATGATTAAATGGTTTCGGACAAGTGGCTTGAACTATAATTACAACGCTCGAGACCTAGCAATTTCTAAGGGTGTTATGACAATGTGGACAAATTTCGCAAAGTCTGGGTAAGTTTAACAGTTATAGGGCCTACCTGTACGAGGAGTTAATCCACGAGTTTTAGCGAGTGGACTATCTCCCGCACAAGCGGACAAACCATGGTATTATAACTATTTTATACCTTAAGCTGCGTTTAAACGGGCAAAGTTTCTGTGACAAAGACGGTTTGCCACAGAAAAATGTGCTCGCGTAAATGCCAAAATATGAGAATGCCCCTTCGGGGTTCATTCACTTTGCACGTGACCCAATGTAGTTTACACTTCGATAAACAACAAAAACAATTAAGTTCATTGCTTATATTTACATTCGTTTCAATCAAATACATCATGAAAAATCTTATATAAGCGCTAAAATTGAAGCAGTAAAACATGTACACGCAGTTGCAGAACAGCAAGCATGACGTCATAACGTCGCTGACGCCCTATCAGATTGTAGAGAGTCATTGTTTATTTTGACGTCATTGACGTCGCGTGTCTCAATGTAATTATTGGAATGTAAACTGCATTACGTTGCAATGGTTTACTGTAGGGCTTTTCAGTAAATACACCAAGAATGTAAATATTACAAATTGCTACTTGGCATAAAATATACTTTTCGCGATAAAGTTATTATTTCTCATATCCTGGAGGTATTGCAACGTTTCCTAAAAGTTATACTTTCTCTGACTTATAAAGACTGCATAAACCTACCACTTTGTATTGCCAATTTTACAAAAAGGAGCAACTTTTGTGTTTCCCGTTTGCTTCCCTGGACACAAAAAGCCCTCCTGAAATGGAATCAACACTTAAAAGAAAATATTTGCTTCTAGAGGACCAAATTCTGTGCTCCTAAAGAATCAACCTCTTTCTTTGAGAGTCGCCCTTCATTAAGAAGAGAGACAAATAATAATAATATGAGCCTCGACACGAGAAAACCAACAATGTGGTCCTGCGTCCAGCCCAGACTCAAGTCAGCCTGGGCATCCGCCCAGTCTGTTCAGACTCTTTGCTAGGCGCTTAAAGGGTAGCTTAGAGTCGAAGCTACCTTCATGCGGACAGCGAAGACTGATCAGACTGGGCGGATGCCCAGGCTGATCTGAGTCTGTGCTTGGCGCTCAACCACATTGTTGGTTTTCTCGTGTCGCGGCTCATATAAATATGGCATATTTGCACCCCTTAAACTGCAACTTTTACCTTAAAGTCATGAGGCGCTAACAATCATCCTGCAGCTTAGACATTTGGTCCCAATTGTTCCAACTAGTCCACCAACGTGGCAAGTTACGAACAAATGAGAGACTCTCTCGCTCTCCCTCTGTCTCTCTCTCTCTTTCTCTCTCTCTAAATTCATACATGCTATCAAATTAATCTTTTTGATCCTGTACGAGTGGTATTTTACTGCCTATTTCAGAAACCCCAATGAACCAGTCAGTAACCGGCCATACCTTCCCACTATGTGGTCAGAATACTACAAGACGTCACAAAGGTACCTTGACATCACACCCGTCATGACGTCAGCCTCTGTAAAGCAGCATGTAGAAGCTAGACAAGTTCGGTTTTGGCTGAAGCTTTTACCAGCGCTGTTAAACCAGACTTTAGTCTAGCTTCAGCAGTTTCTGTTATCATAAACATGTTTGTGCATATTATTGACAAATATGGAGACATAAAGTACTTCATAATTCCTCTCTTTTATCCGTAGGCCGACACCTTTTGTAAACGATAGGTTACGAGCGTCAGTCAACTCAGTAAACATCAATTTACAAATACATATATTCTGAGCCAAGTTGACTTGTAAATAATTCCTCATTCCCAACTATTATTTAGTCTAAATATGCCAGTGAGATTTCGGCGCCGATCCGGCATCTGGGCAACAGAAACCATAAGCGCTTCTAAAACACAAAACTTTTTTTTTTCGAGGCGCAGTCTCGTGTAATTTCGATATTGTTCCACATTTCACAAGATTCCATCGGTCAAATAACGCGTAAGTCAAAATTTAGCCAATAATATCAAAGGTCAATGAATATTTAATCTTCGTTTTTTCTCTGTGAATACTAGCACTCTGTCTTATATGTTATCGAAAACAGACGCAGATATTCAAAACTTTCTTTTTTTTCATCGTAGATCTACTTTCGATTTCTACTTTCGGTTTAATACACACAAACAAACAAACAGTGCAATATGTTGGTAACTACATGTATCTTGAAATCAGGTCAATTTCAAGATTGACCGCGGTCCATTCTGGAATTCCAAATTGGGCAGCTCAATTTATCGCTACCCAGTGTCAAAATTACGGTTGTGAGTGCCTACCGACATAGCTTACTTATTGATGAAAGTTATTGGGCCAGTGCGGCCCAAGATGACTTGGAAGACACTTACAGAGAGAGACCGTGGTGAGTGGAAACTCAACGAGGTTGATCCTTGTGCTAGGGATTTGTGGAGATCCAGTGTGAGATCTACCATGCGTGCTGCTAGCCAGATACCTGGAAGGGAGTCCACTGATGTGGATTACCATCGGCATAATGCCGATCATGCTCCCGCATCTGCACGATAATAAATATGCCGATGATGATGATGATGATGATGATGATGATATTGTCAAATCTTCAACTACAGACATATAACAAAACACACTTCCATTTAATCTGCGCCGATTATCTATTTTTAAAGATTTTTCTTGTTTCAAATATACTCAGCGGTAAAAGATAATATACACTTTTTGAATGCCCATATTTTACTTATTTTTCACTGTGTTCAGGTTTGAAAGTCTGCATAATTTACTTTAACTTAAGGTAGATCAATGTAGTGTAGTAAAAGTACAGATTGATGACTAGTGCACTTTACATACATGCCGGTTTTGCATGTTTTCCACGTGCAGCAAAATGGACAATAAGATTTTGCTGTGTATCAGCATTTAAAATTTAAGGTGTTGTTCCGAACAAACCACAACGTTTGCGTTTCATTTGCATGTTGATTGATTGATTGATTTGATGCTTAACGTCCACGGTAAACAGCTATGGTCATGTCAGGACGGTCAGTTAACCTAACCACACTATTCCTGGGCAGGCTTAGACCTCCTAAGCGGTTAACCAGTACTAAGTGCACATACTTTCGCCAGTAACTGACAACTGCTCTTCTTGAATCAGCGGAAGGAGAAACGAAGGTATGTGACCAGACCGGGTTTCAACCCAGGACCTCTGACTTATGAGTCAGGTGCCCTACCGATTGCGCTACGCGGCCCAGCCATTTGCACGTTGAAAATGCCCTCTGTGGCAAACTAAAATCATACACGCAGAGGCAAAACGAAGTACACATTTTAAATGCCCGAATTTTCCTTACTATTTAGCAGAGGGTGGTTAGGTGGTGCGATGGTGCTGGGTATAACTTCCAGTGCCGGTGCGTCCAACTGATTTGGACAGTAGTTGTAAAAGAGCATACTGTGCTTGCAGTAAATGCGGGTGGGGTTAGTGGGACATTTTTTCTCTCGTCTATCATTTCTCTCTTCTTTCTCCCTCTCCGAGTTTGGGAGACGGCCCGATATAGACTGAAATACTGTCTCAAAGGGCCGTTTAACCAAAAACAACCAACGAACTAACTTATTATTCACTGCTCAGGTCTGAATTCTGCATGATATATTTTTCTTCAAAGTACAATAATGTGGTATTGTAAGTTACTAAATAACCTGCCTGACTACAGACACTAAACGTTCATATTGGTTTTGTCCTTTTTTGCACGTGCATCATAATTAACAATAAGATTTTGCTGCAAAATCAGTATTTGCATTTTTGTTTGTTTTTTTCTGAACAAACTACAGTATCTGCGTTGCAAATGCCAGATTACGCTTTTAGTGCAGACAGAAGTCGTTACAAGCTGCCCAGCGGGCACATTACGTCAAAATGACGTCGTACTGACGTCAATGCGACGTTATTACGTCGCATCGACGTCCGTACGACGTCATTTCAACGTCATGTGCCTGCTGGGTGACCGCTCAAAGCGGTTCGTTAATGGCTTAATAAAATACCCTGGTGTCAAGACTGATTGGCGATGAAGTATATACTTTCTTTTTGCCTCTGACTACTGTTTCCTCTTTGTGTATGATTTCTGTCTGCCATAGAGAGCCTTTTCATTGTGCAAATGAAACGCTGACACTGTAGTTTGTTTAGAACAAGAACCGAAATTGCAATACAGATTTACAGCAAACTCGTATTGTCCAGATTGCTGCACGTGGAAAACGTGCAAAACCGGCATGTACGTTTAGTGCCGCCAGTCAAGCGTTTCAATAATTAATCCTTTACTATGCCACATCAATATACTTCAAGTACAAATAATTCATAAAGAAATTTGAAACCAGAGCCATGAGCAATGACTGTAGTTTGCATAAAGCCTAGAATAGCTGAATGTGAATTGTATTACAGAATCAGACTTTCTGACAAAGAAAAAATTCAAATGAAAGGTCGTATTGCCTGTCCAAATCTTGATGACGGTAATCGTTGAAGAACATTTAAATGTATAAGCTTTTTAAAAGATTCAGGAGACACTGATTTGTATTGGCAAACTAAAAAAAGCTGTTCCACTCATATGGAATAGGAAGGAATACTTTGTCTCCAAAAAGGGTATTCACATATTGATACATCATTCGTCAAGAGGACTGCAAGAAAAATGGGCGCAGTGTCTGACAAAAGTTCATCGTCTTCGTGGGTCTTCAAAATTTGGAGCCGAGGTCCCTTGCCTCAAAGCTTCAGTGCATGTTTGTTGTTTGCACAGAAAGTATGCATGCATCGGCATCTGTCTTCCAGATGCCAGTTTGTTCAATATCGTTCCAGTGAGTCCCTAATATTGTAACTACAAGTGAGCCGCGACACGAAAAAACCAACAATGTGGCTGTGCCCCCAGTGCAGACTCAGATCAGCCCCGGCATTCGCCAAGTCTGATCAGAGTCTTTGCTTTGCGCTTAAATGGTAGCCAAAGGTCTAAGCTAGCTCCATGCGGACAGCGAAGACTCTGATCAGACTGGGCGGATGCCCAGGCTGATCTGAATCTGCGCTAGGCGCATAACCACATTGTTGGTTTTGTTGTGTCGCGGCTCAAGAATTTTGTTCTACCAAAATTTGGGTCGCTCCGTTGAAGGTCCGTGGCAGCAGCGTCAGCAACATTTAAATATAAACTCAAGAAATGTTTTTTCTTAAAGTAAATAACAAATAATCATTTCAAATAATTTTATCAGTCACATACACAACAGAAGATGACAGAAAAATATCATCTAGACATAATTTAGGGAAAAAGATAAATACAACAACAGTGACAACATTAGTCATTCAATAATACGAGACTAGGCGCAATCGGACTTTTGGCAGTGGTTACAACGGTATGCCATTGCCTTCCGAAAGTTAGCCATTGGCAACCATGTATTTTCCATATCCGGGCCCCAAGAAAACGGATGTAACTTAGACTGAGGGAGTTGTACCATTAGTACCACTGCCAACACTCTGACCGTACTTATATTTAAAATGAAACAAAAAGTAATGCTATAAAAGTAATGCTATAGAGTTAATGCTTTAAAAGTAATAATTAAAAGAGGGCAACATAGTGTAAATACTAAATTAAATGCAAACAATGATAATATCATGACACATATACAAGAAACCGATGAACCTTAGATTATTTTGATTGTGTCTTTTCCTGATTATTACCATCTCATCTACTTTGCAAGAGAAAATATATAATATGACAACCATCATCCGAGAGACTTGGCGTTGGTGAATGTTCCTTTAGTCTGTGCCAAAGCACAGTTGCTGGATCTTCACTAACAATTTTCAATCCAATGTCTTATTGATGCTCGATCAAAGCTTTGGCTTTTCTACATCTGTCAATTCTTCCATGTCATCTGCAAAGTTTGGACTTTTGATTTGTCCGCCTTTGATTAATTTACACCACAGCTGCCGTATGCAATTTCAAGTGCATAGGGTATGGTTCTTTTTGGAAAGATTATAACAATCCATCATGAGTGTCCATGTAAGATAGAGAAATCTCACCTGAAGGGTCGGAATTTCTACCTGGTTGAAATTCCGACCCCGAGGGTGGGATTATCGTATCCTACATGGACTGGCTCATGCTCATGGTGGATTATTTTTATCCCACTTTTAGAGAACTTTAAATGTAAACCTCCAATTGGATTAAGCTTCGAAATATAACTTTTTTCACCAATGATCTGAAGTAGATTTTTAGCATCTCAGCCTGTTTATCGGGTCTTAAAACGGGTGCAAACACGAGATTCGTACTCTAGAGGTATTTGTGATATTAAAGGCATTTATCACGTAGAATTCTAATGTTTAATATATGTTCTAAAGTCTTTTGTCCAACTCTGAAACCTGCTGCGGTCGTTTCTGCTTGCTATTCAGTTTCGTCAACATGACTTAAACATTATTTTACTTGGATTGCTGCTAATCATGGTTTACTGGTATGTACGATATTTATGCATATTACATTTCGTTGGAGACTGTTGTCGGCATATCTATTGTGTTAACGTTTCCTTCTTGAACTAGTCCCGCTTCACCTAGAGCTGGATTTCTATCATCGGTTATTGGCAGAGACCATGCTAAAGCTTAGGGGTATCCGAGTGGCTGTACAACTCTAAACAATAGTCCAAACACTTTTCTGGATTATTTACAATATTTATTCGGTCCGTGCGAAGGACTAAGAGAGCTAGTTCATCAAGAGGCATATAAATCAGTATTGAATACTGGGATGAAACAAGATGAGCAGTTAACAGAAAAAACACTGAAACACTGGAGCAAAAGAAGTCCAAAACTTGAAACCCGATTGACCCGAACAAAGACAGATGAGCCGCTACACGACAAAACCAACAAAGTTGCATGTGCGCCCAGCGAAGACTCAGATCAGCCTGGACATCCACCAGTCTGATCAGAGTCTTCACTGTGCACTTAAAGGGTACCTTAGGGTCTAAGCGTAGGGTCAAAGCTACCTCGGTGCCGACAGTCAAGACTGTGATCAGACTAGGTGCATACCCAGGCTCATCTGAATCTTCACCGGGCGCACATGCCACTTTGTTGGTTTTGTCGTGTCGCGGCTCAGATCATCAAGCCCCAGGCAAGTAAAGAGTTTTTCCTCTGAAATGATGAAGACCCCGACCTTAAATAGAGGATCTTACGTGAGTGCTCATGTATTATTGAATTTATTAAACGATTTGGGGAAAAAGATAGGATGCGAGCTATGCCGAGCATCTTATCCGTTTTCCCCAATGAGTTTAATAAATTCAATAATACTGGGGCACGAATGCATGATTCTATTTACCATATTACACTAACATTGCATTTTATATTTTGCAATAAAACAATTTCGCCATTAGAAAAAAACGACGTTTTTATGGACGTGAACGCATGACGTTACGATGTAATTGGCATATTTAATCCACTCGTTGATTATTGTTTTAATGCATGGCTTTATTACACTCTCAGATGCAACGTCATATGATAAAGGTTTCCTCAAACAATGTGGAGTTGGTTGAGGTTTCATTATCTGTCCTTGGTCGGGTCCATCGGGATTCAAGTGGGTTTTTAATGTTTGTCAATGCCAGCAAACGTCGACTGTATGTGGCAAGCTGTAGGCGGCTTAATGTCTATTATAATCAGCAAGTCCATCTTTTCGAGGTGTAACATAGATCAGTTAACGTCGACTAGTTTCTGAGTTGTTGTTTGACCAGTCGTGCTTGTTTAACTCATTCACAGTCCGTGGGTAAACCATATCAGCTACATTACCTCAGTGTGTGTTGGGTTTTGCGTACACATGTATAGTTTTGCCGGTTTGATAAGGTGGACGCTATCACCTTCGTTTAGTGACACTGAAATCACCGACCGTCACCCTGATACCACATTTTTTCAGCTCAAAGCACAATGGGTGCGGATACCCTGGTCTATTGGATAGTAGATATGGTATTTGCCTTTTATGCAGGGTGTGGTGGGTTTGCCCCCACGGGCGTCACATGTTCGATCGATTTGCCCGATCCAATAGACCAGGATATCCGTGCCCAGTGTGCTTTGAACTGGAAAAAAGTGTTATCAGGGTGACGGTCTTTGATTGCAGCGTCACTGAACGTCGGGGAAGGCGCCCGACTTATCAAACCGGCAAAGCTGTACATGTGCAAACCAATTTTCTTTTTATCCGAAACGAAGCACCAAACTATGAACCACAAACTACACATTTGGCTAGTGAAATATATAACTTCAGTCCTCCACCAATATATAAAGTCAATAGGTTCACCATCTACACATGTTGTTTTGGTGTCGAGGAGCTAATACAGTGCTAATCCACCGCACTGCACAGAATACACAGTACCATCTGTAACCTGCACGTATGCGGTGACGGTCTGAAAGTATATAATCCATATACGCGGGATGATAAAAAAAATACGTGGACTTTTGCTGTAGAAATTTTATTATTGATAGTAAACTCATTAAATTTGCAGTAAATACAGATTCATCTTTCCTTTATCCAGTGATGTATTTAATTTACCAGTCTAACTTCGGAATGTTGTCTCTATGGGTCATCATAGTAACAGGACGGTTCTGCGGAGCACGGTACAAATTTGGCTTATTATTTCGAATTGTTTGTTTTATTTTTGGCTATGTCTAATATTTGCAGTACAGTAAAATGCTTGACATTTTGGTATGCTTTTTCGTTATCGTTTCCGCTTTTTACTGTGAGGAAATTATTGCCGCCAACAACTGATATGCTTGCATAAGCAGCGTAAAATATGATCTGTGGGTCATACTGAAGTCAACCATTATACCGTGTATTTAATGCAAGTTCCAGGTTTTGTATATAATTGTAAGATAAATGAGGGCAGAATCAAAGAAATGTTTTGAATGATCAAGTTTAATATTATTCGATCCTTGTATGCTAGTTTTGTCTGAAGCTGGTACTTATTTGAGAGTTGTAGATCTGCATTAAGACATACGCCGCAAAAATCTTATACGGGAAACGATACTGAAAGCAAATGCTCGGCTTGGATTTATGAACCAATAAAGATTAGAAGAGTATGCTATAAAATTCTTGAAAACAATCATATTGCGTGCAGATGTGTCTAAAATTGGTTAAAAATCATTAAAAATCTGCAAAAAGGGCGTTAATTTTTTAAAACAGAAAAACAAAAGAACCCCAACAATGTTAAAACGGGACAGAACGGCAAACGTCATTAATGTGGTGCTCCACTGTAGCTATACCTACCTAATATAAAATGGAAGAAAATACTTATTTTTCATTGAAATTTCTTCAAAACTTCACATTACGTAGCTAAAAAATCAAACTTTTCTGCGGTATGAGAAAAATTACTACATGTATAACTGCATTACCCTTACCGCCACAGCAATGATCACCCCTCGTATAAAGAACAAATCTACATAAATGTAGTTAAAGTGAAATATACATTTTAATATATTTGAACTGAAAATAGTATTTGATTTTAAATTATAGCTGAACTAATGCGTCTTTTTAAGGACAGATTAACCTTACTTAGTCTTACTGACGTCGCCAAAAATCACCAAGTTCAGAACTTTTGACGACACCTCTGGAAACAAGACAAATATCTACTCTGCTCTAAAATACCCATTTGTGCACAATTTTAATAGATATTGTATCATATAATACTCGACAATGTCGTATCCAGACAAATAAAGATAATTAAAAGAGAATCGGAAAAATAACGTGAAAAACAAATTTGTTATTTTTCTTGATATCTTTAAACAGTGCCTTTTTTGTTAAACTGTGTAGAATATGATTGGTAAAACAACCCCGAACAATTAAATAATCTTTCTCTTAAAAGATGCAGTAAATTGAATCATACATAATCGCTACTTTAGCGTGAGTTGGTCCATGCACATGACATTAAAGCACACTAAAAACCATTCCTGATATTAGTGTAACGAAAATTCTGAGAAGTATATTCTGCCTGTTTGCTGGATATAGGCCTAGTCCTGAAATATTTCGTGAACCCATTGAAGATGCGACCGTCTGATTAGTCCTGTAGAACTTTTCTACCCTCAGTCAGCATGCTAGTCAAAGGTATTAAAGCTAATCTACTGAAAACGAATGCGATGCTCGGTACGTTCAAAAGCCAAAACATGCAATTTATTTCATACTTAGCAGTGAATTCAATGCATGTCTAGAACAAATAAAGGTGATATTGTCCACAGTGAAAAAATATCGTATCAATTCACTATTGACTGATGCGATTTATATTTTTTCACTGTAGCAAACCGCGGCATTTTTTTTGGACAACTTTGGGCCTAATTTCTTTCCGAAAAGGTCTGAAATGTAGCATTCTTGTCTGACAGTATGCTTGGTTTAAACTTTATTTTCTTTGTATATAAACATTTGAAACAGTACATTCATTCTCAAATGTATCATATGGTATACAAAACGGGATTCAGAAGAAAGTCAACTGACTTATTCAAGTCTGTATCCCATTTTGCAATGACAGAAAAGTACATTTAAAAAAAAGGAAATTTACTTTTTTTTCGGTAAATACCAAAAATATTTCATCCAAGTGTTGAAAATATCAACAATTTCACTCGTGCTACGCACTCGTGAAATTGCTAATATTTTCAACACATTCGATGAAATATATTTGGTATTCACCGAAAAAACGGTAATATCCTCTATCTACTCCGGCACAGGCATTATGCAGTAGAGCAATGCCTTTATCAGTACCGACATGCATTTCGTTTTTCTGACGCATTCCTTGCGTCCAGAGGGTTTACCTTCAGAATTTATTTATCTTCACTGCAGTTGGTGTTAAATGCCGTGTGGCGAATGTAAAATATCCCCATATTTCATAATAGTGCAGATTATATATTTTCTGGTCCTTTGGAATAATTGGGCTTAGTTTGGGTCAGTTTTGAAATAGAGTTCTGCTGTAGCCGGTGCAGGTAGGGGGTGGGGGGGGGGGGGGGGAGGAGACGTGGACAGTGCTGCAAATGAAAGTGGTCAAAGTACAGTAATCATAAGTCCGAACCCATATGTCATTTAAACATTGACGATTCCGGAATATTTTAGATACACAGATATGGACCCCAAAACAGAGGTATGATCAGGTGCTCATGAGTAGTAAGCATCACCTGCATTACTTCACATGAATAGTTTCAGCTAAAACGAGTCTGTTATTTTCGTTTCTCAGAAGAGTTTCTTGCTTCCATATCTTCCTTCAGAATTATTTTAAATAAAAGGAAATATAGTAAGCATGTCTATAATTCTTTTGCTTAGGCGTTTCTCTTGCAGAAAAGAAATTGTTCCATGTAGGAATGATTATTTCCTTTAAAGACCCTATTGCTCTATAAACATGAAAAAAATTATTATGAGGTATTATTGCAAGCTTCTCACCATAGTTTCGTTATTGTATATGACCGCGATCATCTTACTTTAAACAAGTTAATCATCCTTGAGTTTCACATAAAAAGGGTTTAAAATGATTTGGGTCATTTTGGTTGGTAACTAAAATGACCTACTTTCGATTTCATGCCCTCGAATAAAATGGTAAAAATACAATGTACACGGGTGGAGCCCCATTCACTGTCGCGCTTGTGTCTACGTTGCATCACTCAAACGGAACCCAGAAAAAGATAAACAGTTTTTGTTGAGCGAATTGTAGTTTTTCAAAAACCTGTTTTGCATACTTTCGGCAGTTATTTGGATCAATTTATACACATCAACCTAAATTTTATCAACAAACGTGAAGATTGAATGATTTGTGTTTAGACGTTTTTACATATGATAGGACTATGGAGACTTTAAACCCTTAATGCGCCAAAAAGCAGAATTTCAAAAAATGTTTCGTCCAAGCTATATCATATTGAGAATTCGAACACCTGAGGGCTGACAGTTCAGATTCAGATGAGGTGGCTCATTATGAGCCACCTTATCTGGATCTACACTGTTTGCCAATTTAACAATTTCAATTTTTGGTGCTTTCAGGGTTAACGGTGGTCCACATTTGAAACGGTGTGCATCTTCCAGGAAAGCAAATTAGAAAGTCGTAAAGTTATCTAACTTAGAAGAAAGGACTACCGACACACAAGCTCTTCTCATTCAACTAAGCTATAGTAGGCTTAAACTTTCAGGGACTATTTGAAGTTCGATGCCAGACCTCAGTTTAATACTACCAGGAGCCCACATTATAAACCACAAATGATGTCTACTAGAATTGCCTTTGAAATAATGGTAACAGTGAAGCTTTTTAAGAGAAGCTGACTGTAAGCATCGAGCATTGGATGGAAACTCAAAATTTTGTATTTTGCTAAAAATGTCATGGTTTAAAGCTCTCGACGAAAGATGAAGATTAGTGAAAAAATTAGTGAAATATGTCAAACGGTTCTCGAGATATCTAAGCAATTACTGTTGCCATGGCAACCATTTTTAGGCCGCTCAAATTTTACATATTTTCATGAATTTCAAAGGGAAAACATGTCTGTCCTGAAGCAAGTATCAAATAGTTAACTGATATGGTGCTTAGGACTAAATGTAATTGTCAGTCTCTGCACCTTCAGAGCATTGGCTACTGCACGTTGTTGAAACCATGGCAACTGCAAGTACATATAGTCGGAGAAAATATAAAATTTGTGAAAATACCTCTTTTTCAAATTGAGGTTATTGAAAATGGCAGCCTGACCTGAATATACCATTAACATGTTTTCAAACATCAACATAAGTACGGTACATAGCAAAAACAATTAGTTGTAAACTTTCACTGACTACAGAATAAATGCACGTGCAAAGGGTGTCCCTGTCGCAATTACAATTTTACAGAAACAACAGTATTTTAGATTTCTTTACCCTAATTTTCACACTTTCAGTTTGAATTTGCTTATTAAACAAATAAAGAGTCGCATTTTTATCCCATCTTTGCAAATAACGGCGTAGAAATGTAGTGTTTGATATTGTTTCTATGGTTACGATGCATAAAAATGTGTTACATCAGTTCAAAACGACCCTAAACCCATGTAACTAATATACAACTCTTAATTTGCAGTAGAATCGATATGGTTTTATTGTAGTTCAGTACTTGGTTTCTGTATCTTTAATGGTTTTCATTTTTTTTCTAATAAACAGATTTAAAGTTGCTGCTTAGATACCCCACCCACTGTATATGCAATAGCAATATCACCGTTTTGTGAAGAGAAAGTGTGTACAAATGTGAAAAAATACGTGATATAGAACTACACGATTAAGAAAAAAAAAGTCTTACCAGTGAATTGTCGCTGATGTAAAAATGGTGTTGAAGCGCGAATCGTAGTTTATATCTCGACGGCGAAGCCGGAGTGAGTTAAGATAAGCTAACTGTAAGAAACGAGCCGAAAAATCACACGCTCAACCAATAATAATTTCATAACAAACATTTTTATGGCACCACAAATTAACATCTAAATGGCAGACTGGAAAACGAAGAGAGTTAATGACAGGTTTGTAGTTTTGTGGCCCTTTCAACAGTACTTAGGTCATGCAACAAGGCATGGGTGATTTTTAAAGACTTTGTGCAATGTCACCCCGTGATTGAAAAAAAATAGATTCGAACAAGGACTGCTAGCTTAGCACGCAGGCGCTTCCCTTGCTTAGCTACAGAAAAAGTGGATGAAATTAGATGGGATGAATAAATCACTCATAAGTACTCGTTTACTTAAGATGGTGCCCCTATCAGGATTACCTAACTTACACGACTTTCTTGGCTATTCTAGAAGCCCCGAGTAGCACAGTAGGTTACGGTTTGGCCTGCTGATCAAGTGGTTCAGAGTTCGAGATCTGCTGGATGCATTTATCTTTCCAACCGCAAATTTGGCTCCACTGCACAGCTTTTCATACGCACCCCCCCACACACACAAACACACATACACACACACTTCCCATCATCCCCCCCCCCCCCCAACCACATTCCCCAATCGTCCTGATATGACTGAAATACTGTTAAAAAGGACATAAAATCCAAAGTCATTCCTCCATCCATTTTTAGCTGTTCTATGTAGTATGACGATCATAGGTAACAGAACATTGCTTAAGGTGGACGATCCCGGAAGAACTCTGTTCTTGCTTGTTCAAAAAACAAAAAGAGTTATTGTTCATCATCAAATCGACTAACTGTGGAGTAAATACAGTTATAATATACACATACAATATCTACCGTAAAGATCCTAAGTTTTCGGGCACATAGGTCTGTACAAACAGTGGAAACTTAGATCAGACTGTTCCTTAGGAACCAGAATGATCAAGATCTTCACAGTTTCCGTTCCATCTGCGCATTTTTGTCGACATTACTCTATGGTAGAACCGAATAACAGGAAAATAAATAATAGGGCAAGGACCGGCTGTGCTTGCAGCAGGTGCAGAATTTAGGCAGTCTGTTTTGGGGATATTTTGAACATTGTTTTTCTAGGAAACGAAACGGTGAAATGTTTGCTTTTTTGTTTTATTCTTTAACATACGACGTAAGTTTTACTAAAATAATACGCATAAGCATGCCCCATCGATTGATAATATTTTTCATGACGTTTTTCATGAAATTCAATTTTCTTGCATTTTTTCAAAGAATGTAAAAATATACTTATTAACAAGAAAACTGCAATTTTTTGTTATCAGTTTGTTTCAAATATCATATATTACAGATTATATGATTTGCTGAAATGAAAGTGCATTCATGTGCTAGAGATATGAATTTTAATGGAAAATGTTTAAAAATAATATGTAGAAATACAAAATACAGTGGACTCGACAGTATCGGATCAAATTTAATAAAACTCCTGTTTTCTTGTATGTGAATGCTAAAAGTATGTATGTTATGATACATAACAATTGCAAAATATCCCTTCTATCTGTCCATGTCAAAATATTTACGAAATTTATTCCTTTAAGGGCAGATAACCTATCGAGACTTACAGGGGGGTCTTACGACAGTAACGAATCAGGTGCGACAGTATCGGATCACATGGTATTATTTTATAGGAGAGTTTGACGGAGGCATTCTGCCAACCTTCATAGCTTCAATAATTTTGCTACATAAACAGTTTGACCTATTAAACTCTCAGAGAAAACTTTTTCGGCCTTTCAACTATATTTTTCAAGTGGTCCTTCACCAGCAAGGGTTATGTCTGTTAAATAAAAGTTAAGTATATACAAAAGTACAAGCATGTCAAACATTCTTAACTCAGTAATCCCCTGCGCCCCCTAGCACGGAACTACTCAAACAGTAAAGATCATAATCTGCCTTTGCAAAGTGTAGACCCTGATAAGACCGTAGTGTCTGATCAGGATCAACAAATTTACGGTGATTTTCCACCCTAACGATATTTCAGTGCAATCAGTGTATAAACACTACATGGTCATTCCAGGAGTTCTCCGGCATTATTTGAGTCTACACAGTGTACAGATGTTCAGCCGATGAACGCCAGTCATTATTGGGTTCACAACACACATGCGAGCTGATCTCGAATGTTTCTTCAGAATGTTTAGCAGAAGATAGGTTGTGCTACGCATAATATTCATAATCATATGCTAGAATGTGGGGCGGTGGATGGGGTGTTTTACAGAAAGGATGATGTCTTAGTTTTATACTGATCTCGTTTGAAAGAAGACACAGCAGCCACTCAGGTAGTTGATTTATGACTTGTTTTCAGCATCAGACCATACATCCAACATGCAGTTTTCCAGCTGATGTCTGTATTTTAATTCAAGTACTATGATGATCCGTTACTGTCGCACATCAGTGCCCCACTTTTCAAGTCTGCAGTTTCATTAAATACTGGGATGGCACAAAAATAATGACTGTCTGCAATTTTAGGGATGCTAGGACACATTACAAAGCAAAATTGGTTTTAATCACCTAATGATAAATTAGTTTAAATAACCGAAATCTATTTTGGGGTTAACGAGCAACAGGCAAAATGCAAGCGCCGCTGAAGAGGGGGCAAGCTTTTCAACAACTCTGATTTGTTTCACAGCCGCAGATTTCGATCGAATTTTTCACCCTGCACTCTGCAATTGGTCTAACTTGATGACTGTAATATAATGGCAAAAAATATTTGCTTCATTTGTGAGAAAAATGGGCGATAACTTACTAGTGATCCGATACTGTCGATGATCCGATACTGTCGCGTCCACTGTATTGTTTTTTCGGAAAACAAAACGGTGAAAATTGTTTTTTTCTTACCCAAATGTTTTATTGCTCTTTGGGTTATTTAGACGGTATAATGGTTTGAATGCCCCGCCAATATTTCTATTCAGTATTCGTCTACCTTAAATTTTTAGTATCCCTCGGTGAATAGACGCTGTAGGCCTTAGTCTACACCACTTTCTGTCCTGAAAAATGCCTCTTCTTGCGTATTACCTGCTTTACAGAAGCAATTCATTAAAAAACATGAGTAAATTTATTTATTTCAACATGAAATAAAGATAAGGCAAAAATACTGCTGCAAATAAAACGATTTTACTCCGTTCTTCTCTTCCGTGATTTCTGCAGACGTTTTGCTCGGGACAACTCTTGTCATCAAATGTACCGAATACAACTGCAACTGCAGCCTTGGTCAATGGACCTATTTCATAGATAAAAAAGGTCATGGTGAGCATTATTGACAGTAATCTTATTATTTCAAAGATACTATCTTTTATTATTAAAGATCATGGATACTACCTGTAGTGTTCGCAGATTTGTAAGCGTCAAGGGAAATAGATAATGCCAGTTTGACTTATCTCCCTTCCTACTATTTTATAGTATTGACACATTTCAAAGATAGATAAGTTTTAAAGTTTTGCGAGTTTACACCTAATTTTTTGACTTTCTTAAACTTCAAACCTTACTCTATCATGCATATATTGCCTTATTGTCAAACGTGACTGCCATGTTTAGTTATTAGGCGAATAAAACACCAATTTTTCACTCAAAATTGGGTCAATTTTTTCCAGTAAAAGCTCTCCCGTTGATAATAAGGGACAGAAAACATTCATATCATTTTGTCTTATTACATACGTATATATTTTCAGACTATACAAGCAAATAGGAATGGGATAATATGTGTTATTTGATTTTTACCGAGGAAATATTACATACATGTCCTAATATTGATATTTTCAAAATGGATTCCTGGTTACCATGGCAACGGCAGAACGTTGACCTCTAAAAACTTGTGAAATACAAACAAGCATGATATATATCAATTTCCCAAAATTTGAGCCAAATCCGTAATTTTCGACTTTCCACGTTATTATGGGCCAATGCTCGATGCTTACAGTCAGCCTCTCTTAATAAGTCCGAAGAGGAAGAGAGATTGAGAGGTTTAAAATGGGAAACAGATTCGTAGCCAGCAACTACTGACGTCTTCCTCTTTAACAGTAGCAATCCCTGCAAGTGCTAAATCTCATTAGTTCCACGACAATAATATTAGACCGGCTTGAAAAACATAATTATGGTCCTTTCAAAAACACGCTTTCCGAAAATACCACAACTGTGCAACCCAGCTGCTATATGTTACATTGACTGGGCTAACGTCATGGATTCTGGTCCATTTCTTTAATTCTTAGACTAACTGATTTTTATGTGATATGGTATATATACATGTAGTTAGCTTCGGATACAATGAAGATATTTTTCGCATTGCTGTTGCGTCAGAGGCTGCATGAACTTGATTCGAATTTGCACTGGCCTTCGCATGGCACTCAGTGATAAGATCTAGGAATGGTTGGTCCGGTGTCTAGTGCCTGGGTGGAACACCATGTTGGGTATCTATGTATCAATATTTTAACAGAAAATGAGAAACAATTTGAGAAAGTCGGCTGATTCTAAAATACTGTTTACGAAGGTCTATTTTAGCGAATTAGTATTAAAGAAGTTATTCGCATTAAAGTCGTGATTCTGATAGTGATGTTTCGGACTAAATTTCGCAGTCGCTTTCTCTTTGCGATTTACGGTAAATTTACTTGTATAACAAATAAGTTGAACTAGTCAGCACATTCAGGAAAATATCAACTTTGCAAATATATGTACAGCAAAAATAGTCTCATAATTAATCATATCTATATAACTTACAATGGCGCCAGCCACATGTTCCAAAGCTAGCAGCGACTACAATCACTATAATCACAACAACAAGGATAGTTACTGTTAAAACTGGATTTGTATCTGAAATAAAATTTAGTATTATAAAATACGCTCTTGGTAAGCAAGCGCTGCACAAGTTATCATTTCACATGCAAGCCTTAAACATGATGCAGCAGCTCCTAGCACACTGAGCCTCACAGGCGTCACACAACGTGAGGTGGCACGTGATGTACACATTTATACGCTAAGTAAACGCACAATTCAACAACTTGCATATACATGTATTCTTAAATATGTAAACTTAATAGCATGATGAGTCTTCTGATCGAAAATATTGTTATCTGTGGTAAGTTTTCAATTTTCTGAAGATTTTCAGATTCTAATACTAGTATCTGTTAAACCAGTTACAAATCTAAAAAGTGGAAATAGTGTATTTCGAATGACTTATTATGTAGAACTTTGTTTACAGTAACAGTGGAATACAAAGAATATTGGTCGAAAGACTTTCTTCTGAACCCTTCCAAGCTACTGTAATAAGATATGTTATAGTGTGTTTGTATATGTCCAGTATATTGAATAAAGTACTGTGTAATACACTAAACACGCACTTGGAAATAATAAAAAAAATCAAGCTTCTAGAAATATTATCTCTAAATTGTAGAAGATACGGACAGACTCGGTGCCAGGAGGTGTAGTTTAAGATTCATTCCATTGAGCCTCCTGGGGAACATCGTTATGAGAATTAGACGAAAAATACAGACTTTCTCGCATCACAATTAGATGCTGTTTTTCGTTGAATGATAAATAAATCATAATAGGAAAGTAAAAAGATAAACAATGATCAGGAATTAATACAATCAAATCCCACATTCCGCTCTTAAAACCAATAGAGAAAGAAGCACATACCACAGGCGCTTGAAGTGCTATGCTATGAAACATATTTCAATGCCGCTAAACATCTAGGCTATGAGCCATTTTGAAGAAATGTCCAGGTGTGAAAGCTTGTGTTCGACTCCATTACGGTCTCCAATTTCCGGTGTATCAACGTCGCACAGCAACGTCATCAGGTTCTATTACGGGAAAAATGAAGTGATTCTGCGGATAACGATCTTCTTAAATGTACAGCTTCCTACTCTGTCCTATCATCAAACAACAAAATCAACGATCAGACTGTACCGATGTGCAAGCTGATCTGCATCTTTGTTGTTCGGAAAGTCAGTACATGTAGGCCTCAGTCAACATTCGAAAATTTTACGCCAACGTTACTGCGTAGTTTTGACGTTGTTGACACGAACGTCATGACGTCATTTTCATCATGTTTGTTTCAAGTTTTCACTCGTTAGAAACGTTTTGATCGAAATTAGAACAAACCTGATATTGTAAATGCATGGAAACGGTGATATACAACGACATTGGTCATATCTAAAAGAGTAATTGAATGATTTCGCTGATGTGTGAATTTCAAAGCGGACAAGCACATGCTCAACTTTGGCGCAGCACAGTAAACCGGAAGCTGGACACCGTAATGGCGTCTGTATTTTCTGGCAAATTTTGAATTCAGGATTACAGCACCGCATTAACCATAACTGAACAAATTTATCATGTTTATAGATACATTTTGAAACGATGTTTACAGGTAAGAAGTTTGCATTTGTTGGGGTGTTTCTAACTTGCAGTTATAGCAGTCAAAAAATCGCGGCATTTTTGCTTGCATACCTGGCCATTTCTTACGAAATGACCTATAGACTGCGTCAAGTGTAAAGGGTTTTGAGGGTTTTTTGAGCATAGAACTTCAAGCGCCTGTGCACATACACACAGAAATTGACACAAGTTAACGAAAGACACGCACAGTGAACCGAATGAGCAGCTCTTTCCCAAACAGATTGACATTCAGCTACCCACATAACAGCATCAACATCTTTTTTTACTTTTTTTATTTGAATTACAAAAAACAAAACAGAAGGCAGATTGGGCAGTAATACACGTGACCAAACCACCGGAGACTATAGACAAGCATACTATAACACCAAGGAACCGCAACAAAAGTACCGTAGACCTAGTCTCAATTTTCTTCAGAATTTGGTATGTATTCTGGCTCTTTGAAGAGAGTCATCTAAGCATTCTGAAGTTAAGCTTTCTTCACCTCTCCAAACATGCCAAGGATTCTTCCAGAGTACTACGTAATGCTTATATAATTATTATCTGAATGGTATTTATACACCATAAAGCAGTGTTTTGGCATAAGAGTAAATCGTGAACTCTGGTATGGCGGCAAACTATTATACAGCGTTAAAATGCTGCTCACCGTTACTGTCTTTTACCGTTCTGCAAGCTTCTTGTATTGTCCCAACGTTTACGACTTCCATTTCTTTATCTTGATTAAGAGTCCGTGGACTGCTGCAACAAAATAACGGTAAATCAAATAGCTATAGGGTAAAAATTCTAAAAATTGGAACACATAAAGTTACTTCCATAACTGTCTTAAAACAAATGAAAGGCGGAGTTTCAGCCTATGTTAATTTTACATAGGAATCTGCCCACGCTTAGATTTTTTTGATTCTATGTATATGTGTTGCCTAAGGACTAACAGTGTTGCTTATGGATTATTTACCTCACTTCACTCGCTCAGCATAGCACAGGATTGACTTAAGTAAATTATACCTTGAAATTGAGGGTTCCCTTAAGATACCGTTCCTAGAACTATCAAATTTCAAGATTTTGCAATTTCATTTATAAACTTAAATTAGTGAATTAATGTGAAATATTTTAAAAATATGTATATTCATGTTTCAAGAAACAGGTTATGTAGAAAATATTTTTTGTTTGGCATAACCCCTCAAAATCAGCTCAAAACCACACCTATATCAAAAATTAATTATCAGTTAAAGTATGATCCAGTTGTTGTCAAGATTTTATACTAACCATAAATCATGTTGCATACCTCTTATGTGTGTACAAGAAAATTAAAGAAATTCTGAGCCCGGTAAACTATACTTCAAGGCTGCAGAATGTGGGCTGTCAGGCACCCCAATACATTAGAAAAGCATTATCTTGTTGAATTGTATTTTTGTATCTTGATTCACCATATGTATGTTACATTAAAGTGAACTATACCATCTCTGTATTATCCCATTTCAGATTAAAAAGCATTTCAATGAGATTATCGCCTTGTCTAAACCCATTTACACCAGAAACTTTTCAGATAAAATCTTTTGGTTTTTTTTTTCTTTCTTTTTTTTTCTTCGAAATAATAACCCGGTGATTATTTTACCTAGACTGACAACATATCTTATTTGGAGCCCACAAAAACTTTTTAGAGCCCTAGCAGTTTTAACTGACACTCTTTAGGCACTGGTTTCCTCATGGATTGCTGTTATAGGCTCAGCTTTAGTTCTATGTGATCAAATTCAGATTCTTTTCATTACCCGTTGTCTTACACGGATGCATATGGATTAACAGTACCGAAATAGACACTTCCAATGATACTGATGATAGTCAAGAAGTGAGTTAATTGTCAATCCTAAATAAGTTGCATCTTTTCACAACTGAAAACTTATTTTATGGTTCTGTTTCTCAACGTAAGTGATTTGTTTGCTGTCGGTATGTTGATGATCGGTTGAGTTGTCCTCCCAAGCTCGCTAAGTGTCAGCTTATCGTCCATCATAAACTGTTGTGCCCAGATGATTTGGATGGTTCGCCTCTTTCCTTGTTTTTGTTTGATTCTTTTGGGCACGGACACTTGAGGCAGTCGGGTGTTGGAGTCTTGTGTTACGCCTGTTCAATGTACAGGTGCAAGCCAAAATTTTAAACAAATTAAATTCAGGGCACATTTGATGCAGTAAAAAGTTGAAATAAAAATAAGGGATCACCCTGTGTGTGACCTAGTCAGTGTAAAGATACAAGCAAACACACTAGCACTTGATACAGGCAGCAGTAAGAGAAAAAATGTTGAACGTCCTGCTTTACATCTACAGATACAAACCTAAAGTTATCTTCAAAATCAAAAATCCCAGGGCACTGATGCATGAAAAAAAAGGTTATCACTGAAATTAATTTTACCTTGTCATACGGATGACAGAAAATATGTTGACTATTATAGGTGATTACACTTGTTTGCAGAAGTGTGAGGAGGAGGGGGGAGAGGGCACATGGCACATTTGGGTGATTATCCTTGGCTCCATATCTTAGCCAGTGAAGAAAATATTTGCACACAGAATAGGTATTAATGTAGGACCTCATTTAATAATTTATGTCACAGATAAACAAGTGCTGCAGTGAAAGATCCTACCTTTACTATGAAACTGACATTCTCCAAAAACCTGACCTATCCCCATATTTCAGTTTCAAAAACTATTTTACCGGTTTCAAAATTTTTTTAAAAGTTCTCACAAAAAGAGGAGATATATTTACCCCAATTCTGAAAAAAAATTATAGCTTGACATATACAGTAACAGATCTAAACATTAAAATTACTTTTCACGTTTGATTATTTATAGTCGACTTTTGACAGATTTTTCAAATTGGGTTGACCATAAAAATATTTGTATAAGGCAACATATAAATTTGTGGTAACAGAATAATTCTCAGGGTACCTGCAATTCATTTCAGTAGGCAACGAATACATTCAAATTATACTGTTAATTTGACAGGTTCTTACTTAGCCCTACCCATCATGACTGATAAGGGTTCTGCAAGGTGCGGCCATAAGCCCTGCAGTTCTTGAAATAAATAGATAAATCCATTTTATTAGATGATTTACCCCAGGTAATCAAATTAGTAAGTATGAAGAAAATCTAAGCGTGGGCCATTTTGAAACACCCCCTTTGGTTTTTCAATGCAGTAATGGGTCTAAACTCTGTTTCTCTGGAACGAGAAAGGATAGAGTCAAGAAACTTGGTACATGTTTACATCTACAGGGAGTTAAGAAAGTTCGTAGACATTATTTTAACTTACACTGAAAGCTTAATAATGGTATGATTTTGGCAAAACTTTGTAAGTGTGATATACGAAGCACTACCAAAAATATGCAACATATAAAAAAATTTTCAATTTCAAAATGACGAGAAAATCTGAATTGCCATGGACACACCCTTTACAGGGCTGAATAATGGTGAAGGCAAAATTTGATTTGCATTAAAGTTTTGCATCTTAAGAGCTTGGTTTGCCAAAACTAATAAAACTATTTAAGCTGTAAAAGTACGGGTATAGTAGGACATATGTTCGTGATTTCTTCAGTTTGTTTTCATTATTTTCCAACAGTTTATTATGGAAATGCTGACTAAATCGAAAGGGTACCCCCATTCTCAATTGAAACTTTAAATTTTAGGGGGCAGGGATACAATCTGTATCAGTATTTGTAAACACAAAGGCATTTTGCAGATTTCTTTTGGTCTCTTGTTATTAGATGTGTTCTCACATCGAGCACAAACATTTGATCTGAATTTTCTTTTCATATTATTTTTGAAAATTCACTCTTAACAAATTACTCTTTAGATTTAACTTCAGATTCATTTATCATTGAAGTTTGCACTAAAACCTTGTTGTTTTGAAACAATGTTGGTAAGAATATGAAATTGTTTAGGAAACTCTTGAAATACTTAATACTGGCCGGGGTAAAATACCCTGTAATTCACGAGTTTTCTTGTCATTTAGATGCATTATTGTTGTAGAAATGCTATTTTATCAACACATTTGCACAATATGACTTTTTGGTGGTAAAATTTCGAATATATAATAATTTACAGATACAACATAAATATTTTGAAATTTTATTCTTGTCTCCCTTCTCTCTAAGACCCACTCCACACTATAAATGACATTATATCGACTTTAGATTTCAAGTTTCATTTCAGATGTTAATTCATTACCTCCATCCCCTTTGCAAAAAATTAATGCCTAATCTGCTTTTTCATGTCAATGAATCATCTGTCAAAATGTGCATGTTGTCAACGATTCCTTACAGGCTGTAACTAATAAAATACGGGTTGCATTAGTCTCTATCATTTAAGTTAGCTTTAAAATGATGATTCACTGAGGGATAAGAATAAATAACAGTTTAATATGCCACATCTTTATGCGTAAAATCCATAATAAATAACAGACCACTTTGACAACTTGGGTATGAACTGCTATTTTTATTACGGTAAAGTGCGGTTTTAAAAGTTGTTATATTGTGGATCCTTTAATATTGAATAGTTCTTGAAAGCTGTAAAGTTTTAAGATTTAATGAATGTAACTTCTGAAGTCATAAGCAATATTGTTATGTCTTCGAACTTTCTTAACACCCTGTAGACGAGGGACACAGCCATCATTATTAGGTAATAACCTATATTTTACGCTTCACAGACTTAACAAATTCGCGTAAAGTTTTCTGGTTATGCTCCATTTCGCAAGAAATATACATGAAAGCACTAAATTCATGAAACTTGGTTCATGTTTACACCTGACTTTACATGTTTTCGTCGAGTGTTACTGGTTTTGGCTCCATTTCTCAGGAACTATAAAGGCTAGATTTATGAAACCTAGGTTCATGTTTACATCTGGAAGAGGGAAGCTGAACCAAACGATCACTATAAGGTCATGATCTATATCTTATGCCTCACTGACTTACCAAATTTGCGTTCAGCTTTTGTCTCACCTGCAATTTGCAGAAGCGAAACATAGGTATTACTTTTCCGGTGTCGGCGGCGGTGGCGGCGTAAATTTTGCGTCAAGTTTTCTGGTTTAGCTCTGTTTTGTGACAATGCACTGACGAGCGAAACACCGCACTCCGCAGAATTCTTGTTTATTTGTGTTTTTACATTACTGTTGCTTTTGGTGCTTTGAGGCCAGAGTTGTGCTATGTTATTCTGGCCTTTTCAGGATTAAGTAATCCATGTTTGTTTTGCTGAGTGGATTGGCATTGTATCGCGATCTCAGGGTCGTGACACTGACAGCCGCTGACTGTCTCGTGCATGATGGCGCCGTGTTGATAATCGTTTTGCAATTTCCAATGCGAACAAAATGACAACATTTCCTGAAGGGAAATTCAAGTCTTTATCACCCTTACATAACACCCATATACAAATCATTTTTTTAAAGCAAAAGCAAATAAAAAAAAACAATCCTACCTCATTCCCGGTACAGTGCACATGAAGCCATTTTCTGGTAGCCTTGTAAAGTCACACTTTGAATGACACGTTCCATCTGGAATTAAAGTCATACATAGTTGAGGCGTAAAAGTACCCCACTATGTTTTCCGTCACTTTCAGAGAGAACAACATTTATTTGTGACGTTCTCTTTGCTATCCTGGGTTCGAGGTTATAAAACTTGAGAATAATCTCAAACTCAAAATAAAGCACACTGATTGGCTGCTTCCGAGCATATATGCTCGGAAGCAGCCAATCAGTGTACTTTATTTTGAGTTTGAGAATGTACTCAAGTTGTATAACCTCGGGGCCAGGACGCCAGCGCGTCTGCTTTTAAAGGAAAGTATTTCTCCTGCTGGAGCAAATTCTTTTCTTGAAGAGATGACCTCCATTAAGAAGGGAGGCATAAATGAATATAGCAGATATTCTACCCATGGAAGTATATCTAGTCATCTTAAGTCCGTGATGTATTATTTTCGACGATTTTAAAACCGCATAGTAGTAACAGGTCTCCCATCGATGTCTTCCTGTCGTATTGGCCGTGCAATTAACCAAGCTTGTCTGCCAGCCAAACAGGCAATTAAAGAAAACTTTTAGGAAACATTTGTGGATGCTGATATTGTGTCTCCACCCGGGAGAGTTTATTTCATAAATTTAGTCTCACGGACTATCCAACTCTCAGTTCTTGAAACTAAAGGGATCAACATGTTGATGAAATCCGAAAAAAGCAATTTCGGGCTATAAACATGATAACAAACTGGTGAAAAAAAAAGTTTTACACTGCTTTCATAACAGAGAGAAATTACTCGAAAACATAATCTGGAAAGAGTCCAAACAAACTTTTGGGTCCGTAAGAATTTGAAATTAAGTTTGAAATTGCAGTATGTGCAAAAGATTGATCTTTCTTTTGGGTTGTACGTTACCGAAGTTGCCTGTTATAAATGACAGACCAGTGTGTTAACGCCCCGACTCATAATCCAGAGAACTCTGATTCAAGGACGACCTGAATGTGCGGTTTCTCAAGCCTCCGTACATATTTTAACTTCTTTATTTTTTTTTATCTCAGCTGTTCTCCAATCGATCCGAAATGCCTGTAACACCATTGAAAAGGTGGGAAAACTCTATCCGATGGCTGTGTATCCTTTTAATGGTCATTTTTCTAATTGACTGTCGCTTTTTATATAAAGTGATCAAGACCTCTATATTCTTAGTTCATGCAATAATGAGAAATTTAGTTTCCTAACTTAATAAGCGTGAGCACCAGTACTGTGCTGTAATCCTACCAAGTGCCATATATGCGGTACATTTTAGAGGTGGAATAGGTAGGTAAAGGTTTCCCGTAGCCTGGTGATCCGTATAATGGGTGCAGTGAGGGTTAGAGGCCCACTGTATCTTAGGTACAACTTATGAAGGGTGCAGCCCATATTCTTATGTCGCTGTCTTATCTTTGCCTAGGCTATAATTCGAAATAGGTACTAAGGACTTCTATGATTAAGGCGAGGATTTTCCCCATTAGACCGGTGCGACTAGTCCGAATTTTCAAAAGTATAAAATGTGCAAATTTTTCTTAGCAGAGCTTCCACAAATATGTAAACCGTATGAAATCAGACCATTTGTGATTCAGACCCAAAGACATGGGGAGATAATCCATTCTGACCCTACCTACCCTAAATTCAAGGTTTTCGCATACCTCATCTTTTGAGGTAATAAAAGTATTGAAACCAGTCATTAATTCCAAACATTTTTGTCATAAATGCATGCTAAATACACGCATATCACAATACAAAGCAATGATTTTCTTCTTGTTACGCCTGACTGGCATTTAAACACGCAAAACCATAGTTACACTTCCGGTCAAAACGGCCAAAATAGAACGCTTCACTATAATTAAGGTACAACAAGTACTTTCCCCCCCCCCCCCCCCCCCCCCCCCAGTGACCCAGCATTTCCTTCATGCAGCGGACTTATGTGATCAAAGTACGCAATATATATGAGTGGGAAGCTGGGTCACGGGGGGGAACGATAATCAATAAGCCAAAGAAGAAGAATGGTCAACAGTAGCACTGTGATATTCAGGGATTATATTGTGTACCATGACCTTGAAATGAGGTCAAGGTCACATAAATATAGTCAGAACTATCCAGTGTTGTCTGTTATGTAAGTAATGTAAGTCAAAAAAGGGTGAAATGTATACAAAAATTCATTATTCCAACTATCAGTTTGAGGATAATTTACAATTTAGCTCAACAAAGACGTCAACGTCAACGTATATTTAACGTTCTTTAGATAGACACAAACAGTTGAAAATTCATTTGTCATGCAAGTTACATGTCATAGTCAAAAATGCAAAGCAGAAGTCAGTGATCCGTATAACTTTTTTATCATGGGGAAAATTCACGCCTTAACCATAGAAGTCCTTTACTGCTGGGTTGACAGAGAGAGTTGGCCGAACGGCGATTCGAGCCCGCGTCCTTCTACAGCATAACCGAGCGTCTCTAACCACTCGACTACACACTCCTCTGGGTGTGAATAAACATTATAATACTTCGCTCTCTGTTATGAAAACTTTAAAAAGTCAAGGCAGCAATCCACTGGGCGCACAAGGTTGAACCAACATTGAATAAACCTTGATTCAACGTCGTGACGTTGAATCAAGAATGATTCAATGTTGATTCAAACTCACCTTAAAAATTAGGTGAGTTTGTAACCACTTTTCATACCTGGTAACAATTCCATCAGTTTGCCCCTACAACTTGAACACTTCTCGCTATTTCTACAACCGCATGGCGTATGGAAATCACAAAACAAGTCATGGGACTCGGAATAGTACCCGTTAATATAATCGCAGTAGTATACATCTGGGGAAGTGGGTGTACCATTCCTATATAAAACTAAATGATCATTAGGATGAACCTCGTGTCGCTTGTAGTGGCAACCTTTTAGATTTAACGGAGAGGATGTGGCCTCTGGTTCGTAGGAATCGTCAGGGCATAGGGTACAAACTATTCTAACCATCTTATAATTCATCTGTACTTTACCATAATGCCCTGAATGAACAAAAAGAGACATGTATTGCAATTACAATGTTTGTCATGTTGAGTATTGTGGCCATGTAATATATTCCACGTCAATAAAAACGCACCAATTTCGAACTTATGGTGTATTCTGTTCAAGCGTAATAAATCCATATTCCAGGCTCTGTTGGAGCGGATTATACTCCGGACTACCAATCCAGGGGTCGCTAGATTGATCCCCCGCTTCTCCGGTCTTTCGGGTGAGACTTTAAACAGCGGTCCCGTCTCCATATGACCTCGTTGTTGATGGGACGTTAAACCCAAGTTCACTCACTCCACTCATTCCAGGCTCTGTCTTTAACATTCAACCAGTTGTACGCTATCTAATAATGAAGCAAATAAGGGTGACCTTATATGTGACAGTGTCTGACATTTTGAGCCTTATGGAGCGAAGGTTGGAAATTTTGGTTTTTACCATTTTCATAATATTTATTAGTGCTCCCAGAATATATTTCGAGAAGCACAAGGCAATAGCGCATAGGTTTACTGCAAAATCAAAAGAAATTCACACCCACCAGATTTTTGCTTTCGTTTCACTGATTGGATACATTTTACATACTAGCTGGATAAACTTTTATAACTCTGGTGCGTGACATTGCTTTTCAAAGACCTATGCGAACAGTCTTAAAAGAGTGTAGATGAAGAAAATTAAAGACGCCGATAGAAATGTTGAATCAATGTTTTCAGGTGACGCTTTGAAATTTATTAGTCAGTGCGCGGAAATCTAATTAACTTTACGTGCAAATTTTATGACGTCATTTTTATTTCACGTTTCGTGACGTCAACGCCGCACTCCACAAGGCTCAAAATGCCAGGCATTGTCACATATATCTAATGTCATACTCAGACAGGAATTTAATTGTATACGCTTGTTCCGCCGCGAAATATCTGAAATTTATTTTCTAAAACAAATCTCAAAATATTTTGGTTGCAAAAGGTAACGTTTTTACCTTTGGTTCCTTTCGTATGTCCGTTGTTAGGGTAACGCGACAATTAAGAGACGTTCGACTCTAATTCGGTTTATGCATTCGGCTTTCTGGTATTTCTGTCTATGGCAGTTTGCAAGGCTATCATTCTCTAGTAAATGCCACCAACGAAGAATTTCTACAAAATGAAATTCATACTGGTTTGCCAGTTTTCTTGATTTCAGAGCTTACATAAGGTCACACGCTCAGAACGAATGTTTCGGCAAAAAATTATTATTGGCGTAATAACATAGTACAAAATGTTATTTTCTGTTTCCGTAATTGTCACAGCCCTTCTCAGGGTAGTCAGCTCTTGGTGGGGGAGTTTGTTCCTAGGGCTCTTCATATGAGGGGATCGGCTTTGGGAGGGGAAGCAATTGTCTAAATGACAAAGTTTGTCCCCCTGAAAGTGTGCCTATTCACCTCAAACTGTTCCTTTAACATCCGTGCAGAACTTTTGTCCTTAAGTATATAACCATTGCGTAAGATGATAGAACAATGATTATGAATTATTGCCAAAGATGTGTGCAGCCGGAGTTGGTGTGTGACAATTTAAACAACTCAGAACGTCTCTTTATATAATTTACTATTTGATTTTCGCTAGAAATGAAACAAGAATAGCTAAAAGATGTATAATTGATCTTAAGATATCATATTGTAAGCGATTAACTAGCGAAATGCAAATTTTATGCCGTTTTACGATTATTTACAACCTGATCTACCCATTTTCTAATTGTTTTGCTAATAATTATAAGGAAATAGGCTCGTCCGATCTAAATGGGACACACCTTAATTTTAATTGGTCAAGGCTGATAATCCGTCATCACCACTATATAAAGCCCCAACTCAATGGTTGGAATTCATGTACCGTTGAGCCACTTGGGTAACGTCGATAAGAGAATTGAACTGAACTGAACTGAAATAGAATTCAGTCTGTGTCTAACACTGTCTCTAACAAATTATTTTAAGATCATTTAAAATCAGCTACATTAATCATTTTTCATTAATCAAACTATTGTCCATATTCTTAACTTGTACCAATAATTGGCTAAGAAGCCCTGAGAAAAATTATCATAGTTCTGTGTCTGGGTGACACTTATATTAGACTTAGCAGATAGCTCGGTTAAACTATTCATTTCAAAACACGTTACAGTGTAGACATATACCGCCTCACTCTAAATGTCAATGTTGCGGATATGACCTCTTTTGTTTAGATCTTCAGGTTCTATTGCTCGTCTCTGTGTTGTAACAAAACAAATGTAATTTTATTCGAACAACATATCTGTTACAACAGCTAGAATCACTAATCGAAATACCAACCAAATCTTTATATGTTTATAGTTTTTTTTTTTTCTTTTTTTTTTTTGTTGAGAAAAATGCATGTACCAAGCATTTGCTCAAAAAGACTATATTTCGCTTTGAAAGTAACTTCTGAAATGTTTAAATTGCTCAAACACTTTGACCATTATGATGAAACATGAATGGTCGAAATCAAGACCTTTTTAGACCTAGCTTTTTATGCAGTACAGACGGCTCTTTTGAGAACACATTTGGTTCACCTTGTGACTTTTTCGAGACTGAAAGTATGAGATTTTCAGTAAACTTCCTAACACTCGACCATACAAAACAGTGTGTTCTAAAAATGATTTTTTTTTGTGCAAACGCAAATAATAATAAAAAACATACTTCTGACGCTTTTTAAGTTTACTTATTTATTTATTTTCTTTTTATTTATTTTCTTTTTTGCTACAAGTGTCATTAAATCATAACTGATTTTATTTTAAAGTCTCCCTAGTCCTACCACTGGTAAAATCGTCGAAATACAAATCATTATAAAACCTGTACAGCCTCCAGAATTGATGATACTATGTCGGTATATGTGCTTTTTTGCATCATATAACTGGCAAAAAAGAAAGAACAATGTATTTTGAAACCAGAGGACCAATGGTCCTGTAGCTCACCTGACACCTTCTGTCAACAGACACAATTTGTCATTTCCCTGATTTGTTACAAATTTGAAACCAGTAGCTTAAAAGGTGTGCATATTTTAATTTTAAAATGTCAGTGTTTTCAAATCTCAGTGACCTTGAGCAAAGTTCAAAAAATGACCTTGACCTTTGATGACCTTGTCTTCATGTATTCATTTAGTTAACCATATTTTCCAATTATTTATATCTAGGCTTAAAAATTCTATGAAATCAACTGTTTAAGCATTTTCCCATATAAAAGCATAACATACCAAAGTTGACCTTGCCATAAATTAGGTCAATGATTGATTGATTGATTTTGTTGCTTAACGGCCACAGTAAACAACTATGGTCATGTCGGGACGGTCAGTTAACCTAACCACACTTTTCCTGGGCAGGCTTAGACCTCCTAAGCGGTTAACCAGTACTAAGTGCACATACAGGCCAATGCACCGTCATGATTGTACAAACTATGATGGGCCCAAGTCCTCAATGCTACATACCATGCCACGTGGTCATTGTGCCTTTGGTTCTGGAGAAGAAGATTTTGAAGGAGTTTTACCATATATGGGCATGGTGTCCATCTTGGTCATGTGACCATGACCAGCTTAAAAAACTTTGGTTCTTTTAACCCAGTGAAGCTCCGTATGAAATATAGCTTCAAATAGCCCAGTGGCTTCAGAGAAGATGTTTGAAAATGTTGACAGGCAACAGAATCACAGTGACCTTGAACAAAGGTCAAAGAATGATCTTGACCTACAACATAATATCTTAATAGGCTCACTTAGTTAACCATAAATACCAAATATCATATCTTAGACTTGAATGGTTTCTGAGAAATCCATTGTTTAAGCATTTTCCAATGCATCAAAATAGACCTTGCCATAAATTAGATCACACTCAATGCACAGTCCTGATTTGTATAAATTATGATGGGCCCATGTTCCAAATGCTACATACCAAGTTTCAAGGTCATAGGCCTTTTGGTTCTGGAGAAAAAGATTTTTGAACGGGTTTTATCATATATGAACATGGCAGCCATTTTGGTTATCTGACCCAGATCCCGGGAATCAACTTTTGTTCCCCCATCCCATTAAGACTCCATATGAAATTTGGCTTCAATCAGTCCAGTGGTTTCAGAGGAGATGCTGTTTGAAAATCTTGACAACAGATGAACCGAGAGAATGACCTTGACCTTTAGTGACATAATATCTTCATTCGTTCATTTAGTTGACCATGTATACCAAGTATTGTACCTTAGTCTTAAATAGTTTCTAAGAAATCCACTGTTTAAGTGGATTGTTCATTTAGTTGACCATAAATACCAAATACTCTACCTTAGACTTAAATACTTTCTGAGAAATCCACTGTTTAAGTGTGTTCCTATATACAAGCCTAACGTACCAAATTTGACCATGCCATAAATTAGGTCAAGGTCATCGCAAGGTCATCATTTGTACAAACTATGATGGGCCTGCATGCCCGATGCTACATACCAAGTTTCAAGGTCATAGGCCTTTTGGTTCTGGAGAAGAAGATTTTTAAAGGGTTTTACCATATATAGGCATGGCGGCCATCTTGGTCATGTGACCCAGACCCCGCATATAAACTTTCGTTCCCCCATTCCATTGAGACTCAATATGAAATTTCGCTTTAATCGGCCAAGCGGTTTCAGAGGAGAAGATGTTTGAAAATCTTGACGACAGATGGACGGACCGAATGACCTTGACCTTTAGTGACATCATATCTTCATTTGGTCATTTAGTTGACCATGTATACCAAGTATTGTACCTCAGACTTAAATAGTTTCTGAGAAATCCACTGTTTAAGCCTTTTCCCATATAAAACCCTAACATACCAAAGTTGACCATGCCATAAATAAGGTCAAGGTTATTGCAAGATCATCATTTGTATAAACTATGATGGGCCCGCACGCCCAATGCTACATACCAAGTTTCAAGGTCATAGGCCTTTTGGTTCTGGAGAAGAAGATGTCTGAAGGGTTTTTGACATATATGGGCATGGCGGCCATCTTGGTCATGTGACCCAGACCTCGCGTACATACTTTCGTTCCACCATCCCGCTGAGACTTCAGATGAAATTTCGCTTTAATCGGCCCAGTGGTTTCAGAGGAGAAGATGTTTGAAAATCTTGACGACGGATGGACGGACCGAATGACCTTGACCTTTAGCGACATTATACCTTCATTTGTTCATTTGGTTGACCATGTATACCAAGTATTGTACCTTAGACTTAAATTGTTTCTGAGAAATCCACTGTTTAAGCGTTTTCCCATATAAAAGCCTAACGTACCAAACTTGACCATGCCATAAATTAGGTCAAGGTCATCGCAAGGTCATCATTTGTATAAACTATAATGGGCCCGCATGCCCGATGCTACATACCAAGTTTCAAGGTCATAGGCCTTTTGGTTCTGGAGAAGAAGATTTTTAAAGTGGTTTTACCATATATAGGCGTGGCGGCCATCTTGATCATGTGACCAAGACCCCGCATACAAACTTTCGTTCCCCCATCCCACTGAGACTCCATATGAAATATGGCTTTAATCGGCCCAGTGGTTTCAGAGGAGAAGATGTTTGAAAATCCTGACGACAGATGGACGAACCGAATGACCTTGACCTTTAGTGAAATCATATCTTCATTTGTTCATTTAGTTGACCATGTATACCAAGTATTGTACCTCAGACTTAAATAGTTTCTGAGAAATCCACTGTTTAAGCCTTTTCCCATATTAAAGCCTAACATACCAAAGTTGACCATGTCATAAATTAGGTCAAGGTCATTGCAAGGTCATCATTTGTATAAACTATGATGAGCCCGCAAGCCCGATGCTACATACCAAGTTTCAAGGTCATAGGCCTTTTGGTTCTGGAGAAGAAGATTTTTGAAGCGTTTTTACCATATATGGGAATGGCGGCCATCTTGGTCATGTGACACAGAGCTCGCGTACATACTTCTGTTCCCCAATCCCACTGAGACTTCATATGAAATTTCGCTTTAATCGGCCCAGTGGTTTCAGAGGAGAAGATGTTTGAAAATCTTGACGACAGATGGACGGACCGAATGACCTTGACCTTTAGTGACATCATATCTTCATTTGTTCATTTAGTTGACCATGTATGCCAAGTATTGTTACTTAGACTTAAATAGTTTCTGAGAAATCCACTGTTTAACCGTTTTCCCATATAAAAGCCTAACGTACCAAACTTGACCATGCCATAAATTAGGTCAAGGTCATCGCAAGGTCATCATTTGTACAAACTATAATGAGCCCGCATGCCCGATGCTACATACCAAGTTTCAAGGTCATAGGCCTTTTGGTTCTGGAGAAGAGGATTTTGGAAGGGATTTTACCATATATGGGCGTGGCGGCCATCTTGGTCATGTGACCCAGATACCCAGAACAAACTTGCGTTCCCCCGACCTAGGTAGGCTCCATATGAAATATGGCTTCAATCGGCCCAGTAGTTTCAGAGGAGAAGATGTTTGAAAATGTTGACGATGGACGACGGACGGACGACGGACGGACGACGGATGCCTGGCTATACTATAAGCTCACCTATGAGCCTAAAGGCTCAGGTGAGCTAAAAAGACAAGTCTCTCCATAAAAATACGGGTTTCGTCTTCAGTTCCCCGTTAAGCAGTGAAATAATGCAACAGCGGCACAATCAATGGGATCCTTGCCTTAAATTTTTGTATTTTATCACCTGTTAAAACGAGTGTACCTTGTATTTTATCTCCTGTACCTTGTGTTTTTACCGTGTAATAAAGCCCATGAAATCGAAAGTAGGTCATTTAGTTGGCAACTTAACTGACCTAGTTATTTTTTTAAATCTTTTTAAGAGAAATTCAAGGATCTTTTGATTTTTCAAAGCCGGCCAATCGCAATCATAATCAATGACGAAACTTTAGTGAGAAGCTTGCAGCGATACCTCACGATAAAATATTTCATGCTGATAGAGTAATTGGGCATTTAAAGTACACCTATAAGCATAATATGCAGCGGCAGATACTATGATCGATGGTTTTAGGTTTAGCGGCCCAGTGGCCCACTGAGACTGAAAACCGTATATTTGGTCATTTTCGCGGTGTTCCGTTTTTCGCGGTATTTCGCGGTCTTTTAGCAACCGCGAATAATAAAATCGCGAAAAATTTCTTGTTTCTTACAAAGTGTCTTCTTTAGACATAGTGTTCATATATTTTGTTTGTGTTTGCTTCGGTAGTTGCTGGTACTTTTCACTTGAGCCAGTTCTTTCATTAAGGTATTCAGCCTTGTGTACGCCAGGCGAGAATAACGTTAATCAAATTTAAAGAGTAACTACACTTCAGAAACTGACTGAATCAGAACCCAAACCCTATCCCCAACATTAAAAGGAAATACTGACAAAGACATCCCAACAAACAATAAATTACAAGTGATAAGCCGAGTCAGCAGCTCTTTCCCAAATAGGTGGCAACTCAGCTATCTTTATTGAACTAAATAATTTAGACCAAAAGAAGGGTTACAACAGACTAAGCAAATTATACGAAAAATATTTAACAACTATTTTACCTATTTTCTATTTTTATTATAGAAGGGTTAAAATGAGAACACAATAAATTAAACAGAACATAAAGCAAATGCAACCGCAACGGAAGTACCGCCTTGTGTAACAAAATATAAAATTACAGCCAAGTGTAACAAAATATAAATGAGCCGCGATACGAGAAAACCAACAAAGTGGTTGTGCGCCCAGCGCAGACCCAGATCAGCATGAACATCCGCCCAGTCTGCCCAGAGTACTCGCTGTGCGCTAAAAGTGTAGCTAAGGGTCTAAGCTACCTCCATGCGGACAGCGAAGAGTCTGATCGGAGTGGGCATTTGCCCAGGCTGATCTGAGTCTGCGCTGGGTGCACAACCACTTTGTTGGTTTTGTCGCGTCGCGGCTCATTTATGAAGTTTTAAATGTTAATACCTTTTTCGCATTTATGACTTTCTGCCATAAATTCGTGATACGTTTTAAGTCGCTCGTCATACTGGCAATGGTAAAACAACTCGGCCGTGGTATTACTTTGTCCAAAGAATTGCAGACACCAGCGCTCTCTGAATAGCCTTTCCGTTGCTGTGTTCGGACATTTCGTCAAGGTGTGCTTCCCAGCGCACAGACTGTCCGGCTTAATTACCCAACGGCTGATGGAAGGATTCGTTGCAGTCGTCAGAGAAATGCATAAACTGAAGGATATCGCTACAGAAACAAGATCCATATCCAAATAGTCTGAAAACATAATAAAATACACTATACTCCATTTGACAATTCCAAAGCTGATACTACAACTATTATGAGCCACATCACGTGATTTCCAAAAAGAAGGTGTTGGTGACATGCAAAGTGCAGTCTGATCAGAGCCTTCACTTGTCACATCAGCCATCTATAGAAGTCACTCCAGCCATAAGCCAACAGTGGAGTCTCTGAATACCAGGTATAAATGAGAAAGATGAACTGAATATCACATGACAAAATTGCCACATTGTTGGAAATCACATGATGTGACTCATATACTTCATCTCTGGCTGGATTCAAATCGTGTTTGTATTCCATCATGTATTCCATAATGATTTCTGTAAACAATTTTGACTCCGGTCTTATTATCATAGACCTTTGCTTCAAGTAATTTAAGTTATATGTCGGGATATTTACAATTATAAAGCCAAATGAATTATGATGCAATCGTACTTCCTTATGTCACCATGAAATGCCAACTTCTAACCGACAACTTTTAAATTAAATACTATTTTGCACTTTGTTTTTAATTGAAATACGCATACTTTTGTAGTAGTCAAACAATTTCATACCAAAACTTTCCATGAATGGGTAGCCCACCATTTGTTTTTCCGCATCCAGCTTTATTTACATTTTACAGAGAAAGAAACAGTTTTTAATACATACATGTATACCATTACAGTTGTACACTGTTTCTTTCTCTGTAAAATGTAAATAAAGCTGGATGCCGAAAAACAAATGGAGGGCTACCCATTCATCCATCGGTTCTTAACGTTACCAGGCACGAAAGGCACGTGGAGACAACGCCGGTCAAACCGGGCGGTTTTTATTAAGCTAATGAAAAAGCCATGGATGAAGCTCAAGTCAAATTCTGACTAGAGCTTTGCACTCAGACACCGTGCAGGACAGAGTGTGAGCTAACTGTAAGTTACTGTGTTTTTGAATGTACGGCCTAAAGTGAGCTGCCAACGATGATCTAAAGGACTTAGTCAATTCCGACTTTTTCAAAACATCCCAGGCACCAGTGCTCGCCGTATCAAGTTTGGCCGCCAGGACGCTGAGATGTGTCTATGCAGGTAAAAGACGGTCCAAAGTGAAGAAATCCACCATCTGCATCGCAGTCGCAGACATCCAGACCATGCTAGACCTAGACCTAGAGGACCTCCTCGGACCCAAGTGGTGGGCTAGAGGTTGGTTTTAGTAGATATAGCTGCTGAGCTTTTTGCTCTGGGTATGTAACTTTAAAATGTTTTGCTATTAAAC
The DNA here is from genome assembly GCA_963989385.1 of Ctena decussata. NCBI lineage: Eukaryota > Metazoa > Mollusca > Bivalvia > Lucinida > Lucinidae > Ctena > Ctena decussata. The sequence goes on along the minus strand of OZ022499.1, from coordinate 79,721,938 downwards.
CAAACATTATTTCAAAAAGCTGAAATGCATAACACATTGGCCCTCCTGTATTTGTTATTATCTAATGCTGTTAAAACATCTTGTATGTTAAATACTTCACAAATAGTTGTAACTTTATATAACTTACTTTAAGGTGGTGATAACCACTGATTTGCGGTAAATACAAAATATTGCATAAAATGCTGAAAATACAACAGATCTTCCCAAAACTTAGCAGATGATATCTTTTCGGTGTTTCTCACAATTCAGAATCCCAAAATGCAGAACTTGTTGATGTTGAAAAGAGTATATTTATATAAACAATTGTTGTTGAAAATGTGCATAGCGTCTGAAGGTACTTTAATGCATTACGAAGGGCGTCCTAGCAATTTTTTTCCAGCTCTTTCACACATGATCAGAATGAGCAGATTCAAAAGAAAAAAAGAAGCCTGCGCCCATTTTTCTAGCAAGAACAAGGTGGAGTCTACTTTTCAAAGATTAACAATTTCACTTACACGCCTGTCTTGTTCACAGTAATGTAGTAATTATACTATATGAAAGATATTGGTATACCTGCCTATCCCATGTTTAATGAATGCATCGAGTATACTTGCACCATATACATGGTCGAAGATTTGAGAAAAAGCTACTGTTTACATGAAATGATAAGCAGGAGCAGGTCTGTCCTCTATCCCATGCTACAACAAGTCATTGTCAACTCATATATATAATATGATCACTCTACCTCGAACAGTTGCTGAGACTCTGTTACGAAACATTTCAATATTTAATATAAATCAAACATTTACCTATAAATAGTATTAGTCTCTCGCACTGTCAGACAGACCCATTATCCGAAGCATGATGCACACCCATAACATGGTGTTGCAGATATAATGCGAAACCACTGGAGCATTGAAAAGGTCAAAGACAAAGGTGTCCACAAGGATGCTTTGCAGATGCATCACTAATACGGATATGCTATCTAAACTAGTATCACAACTTTCTAACCTCAAAGGCATTTTAAGGTGGTGATAATCACTGACTTGGGACAAAGAAAAAAATCTGCACAAAATGCTAAAAATATAACAGATCTTCCTAAACTTAGCAGATGCTTTCTTTATGTTGTTTCTCACAATTTATAATGTTATACTGCAGGACTTGTTGGTGTTAATTAGAGTTTATATTAGAAAAGATCAAAGGGTGATTTTCTGCGCATGTATATGTATATGAAGAGAGACTGAATCATTAAACAGTGTGAATTTGTTTATGACAACTAAGCGCTTTCGGCTTTACGCCTTCATCAGAGTTCAAACACACTCACACAAACATACTAAAGCAAACACTATACAGGTAAAGCATACAAACAAATAACGAAAAAAATCACTAAAAAGCTTATAATGCCCAACACAATATTTGCAAAACAAAACTACATAATAATAATGATTACACTATAATAACATATTCACATAAAAAGCTTTTGAAATGCCCTTATCGGGCACATAGACTCAAAAGTTTGTCAGCGAGAAAATGGCGCCGCTGTCATCAATTCTTGTGTAACTGAATACAATAAACACATCGCTACAATTGTAAGAGTAGGGCGCATTGAGCCAAAGGTTTGCAAACGAGATATTGCCCTAATGAAGCTTTGATAAACACACCGCTACAATGCAAAAAATCAAGTAAGGCCATTATATCTAGCGGTAAAGTGAATGGATGAACTGAACTGATGTCAAAGATGATGTAACTGCTGTACAGGTAAGGCATACAAATGGACAAATAATCACAAAAAGCACATCATGGCAAAATAATATCTGCCAAACAGACCTACACATACTACATAACTACAAGAAAAACAAACAAATCTCCCGCACCTACTGCAACCACAGCGGGCCCTTGCCCTACTATTATCCAAATAAGTTTGATGTCCCAGCGGTGAAAGTTACCCAGTACCATCTTCAAAGATTTGCGGACGAGCATCCGGCCCTTATGGAACTGATTGCAATTGGAAATCGTGCAGTAAAGTGAATAGAGAAACTGAATGGATGTCAAAATCATAAAAAGGCACGTCATGGCCAAAACAATATTTGCAAAACAAAACTAGATATGATGCATAACTACATGGTAAAAAAAGGCCAAACAATCCTTCCCGCATCTATTGCAACCATAGCAGGCATTTGCTCTATTATCATCTAAATTAGTGAGATGCCTCGGCATGGAAAGTTACCAAGCACCGTCGCCAAAGTTTTGCAATCGAGAATCTGGCCTTTCTGGAACTGATGAACACACCGCTGCAATTGGAAATCGTGTTGTAAAGTAATTAGAAAATCTGAATGGATGTCAAAATCACAAAAAGCACATCATGGTCAAAACAATATTTTCCTAACAAAACTTCATATGCTGGATAACTACAAGGAAAAAGATCCAAACAATCCTCCCGTGCCTACTGCAACCACAGCAGGCCCTTGCCCTACTATCTAAATGAGTGGGGTGTCCCGGCACTGAAAGTCACCCAAAAACATCGCCAAAAACATATCTATAAACCTTTTAGGTAAATACAAAAATATATAAACATATCTATTTATATATATAAACCATCGTTATTGAAAAATATATTAAGGTCTGAAAGTACATAAATGCATGATGAAGGGCGTCCTAGCTGAATTATTTTTCCAACTCTTTCCCACTTAATCAGGTTGAGCAGATAGAAAAAGGAAGTAGCCTTAGTCCACTTTTTTCAGTCAAACGCAGGTGATTCTAATTCTTCAAGATTGAATGACTTCACTTACACACCTGTCTTGGCCTCAGTAATGTAGTATTTATACTGTATGTGTTATATAGGTATACCCGCCTATCCTATATTTATGAATGCATCCAGTATACATGCATCTAATCCATGGTTGAACATCTGAGAATAAGCTACCCTTTTCATTTGCTCTAACCTACAATTTTAGTTGGAACAAAGTATTTGATAGGACGCCCTTCTTTACGCATTAAAGTACCTACAGACCTAAATACATTTTCAAACACGATGTTATTTTCTTAGACATTTGCGCAGAAAGTTACCCTTTGACCTTTTTTTATAAAAACATTTTTTTTAAAAAAAACAGATGTGGCTCTTTTGTATATTCCAACTGTAGAGAACAACAAAAATGAGAAGCATGTTCACTTTCATGGGGATACGTTAAATTATAATGGTTTTAAACAGATTTTTGTATTTACCTAAAAAAGCAACATATATATAACTAATTTTATGTACCTTGAATTTTATCCTTGAAAAGGTACCACAAACCAAAGCCTGTCCAACGGAACATATAGGTAAAGGACATATGATTTTCTGTGATGAAATTGTTAGTCATGTACAAAATATAATGATTGTAGCTGTGATAGTTTGTGAGAAATGGAGTAAAACAGCTAATTAAATTGATAATATGGACGCCAACGAGGACGCTTACGCTGACGGATGCTCAGACATCGATGCCAGAGAATACCATAAGCGCCCTTGAAATCAAACGCTGAAAATACACGCTCATTCTCTTTAACTGAAGTCTACCTACCCTTAATTAAACATACAATAGTACTACTGTTATGTCATAACCTTCAAAATTTCAATGCTCTTACATGTACGTACTCCGAGCACAAGTGCAGGGACTTGGCAATCTTTGGACTATTGCAGGGAGTTTTTATCACGTGATCGTTTGCTGGCAGTTTTAGGAAAAATCTATATCATTCTGTTTTTCTATGGATTTTTCCATGATTTTATTTACAGTAAAATCCGTTCTGATTTTTTATGGATCGACACGAAACAGCGGAACATCCAGCCTCTATTATGCGGCGGAGAATAACCTTGAAAGAGCTGTACTTACACTTCCTGGAAGTTCCTTTGTCACATTTCCGTCACATTTCATGCGCAGTTTACTATAAAGGTAGATTATCATATCAAAAGTTTATCAAATTTACCTCAGAAGTCTTTTCCACTACAATATATATTGCTAAACCACTCCTTATACTGGTAAACAGGTAAAATTTTGACTATCGACATGACAAAACAAACAAATTGACATGTGCGCCAAACGAAAACTCAGATCAGCCTGGGCATACGCCCAGTCTGATCAGAGTCTTCGATGTGCGCATAAAGAGTAGCTAAGGGTCTATGCTAGCTCCATGCGGACAGCGAAGACTCTGATTAGACTGGGCGGTTGGGAGTCTTCGCTTGGTGCAAATGCCACTTTGATCAGTTTGCTGTGTCGCGGTTCATTAATATATTTCCTTTGTTATTTGCACACTAAATTACCTGTAAGACTCTTTTGCTACTAATACACTGCCCAAAATATTTCAAGGAACACCTAATATTTTTCCATAGACAACAGTGCAACGCATTCCCACTTTGAGGTTATATAAAGACACGGATTTTCCATTTATTTTGCCATTTTTCTAAAGAGGGGCGAGGTTACTGACTGCACAGTTTTTGATCCAATATTTGCCCTGCCCTTGTCCGTGGACAGATTTAAAGGCCCTATTGCTCTATCAGCGTGAAAAATTTTATCATGAGGTATCGCTGCAAGCTTCTCAGTATAGTTTCGTCAGTGTAAATGACCGTGATTAGCCAGCTTTAAACAAATAAAACATCCTTGAGTTTCATATAAAAAGGGTTTGAAAACTTATTTGGGGCATTTTAGTTGGCGACTAAAATGACCTACTTTCGATTTCATTAACTTGAATAAAATGGTAAAAATACAATGTACAGGAGTGGAGTCCCAAACACTATCCCGCCTGTGTTTGTATAGCATTGCTAGACGGGAGTCCAGAACAGGAAATTTTAATTTGTGGAGTGATTTGTTATTTTCAAAAACTTGTTTTCTCTACTTTTTGCCACTTATATGACTCAATATATGCACACCAACGCAAATTTTATTACCAAACATGAAGGTTGAACCGCCTTTTACAATGATTTGAGTTTAGACGTTTTTACCACTGATAGGACTATGGAGACTTTAAGTAAAACTGGAATTTTGCTAAAAATTTGCAATTTTTCAGAACAGATGAAAAGCGTGAAAATTTCAACCAAACCCAAAAGAACCATTTTGTCTATGAAAGTGAATGTCTTTCAAGATGACCCTTATTGAGAAGATCCCTTTGAACTGAAGTTGATGAGATTTTATAGACTTCAGCAAAATTACTCAATTTCAGCAAATAAGAAAATTGCAAAACTTGTACCATGGAAATGAGCAGGGCATCTGTTGTGTTGAAATTCTGGTTGTCTTAAACTTTGATTCTTCTTAAAAGTGCTGAAAAAAGATGGAAATTCTTGCCCACTGACGGTCAAATTTATGGGCCGTTAAACTGGGCATATGTTGTAGTAACATCTATGGAAAAATACCTGCTGTTCCTTTAAATATTTTTAGCAGTGTAGTTTCGCTCTTATGATCTCATGGTCACTGTGAATGTTCAGCTTATCATGGCTATTTTTACATTTCTAGGAAGACTTTTTCCACTCTGATGAACAAATTTATTATGATTTAAAAACCTATGTAATACTTTTGTTATTTTTACTTTACTGTACAATTTTATCTCTGTTTAGGTATATGATAGAAATTAATATATAGTCAGTCGTTTTAGAAATATTATCGTACGCGGTGAAAGCGAATTAACATCGTACAGATCTACGGACTTTATGTGTTCTTTTGGGTGTGTTTACAGAGCTCAGTCACATTGTGAACTCTACCTCCGAATTGAGGTATTCTTTATTTATATGATCTAACATTTCAAACGCTCACATTTCCCCGTCAAAGTAATAGCTTTTTGTATGTCTCGTAATGACAGTTGGACGATGTTTCTAGGTACAATCCTGCATAAGAAAATATAACAAGGTGTGTTCATGGGCTCTAACCCCCACCTAACGACTCAGTAAACGTTTAGGCTGTTATGTCTACGTATGTGTTTACATATCCAAGACAAAAACATTGGCAATTTAAGGACAATGCCAATGGCATCCATAGTGGTGAAACACAGAAAATTGAAGATGCGTGGGAAATGCCACACTCATAAGCATAACACACACAAGACGAAAATGACAAAATGAACAGTACACTTCCAATGATTAAATTACCCAGTCCAACACAATTGAATTGCGCATCAAAACCACACAAAACACAAATCACGAAATTATTGAAGTCATGACGCTCTCGCAACACCTATACTCGTATTAGTACACCGTATGATGCTGCATACGGAAAAAAACTCCGTCTAAAGGCAAAAATTAACTATTTTGAAATCAGAGTCAGCCTGTTTGTTTTAAAAGTTGGATTGAAGCCAACACTTATCAACAAAGAGTTTGGAAACTCTGGTATGTATAGCACAAGTATGTCGGAAACACTCGAAGATTAGTGAAGGCTTTCTATTCGCATCCCTACCCATTTCCTCCAAAAGCGGTGTTCTGTGAAAACAGGGGTTGTCAGGAAAACAAAACTTTCCATTTCCGGGGCGTCCTACTGATTTGGAACAGTGAAGGGCAAGGGCCTACTGTGCTTGCAGTATGTGCGGGTGGGGGTTGTTTGGACATTTTTCTCTCGTCTATCAGTTCTCTCTTCTTTCTCCCTCTCTATGGGAGACAGCCCGATATAGACTGAACTACTATCTCAAAGGGCCGTTAAACCCAGCCAATCAATCAATCAATCAATCAATCCTTTTGGTCGTGCAATGGAGGATCAGTGAGGTTAGGTAACTTCAAGTTGCATAATCACATACCATTGGCTATTCGTAGAAAACGCTCATCTAAGAGTTTTTTTTGTTTTTTTTTCATCATGTGCAGTAGTTTTCCACACATACATGTCAAATTGAAAACAGACTTCGCTCAGATTTATGTGAAAACTACTGCACACTGTGAAGAAACTCTTAAATTAGCGTTTGCTTTGAATAATGACGAGTTATCTGCACTTTATGGCGTGAAAATTGACTGGGCATTAAGAGAAATCTGACCAATTTTCTGACTTGATTTGTCGGAATACCGGCACGAAAATTCCGTGCACCCCATCGTTTAAACCGTGTAAGGAATAAATATATACATGCTAAAATTGTTTGCTTTATTATCAAGCCATTAGCCAATGATAAAGTTTGCTTATACATGTACTGCATAGATTTTGACGTGCTAATCTTGTAGTGTACAAAGGTCCGCATTCTCATAAATAGAAGACCAACCATATATAGTTTTTTTTTCAAAAATCAACTACTGCCTATGTTAAAGGAAACCATTTATCAGGCCTGTTGAGACTTTTTCAGAAATCTATTGAAACACTCTTAAATGCTTTCATGCTAAGATTTAAGACCCCACCCCCATGCCAGCTACCTTTACACATGCATCATATTACCTGTTTTATGTCAGACTGGTCTCAATCAAAACCTGCATGAATTGCAAAGAACATTTTCTTTAATATTCAGACTGCAGATTAATGGTCTGTGTAAATTTTGTCTGCAATTCTGGCACTTTCTTCTACTTATGGCCATCTTGAAATTTGTTTATCGAATGCTCGACAAAACTGTTAATGAAAATAATGGAGAGGGCGGGGTCTAGGGGCACTGTCCCCAGAAGCCACAGCAGCTTTGCTGATGACAAGGCACCTGGAGAGCCGATTATCACAAACGCAGGCATTAGAGTTAATTGAGAACCAACTCATCTACTCGACATGATTTTATAGGCAAGTGCATACTGTTCTACTAGCAAGTTAATAAAAAGATCTGTTTTTGGAAAGAAGCTGCCCAAGTTTAATGTGTCATTTGTATAACTGTCTGTAAGTTTTTAAATTTGAAAGAATAGAGTCTGAAATTTTAGGAGTAATGGGGGATCTGGGGGACAAAGCCCCCCCTCCCCCCCCCCCCCCCCCAGAAGCTCTTGCCCCCAGAAGCTGAGACGTTTTTTAACCTGAAGACTGATGGAAGAATTCTGACCCTCCCTCCTCCAATATGCCTAATAAAATATATGACCTTCTGCTCCAAGGCTTATTGATTTCCGACCCCCCAGCACATCACCAAAAAAAAATTCCGATCCCCCTAAATGTACCCCCCCCCCTCCCCCCACCTGATAATAAATGGCTGGCCCCTTAAAATAAAACAATCAACAAAATTGTTATTCGAAAAAACAAACAAAAAGATGTACACCACTAATTTAATTCATTTTGGTCTATAACGATTTCTATGGGAAACGAACTGCAAAAAAATCCTTTCCTTTGCACGCTTCGGGAAACAAATTAGCGACTTCTCGTTTTATTAAATAGCCTCGCAGCTAAGTGCTTGCATCATTCTTCAAAAACGAGTTCAATTAGGCATAGTAAAGTATCAGTAAAGTAAAATACTTCTCATTCGAAATCCGGTCTGGCCACATACTTTCGTTTCTCTTTCCGCTGATTCAATAAGGGCAGTTGTCAGTTACTGGTGAAAGTATGTGCACTTAGTACTGGTTAACCGCTTAGGAGGTCTAAGCCTGCCCAGAAATAGTGTGGTTAGGGTAACTGACCGTCCCGACATGACCATAGTTGTTTACCGTGGACGGTTAGCATCAATTCAGTCAATTAATCATTCGAAATCCTATGACGAAAGTCACATAAATTCTCAAAATTACAAGACTTTCCGCCAAAGAAAAGGAGACTGAGTTGTTACTTTACCAACAAGGACGACAACAGTTATCAACCTGTGTTACAACTCTAATAAAATGTATCACAGTACAAGCTGATGTGAAACTCAACAACGAAGAGGATGTACTTCATGAGTACAACAGAAAAGCATTGATATTTCAAAGGTATTTGATTATTTAGAGACTTAGAATGATGAGAGAATTTAGAAACCGCATATTTTATAGATCGTTTGTCATTTTATAATCGTCGTGTATATCATAAAACTTGTCTATGCCATTTTGTAATTGTTGTATGTATCATAAAGGTGTATGTGTAAACAAAATTATGTATAACGAATAAATGTTGATTTTATTTCAATATCCTACTGAATGTCTTTGAACATTTTTATTTGTCACAACGACAGCGAATAAAAGACATATAGTACAAAGTGGATAGCTTACCTCTGTTACCCAGTATTAAACAGAGCAAAGTGTCCTGGGGTGGCCTCTGCTATTTCAACTATGGTCAAATGTTAGCTTCAGTCGGCTGATGAAGTAATCTGAAGCATATTTGGGTTATGGAATTATTTTCAAATTATGTGTTTGTTTGTTTTTCTAAATGAGCCGTGACATGACAAAACCAACAATGTGGCTTGTGCGCTCAGCGACGACTCGGATCAGCCTGGGCATCCACCCAGTCTGTTCGGAGTCTTTGCTGTACCCTTAGAGGGCAGCTAAGGGTCTAAACTACCCAATGCAGACAGCGAAGATTCTGACGCACATGCCACTTTGTCAGTTTTGTCGTAACGCGGCTGAAATTATAGAATAAAATCATGACCATTATCATTGCATCAGCAAAAGAAATATGGAATACAAAATGAAGAAAGAAATGTTTTTTATAGAGAAAAACAGATGTTCTTCCATCCCCTTCAACCCATTCCTACCCCCTCGAATCTACAACCAGTGCATTTGCACCTGCTCATCTCATTATCATAAAACTTTGATATGTTAATAAAAGTTATCAAGTTAGGTCTAAAGATGCCAATACATTCAAAGGCATTTAAGTCCTTCTGTGACGTTTAAGACTGAGTAAAGATAGATTACCAAACCCTCATCATCTTTTTAGTTTGCAATAATTTTATATCAACACAAATCTGATTAAAATTGCACCCACTGGTTCAAGAAATATACTATTGGCTAAATTGCAAAGAGCTCCTATGACTTTGCAAATGGGATCAAGATCATCAAAACTTATCGGTGTTTTATGATATAGCTATGAAAGTTTGGGGAAAATCCATCCACTGGGTCAATTATATCCTACTTACAAGATTGTGACCTTGAAAATGAGGCCAAAAAGGCCTCAAAAACTAAACATGTCTTAAAGCAGTCGCAATGGTGTATACGTGCAATTCCGATGAATGTCCGTCCATTGGTACAAGAAATACCTCATTTCAAGGAAAATTTAACTTTTTTTAGTCGGCAATTGACCTTGAAATGGGGTCAAGGTCATCAAAACATAATAGACTCTTAGGATTTTTCGAAAGGTATATCTGCGCAAGTTTGGTGGTAATCAAGCTGATGGCTCAAGATATATCTCACATTTAGTGAGAATTTAATATATTTAAGTCATTCTATTGCTTGAAAATAAGGTCAAGGTCACCAAATCTAATCAGCTCTTAAGAGTGTCCCAAAGATATACCCGTGCAAGTTTGGTGAAATTCCATCTACTGGTTTAAAAGATATCGTTGGTACAAGTAAATGAGTTCAAAGTACCCAAATCATAGGTCCGAACTGTCACGCCGACCCGACTCGGACGTCGACACCAACGGGACTCGCTCTGAAAAACAATATGCCCCCCGCACCTTTGTAGTAGGTGGATGGATTCATAATAACCAGAAAGTAGCGTAACGCACAGATTACAGATGGAATTAAAACAACACAAATAAACAAATCTTAATATCATACCTAAGAAAAAAGAATAAATCTAGCTGCCCGGGAAAACCCGTCCACATTGCATTGAAACAAATAACAAAAAAATACAAGTTTTTGTTTTATACATGGATATATTTTTTCAATAGATTGGATAAAATGGTTTAACGCTTTGCACCTTCGTTTGTACAATAGGAATCGTACTGCGAGAAAATATTTGTTAGAACACGCAAAAAATCTCTATCTACATAAGACCAGGAGAACTTTTATTGTATAGCATAGTACAATAAAGAATACTAATAATCTCCTATTTATAGGGACTCAAAAACTATATGCTTAGAGATACAATGGAAACGTTTGGCATCATTACTGCAATACTCAGGTAGGCATACATACCTTCGAGAAGCCTGAGGAATATCTGAATATTGCTCAAGTTTACCCAAAGTATACTGGACCAAACAAGTTAGGCATCTCCCGATATCTCGAACATTGATATCTCATAATATCTTCTTAAATCAAGAGATATATTTCCTATTTTTATTTATATTTCAGCTCCTGTTATCTCAAGCTACTGATATCTCAAAGTAAATTTTCTGGTACCAGGAAATTTACTTTGAGATATCAGTAGTTTGGGCTGAAATTTGACTTCGAGATATCGAGAGTTGACTGTATTTGTCTGAAATTTTCCTATCGAAAAAAAAAACAAGAGGGTCATGAGGCCCTGAATCGCTCATCTGAGTAAACAGGCCAAAGGTCAAACTAGGGTCATCATTGGAACAAACCAGATAGTTTGATACTGTCAAAATATGACAGACATTGGTTAATGGTCAAAGAACGACATTGACCTCTACTGCTATACAAAATTTAATTCAGAGGTATATCTGCTTATCCGTTTCTACAGGTGTGTCACGTGAACCGATTTTAATATTTTTCATGCAGTCCTGTGCCAAATTAACAGATGTTCTACAAACTTATTGAACTCCCCTCGTATGTGTGATTTTGTCTGTGGAGCCAAAAATGATGACTGGTGATTTTTAGCAAATCTTCTGCCCTTTTCTGCGGGATTCTAGGTTGCTGGATATCAATGTCCAGTAACAGGTGTTTTCCTATTTTATCTTATTGATTAACCTTATGGCTTAAAATAGAGCATATCTGGACAGTGTAGCAACATTGTTTAAAGGATAGCACACTGTCAAACGCAGCAGGGGTCACTTTTGAAGTCTATGGGAAAACAATTAGTTCATGCTGCCCTGAAGGATTTGCTGCACATAATCATGGCTTTGAGGAGCAAAGATTGTATTCTCAGAATAAGAAACTATATACGTACACTAAAACCGAAAATGTTAAGCAGCATTCAATACTTCAATTCAAGCGGATTGTATATGATTTTATTTTTTGCGAATTTTGCTTAATTCAGTTCAGCCTGAATGTCTTCGCGTGAAAATCGACCTTAGGCATGTGTACCCGAAACGACCTGCACAACCGCGCAAGGTGAAACGTATCTTCACATTAGGTAAACCGGCATTCATCGGATAAATTGTGTATGCGAAAAGGGAAGGCTCTGATAAGATAGCGCGTATGCGCAAACTGATCTTAGTCGTCCTTGTTCGGAAGAAGGGGATTAGAGAGACAATTGATTTTACTAGCACGGGAGAGCCGTATAATATATGAAAACTGCATTAAGTGATCAGAGATTTGCAGAGTTGTGTATTTGGAATTGCATTTATATGTCAGTATACGTTAAATTTGCTGAATCTTCTATGTGGGCATGGAATTGGTTACTTTTATTGAATGTTCGCAGAGAGTGAGGAATTTGTGTTTGTCGAGCCCGCTTGCGGTGAGCGAGACATAGTTGTTACAACTTCAGTTCGGTGTATGTGCGTGCGTTAGTGCGTGCGTGCGTTAGTGAGTGCGTGCGTCCGTCCGGATTTGTCCGGGCCATAACTTCTTCATTTACAGATTTCAAAATTATTTGGCACAGTTCTTCTCCATGATGAGTAGATATGCCATTTGAAACATTTGTTCAGGTAGGTCCAAGGTCAAGGTCACACTCGAAGGTCAAATGATAAAATGGCCATAAATTTGAGCTTGTTCGAGCCATAACCTCTACATTTATTGATGGATTTCAAAATAATTTGGCACAATTGTTCTCCTTGATGAGTAAAAGTGCCATTTGAAACATTTGTTCAGGTAGGTTCAAGGTCAAGGCCACACTGGAAGGTCAAATGATGAAATGGCCATAAATTGAGCTTGTCCGAGCCATTACTTCTACATTTAAGGATGGATTTCAAAATGATTTGGCACAATTGTTCTCCTTGATGAGTAGAAGTGCCATTTGGAACATTTGTTTAGGTAGGTCCAAGGTCAAGGTTACACTTGAAGGTCAAATGATAAAATGGTAATAATTTGAGCTTGTCCGAGCCATAACTTCAACATTTATGGATGGATTTCAAAATAATTTGGCACAATTGTTCTCCTTGATGAGTAGAAGTGCCATTTGGAACATTTGTTCAAGTAGGTCCAAAGTCAAGTTCACGCTTGAAGGTCAAATGATAAAATAGTCATAAATTGAGCTTGTCCGAGCCATTACTTCTACATTTACAGATGGATTTCAAAATAATTTGGCTCAATTGTTCTTCTTGATGAGTGGAAGTGTCAAGTGACATATATGTTTGGGTAGGTCCAAGGTCAAGGTCACACTTGAAGGTCAGATATTGTAATTGTCATAAATTAAGCTTGTCTGGGTCATCACTTCTACTTATTTTCCTTTGTGAAAATTTGGAAAAAAAAGAAGAAATATGCTGGCTAAGCATGATGCTGTTTGGCTTCTTTCTAGAGTGAAGCAGTTATTTAGTCATGACATACTTATAGGTCACTATAGCAAACAGCGGGCTCGACCAGTTGTCCCTAGACAACCTTCTAATTATTTCTAATTATATGTTGGTTTAAGGTGGCACAACTTGGTCCAAAGTGAAATTTCTGTGTTGGCGGATTGTAAGCCATATATTTTGGCGTAACGTTGGCCCAACGTTGTAGGAAAAACTTTCAACGTTAGCAAACACGTTGAACCAAAGTTCGTCCGATGAGCAAAGTGACGTTTAAGCCAACGTTGGCCCAACGTAGGCATTCTATCTGGGAACTGCCTTGCTTAATTATGAAAATATATTTTTTCAAGAGTATTCACTTGACAGCTCTGAAATAGTCCAAATTGACTATTAGTCATTGTTTCAGGGCATAGTATTTCATTAAAATAGATTTAAAATAAGAACTATCACAAATCTGGAAGAATCGCGCGGGGTGCGGGGACGGGCGATCAATATCATGTGATTGTTCAAATAAAATTAATGAAATGATCAAGTGGGTGAATGAGAAAAATTACCTGGGTGTCATGTAAAAAGCAATAAATAAGTTGTAAATAAAACTTTAATACAAATTTTCAACATTCTAAATATGAAAAGAAAGAAAACTGAATAAATAATGACTAAGAGTAATAATCCGATTTGTCGATCCCACAGTACAACAAACAACTCATTGTTTATTCGCATACCAAATATGAAGTGCCTAGCTGGAAAAGATCCTGAGAAAACTGTGAGAAATTTACCGTGAAATAAAGAAAAATGGAATAGTAAAGAGATGAATCACAGCAATGAGCCCGCTTCTCAAGAACTCATCATCCATATGTATGCCAAGTTTCAAGATCCTAGCTTTAATGCCTCCTGAGAAAACTCTGACACAGATTTTCGATGTTAACATGCAAAATAGGGATAGAAAGAAAAATAGATAAAAATAGCAGAACAAGAGCAAGACTCTGAGTCTCAATCTCATAATACAATCATTCATTCTCCATATGTATGCCATGTTTGAAGATTGTAGCTTGCACAGTTCCTGAGAAAACTGTGACACATTTTTACCCTGAAAAGACAGAACAAGAGGCCCATGGGCAACAAAGCTCACCAGATCTCTAGCTCAAAATTGCAATCACATTTGTATAGGCTTAAAATTGTACAGGCTAATACAAAATATACAACTACAAAGTCTCAGTCTGTGTCTGTTGAGTTGATTACAAAATACATAGCTGTAGTCCACATTTGATTGCCATGACAACAAAAAAAGATCATTTTCAAAGGATTTATACTATTTTTTTCCTTTTGGTTGCCATGGCAACTGATCGAAATGAGCAGTGTGCAGAAAAAATATAGGGCTGATAGAAGACCACTCAAGAAATATTTCTGAAAAAGTACGCTCCGACTATTTGCGATTGCTTAGCAATGAAGGCCATTTTTTGTTTTTCCATTATAAATTGCCATACCAAACATGTCCTTTGAACAATGACAATTGAGAAGATAAAATCTGTAAAGGGTAACATGATTAGTATGTCTATGAAGTGTCTGCCTCATAGAGCATAATTATGGTTTCTGAGGAGATGATTTCAGTTATTTTTTTTGTTTTGGTTTCCATGGCAACCAATAAAATGAGCAATGGACCAAAAAACATAAAGCTGATAGAAGTCTTTTCAAGGAACATTTCTGTAAAATTTTGTCAAAATATCTGCAAAGGCTTGGCAGTAAATGCCATTTTTCAATTTTCCCCATTATAAGTCTATGGGAACTCTAAGTTGCCATAGCATCCAAACTAAAGAGCCAATTTTCATTAAAAAAACTTTCAATCCCCCAGCCCAAGGGTGCTACAAGTGAAATTTGTGCCAAATCGGTCCAATTGTTTCAGAGGTAATAATTTTTAAGTAATTTTTCATTAAATTTTTGCATTTTGGTTTCCATGGCAACCAAAAGAAAGAGCAATGAGTCAAAAAAACATATGGTGATAGAAGATTCTAAAGGAAGGTTTCTGAAAAAGTTTTGTCAAAATATCTGCAATGGCTTGGCAGTAAATGCCATTTTTCAATTTTCTCCATTATAAGTCTATGGGAAATCTAAGTTGCCATAGCAACCAAACCAAAGAGCCGATTTTCATAAAAAACACAAACTTTCAATCCCCTAGCCCAAGGATGTTACACATGAAATTTGGGCCAAATCGGTCCAGTGGCTTCAGAGGAGATGTTGTTTGAAAGTGTTGACGGACGACGACAGACGACATACAACGACGGACAACTGCCTATCCTATAAGCTTCCCCGGAGCCTTCGGCTCTGGTGAGCTAAAATGGTCAAATAAAGGGTAGAAGAAGAGCAATGAGCCACGTTCTCCATCCAAAAATACAACAACCCATTGTTCATACGTTTATCAAGTTTCAAGATTGTAGCTTCAATACTTGGTACAAATTTTCAATTTAAAAATGCAAAATATGGAAAGAAAGAAAAAGGGATAAAACATAGAACAACAAGAGCAATGAGCCTTAGTCTCAATCCCAC
Source organism: Ctena decussata (assembly GCA_963989385.1). Lineage (NCBI taxonomy): Eukaryota > Metazoa > Mollusca > Bivalvia > Lucinida > Lucinidae > Ctena > Ctena decussata. The sequence continues at coordinate 79,706,059 of OZ022499.1, read as the reverse complement.
AATACACTTTTTTTTCATTTTCCATATGTATGCCATGTTTGAAGATTGTAGCTTGCACAGTTCTTCAGAAAACTGACACAAATTTACCCTGAAAAGACAGAAAAATAAATAAACAAAAGGAAAAATTAAAGCAATGAGCCCGATTGTCAACCCCACGATACAACAAATCAATGTCCATATGTATACCAAGTTTCAGATTCTAGCTGCATTATTTCTGAGAAAACTGTGACACAAAAAGCGTTACGGACTTACGGAGCTACGCAATTTATGGAATAGCAGTGTAGCCAGCGGGGCCATAAATACATATTATTTTCTTTATTTAAGTGCTAGGTTGAAGCTGACTCATGTATAATCCTCGCGGGATAATAATACTTCCTTTTGTAAACATTATGGGCAGTTTGTTAAGAATGTAGAATGGACTGAGTTGCATATTAGGGTAAAACTGGAAATAAAAAAACGTAATGATAACGGTCACCTCAATATCTATGTAACATTTCTTTGTTGTTGATTAATGCCTATATTGCACCAGCCATTCATCTTTCTGCTAACCGATTAAGTTTTATATAATGTACTGACGTTTCGCAATAAGGATTAAAGTTGCATCATGTGATCGTTTAGCGCATCAATTTCATTACCACTACATACAATGTGTCATTTCAGGAGTCTGCATGCTACGGTTAACGTTATGATTTCCTACGGCTTTTGATGAAGATTTCTACTGTTAACGGCCGTTTAGCAGACGATTTTAACAAAATAAATATTTATTTTCATATTTTAATGCAAATCTAGCCTTTTATGCTGTGCCGAAGAATTTCAACTCATACTGTTATCCCTTTGCACACAAAAAATTTTCGTTTGTTTTGGCAGTTTCATCGAAATAGGCTTAGCGAGAATCCAAGTCATCATAAGTAGGTTTTTACTGACTCTACTCCTGTATTTGTCCATGCAGAGGAATATTGCACTAAATCGTAAATGTACATCGATATTTGCTGCAGCATGCACGAATGTATGAAAAAATGTGAATTTTAGCAAAAAGGTTTTATAGTTTTCTACGGCTTATCCAAACCTTATGTATTGGATTTCGAATGTTACGCTAACGTATTCTACGGTGAACGTTTATGTTTCCTACGGTGATAGTGTGAATGAAAAGCATGCGCAAGCCGATTTTAGTAAATGTTTCAAGAACCACCTGTCTTGATCGAAATAAGAACCGAGAATATCATAAGACCCTTAGTGATCACAACTTCAGTATAAGTTTGATGACTGTAAAACATCATAGAAAGACTGGCTGATCTTAGACTTTTTCGGTGCATGTGTATAAATTATTAACTTGTTTTTTAATACTGAGGCCCTTGTTCGCAAACTAAACTCAAACTCAACGATTGTCTCATCAAGGTAAGGTCGATTCTTATTCACAGACATAAGTGCAGCTGGAGTAAACTCCTATAAGTAAAGTTTGGTCGAGGAACGGTGAAGCTCCCTCGACGGCGGCTCGAGTTAAGTTTGATCAATATTTCAGCGATTTCATGGCTATGATATGACAATGCGAAGAAGCACGACTACCAAAAGCTGTTGTTATAGGCCAGATGGTTTCTATGTTATACATTTTTTCTTTATTTGTGTGAGTGACAAATTCATATTTTAAGAGTGCTGCGTTCCACAGACAGACTTTTGGCTTACGTCATGTGATTTGTATTTCCTTTCAGCTATAACGTTGTTTTACGCCCCTTATCAACCTTTTTCAGTCATATCAGGACGACGGGACGATAGTAATGAAAGGCTGTGTGCAATGGAACCCCGTTAACGGTAGAAAAGATTCTCGCCTCGAGCAGGATTCGAACCCGGGTCCGCTAGATCAGTAGGCCAGCACTTAGCCCACTGACCTACCGGGGCTCCACCAAGAGAGAGAGAGAGACAGAGAGAGAGATAGAGAGAAAGAAAGGGATAGAGAGCCCTCCCAACACATACTCATTCGCACGTGGTCGGGTAGGGCTACGTTTGGTGTAGGCGAGTCTGACTAGTGTAAGCTAGAGCATGGTTCGCCCTCCTGTACGGAGACATAATCCAAGAGCTTTAGAGAGTGCATTATCGACCGTACAGGCGGACAAACTGCGTTCTTTCTCACTTAACGCATGATACTCATTGTAGCCATGCACGTTATGGGGTATCTCATGCTAAAGATTTGGGTATCTGAGGATCGTACTATAAATCTGGATAATAATTGCTGTAATTGCAGCAGGTGCGGAATGGGGTTCGGATTTCATTTTACTCTCGTCTGTCCTATCGTTCCTTCTTCTTCTCTGAGAGACCGCTCGATAGACCGAAACACTGTTTCAAATAGCCGTTAAACCCCAACCAAACAAACAAACAAACAACAACCCCAAACTTGTCAAAACCAGTCGCATTTCTAACTTGACTGATATCTTAACAATTGGAGCTACAATATAACTTTTAAAAAAGGAAACTCTGACATTATTTATACATTTTTAGCGGAAACTAGATCTACAAAGAAGCGTAATGCCTTCAAAAACCTCTTCGGGTCCCCTTTCTTATGCTGACTTGTCTCCAGTCATCATAAATGTATGTTCAAAATGTCATTGAGATCCAACAAATGCGGTATAGGTAAAAACCTAAAATGCGGACAGCAAACTGGCGGACAGATAGAAAACAATAAACCCCAACCCCCAATTCCTTTTGTGATATAGGTGGTAATGGTGTGATTAGAGGAAGGGGAGGGATATGTATCACGGGTGGTAAAGTTTCAAATTGACCTCCACGGAGGTAAATAGAAAAACAATTTGACTGTTTTCCGGTAGGCAATTTGAATACATTCTGTCACGAATTTTCGCGGTTTACTGACAAGGTTTAGGTAAGATTTTTCTCGCTTGAAAAGGTATTCCAAAAATCGGAGAATGTCATGCTATATATATTTTACAGTTAAATATTGAGACCAAATGACATGGAACAGTTTTAAGCAGTTTTTCTTAAATTACTTTTGTCCTCCAGGTTCAGTACCGAAAACGAAACTAGGAAAGAGTCCTGCACACTTAAATCGGCGTTTTGGGTGCATTTATAAGCTTTTTGAGAAATCTTATCTATGAAGTAAGACACGTAGCTTATAAAGTTGCGTTCTAAACACCCTGTCAAGAACATGCATGGTTTTGTTACTACACGCTTACCAAATTTTTGTCGGCGGTCAATTTGAAAACGATGAGAACAATTTGACTAATGGAAATTAACTTGGGAAAATTTAATCGGCTAAAAAAGAAGAACGCACTTGCTGAATTTTCAGGAGCTAGGTATCAATGCATTTGAAAGCATGTTTTCGTGCTTATAAAGTACATCAGATAACATTACTCATGTTACATTGTCCTTTTTATCGTGAAACAGTAGCACAATAGTGCTTTATCATATTTCTTTTGTTGTAAAACCAGACCTGTGATACTGATTTGATGTAAGCATAGCACAAACCGATGCAGGTTAATGTGTGCAATTGAAACCACATTCACTATTCATTATTATAATATATTAGAAAAGTTTTTACATTGTGGTCAATTTGAAAAGCGTGCAGTCAGTTTGATTCCATTTCTTCCCGGGAAAATAATTTTTGTTCTGCAAAGCTAGTCTAGATTTTCTTTATTTTTCAGTGCATATTAAATAAGCATTTGGTTTAATGAAGTCAAATTGAAGTCCCAATAGCAAACTTAACTCTGATATGAAAACATAAAAACTGAATAAAACTATTCGATTTTACCAACAGCTTTTAACATGGAAATCCCCATTTATAGGAAGAACTCACCAGTATATTACTGGTTAAAGTTTTATGACCAACTAGTTAGCTCTTTCGACTTCAGCGCACTGCAAGGAGCAGGCTCAACTCCCGCTTGGGTTCAGCGACTTTGTATAGTACAGAGTAGAAATGCAGGTAGTAATTATGAACAAACATAATAGAAGACTAGTCAAGCGATAAAAAGCTGCTTTTTCAAATCAGAAGGCCACAAGGAACTCCTACCTACAACAAATTGTTTGCAAATCGGTTCTCTTCTCTGCACATTTAATTTGCATGGGATCGTTTTATTTTACAAGCAAAAGAGGGCTGCAGGTCTGGTTTTACAACGAAGTAAGTGATAAAGCGCTGTTGTGCTACTATTTCATGATAAAAAAGACAATGTTACATGAGTAATATTATCTGGTGTACTTTAGACGTATAAAAAACATTCATGCAAATCCACTGATACCCAGCTTCTAAAAATTCAGCTTTTGGCTGATTAAATCTTCCCATGTTAATTTCCATTAGTCAAATTGCTATCATCGTTTTCAAATTGACCGCCGACAAAAATTGGGTAAGCGTGTAGTAACAAAACCATGCACGTTCTTGAAAGGGCGTTTAGAAAGCAGCTTTATAAGCTATGTGTCTTACTTCATAGATAAGATTTCTCTTAAAGCCTTTAAATGCATCAAAAAGCCGTTTTAACTGTGCAGGACTCCTTCCTAGTTTCGTTTTCGGTACTGAACCTGGAGGACAAAAGTAATTTAAGAAACACCGTTTAAAACTGTTCCATGTCATTTGGTCTCAATGTACAACTGTAAAATATATATAGCATGTCATTCTCCGATTTTTGGAATTCCTTTTCTAGCGAGAAAAATCTTACCCGATCCCTGTCAGTAAACCGCGAATATTCGTGACAGGATGTATTCAAATTGCCTACCGGAAAACAGTCAAATTGTTTTTCTATTTACCTCCGCGGAGGTCAATTTGAAACTTTACCAACCGTGTGTATATTCAAACGACTTAAATCTTTGAAAGTATTGAAATTCAACATACACATTTTAGCTCGCCTGAACGAAGTTCAGGAAGAGCTATTGCACAACCCCCGGCGTCGGCGTTAGCGGCGGCGTTGGCGGCGGCGTCGGCGTTAGCAAAATGTTAAAGTTTTACGGTAAAGTTTTTTATGTGATGGGCAAGGCGCTGTCAGGCGAGCTATCCTGGCCCTGTGACAGGTCTTGTTTTTTTACTATCATTTTATCTTAATTTTCATTTTTATACGATATTAAAGAGGGTGCTCAACATAAATGTTCTACATTGACCTTAGCTGCATAACTTGAACCAAGTACTGCTACATATCATTAGTTTCAAACACACGCAAGAAAATAATTAATAAATAATAATAATAATAATAATAATAATAATAATAATAAACATTTGAATACAAAATATTACTCTCTTAAAATGGCTATTTTAATCTCCAGTCCTCTCAGCATCAAAGTCACTTGTATGCAAGTTTGGTATACCTAATATTAGAAAAATTCACTCGTGGTTACTGAAATTTAAGCAATTAAAACGGACGGAACCAAAGACTTGTGGACAGTCGGACAGACAGACGGATGAATGAACGGACCGACGGACCCCGATAGCATACATCGTCTATTGTGGGTGGGGGTGGGGGTGAAGGGGCTACAATGAAATAGAAAAACGCTCATAACAATTAATTTTAGTATCATCGAAGCTGTTCATTGCATGCAACAACCTCGCCCCCGTGTCACTATACTAGTATGTGCCTAGTTTGGATAAAATCCGTGGTATGAAAGCTGTTCACGAAACAAGTAAAGAAAGTGCATACGACGTGTGAAGGCGGGAAGGTGTCGGGGTTTTTTTTCTGGCGGGGGGGGGGAAGAGAGAGAGAGTGGGGGTCGCAGAAACTACCAGGAGGTAGGGTTAAACAACAATAGATACAGTGATATGACAGTGATTTTTTCTCTATATACGTGGTGCCCATAAAAGGCACCAGTCCCAATTCAAAATAGTAACTTTTTTCCCAACTGCAAGTTGAAAAATTCTCAATTGCAGGAAGAATTATTCTAGGGACCATTCTACAAACACAACTTAACTTGCTTGCTCAGAGAAATGGCAGATATATAGCAATAATTGAATTTAGGTATTATATATTCAGTTTCATGTCCCCTATCCCACTACTTGAGCCAATATAGGTGTTCTGAAATTTCAAATTTAAGGCGAATACATAGAGATTTTTCCCAATTCTGTTGGTACTGGCACCATTCCCAAAATAATGAAAAAGTCACTGTACGGGAATCGGAAAATCGATTAAAGTTTCAGCCAAAATACTGGAGAAGGACGGTATCGAATCTATGACCGATGTTTAACGGGCTACATCATGAAGGCTTCTGCAGACACAGCAAGGTAAACCGGACGGACCGCTCAGACGTCAAGTAGAAATTTAAAAAGTAAATACACTTCAGGAACTGACTGAATCAGATCCCAAACCCTATCCCAAACATCAAAGGGAAAGATTGACAAAGACATCCCAACAAACAATAAATCATAAGTGATAAGCCGAGTCAGCAGCTCTTTCCCAAATAGGTGGCAACTCAGCTATCTTTACTGAACTAAATAATTTAGACCAACGGAAGGATTAAAATGAAAACACAATAAGTTAAACAGCACCGAACAAAAAACAAATGCAACCGCAATGCAAGTACCGCCTTGGGACGGTCAGTAATAACTACTGGGGGTTTAAACCGGTTTTACTGGTCCCAAACCTTCACCCTCACCCTCCGCCGCGGTGCACACAATTCGGTAGTTCGGCTCGTATGGAGGTCCCCGAACTCATCAGTGAAAAGCGTATATACCGCGGTATATTTATAATTTTACGAATTTTACAGTTTGTATGATTAAGTTCTACACTGTTAAGTCAACCACGTCTCAAAATTTAGAGTCATTACAGATTATATGTTTTAGGAGGTCCGGTCTGGGTCCACAATGTCCTTTACATGACGTGAGTTTTACTGAAGTGAAGCTAGAGTCCCCTCCACGAAGTCAAAGTGAATACCAAAACTGTATACTTGAGCTTCACGCACTCAAGGCTTACTCGAGCGTCACTTCAACCGATCTTACTGGAGCATAAGTCGAGTATGAGTTTGTGTTGTTTTGTGAATGTGGGCCTGAGTGGTTTATTGCTGTGCATAATGATTACAGCTTTATGATTTATGACATCTTCAAAGGTTGATTTGTCTTTGAAACAGTGGCAGCAATGAAATATTCTTCTGAAAATATGGAGAAACATATCTTTTATACTTAAAGGAATGAATTAAATGTATTTAGTCATGACTATTACAATTAAGATAGGAAGGAGAGAGTCATACCCATTAAATTCCCCATCTTAGGCCAGTAAAGAAGTTTGTATACATTTTTTTTCACGGGTCGACCCGCAAATTTAGGGGTCGACCCGTATTTCAAAAATACGGGTCGACCCGTATCGGTGCTTTTGACCCTCTTGGTACACCATAGATTTCACGCCGCATATAAATCACCACGTGTGGTTTGAATAACAACTTATCTCATAGGACATAATTCACAATAATTCTTGTTCACACATGTAACCTACATTTTAAAGGGACATACTTCACGTTGCTTTAAAATTCTGGTTAATCTCTGAACAAGATTTATTCTGCATTCTGATCTATGGGATAACTTGTGGATAAGATCATAGATACTGATTTAAATGTGACGTGAAATTGCACTGTTGTGGTCTATGGGATTTGCGGTTTAATTTAAAAGCGGTGTGAAGCTGGCATTATAATTTAAGAGCGGCATGAAGCTGGCATTATAATGCCGCTTTTAAATTACTCTGTGGTTTAAACCACGAACTATCTCATTCACCATAATGCAAAATATATCTTGTTGAGAGATTAACCGAGATTTTCAAGAGGCGTGAAAATAGACCTTAACACTTCATGTCCAAGTTAGGAAATTTCGTTTAAAAGTGGGATTTTATATGCCAGCGTTTAACCACACACTTATGCAACAACAAAAAACTAACTGCCAAAAATAGACAAAAGACAAAGAAATTAAAAAAAAATAATGAACTCATTTTGGCAATTGTGTCAGGTGTTTATGGGAACCCAAAATATATATTGGAAAACCAATATGTAGTATATTTGTTTGACCCTTTACTTTGGATATGTATCACAGGAAAATGGCTGTGCTAGAACAAGTTATCTGTAAAACTTGCCCAAGAGACAAATGACAGAACAACGGAAAAACATACTTCTATAACGAGAACGACGCTGATAACGGATATGGCTGTCCTGTAACGTTCCACGTATAATGAAAGAAAATAATAATTAGATCTCAGTAGGGTGTCATAAGGCTCGTTATGGACACCTCGGGGTTTTTTCCACAAAAGTCGCAATAAAAGCGAGAGAAAAGTAAACTGACATGCCCGATGACAGCATATCAGTGCAGAGATCATGTTTCACCTAACGACTCTGCATAGTATTGATGTTATATTTGATGACTTTTTAAGTTTGACAAGGATTACAAACAAGAGGGACATGAAGCCTGTATCGCTTCTCTGAGAACCAAGCTAAACAACATATACATTAGACACAAGACAAATCAAAAGTTGTTACAAGGACCATATGTCTGATGGAGGACTACCTAAGGAAGATATATCATTATATCAGTCATTGGCAATTTTCGATTTTCCCATTGGAAGTCAGTGACAACTTTAAGATGTCATAACAGCCTAATAATAAACCAATAAGCACTAACCGCAGTTTTAATAGCCCCGCTTTGAATACGTGTGGCTATACTGCATAAGTCCATAATTCCATAAAGCCAGTCTCACTGTCACCTATGACAGGGTAGGTTAACTACGTTTTTAAAACGTGGCAAAAACCGCATTTAACGTAGTAAAACGTTGTGAATTCGTATTAGATACAGCTAAATACATGGCCAAGTTACGTTTGATTAACTCAAATGTGAAATTTTGATACACGTTCCGTATACCCAGTAAAATGCAGAAACACGTAGTTAAACTTAATATTTGAACGTACCAAAACGACAATACGCGTATCAAAGCGTAATGTACAGTAGATGGGGGGCGTTTGGGGCAAAATTGAATACTGATTATTTTGTCCGAAAGGAATTGCCCTGTTAGAACAAGCATTTTAATTGACACTTATAAAAACGTTTCTTCAAGGGCGGCGTTTTGCCGCCCCCACTCCCTCCCCCCCCCCCCCCCCCCCCCCAACACACACACAGTATTGTACACCTTTCATCATGTAACGCGATGTAGCTCATGTAACTCACCCAGCTTCATAGACCCATTTTTGATATTTAGTAACAGGCAATGTCACACTGCGTTGCATGCCCAGTTTTTGCAAAAGAACATTGATACATAATTTATCAGAGTATCTGGAGAGTAGGCGTTTTGCCCCATATGGGCATTATTTGCTAGTCTATAATTACATTTTTAACAAATGCACATAATAACATTTGGCGACATAGTAAACATCGCTTAGACTTAATCTTGCAAACAGACTGTCACAAAGTATTAATTTCTGTCAGCGCAGGATGAACTGCAAGAAAATATTCAGTCATCCCAATTTACAGAACACTGCACAAAATGTTTAAATTCATAATAAAAAGCTACAAGTATGTGCGCTTCTTCGAAGTGCCTGTTGATGTTGTTGTTGTGTTACTGTTTACCGTCTACGATAAACAGCTATGGTCATGTCGGGACGGTCAGTTAACCTAACCACACTATTCCTGGGCAGGCTTAGACCTCCTAAGCGGTTAAAGGTAGGTTCCTGTACTAGCGATAACAATTATGTCCACAAAATAATTTCGTCTTTTTCTGAGCAGTATTGAATTCTCTTATTTTTCTGAATTTGTTGCTACTGAGAAACTTGTCAGATGTTGAAAAAATAGTCGTTTTTACTTTTGGTTTATTTTCTTTCGTTGGAATCACAGTTCTAAAAATAACTATGTTTATTATGTCTATAAGTGCGCGATTTCTGATGCCGTTCTCCAAAGGTCAGATTTCCCTTGTCGTGAGCTCTCCTAGAGGTCCTGGCATGATGGATGGCTTAAAACTATCCCAAAATGCAATGCAGCATGACCTCAGCTGCGTTATCTATTTTTGGCGCGAACTAAAAATAGCGCTAACTGGTGTGCGAAGCAGAGTTAGGAAATCCCTTGCAAAACAACTTTTCTAATATTTTTTTGATTTACACTTTTTAGAGAAACTTATTCATTCCCTTTTATAAGTGCTTTCCAACAACTTGGATGAAAGATCATCAAAATTATGATGCATTCCAAAGTACAGGAACCTACCTTTAACCAGTACTAAGTGCACTGATTTTCACCAGTAACTGAAACTGCCCTTCTTGAATCAGCGGAAGGGGAAATGAAAGTAATAGGCCGGACCGGTAATCGAACCTAGGACCTCTGGCTTTCAAGTCAGGTGCCCTACCGACTGCGCTACGCGGCGCGGCAAGTTCCTGTTGATAAGGAGTCCTACGGTCTGACATATTTGTTTCAATAAAACTTTTCTCCCTTAGCCATGTGGGTATTGATATAGAAGGCATGGGCGTTTTACCCCGCATGGGCGTTTTGCCCCACCTTACCCTATATGTATTTCATACGGACATATACAGCTTCATACAGTAGCCTAGCTACGTTTTAGTTGAAATTTCAACTTAAACGCATTATTTCGAATACTTACTGTATGCATAATAAAAACGTATCGAAACAATCTAAACGTACTTCAAGATCGTACATAAAACGTTTTGATAACGTAACCATGCATGAAGGTCAGCAACGTATTACCACGCAATATGTTACGCTTTCGTACGTCTAAGTACGTTTAGCGACGTTTTATTCTTCGTTTTATTACGTTTTGGTATGTTTTGCGATACTTACGTTAACGTCACTTTGACTATGTAGTTATCACAAGCACTACCTAGTAACCCCTAGTAAAACGTAGGGAATCGTAGCAGGAAGTGAACTGTACTCATCCCTTCTGAAAGCGTGGCAGTAAGCCGTTTGATAACCGGGTAAGACCAAGTAAATCGAACTTAAACGTATTTAAAACTTCAGTGAAACGTAGTAACACCTAAATATCTATAAAACGGGGGTACATTCCTGCCAAACGTAGGGGCGGGGGTGTAGTATAACCTAGCCCTAAAAACGTGACAGTGAAACTGGGGCTTAAGCTTTTTTATTTTTTTTCCCGAAAATTTGTGTTACGGTTGTCTATAGAAATGTTCAAGGTAAAATCTTCACAGTTGGTGTAGATATGCACTATGAGTTTTTGTATCGTGGTATTGAGAATCGGGCTCATTGCTTTCATTTTTCTATTTACCTGTCCATTTTTCTGTCTCTTTACGGTAAATTTGTCACAGTTTTCCCAGAAACTATGCAAGTTAGAATCTTGTATACATAATGTAGAATGAACTATCTATTATTGGTTTGAGACTCGGGCTCACTGCTCTCATTCTTCCATTACTTATCCATTTAACTTTCTTTTTCCTATTTTGCACATTTAAACTGAAAATTTGTGCCATAGTTTTTTTCGGGAACTATTCAAGCAAGAAGCATGTGAACAAACAGTTGCTGTCATGTGGGCCTAGGAATCAGGTTCATTGCTCTTATTCTGCCCTTGATTTATCCAGTTTTCTGTCTGTTCTAAATTAATTTTTGGCACCGTTTTCACATGACATATGCATGCTTCAATCTTCAAATTTAGTGTAGATATGTAGGATGAGTTATTGTATTACAGGGGTTGAAACTCAGACTCTTTGCTCTTATTCTTCCTTTTATTTATCTGTTTTTCTTCTCCTATTTCACACGTTGAAAGTTTGTGTCACCGTTTTCTCAGGAACTATTCATGCTCGAATTTTCAAACTTGGTATATACATGGACAATACTTTATTGTATTGTGAAAATGTGAATCGGATTTATTGCTCTTATTCTTCAGTTTATTTGTTCATTTTTCTGCTCTCAAGGTACATTTGTGTCGCAGTTTTCTCAGTAATTATGCAAGCTAGCCTCTCCAAATTTGGTTACTGTATTGTCGAATTAAGAATCGTGTTTATTGCTCCTGTTCTACTGGTTATTTATCCATTTTTTTCCAGTTTAACAGATTGAAACTTTGTGCCTAACTTACCCAGGAATCGGCCAAGCATGGTATACATATTAAGAGCAAAGGGTTGTTTTATTGTCGGATTGAAAATTGGATTCATTGTACTTATTCTTATATTTATTTATCCAGTTTTCTTTCTTGCTATAGTAAGTTGGAGTCACAATTTTTTTTTCAAAAAGTATGGAAAGCTACAATCACAAAACTTGTTTTACATAAGAACAACAACTGTCATTATCACCCGTAGTTAAATATGTTTATACACGAACTGTTACCAAACGAAAAGAGTCCTAGTCCCAAACAACCTGGTCATAGTGACCTTGTAGTTTTGGAACTATGACTATTTCTTTTTGTAACATGCTTAGAAACATAGTTGACCAGGTGTGATATTAAGGGATTGACAATCAGAGTCATTGTACGTATTTGTTTTGTTAATCCTTTTTTCTGTGTTTTCATTGTAAATCTGAGTCACTATTCTTAGGAACTACCGGGTATTTAAGAAGACAATTAAAATTCATTATATAGATAAGAATAAGTTGTACTGTAAGATTAACAAGTAGGGTCATAGCTCTTATTCATTTTTTAAGTATCTATATTTCTTTATTTCTGTATTTAGAATGTGAATATTTGTAGGTTTCTCTGCAGCTATTAAAGATGTGCTATTCAAACTTGGTATACATACGAGGGATGATAAGAAATACGTGGACTTTTGCTGTAGAAAATTTATTAATGATAGTAAACTCATTATATTTGCAGTGAATATAGAGTCATCTTTCCTTTATACAGTGATGTATTTAATTTACCAGTCTGACGTTGGGATATTGTCTATATGGGTCTTCATAGTAACCTTATGGCGGTTCTGCGGAGCACGGTAAAAATTTGCATGATTATTTCGATTTTTTTTGTTTTATTTTTCGCTATGTTTAATATTTGCAGATAGAGTAAAATGCTTGACACTTTGCATGCTATTTCGTTATGGTTTCCGCTTTTTTACTTCGAGGAAATTGTTGCCTTCAACAATAGTTCTGCTTACATAAGCAGCGTAAAATATGGTCTGTGGGTTGTACAAGGCGACAAAAATGACGTCAACCATTATACCGTTTATTTAATGCAATTTCCAGGTTTTGTATATAATTGTAAGAAAAATGAGGGCAAAATCAAATAAATGTTTTAAATAGTCACATTTAATCTTATTTGATCCTTGTATATTAGTTTTGTCTGATGTCTGTACTGATTTGAGGGTTTTAGACCTGCATTTAGATATACACCGTAAAAATCTTGTATGTGGAAACGACACTGAAAACCAAAGTTCGGCTTGGAATTATGGACTAATAAAGATGAGAAGAGTATGCTATAAAATTCTAGAAAACAATCATATTGCGAGCAGATGTGTCTAAAATTGGTCAATACATGAAAAATCTGCAAAAAGGGTGCTAGTTTTTGAAAACAGAGAAACAAAAGAATCCCAACAATGTTAAAACGGGTCAAAACGTCATGAATTTGGTGCTCCGCTGTAGCTCTACCTACCTAATATAAAATAGAAGAAAATACTTATTTTTCGATGAACTCTTCAAAACTTTACATTACGTAGCTAAAAGATCAAACTTTTCTGCGGTATGAGAAAAAATTACTATTACTGCAATAATCTTACAGCCACAGCAATAGTCCACGTATTTTTTATCACCCCTCGTATGAGTAATGGCATGTTGTAAGTGACCGAGAATCAGAATCCTGACTCTTATTCTTTCCTTTACTCACTTTCTCAGGAATTGTCTGCTGGCTAACTGGATTCTATATTAATTGCTCCTTTAACATGACACTGCATTACTAAAGCAGGGCAGCGGGCTATAGTCAGATCCGTTGACAGTTCTAGTTTTCATAGGCTTATGCGACAAAACGTCTTCAAAATTTCAGCTTTTAAAGCCATTCAGCAAATGAGAAACTGTTTTTTAATATTCTATAATTTCAGCATTTCAGTTGATATGGCTATCAAGCCAATTAAGCAGTGGGCACAAAATACAGACCGAAAAACGGGCGCATTTAACGGCAGATGACTATCGCGACGACATATGTGAGTGCTGGTGACAGAAAAAGGGTATACGAAGAAATTGTGCCTGTAAAAATCCAAAAAGAACGCATTTGACTTTTATACATTGTGGCGATATTATTTAATGTTTGAAGACCCCGCAGTACTAGTTTGATTTAATTTACCTGCCACATAAGCCTGTGCGAGGTGGTCGAAAAAAATGTTTCCTGAAATTTGCATCAAAATATGTATTCTGCTAGGATCGTACTTCAAAGGAACAAAATCAGGTATATCTCTTGCATAAAATCAATCCACTATCATTCAACAGCGATTCCGCAAAATTAAGCGTCACAGCTCGGTTTAATAATGAAATTCTACGCTTCCAAACGGAGCGAGGGTCTGAAAGCGGCTACCTCTGCCTACTGATCACTTTTTATTTTGGCTAACGCGCACGGCAGGGGAGAGAATTTGAAGGCATACACAGACGGAAAACTAGAATGTCTATTGTTTTTTCGGAAGAAAGGCGTTATGATTGAGTTTGCGCTAATGATAGGTATCAAATCGATATAGGCTTTATAAGCACACTTTTGTCAATGTTTCAGATTCACCCAGAGTCCAAAGGTCAAGTTGTATAATATAAGCGTCGTTCTGGCTATTTTGAACTCAGTTAATGATAAAGGACTCAAACCGATTTCACCTTGAGGGCTTTCAGTGGAATGGGCTGTAATTATATATGGAATCAATACCAAAGCGGCGCTCACATTCTACTGTAGGCTCAAGGTCGACTAAGTTTAAGTCTTATTGGGGGCTTAAGGTTTGTGGGATATACCTATTTATAGGCTAGAGACTTATTAAAAGCTGAAGGTGTTGTAGTTCTATGAACGGCTTAAGGTCTCTGTAGAATTCAAAGACAATCAGAGCTATGTTTCTGCAGTACATACCCACGCCGATAAGTCACTAGGCAGGCAATTTAATGCAAAATGTATAGAACGCGAAAGATAAAATATCTTCAAGATTGTGCGTTTTCTGAGAAAATACTGTAACAGAAACTGTAGTGACAAAAAACCACGAGCTGAAATAAGTGTTGTGTAAAACTATGGCATTTAACAGAAACTGCACGTAAGAGATGGTTGGTATGTACCTTTTTTTAGCTCACCTTAGCCTTTAGGCTCATAGGTGAGCCTACAGTATACGCAGGCTCCATCGTCCGTCCGTGCATCATCCGTCAACAATTTCAAGCATCTTTTTCTCCAAAAATTATGGGCCAATCAAAGCCAAATTTCATATGGAGCCTCAGTGGGATGTGGAAACGAAAGTTGATTCGCAGCGTCCAGGTCACATGACCAAGATGGCCGTCCCGGCCATATATGGTAAAAACGCTCTAAAATGTTCTCCAGAACCGAAAGGCCAATGACTCTGTGGTTTGGTATGTAGCATGGAGGACTCGGGCCCATTGTAATTTGATCAAATGATGACCCAGCGTCGACATTGACCTAACTCATCACAAGGTCAACTTTGGTGCATTATGCTTTTACATGGGGAAATTCTTAACCCGTGGATTTCTCACAAACTCTTTTAATTCTAAGGTACAGTATTTGCTATACATGGTTATCTAAAAGAGCAGATGAAGACATTATGTTGCTAAGGTCAAAGGTCATTCTTCGAACTTTGTTCCGGGACACTGAGCTTCTGTCGCCCGTCAACATTTTCAAATATCTTTTTCTCCAAACCCCTTTGCCAATCAAAGCTAAATTTCATATGCAGCCTTTGTGGGATGCGAAAAGGAAAGTTTTTTTGCACAAGATCAAGATAGCCGCCACGCCTATATATACTGCTGCATCGGACATCTCTTTCCTGATGCCCTTGTATGTCGCCTTTCTCGAGACGCAAGGGTTGAGGTGGCTCGATGGGGGATGCCTGCACCCGCGGATTAATACGTAGGCGTCTCTTACCTGATGTCTGCAGCTAATGTGTCCCGCGGAATGCGACAGTAAGTGTGGCTCGGAGAGGGATGCTCGTTGCCTGCCGCGACCTGCCATCATATCTTTTCTATCAAACTTTTGGGGATTAGCGACACTGAAGAAGTTAAATACTGAAACGCGCGTCTGTCGCTCTAAAATAGGTATGAATACGTTTATATTAGAACCACTGGACCGATATCACTGCTGGTGGACAATTTGTCCCCGAGGCTATCATCAACCCAGTTAGTGTTTCAGTATTGATTCTGGTTCTCAGGCATTGGGGTCACTACTTAAATACTGATTTAAATACTTAATTCATTTTGATATATATCTGGTAAAATTTCTAAATTATTCTAAAACTAAGACTGACTTGTCATAGCGACATGAATCTTAGCGGAGTTTGGCTTCCATTCTTTTGAGTTGTTTTGGCTTTTTGCGGGTTCTTGCTGCATCGGACATCTCTTTCCTGATGCCCTTGTATGTCGCCTTTCTCGAGACGCAAGGGTTGAGGTGGCTCGGCGGGGGACGCCTGCGCCTGCGGATTAATACGTAGGCGTCTCTTACCTGATGTCTGCAGCTCATGTATCCCGCGGAATGCGACAGTAAGTGTGGCTCGGAGAGGGATGCTCGTTGCCTGCCGAGACCTGCCATCATATCTT
This sequence comes from Ctena decussata, assembly GCA_963989385.1. Classification (NCBI taxonomy): domain Eukaryota; kingdom Metazoa; phylum Mollusca; class Bivalvia; order Lucinida; family Lucinidae; genus Ctena; species Ctena decussata. The sequence continues at coordinate 79,689,468 of OZ022499.1, read as the reverse complement.
TTCTATCAAACTTTTGGGGATTAGCGACACTGAAGAAGTTAAATACTGAAACGCGCGTCTGTCGCACTAAAATAGGTATGAATACGTTTGTATATATGGTAAAACCCGTTTAAATCCTCTTCTCCAGTACCGAAAGACCAATGACCTTATGCCTTGGTATGTAGAATTGAGGACTCGCGCTCATCATAGTTTGATCAAATAACAAGAGCGTGTGAGCAGTGGCTCACGTTTACCCCCGGCCAGCAACACCGCCTAATAAAAACACACTTCATACAAAGCTTTAAAACAAATTTCAAATAACAGACTATGACAGACCCAGTGAAAGGCATACTAATAAAAAAAACTTTCTATTAAAATTTGCAATAAGCAAAATAATATACAAATTTAAAACAAAATTTCAACAAAACTTAACTTCTATGTTTGTGACTTTGACCTAAAGTCAGCAGCAGTACCCAGGTGATGTTAACTAATCAGTTTCAACCTTTACTTGAACCTAGTTTGTACCAAATTTCAAAATCCTAGCTGTAGTGGTTGCTGAGAAGTATTTGACAAAAAATTAATTGGAGAGATATTGGAGAGAATGAACAACTAGAAAAACAAATAGAAAGATAAGCTGGAGCAGGCTGATTCCTTCATACACTGTACAACTAGTCATACTCAATGTTTGTACCAAATTTCAAAATCCTAGCTGTAGTATTTCTGAGAAATCTTTGACAGAAATTTAAATTGAAAGATATTGATAAGAAAGAAAAACTTGACAGAGAATGATAAGCTGTAACAGGCTGATTCTCTCTTACCCCATATGACTAGTCATACCCAATGTTTGTACCAAATTTCAAAATCCTAGCTGTAGTGGTTCTTGAGAAATCTGTGACAGAAAATTAATTGGAGAGAAAGAACAAATGGACAAACAAAGGGAATGATAAGCAGCAGGAGGTTGATACTCTCTTACACGGTACAAATAGTCATACCCAACGTTTGTAACAAATTTCAAAATCCTAGCTGTAGTGGTTCTTGAGAAATCTGTGACAGAAATTCAATTGGAGAGAAAGAACAAATGGACAAACAAAGGAAATGATAAATAGGAGGGGGTTGATACTCTCTTGCTCGGTACAACTAGTCATACTCAACGTTTGTACCAAGTTTCAAATCCTAGCTATAGTGGTTCTTGAGAAATATGTGACAGAAATTTAATTGGAGAGAAAGAACAAATGGTCAAACTAAGGGAATGATTAGCAGGAGGAAGTTGATACTATCTTACACAGTACAACTAGTCATACCCAACGTTTGTAACAAATTTCAAAATCCTAGCTGTAGTGGTTCTTGAGAAATCTGTGATAGAAATTTAATTGGAGATAAAGAACAAATGGACAAACAAAGGGAATGATAAATAGGAGGGGGTTGATACTCTCTTGCTCGGTACAACTAGTCATACTCAACGTTTGTACCAAGTTTCAAATCCTAGCTATAGTGGTTCTTGAGAAATATGTGACAGAAATTTAATTGGAGAGAAAGAACAAATGGTCAAACTAAGGGAATGATTAGCAGGAGGAAGTTGATACTATCTTACACAGTACAACTAGTCATACCCAACGTTTGTAACAAATTTCAAAATCCTAGCTGTAGTGGCTCTTGAGAAATCTGTGATAGAAATTTAATTGGAGTTAAAGAACAAATGGACAAACAAAGGGAATGATTAGCAGGAGGAAAAAGATACTCTCTTACTCGATATAACTATTTATACCCAACGTTTGTACCAAGTTTCAAAATCCTAGCTGTAGTGGTTCTTGAGAAATCTGTGACAAAAATTTAATTGGAGAGAAAGAACAAATGGACACACAAAGGGAAAGAATAGCAGGAGGAGCTTGATTCTCTCTTACACAGTACAACTAGTCATACCCAACGTTTGTACCAAATTTCAAAATGCTAGCTGTAGTGGTTCCTGAGAAATGTGTGACTGAAATTTAATTGGAGAGAAAGAACAAATGGACAAACAAAGGCAATGATAAGAAGGAGAAGGTTGATACTCTCTAACACGGTACAAGTAGTCATTATCATCCATGTTTGTATCAAGTTCCAAAATCCTAGCTGTATTGGTTCTTGAGAAATCTGTGACAGAAATTTAATTTGAGAGAAAGAACAAATGGACAAACAAAGAAAATGATAATCAGGAGGAGGTTGTTACTCTCTTACACAATACAACTAGTCATACCAAACGTTTGTACCAAATTTCAAAATCCTAGCTGTAGTGGTTCTTGAAAAATCTGTGACAGAAATTTAATTGGAAAGAAAGAACAAATGGACAAACAAAGGGAATGATAAATAGGAGGAGGTTGATACGCTCTTACTCGGTACGACTAATCATACCCAACGTTTGTACCAAATTTCAAAATCCTAGCTGTAGTGGTTCTTGAGAAATCTGTGACAGAAATTTAATTGGAGAGAAAGAACAAATGGACAAACAAAGGGAATGATAACAAGAAGAAGGTTGATACTCTCTTACACGGTACAACTAGTCTTTATCACCAACGATTGTACTAAGTTTCAAAATCTGGGCTGTAGTGGCTCTTGAGAAATCTGTGACAGAAATTTAATTGGAGAGAAAGAACAAATGGACAAACAAAAGGAATGAGAAGCAGGAGGAGGTTGTTATTCTCTTACACGGTACAACTAGTCATACCCAAACTTGTACCAAATTTCAAAATCCTAGCTGTAGTTGATCTTGAGAAATCTGTGATAGAAATTTAATTGGAGAGAAAGAACAAATGGAGAAACAAAGGGAATGATAAGCAGGAGGAGGTTGAGATTCTCTTACACGGTACAACTAGTCATACCCAACGTTTGTACCGAATTTCAAAATCCGAGCTGTAGCAATTCCTGAGAAATCTGTGACAGAACAAAAGTTTACACACACACAAACCCACACACAAACATATAAACGGAAAAGACAAAAACTATATACACCCGTATACTTCGTATACCGGGGGTATAATGATCCTGAATTGACCTACCTATATTATGGCAAAGTTAACTTTGGTGCGTTATGCGTTTATATGGGAAAATGCTTAAACCGTGGATTTCTCAGAAACTATTTTAAGTCTATGTACAATATTTGGTGTATAAGAGCAAACTTTATGTTGCTAAAGGTCAAAGGTCATTCTTTAGCTTCTGTTTCTAGGTCACTAAGATCCTGTCGCCTATCAACATTTTCAAACATTTACGAGACCCCTAGGCCAATCAAAGCCAAATTTCATTGGAAGCATCACTGAGATAGGGGAACGAAATGTTATTTTCGGGGTCAGGGTCACATGAACAAGATGATCGCCATGCCTATATATGGTTTAAACCCTTTAAGAACCGAAAGGCCAATTGCTTTTTGGCTTGGTATGTAGCACTGAGGACTCAGGCCCATCATAGTTTGAACAAATAATGACTCACCCTTGACTCTGACCTTAATTATTTAAGTCACCTTCAGTCCCCATAAATAAGTCTACATCACAGACCCTATGCCCTAAACTAGATTTGATGTGATTCCATATATAATTCGAGCCCTATCCCCTATTATCTCTCAGTACTTAATCGGTTCGAGTCCTCTTCCAAACACTGAGTTCAAAAAAAAAACCAGAATAACGCTTATGTTCTACTATTTGACCTTGATATTTTGACTCTGGTTCATTTGGAAACATTGGCAATAGTGTTCTGTAAAAGCCTATATGGATTTGATACCAAATAATTAGCGCAAACTCAATCATAACGCCTTTTCTGAAAGAAGCAAGGGACATTCTTGTCTGCCGTTTGTGTTAGCCTTCAAATTCTCTCCTCTGTCGTGCGCGTTAGACAAGTAAAATGCTTCAGACTCTTGCTACATTTGGAAACGTTGAACTTTATCATTAAACCGAGCTGTGAACCCGATTTTTGCTGAATTGCTATTGAATGATTGCAGATTGGTTTAATGCAAAAAATACATGCTTTTGTTCCTGTGAAGTACGATATTAGCAAAATACGGATTTTGATTCAAATTTCAGGAGACATATTTTCGACCACCTCGCTCGGGCTTATGCGGTGGTGAAATTAAATCAGACTACTACTGCGGGGTCTTCAAACATTAAATAATATCCCTATGATGTATAAAAATCAAATGATTTCTTTTTGGATTTTTATCGACACAATTTCTCCACATACCCTTTTTCTATCAGCAGTACTCACATCTGCCGTCGCGATAATCGTCTGTCGTCAAAAGTGCCGGTTGTATGATGTGATAGAGGACAACCTAGGAAGCATTTAATTAAGAGAAGTGTTATTATATCTGTAAAGCTAAGGCAGTAAACTTTCCACTAAAAGTCAAAGGTAAATTAAGTTGTCATTGCAATTAAACTACTAATTTGCAAGGAAATTAGCGTTTTTGTAGAGCTTATAGCAAGGGTATTTCTGTTTGCTTCCATGGACGACGATATCCTTCCGAAAGGGGTCTACTCTTAAAGAAAATTTTGGAGCAAATTCTTTTCCTTCAGACTGACCTTTTGAGGAGGAGTCAAAAAAGAAAATAGCAGAGTAGCTTCCGCTGAATAAGTATGCATTAAACATTGGCTTCTTCCATTATTTTGGAGATATGCCTGCGGTTTTAATTTTATCTTTAGGATACTTTCTTATTTAGAATATTGCCAACCTAGTTTAATATATGAATACCTGAGGGAAGGTAGAAGGGGTTGATACACATCGAATTTGCTAATTTGTTTTTCTAATATCAGGACTCAAATCCCTGGATAGAGTCTATTGCGAAGACCTCAAATGATATGTGTCACACTGTTTATTATAAAAATGTATCGGTGCTGCTATGGCCTGTTCTGTCTCCTGGAAAAAAGACCTGGCTAGACGCCCGCGCTTGAGAAGATATATTCGAAATGCTTGCCATTCATACTACAGCGAAGTGTTAAAAGGCTTTCCCCAAATTATAATGTCTCTAGACTTCAATGCATTTGCAAGTGTGCAGGCAATTTTACTGCAGGTATGAAATAAGTGCTTATATAATTAAAAAGAACAGTTGTTTTGGCAACATCTACTAATTAAACATAGCACAGGTAGTTTCAGCAAATTTTGATTACGTCATTATTGACGTCAATGGAAAACTGCAATTATTAAAGCTTTGTTGAAGTTCAAACCGTTGTAGTTTGATTCGAGTGGGTTTACGGGAAGCTAAAAAATTAGTAAACTTATTGTATAAATCTTTCCGGTTTTAAGTTTGCTAACATTGTTATGTATATTTGGACACAAACCTCAAAGCAAACTTTTTTGCTAACTTACAAACTGAACAAAGGTAAATGGAAAATAATATTTTAGGGAAAGACTTTTGACACCTGACTGTACTTTGACCTCAGATTTCTTCTGATATGAAGCCTTTAAACCAAAGTAGGCTTTCTAATGGCCATTCCGAGGCGACTTTTCTGTTGGTGTAGTTACGCTAAGTGCTTATGTTATCGTAAGTGCCCTGTTTACTCAGGATATTTCAAAAACTGATTGATTACCGTGCCTCATAACTAGTCTGTTGAAAGCTAAATGACAATTTTGAGCCGCAACACGACAAAACCAACAAAGAGGCGTGTGCGCCCAGCGAAGATTCAGATCAATCTGCGCCTGATGAAAGTCCTCGCACTTCGCTTAAAGGGTAGCTCAGGATCTCAGCTGGCCCCATGCGGACAGCGAAAACTCTGAAAAGTCTGGGCGGATGGCTAGGCAGGAATTATTCAAAACAAGTATGAAGAGACGTTTCGTTTATCATAGTTAATAAGCCATAAGTACTGTCAGTTCTGTGCATTTCTTGGTAGCATATCTTCAATGTCAGCAAGGGTGTAAGCAACTACAGCCCATAAGGCCGCACTCAAATCCAGTTCTCGGGGTGTATACACAGTCATGGTGTCCCCTGCAACATAGGAGAATCATTCAAACAGCAAATTATCATTCAAATTGTACATGTTCTGCGAATATTATGCACCCAGTTAGGCTGAAGCTTTGCTATTGTAATTCGTAAGTCTTCTGTTCCGTTCCGTAATCAAAACGTGAGTTCTCTCTAGTCTTAGTCTGAAAAGGACGTGAAGAGATTTTTCGATAAATAAAGAAATACGTAATTGCGTTTTCACAATTATTCGTGCGTAGTCAGGATTTTCTTCTCGCTTTTTTGCAGCAGCAGCTGCAGAAACAGTTGTTTTCCCTTTGACATTATGATTTCCAGTTTTTCTGATGAACATTAAACAACTTAATATTTCTTAATATAGGATTCTTCAGAATACTAAAATAATCATACAACAAGCTCCTTAAAAAAACAGATGGCCATTTGATTATAAAACATTATGTAATCTGCCTTAAATATATAATCTCCAGTTGTAAGGCAGTACATGTATAGAAAATGAGTTTGGCAATTTGCTTCGCTAGTTGACTATTGTTCATATTAAAATTCTCACATAATTTTAATATTCATTTGAACTCCGCTTTTGATACTAATAAGTCTTTGAATCGACTGCCTTATTAAAATTAAGAAATTACAGTGTGCTTTTCTCTGGCTTCCGTCGCCAGATATTTTCAGGGTCACTGATGAGGCTTGGATAGCCGAAACTTCGACGTATGGCACATGTTCCTTCTTGTGAATGTTTTTTCTGCTATTGAAGGAATTCTTTAAGATTTTTATTGAGTAAGGTACTGAAGATAAGTGTATTGCCTTGTCATCGAAAGCTTAATGGAACCATATAGTTTTGCAAGAAATGCATCCTTTATTGCTCACAATTCCTCTTTGATTTCTTTTATTTGGCATTTTGTATGCTCATTCTTCAGTCAACAGTATTTTGAATCTATTTTCAAACTAATTTCCTAGCTCATATTCTAATAAACACCATTGCTTATTTTCCTTATTTATCAGATACGATGGTAATTAGCTACGATGCGTATCTTTTGATAATTTTATGATGAACACTGAAAGCTGATCGAGGCTATCATCCCACGGCGTAATTATGCTGTGGCGGTTGCAACTAAATTTCCATATTTTGTCTTTAAAACTGCTCTACCATCCTATCGTTAATTTTGCTCATGGTTGATTTTAAAAGACAGGTCCACTATGTTGGAATGTGTAAGTTTGTTATTGAAAACTTGTCGTTTGTGCATGTTCTTCTTATGATGTCTTTTGTGGATTTTGCTTTGTAATTATCTGCCATTTGCTGGTTATTTGCATCTATACTAAGTACATGTATATTTAACTAGAAATGTGTCCATAGGACACGGATGCCCCCGCCTAGTGCCTTGAGTAAGATGGTACCTTGATTGAGCTACTGGCACTTGTAGGATAACTAGGTTCAGACAGGCAGACTTGTACAATATTAATGGCAAATCAAGAGACACGAAATATCAAAACGACCTATGCAGGACTTAGTTATAGACCGGACACAAAAATGTTTTCACTATAGCCTAAACATAGAATCTAGATGCGGTGTGACCTTGGCCTTCAAGCTAGGGGTTCGTAATGATGATCATTTATGCAATTTAGTTTTGAATCCCACCATGCAGGATAAAGTTATGGAAAAGACATAAACATGTCCCACTGAGGCCTATGCATTTTGTATGAACATGTTTCACTGAAGCCTATGCATTAAGTTTAAGTGCAGACTGTGACCTTGACCTTTGAGCTTACGACATGATTCTGACATGTGACACATCAACTTGTCATGATAATTATTTATGCCAGATGATTTTGAAATCCCATCATACAGGAAAAAATTTCACTACAGCCTATGCATAAATCTTAAGTGCTGACTGTGACCTTGACCTTCAAGCTAGCAGCATGGTTTTTACACACAACACACTGTCTCTTCATGACAATTATTTATGCAAAATAATTCTGTGATCTCACCATGCAGGACAAAGTTATGGCCCAGACAAGAACATATTTCATTATAGCCTATGCACAAAGTTAAAGTGCGGACTGTAACCTTGACCTTTCAGATAGTGATATAGTTCTTGCACTCGACATATCGTCTTGTCATGATGATCATTAGTGCCAATTAATTTTATAAATCCCTCCATGCAGTCCAAAGTTATAGGTCAGACATGAATATATTTCATGCACAAAGCTTAAGTGCTGACTGAGACCTGAACTTTCAAGCTAGCAGCATGGTTTTTGCATACGACACACCGTCTTGTCATGACAATTATTTATGCCAAATAATTTAGTGATCCCACCATGATGGACAAAGTTACAGAGCAGACATGAACATATTTCATATTAGCCAATGCACAAAGTTAAAATGCGGACTGTGACCTGGACCTTTAAGATAGTAACATGGTTCTTGCACGCGACACACCATCTTGTCATGATGATCATTTGTGTCAAATAATTTTTAAATCCCGTCATGCAGTCTAAAGTTATTGGTCTGACACGAACATATTTCATTATAGCCTATGTACAAAGTTTAAGTGCCAACTGTGACCTTGACCTTTGAGATAGCGACATGGTTCTTGCACGCGACACACCGTCTTGTCATAATAATCATTTTTGCCGAATAATTTTTTAATCCCACCATGCAGTCCAAAATTGTGGATCGGACACGATTTCGGTAACACACAAACAAACACACATACATACATATGCACACACGGACAGGGTAAAATATATATGCCCTTCAGCCATTTCATGGCGGGGCCATAAAAACCTAACACTTACTTTTTTAGAAATAACTTTTTTTAATTTCTAAAATATTTAGATTGACATCCCTTCGGTCACATTGCTAAATTTCATGGCATTTTATTGTGTGTTCAACTGAATTTATGTTCATCGCGGAGTATTACCCCTAATTCAAAAATTCAAAAACCAAGAGGACTATTGGTCCTGTAGCTCACCTGAGATCTTACTGTCAACAGACACATTTTGTCACTTCAGATTGTCCTCTAGAGTGTACACAAGGTTTTTCTTAGATTTGACCTACTGACCTTCTTTAAAATTCGACATGAACCAGTTTCCATCTCGTCTTACATTTTCATAGAGATAAACATTTAGACCTACATATTTATAGAGATGAACATTCTGACAAACTTTCATGAAGGTTAGATTAAAACTGAGCCCTCTAGAGTGTACACAAGGTTTTGCAAAGATTTTTCCTGGTGACCTAGTTTCTAATATGACATAACCCAGAATCCATCTCCTCCTGAATTTTATAGAGATAAACGTTCTGACAAAGTTTCATGAAGATTGGATCAAAACTGTGCCCTCTAGGGTGTACACAAGGGTTTTCTAAGATCTGATCTAGTGACCTATCTTTCTGGCCAAGCATGACCCAGTTTCAAAATTTTCCTAAATGTCATAGAGATAAACATTCTGACAAAATTTCACGAAAATTGGATCAATCCTGTGCCGGCTAGAGTGTACACAAGGTTTTTTTCCCTAAAATTTGACCTAGTGATTTACTTTCTGACCCAACATGACCTAGTATCCTATTTTTCCTAACTTTCATAGTGATAAAATATAAAGTGAATATCGGATCAAACTGTGCCCTCTAGAGTATACACAAGGTTTTTCTAAGATTTTACCATGAAACCCATTTTTTTCCTGACATGACCTACTTTCAAACTTGCCCTAGATTTCATAGAGATAAATATTCTGACAAAGTTCCATGAAGATGAGATCAAAACAGTGCCCTCTCTAGAGTGAACACAAGAATTTTCTTAGATTTGATATAGTGACCTAGTTTTTGATCTGACATGACCCAATATGGGGATACATTTTTTTAATTCCACAAAGAAATGTCTTTTGAAATTATCTCTTATTTGCTGTTTTACATTTATCATTTAGAAATGTTTGATTGTTGTCTTAGCTGTAATGAAGAATGCAATCGGCGTCTCTCTATTTTTTTTTCTTGAGACCAGTGAAAATTGATCGTGTGACTAAATAAGTGAGTGAACTCGGTCTTAACGTCCCAGCAACACATAGATTATAAGAGACGGGACCTCGATTTGAAGTTTCATCGGAAAGGCCAGAGAAGCGGGAAATCGAATCTGCAACCCGAGTTTGGTAGTCTAATGCGTTATCTACTACACTACCGCCGCTTTTCGAGTGGTTAAAGGTCCACCTTGACAAACATTCCAATGTTTATATTCACTTATTTTCAGGCTAAGTTCGTTTAACGATCAGAATATGCTATCCTTCATAAACAATACTCTCATTCTAAATTTTAGAGTCAACATTCTATGTTGAAGCTCAAAACGGTGCTTAAAACACTTCGCAATCTATAGTTTCACTGCATTACTTGTTGTCAAAATAATAATAACGATCTGAATAAACTTTAAGTTGTCAAACTTCTAAGTAGTAAGGTCGACTTTCAAACCCCGATGCCTAGATATAATGTTGACGTGAAAAATTAAGAAGGAAAATTCTCAGAAACTGACACAATTCAATCCCAGATCCAACCCAAGACACCATGTGGGAAAGAGACAACAGAAAATGAGTCACAACCAAAGACCAAACCAGCGATAGCCATGTGTATACTCATTTCCCGTTTAGGTGGTCAACGGGCTAGCCTGAGTACCATAAACAAGCTGTATAAGAACCAAGAAGAATCAAAACAGAACTGCCGCCTTGCAACTTTTCCAACAAAACCTGTCGGAAATCGGATTATATGGAGGTCAAGAAAATTGTTAGTGAAACAAATTTAAAATATTATAACTGGATAAGAATACAACATTGATGTTATGCAAATTGCCTGCATAGTTGCTGACCCATTCACGACTGACAACGACCTAGGACATAGAGCAAATTTTGGCTCCATCCAAAATTTGTCTCAGAAGTTTGGTGCCTGACGACTTTCTCTGCCGTCGGGTTCACAATGGATTACCAAGGGTTCTAACTATTTTTTTCCTTTACACTCGCGTTTGATTGTCTCTGTGTCATCAACACGGAACCACGAGATGCCGAAAACTACGGGTTTTCGCGTCCCAAGCCTCCGTGTCTCTTATCTCAAGGGTTATATCTTTTTTCAAAATAGGAGGCATCTGACGATTGCAACTCCTCTAAGTACTTACAGCTTCGTAGCAATCAGTTTGAATCTATTTAGTTCAGCGGGTATGTAGGTTTTCTATATATGATTTGTGAATTATAGACTCTCCGAATATTACTTTTTATCGCGTTTTGATTTTAAGCCCAAGTACTGTCAAAGTGTAGACAGTGACCATTTGGTGTGCACAACTTCTCATACTGTTTGATTCTTTTTTTTTTTCATTTTGACAATTTGTTGAAATGTTTGTCATGGTATGAGAACTGGCTGGCATATCATTTGGATATAATCATCAGATACTTTATGACTTTTCTGTGTTTTAATTTAGAAAGTTTAGAACAAAAGTGCACAACTCCTTATAGAGGTGTACTCCACTCCTTATAGAGGTGTACTCCACTCCTTATAGAGGTGTACTCCACTCCTTATACCCTTATAGAGGTGTGCTCCATTCTTTTTTTTCTCTTAAATTTACAGGTGTTTTTGTTACCGTGAGAGAATTCGGATGAGTTTGGGATATTATCCTCCTATCAATTTTTGTCCTTATTCACTGTGCATCCTTGTATTTTTCTACAGATGGAGGACATGATTCGTCGAATATTCTTGCTTTAGATTTTATGGGCTTACTGTAATGTCCGACTGCTGAATTATGAGGACTTTGTGCAGATCGAAAAATTGCTGCCGGTGGTAAGGCTAGATGCAGGTGCGCTTGTTCTTTAAACCTTATATACATGTATGTTTCACATATCTCTTTTTCTGTGTCTTATATGGAATGTCCTTATGACTTGTTCTCTGGGCAATTCATTTTAATATGTAAGGTGAGTTGGAACACCTATATGTATATATTTTCCGCCATTTGAAAGGCAAATAACTTTTTTGACTTCTTAACAACGAAATCCGACTAAATTAAAGTCTATCCTTAAAGGATAACAAGAATTCCGCGAAATGCTATGTCGCACCTGCATTGCGCTTCCACAGTAGTAAAGACGATAATTAAAAATAATGTGTATGAGAAATGGACAAAAATGCTAGGGTCAACACAATTTTGGATGTAAAATTTTACTAAGTCAGAATGGCATAAAATATAGGTCAAGGGTAGGAATAATTGCAACATCCCTCATGACCATTCCAAAGAGAAACTTTACGCCAGGTGTAATGACTACAGGTATCATACTTCGAGACAAAAGGACTAAAATGCTAAGGCCGACACAATTTTGGGTGTAAAATTTTGCAAAGTCAGCAAAGCATGAAATATATGTCAAAAGTAAATTAATTGCAACAGCACTCAAGAACATTTTAAGAAAAAACTTGCTGCCAGTTTTGAAGATTCTATGTATCATAGTTTGTGAGAAATTCACCAGAGCATGAAATATAGGTCAAGGTATAAATAAGAGCAACAGCCCTTGAGAACATTCTCAGAAGAAGCTTTGTGCCAGGTTTGATGATTGTAGGTAGCATAGTTTGCGAGAAATAGACTTAAACGCTAGGATCAACGTAAATGCTGGTGGACAGTTTTACGAAGTCAGCAGAGCATGAAATATAGATCAAGGGTAAAAATAAGAGCAACAGTCCTCTAGAACATTCTTAGAAGAAGCTTTATGCCAGGTTTGATGATTGTAGGTATCATAATTTGCGAGAAATGGACTTAAACGCTAGGGTTGATGCTAGGGTCGACGTAATTGTTGATGAGCAGTTTTACAAAGTCAGCAAATCATAAAATATAGGTCAATGGTAAAAATAAGAGAACATTCTAGGAAGAAGCTTTTACCAGGTTTGATAATTGTAGGTACTACAGTTTGCGAGAAATGGACTTAACACTAGGGTCGACGCTAGGGTCGACGTAATTGTTGACGGACGAACGTACGGACGGATATACGGACAAACGGAATGACTGACGGATGGACGGAAAAGTGAACTTCTATATCGCACCTTGCTAAAGCAGGTGCGACAAAAATGCTCATATGGGCTATTCACCTTAAGGTAGCCAAAATTAAATGCTTAACACGTCGAAAGCCCTAAAACAAACGACAATGTAAGAGAATCATGAGGCATCGGTATTAGGCAGTATAAATATGACATACCTTCAGTATGATGAAAATAGAAGTACTTCTCGCTGTGTGTATCCAGATTAGCTCCAGGTACTCCGTGTTCCACCCAGTCCTGGTTGTCACCACCATCAAAGTCCGGACTAACACGTAAATTAGATGCGTTGATTGGCTTAAGAAGGTTCAAGACCTCTTGCATCACTTCAGCTGCGTCATTGTTTCCTTGAGTTTCATAAAATATGAATTACACTTTATCCATATAATCATAGTCTAATACCAAAGCTGCTGGATCTAGCTGGATTTTCACAAAACCTTTGCATTTAAAAAAAGCCTTGGCAACCTATGGCATTTTAATAATCCAAGGAGTCATTATTGGTAACGTAATTTAAAACTTTTTCAGTTTACAGAATCTGAATGTAATAATGATGTTTCTTTTATGTGCCCACTGATCAGTCATATATTTTAAGAGATCAGTAGATATTCCTATGATATCAACAGTAGATCTTCCTTAAAGTTGAGTTGCTAAATATGCAAGGAGGTAAGGTAGTCAGTCATAAATACTGAACATAATACTCACCACCAAAGAAAAGGCCTTTCGGGGTAAAAGCTCCCTCGTCGGATTCCATTACGAAATTAAAGTCGTCAGTTTCATTTTGATGCGCTTTATAATAAGCATGTGCTCCGTAGTAACCTTCCTCCTAGAAAAAAAGACAAGCGCTGTGGTCGAGTGGTTAGAGCGACTTTATTATGGTGCAGAAGATCACGGGTCCGAATCCTGGTTAGACCAGCCAGCGACTAGAAAACTCTCTGTCAACCCAGCAGCAAATGGGTATCTTTTTCTAATGAAGACAGGATAAGGCAGCCGAAAGAGAGAGATGAGCTCCGCTTTTCATATTCTGCGCCCAAAATCAGTGGGCCTCTGTTCGAAACGGCATTAAAGCAAGAGAAAACTCAAGGTGTCATTTGTTATGAAACATACCTGACAGAATCTAAAATTACTGTTTTTCGATACAAAAACACATGTACCCTTCCCGCCCTGCCCCGTCCGTCCTGGGCCACCCAACTTCAAACCCATATCTATTCCCAACTGTGAGTATCAAAAGTACTTTAATAATACAGGAGTTTTTTGGTAGGTCGATTATTTTGAGGTTTGCTTCTTAAAATCCCTATCTATTCCAATTTTATATAGATTTTTTTTATAATTCTATCCCTGTACATAGCTCTGAGCCCCTGGAAAATATTCTGATTGTAACGGGAAGCCTCTGTCACTTTAAATATTTTTGTAAAAAACAATCACCAAGATGTTCCAAATAGAATGATATGAACAGACCGAAATCTACTTTTTGGAAAAAGGCATAATGATGTTAGAACAAAAATGAAGTTACAGCTCTTGTTCCCTGTCCTTTGTCTGAAGATATTTTATAATTGTATCAACGGGTGATTATACCTTCAACAGCTCTGAAATTAGGTAGCAGACATGATTCCAAAGTAAAAGATTAATAAAGGGATGTGATTCCCTATAAAAATAAAAGGACATTTATGGTTTCGTGCTGAATATCCTCAACATGTAAAAAATTCCGTGAATATATCGTCTGCTGCCGTATATTTAGATATTAACAAAGGTACATAATTCAGGTAAAAAGAACTCAATATGATGTGATTGATTGATTAAAAGAAGGGAAACAACTCTACAAAGCAGGAATCTGGAGTTACCACTTTTGCATTCTGCATATCTTCAGATCTTCTGATGATGCATTAATGTTTGTGTGTGTGTGTGTGTGTGTGTGTGTGTGTGTGTGTGTGTGTGTTTGTTTTTATCACAGAATCTTTCACGGCCTTTCAATATAAAATTTAATCTGCCTATAACAGACATAGCAGTGAAACAGTCAAGATTTTATCAATGTTTGAACACCCGGGAATTCCTCATGAACCACACATAAAGCCCTGTCACCCTGCAAAATGTTATGCAAACGTAAAATGATAAAAAAAAAATTATAAAAACGCAAAATGTTATAACTTTATAACATTTTGCGTTCCTTTAATTGTTATAACATTTTGCAGGGTGAAGAAATTTATAACATTTAGAGTTTCTATTAGTTTTGAGAGTCGACACAAAATGTTATAAAGTTAAAACATTTTGCGTTGCTATAAATTTTATGACAATTCGCGTTTTTATTAGTTTTGAGATTCGACGTAAAATGTTATAAACTTACCACATTCTGCGTTCCTACAATTGTTATAACATTTTGCATTGGTATTGCACTTTGGGAATAACATTTTGCGTTTTTATTAGTATTGAGATTCGACGCAAAATGTTAAGAAGTTATAACATTTTGCGTTGCCATAACTTTTATAACATTTGCGTTTTTATAACCATTTAAGGGGTGACAAAGCCCTTGTACAAATCGATACTTTCCCAATTTGCAAAAAGAAGATTTATTCCTATAATATATGAGGAAATTTTTTTAGCGAAGAATTCTTTTTAACAAGAAAAAGTATATTATGAACGCCGGAGAAAAACTTACTTCAGCTGTGTACATAATAGATCGAATAGTCCGTCTCGGTTGTAGCCCAAGTCGTTGTATAACTGAAAGCGCCTGGGAAACAAAGAGTGATATGATACAGTAAAGCGTTAGTGTGATAAAACTTTACCGTCCCATAAAACGGACTTTGGTAATTATTGAAGACCCTGATCTGATACCACAGAATGCGGCATCTGATCATGGTCAACACTATTTGCAACACCAATCATGGGTTTAAGAACAAGAGGACCAATGGTCCTGTAGCTTACTTGACATCTTACTGTCAACAGACACATTTTGTCACTTCACTAATTTATTACAAATTTTAAACCAGTGGTTTTAGAAGAGTGCATATTTTGATGTCGAACAAATCCAATATAGCTGTGAAGTTATACTGGTAACAAAACTGGTTAATAAAGGAAGTCACTAGAGCACCTTGTCCTAAAGTGTATAGAGATAAATATTTGGAACAAAGATTGGACCAAAACTTTCCTCATATCTGATTTAGTGACCTAGCTTTTGACCTGACATGACCCACTTACAAACCTGCCCTAGATAGTGGAGCGGGATATAGCGAAAATACTTCAGTTGATGATACAAGCATAAAATTTACAGGATAGCAAGTACCTGGCATGCACTTTAACATAAGATCGTGGGCCACTTGAAATTATGTCATTTTCAAGATGGCCGCCGCAAAAACAAAATGTCCGCCATTTTTATGTACTTTTTCAGCACATTATTTAAGGTAATAGCCCATGGGCCCGTTGGCATGGATGTTTATTTTATGCCCTGATCATAGTCACTTAGAACTGTCACTTAGGAGTTGCAAAATGGTTGTTGCCAGTTTTTCTTTCAACACTTTACCGAAAACAAACGACCAAAGTGGTGGGTGGGGTAACACTGATCCATTACAGCACCTAAATGCAATAAACGCAATGAAGAAAACACTTTGTGTCATAAATATCCTTTTTAAAATGTTCTTATACATAAAAAGCAAACTGAAGTTTGGAAATGATGATCGAAAAGCATGATACATACGTAACGTATATAACTGTAGCTAAAATACAAATGTTTAATCAGAAACAGACCAACCGGTGGAATGAATTTTTTACATATGGTCCTAAATGAGCTTAATCTATCACTCTTATTTGACTCATTCTCATCTCAACTTTGACAGAATTCCTCGATATATTTTGAATCACTTAGGTCGCAGTTAGTAGTGGCAATATCAGTTGAAGACAGCATGGAACTTATTTCTTATGACTTCCCGAAACACTGGTGAGAAAGTATAACTAGCTGTAGTCTGCATTATATCTAAAATTGAAAAAAGTGTACAAGTACGCATGTAAAATGCCATTCTTATATTCATTAGACTAAAAAAACCTTGGGTTGTATCTGAAAGGCACCCAAACAGTAATATTACGTAACATAATCGAAATCCGTCCGAGGAAGAATAGTCCAGGGTCATATGTAATAGAAATGGGGTCGTCGTGTAGACATGAACTTCAATTTTATGTTGTTACCAAATTCATTAAAGCAGTCTTTCAACAGCTCAAAAATTGTTGTTGCTATATCATTTTATGTGTTTTACCTAGAAACTGATCAAAGTAACGGGTGGGGTAACATAAGCGTGTTGCAGCAGCAAACTGTTACAAATGAAATGTGGGGAACAATTAACGTTATAAATGTAAAGAGCAATTAAAATTATCAATATGATTTTTTTATAATTAAATAAATAAAAAACATTGACATATTTAGAAAAGATAGTCATCAGTAAGATAAGTCTAGTAACATATATAAGATAGTCATCAGTCAGTAAGACCAGTAACGTATATAACCGTGACTAAAACACAATTAACAAACATAAATCGCTGGAATGAAATTTATATGATTGGTCCTTAATCAAAATACTCTGTCACTTCTCTTTAAACCATGTTGAAAGAACTGCTTGCATATTTTGGATTAGTTAGGTAGCAGTTAGCTGTGACATTGCCAGCTGAAGAGAAAAGTTTACTTTTCCTTAGGATTTTCCCCAAAACTGACGAAAATATCTAACTGTAGATGATATAGCCTTTCAGTGTAATTGTTTAGGTCTTAAGTGTACACGTGTGAAGCAGCCATGAGAAACACCACTGTTTATCCCTCCAAGTCTGATAATATGGGGTTGTCCTCTATTTGAAAGGCATTGGAACAGTAACATTACAGTACATATCTGTAATGTATTAGCAATAAGCTCTTTTTATATGAGTAAGTTGTTTTCAAAGGCTCAATTCTTGGATGCCAGAAAGCATTTAACTTACCATTGGTATTAAGACAGCAAATATTTACTTTTTTCCAACATGAACAACTGAAGCATTTAGAATTTTCTTAATATTTAATGTGATTACAGCAACATCACAAAACGCATCATTTAAAATCTTGAGGGACGAGTATAATATGTATAAGTTGACGTAACTGATCCATGTTTAGGTTTAGAATTATCATAGGGGAGTTACCTGTTTCCCTACCTGTGCTGTCTACCGAGGCAATCAGGTAACCTACATGCAAAAGTTGTTGTCAGCTGAGGCAACTGATAAAGTACCGGTTCACTTGATAGTTATTAGCATCGTGCTTGATTGTAATCAACGTAACCTTTTTGTGCTGCTCCCATCAGTTACACTGCACCATATTATCACTATGTCAATTGAGCAGTGGAAAATGATACACTTTAGGAGACACTTATAAAACATCTTTTCATGAATCTGTTCACTGTAACATTACCAAGATTTATTTGGTCAGATAATTCTGTACAGCCTCTGTTTGTGTTCTGATACATTATTATCAATGCATTAAGTGTAACGAAAAACAAATTTAGTTGTGATCATTCGACTTGTAATATGTATGCTTCTTCTGTCGTTGTATTAATATAAATGGTATCAAAAAGCTGCATTTTCTTACTGTATATGAAATATCCGTTTAAGACTCATTCAGAAAAGCGGTAAGACTTCATTAATAAGCAGTTAACCCCTGTAATTAGTGCTAACAATAATTATTAATAATAATTATAGTAATATCTTCAAATCTGAAAATAGATATATCAAGGTTTGTCCTTGACATGAATAGTATGCATTACCTTAAATTAAGTGTGTCTGATGCTGCACTCTCAAGGTCCCGGCTGGTACATTGCCGTAAGGAACTATATACACAGACCAGGTAACTCAAACTAATATGCATCGTTTTGACTTCTGTTTTGTTTCAAGATTTTAACTGAACAATGTTGGTTCCCTAGGTAACGTAAAATATGCGATAGTCTTACAAAGTAAGTACACTTTGTTAGAAAGTGTTCACGTTAGCTTTGTTAGAAAACGGTGTGGCTTAACTCTTCAAGCCTCAGGTAACATTTCTGTTTTACACTCTTTCAATCTTCAGGGTCAATGTACCAGTTCTGTCCAATAAACGAGGCAATATCATGTTTGAATTGCTAATTACTGATAATCTTACAGTATTAAACTTACCAGAATAGTGGCAAACCGGGTTTCAGCTTTATCCAACCGACTATATATTGTTTTATTTGAAGCCTGTATACAAATTATTTGCTTTCTTATAATTGCAGCATTTTTTTCTCTAATAAAATGTATCTGTTTTGCAGTTTTTGATTATACAACAAAAGGTCACGTATGTTACTGTCTTAAGAATCGTAAGACTTAGTTCCTGGGCATAATCATTAAATGTGCAGATATATGCTATTAGAAATAAACAAGCAGCAAACCTGCTGTGCGTGTATGGAATTTTCTAAGTTTCCATCTATTAGCATTTTCAATATTCTGCGTTTCATCGCATATAAAACGTACCTCATGAAGTCCCTAAATTAGTCATAAGCTAATAGTTCCAAGAAAACAGTGTTTTTTAAGAACTGCAAGGATATTAAATTCATAATTGTTTTCTGAGAGACAGTGAAGAAATTATGTAAGTCGTATCATAATGGACCAACTTATAAATTAAAGTTATTTACGTTACTACTAGTAGTAATAAATGAAAAAAACGCACTGAAATGAATTTTCTAATACTTTACGATGATTCTATGGAGAAACTGCATTAAAAAATAAAAATAAGTAGTGTACCTTGAAATTATATGATTTTAAATCAAATACACATAGGTAACGTATATAATCGATGCTTATGGCCTAAGAGTCGTAAGAAAAATTGACAACATGCACTTTTTCATTGTGAACACTCCATTGATCAAGTTTTTACATCTATATATTTCCAAAAAACAACACACATGCCCACGGGAACTACATATGCCTGCGGACTATAACCATGTTATAAATTAAAACGATAACATTTTGAAACTCGGCGGCCATCTTGAAAATGGATGATTTTTAAGTGGCCCACGATCATTTTTGAATCCGGGCCATGTAAGGAACATTTAGTGAAAATTTCATGCTTGTATCATCAAGTGAAGTATTTCCTTAAAATTTCACTCTAAGCCGCTCCACTAAGATTTCATAAAAATAAACAGTCTGACTAAGTTTCATGAATTGGATAAAAACAGTGCCCTCTAGAGTGTACACAAGATTGTTCTAAGATTTTCTAAGATTTGACCTAGTGACCTAATTTTTGACCTGCACCGCTTTCATCTGAATAGTGCCGCTACTTACGCCTAGGGCTTCTACGTGAACACGGATAAACGTTAACGGTTCTTGTGTATGTGATAAACGTTTATAAAATTTACATATCGTTTAACCGAACTTGGACACGTGCTAGACCGCCATCATAGTGAAATATCTTAGAGTCGTCAGTAGTAGTCTGTTTTAATGTACTTGAAGGCGTCCTCGGAAACATCTAAATCTTTATAATCTAAATTCTGCGTATTCTTATGCAAACCAATATCAAGTTCATATTATACGAGAATATTGTTTCATCACAATCGGCAACTTGTTTTAGCCGTTGCTGATCAAAGACAAAGGAAACTTTGCGGAAAGCACATACGGTGTAGTTGAGAAATTCAGCCTACCTGTTTGTCACAGAATAAGCTTACGAGGAAGGTGAGATAATTGCATAAATGAAGGCGCTAGAGCGATGACAAAGCTTTTCTAAAAACAGCCACTGTGACCTTGACCTTAGAATGCTGAAAAGGGAACTTGTTCAAGATATTGTCGTACTAAACATTAGTGAGAAGTTAAATCAAAATCGATCCATAAATGAAGTCGTCAGAGCGATGACAAAGTTTTTCTAAAAACAGCAATTGTGACCGTGACCGTAGAATGCAGAAACGCAAACTTGTTCAAGATATTGTCATACTAAATATTTGTGTGAAGTTAAATCAAAATCGGTCCATAAATGAAGTGACCAGAGGGATGACAAAGTTTTTCTAAAAGTTGCAACCGTGACCTTGACCTTAAAACGTTGAAACACAAACTTGTTCAAGATATTGTCATACTAAACATTAATGTGAAGTTAAATCAAAATCGGTCCATAAATGAAGTCGCCAGAGGGACGACAAAGTTTTTCTAAAAACAGCAACTATGACCTTGACCCTAGAATGCAGAAACGCAAACTTGTTCAAGATATTGTCATACTAAACATTTGTGTAAAGTTAAATCAAAATCGGTCCATAAATGAAGGCGCTAGAGCGATAAAGTTTTTCTAAAAATAGTTACTGTGACCATGACCTTGACCCCACAACGTTGAAACGCGAACTTGTCTAAGATACTGTCATACTAATAAAATTAAAGTCGGTTCACAAATGAAGGCGCTAGAGCGATGACAAAGTTTTTTTCTAAAAATAGCCACTGTGACCTTGACCTTGACCCCAGAATGCTGAAACACGTTCTTGTCAAAGATATTGCCATACTTATCACTTGTGTGAAGTACAGTAGAAATCGGTCCATAAATGAAGTCACCAGAGCGATGACAAAACTTTTTTTCTAAAAATAGCCACTGTGACCTTGACATTGACCTTAGGGCGCTCAAACATGAACTTATTCAAGATATTGTCATACTAAACATTTGAGTGAAATTTAATCGAATTTGGTCCACAAATCAAGGCGCTTCAGCAATGACAAAGTTTTTCTATAAATAGCCATTGTGACCTTGACCTTGCCCCAGAATGCTAAAAAGCGACCTTGTCCAAAATATTGCCATACTAATCACTTGTGGGAAGTTAAATCGAAATCGGTCCACAAATGAAGACGCTAGAGTGATGACAAAGTTTTTGCTAAAAATAGCCACTCTGATCGGATACCACTATTTGGATAAATGCCAGACCTTATTTTCTGTCTTTGTGGTTGAATTATGAAGCAGATCCCGGCCAATGACTTATCTGGTGCCTAACATTTCGAACCATGGCCGAAAAAGTTGTTGGGAAATTTAATGAAACATACTACAGGGAGGTGAGATGTTGGTCTTGCAAATGAAGGTAAATTTTTTTAAGTAGCGGTGTAGGGTTCGTAAAATATCAAACAAGTCCCACTCTTTATTGGATGACCCTCGTAGAAACTGTGAACCCATTTAAGAGGGGTTTTTTTTCTGATTTAATTTCAGAGGCCCATTTATTTAAAAATAGAACCATGCTGCTTACTTGCCAGCCTAAGAAGGCTCCTGCCGCATCATCCATAGCTCCCTGTCCAACATCCCAGCTGTCAATGTGACCAGCCATAACAACCACCTACAACATTGCGTACAAATGCAAGTAGTTTCAATACTATAGATTGACCGCCATCTTTACAAAAGAAATATTTTAGCAGCTAGTGCTTATTTCCTTAGTATTTGAATCCCTCGTCAAGTAAAGCTTCTATTTACCTTGTTTTGACCAGTGGACTTGTCCATCCTTACCATCTGATCATAGTAGGTTCGTGAATTTCTGGTGGATGTTTCTTTTTTATTGTATCTTGCATAGAAATTTCTGTAAGCAAACAGTGAAGACCCTTATCAGACACCGCCTGTAGAGGGTCTAAACTGAGTTGGCACTGTTTGCATACGTCCCCTAAACGGGCTTCAAGTCTTAAATAATTTCTTCTCATCAAGAATAGTTCCTTGTGAGAAGGAATGCAGTAATTCCCGTGTCAAGCTGATATTCCAAGAGTTGTATCTTTTTGCCCAAGGATAATCTACGATGGCCATGCATTCTATACCGGACGCCTCCGACAGAGGATTGTTTGTATATAATGTTTAATTTACGTCTAATCTCAAGACACTGAATACAGAGCAAGAGTAACTTTGTTTTTTATTATGACATGAACTTTACCTAGAAAGTATACGCCTGTACACCCTGTATGGGATTTCAACATCAAACCTTATGCTTGGCAAAGCCAGTTCTGTTAAATGTTTTATCATTTGTATGAACATATACGCTCATTTTGTTTCATCGAAGACGCTTGTCTCGACAAAGTTTCATTGCACCAGCTTCTAAAGTGTAACAAAATTGTTAGATTTGCTCATACCTGTTCAGGATAGTCGCTTCCGGTTATTTCTGCAATGATGTTTCTTGACACTTTGTCAGGCAAAGTTTGTGGTGACATTTTCAATATTATCTCTATTGTTTCACCTGCAAGAAACAAGATCTTCGCAAGCGGGGCATAATACGCCCGTTTCAGTGTCATGAAGGAGTTACAGAATGAACAAGATTGTGTATAGAAGGATGGACAGGTAGACAAACAGGGGAAACAATTCTGTAGTAAATGACTGCAATGTTAACACATCGAATACTATTAGTATACAAAAAATTAGCTTCCAGGGGGAAGCAGCGCAGAAGTTGAGAAATGGCAAAGTCAAACAAGGGAGATAATTAATAAACTAAGTAAACTAAAGTACCATTCTTGGGCTCAATACATTCCATTGACAATATTCACATCACCATAGAGTTTTTTTTAGAAAATATCTCAAGTAATAAGGAGTTACAGAGAAAAACGGAAATCAATGCAAGGGCAGATAATTCAGGAAGTAAGTATGCCAGAGTTGTGGTTCATGTTCATAATACATTGCTCTATTATTATACACATTCCTACAGAGTTTCATTAAAATATTTCAAAGGGTTAAGGAGTTATGGAGTGAATGTGGGAAATGGGGCTAGCCTAAAAAATAATCAAAGGAAGGTTACTCCAAAATTAAGTATGGGGGAACAACCATTCTCATATGTGACACACCGTCTTGTCATCATGCACATTGTTATAAA
Source organism: Ctena decussata (assembly GCA_963989385.1). NCBI lineage: Eukaryota > Metazoa > Mollusca > Bivalvia > Lucinida > Lucinidae > Ctena > Ctena decussata. The sequence continues at coordinate 79,665,725 of OZ022499.1, read as the reverse complement.
GTTTCATCAAGATATTCCAAATGGTTACTAAAAGTAAAAAGTATGCAAAGACCAGGAACTGAAACAATCAAAATCCAAATCCAGCCCTCATACCATAGTTGGAAACAACTAAGATTACAAATAATCAAGATACAGAGAACATATGGCCAACCGAGTGAGCAGCTTGTTCCCAAAAGGTGGCCACTCAGCAACCCAACCGAACCAAAAATAATAATAACATACATAAGGTAAAACATCACAGAAACTTTGACACCAAAAACAGGCAACAAAGAACCACAACAGAACTACCGCCTTGGAACGGTCAGTAATGAATTACTGGGGGGCTTAAATCGATTTTACAGGCCCAACCTCACCCTCAGTTTCTGAAGTGGTACAAAACATTTAGTTGGTAGTTCGGTTCGCATGATAACCCTCTAACTCGTCAATGAATCATCACGGTAAACACATAAATCAAATTTCAACACCATGAAGAAACAAAGACGAGGACTCAACAGATACAACGGGCCGTCTGACAGGTGGAGATCCCTGTCCTGCCAAACGACCCCACTGGAAATCTGAAGCAAAAGAAGGTCTAAGTTATTGAATGCACAAAATTAGTATACACGAAAATAGCCCCAAAAATCTAATCAAAGGGATGCAACTCCAAAACGAAGAAAGGGAGAGCAACCATTGTTATACGCGACACATTGAAAAACCGTCATACACATTGCTATGAAGTTTCATTCAGATATCCCAAACGCTTATCTAGTTATGGCGCGCACAAGACTAGTGGGGTAAAAAATGATCAAAGGGGCATAACTTTGAAATTAAGAAAGGGGGAGAAACCATTACTGTACGCCACACTTTGCCCTATCCTAATATATATGCCTACAAAATTTCATGAAGATATCTCAAACGGTTACTGAGATATGGTGCGCACAAGAATGTTGACGGACAGACGGACTGACGGACGGACGGACAGCGCCATGTCCGTTTTTTTTTCAAAACTGCCGAATAAAAATGTGCAGGAGACTTCAATTCACTCATTCGATACTATTCTCTCCTTAAATCAAAGATATTAGTCTTGAGAGATAACGTACACATGCCTATAAAACAATAGTCGTTAATTATTTTATTCTAATAGAATATTATCTGTGAACAGAACACAAGCAGTGTACAGAGTGGTACCAACGTCAAATGCAAACGGTTATCTAGAGACACAAACAGGACGCTACACAAGAATTGTCTTCCTTTGGAAACTCACGGAAGTGTACCTATACACCTTCAATGTTATTATAACATGATAAGAATGTTTGAAAACAATCATTCAGATTTTCGATTTTTTATTTTTCTGTCATTTCACAAATTCATAACACTTTGTATTTTTTAATATGTTACTTTTAGATAATTCTCCACACACTATCAAAAGAATTCATAAATTTTTTCCGGATGCATGTTTTCATACATTAAGATATGCTAATGAAATGCCAAGTTATTTGTGATACCTGACATGAATTTTAGAATAAATTATTTTCTTAAAAAAAATATCACTTTTAAGTGTTGCGAATATCTTGCCTTTACACAAAGCATGATCCTCTATTGCCATGATAATGAAGGCATGACGTCATTCATTATGCATGGCGCCGTAGCTTTTTTACCATATAGCAATAAAGAGTCCATGCTTGGACATATGTCCTGTAGGTAATGAAATTATTATATAATCGTTTGCAAGTGTATGCCACGGCAGACTATAATTTAGAACGCAGTGACAAGGAACGTTCGTAAAATCGAAAAATTTAATTTTCCCAAATAATGATAATCTCTCATATTATTTAATTTCATGTTATATGCGATTTCTGAAGCTGACAAAGTTCTAGGCACGAACAATCAAAAAGTTTCATTTCACAACCGTTTCAATATACTAATCATGTTTACCTCTGCTAGCCATCCTAGCTAACATCTCAGCATCTTCAACAGTTATACAGGCTGTCGGAATCTTGGCTATACTATCGTTGTAATTCTGAAATAGGTAAGTAAATATAGCAGACTCTCAAAGCTATTGGTACTTTGCGGAACGGAACGGAACAGCTGCTGGCCTGCTCCTCCCCTATATCGACCCAACCTCCTGGTTTCTTACATTAGTAATTATCAATTATGATAATTAATGTGGTTGCTCAATTTGCGTATCATTTTACGGAATAAAGCGCATTGATAACTTCCCTTGTCATCGTATACATTAGCAGCGCGATTTATTGCATAGAATTTCTCTGTTTCGTTCCGTTCCGCAAAATACCTACAGCCATACCCAGGAACTGAATCAATCATATTCCACATCGTATGGGAAAAGAACCAAAAAAGCATTGTGACAGCATTGTGTCTAAAACAAGACAACACATGCGAAAAGCATAGTGAACAGCTTTTCCTAAAAATAGGCGCCCACCGTGACTAAGAAGTAAGATCAGAGAACAGATAAATTGCAAATGTAATTCTATTGTATAATCCTATTATGGAAATTCAAATGCCTTTGGTGAAGGTGAGAACACATATCTAGGATCAGACTGTCCTGTCGCAGAGTATGCTCGTGTACATCTTGAGTGATTCATAAATACAAAATACCATTCTCATGAATCTAAGAAAAGATATGTTTCAAAGAAAATGATAGCGGTATATAAGAAGATCAGCAGTGTAGGTTTTCAGGGTTTGTTTTTTTCTTTTATCCTCAACTACTTAACCAGAATATTCAGTACAAACCCAGGTTTCAAATGAAAGTAAAAGGTAAGCGTGCTTAAACTGACGGCAGGTAAGCCTATGAACCATACGACCTGTAATTATGCTCTACATGCTTTTGGCCGCTTTAGAAAGCCGCTCCACGCATTTCTTTCAAAAGTCCGCAGAATATTAGGTACGGTTCTAAAGCGAAGATCAGAAAATCAGAATTCTGATTTAAGGCAGTGCCTCTTTAGTAGACTGAATGTGTCTGTCATCGTTTTGTTGTTTGTGTTTCCTTTTTATCTCATTTCAGTGTCTGGGGTTGGTTGCGACTGGTGACTGTGGCCTATTCCATGTATCATCGTCAATATTTCTACAGCCCAAACAGCTGAAACATTTACCATCTTTAGCTCTAGAATCAAGCCTCCTAATCAATCTGATGACTTTTCCAAGAAAGACCTGACACGCTTTATTAAAGTTGCAACTTCGCCCATATAAATAGTAATATAATATTTATGACCTTTTACTTTGAGAGCCTGCCATTCTGGTTCAGGTGCGAAAACTGTTTATAATTATGTTATTGAATTATCATGAGTCTTGCGCACCACAATTTTACAGAGCTTTATTTTAAGAACCGGGCCTAGCATCTAGTAAAAATTAGTAAAGAAAGATTAAGAAAAGTAAGATTAAGTGTTGAGACCATAAACTATTCTGGTTCAGGTGCAAAAACTGTTTATAATTATGTTATTGAATTATCATGAGTCTTGCGCACCACAATTTTACAGAGCTTTATTTTAAGAACCGGGCCTAGCATCTAGTAAAAATTAGTAAAGAAAGATTAAGAAAAGTAAGATTAAGTGTTGAGACCATAAACATCTAATTAAGCGTTAGTTCTAAAGCAAGATCTCGTGTCTCGGCTCAATTACAGATTTCCACATCATTTATACAGCCTCTTTTCGTTCTACGGCCATACCTGCCATCCCGTGTGAGGAGTGTTGATAGAGAAAGGTGTAACACTCCTGATCAATGTGGCCACGGCACCCACGGCAGCAGCATGCGCGGCGCCAAAGAACCTGTACCGTCCAGACACACCATAGTTCACCCAGTCTTGATTGAATATGACGATCTTTCCGCGAGCCTAAAAGAATGACAGAAGCTGAAGGTTGTGCTAGCACTGTGAAGTGAATTTATGCTGGACGTGACAAGTCATGCAGTTACGTGTTGTAGAGCACGGTCAAAGATAAATATTTTCCTTGAGCGAATCCAATAAAATAGATAAGCAATTTTATGACATTGGATTACAGTATACGGTTATAATTTACAGTTAATAAAATATTCCCATAGCCTTGTGGCCGTAAGGGCAGAGGTTGACGGGGCCGCGGTATCTAGTATCTAGGGCATACAATATGAATGGAATGATCCCTCCCTTTTCGATGCTTCGAAACATATACTCATTTAATGCTGAACTAACAGTTTTCAGTCGTTGATGCGGTGGGGATGGAATGGAAAAAATGCGTCTCATATAACTGACTTACAAAGACGTATACCGTTTTGATTGTAGCATTATTTCTCAGCTTTGTTCCTTTTCTGACATCAGCATATAAGTCCCAATACATAGAAACTGTCGTACAAGTACATTACCTCGGCTGCCCTTCGTTCTAGCTCATCAAATGAATGGACAACAATTGCCTCTGCCGTTATTCCAGATGAAGATGTAGCAATACTGCTGCCCAGGCCCAGAATGTCCAGGTGTTTGAGCCTTGGCTTCAGAACCATCGCATATTCCTCGCCACGCACCCAGTGCGGAACCTACACACAAAAATGTATCATGATTATTATGGTTTATGGGCTGGCCAATAGAGATATCATGAGCTGCGACACGACAAAACCAACAAAGTGGCATGTGCACCCAGCGAAGACTCAGATCAGCCTGGGCATCCGTCCAATCTGAACATAGCCTTCGCTGTGTGCTTAAAGAGTAAGTAAGAGTCTAAGGTAGCTCCATGCGGACAGAAAAGACTCTGATCAGACGGGGCGAGCTGAGTCCTCGCTGGGCGCTCATGCAATTTTGTTGGTTTTGTCGTGTCGCAGCTCATATTGTTTTCCCTTAAAACGTGAATTTCTTCTCCATTTGATGTGCAATTTAGGGAAAAATGCTTTTTCTGAGAGCATTTAGTCCTTGTGACCATCCTTGAAGGTGTATATACACCTGTATATTTAGTCCTTGTGACCATCCTTGAAGGTGTATATACACCTGTATATTTAGTCCTTGTGACCATCCTTGAAGGTGTATATACACCTTCAAGGATGGTCACAAGGACTAAATGCTCTCAGTAGCAAGTAATGCTACCTGTATGGTCGATGTACCTGTTTTCGGGGTGCGCCAGAATTCGGGGTAGCATTACTAAAACAGGAAAATATACTGCCGATCAAAGGCGCATATCTTGACATTCTTACATTTTTATTAAAACTGAAAAAGTTCTCTATCCAATAATAACGTTACAGCAAATAACTACTACTGGAATGATCAAGCAGGCAATGTATACCTTGTTCAGACTACTGATGGGTAACACTATTATATTTAGAAGAAAACGACATGATATGTAACATAAATAGATAACTATTTGATGGGGGAGTACGCCTAAAACAATGTCCATATAGTACAAGAATTCAATGGTTTGAACAGGGATTTTGTTCCATTCGATCATGGTTTCAAACATTTATGAACATAGTTGTCTAGGCAAGAATTTGATCTGTTTACAGCTGAATAAAAAGTAAAATTTTACCGTGACATTTTCTGTGTGAACATTATCAAAGCTTTCGTTCTTCAGTTTTTCTATTATGTAATCTGTAAAAGAAATAAATAAAATACCGAACTTTTCTTCGACCCACGGTTTGCATATCCTACAGTAAATTAACATGAACTTTAACGGGTCTAAAAAAATGTACATATAATACCCCCGTTCAACTGGATGACGCTTTGACTGCGCTCATGCTTTTTCAAAATTTTCGAAATCGCCGCAGAAGCGTCGGCATTTACCAAAACTTGGGACTTGTGCGCTTTCAGTACGCTTCCACTAGGCCTACATTTTTAATACGATCACGCTGTACGCTAATCAAGGTGCTGCCGCGGTAAAGCTGCGCTTCTGCCACGCTTGGTGGACTTCGAGAGCGATTCTAATACGCTGCCACTACGACAAAGGATTTCAAGCTAACCGCTTCTAAGTAAATCAGCGGAAAATAGGGGTTCAGCAGCATTTAGCCACCAGCCCTCGAACAAGATGGATAATACATTAATTCCAATGGCTATGATCCGGCTGGCAATCATGCACTAGTTCATTCTCAGGCTCAACTGGGGCTTCTGCTCGGAGTTCTGAAGGGCGCGGGTCTGGCTCAGTTTAGAGTACAGTAGCCTGGGAAGCAGAAGTTGGGATACCCTCTCCTGCCTCCAGGGTGGGTGAACATAGTCTCTTGACCCGGCCTGGGTGTGGATTTCGCCTTCTGCTTTTGACGGGGTGGTATCTTGAATAAAAATGTGAGAATCGAGTTCTGAAACGTTTTGAGCGCGAGCAAATAATGACGATCGCCGTGGAAACGCGGCGTTTTTATACCCGGGTCGCGATGAGAACCGAGGAAACGCAGATAAAGCACCAAGAGCGTAGCGGAAGTGTCGTGGTTGCGCTAGTCATAAATTATAGAGTCGCAGCGAAAGCAGCAAGAGCGCCACAAGAGCGTATAATGCGCTACAAGAGCGTAAAGAGTGCAACAAAAACACAAAGAGCATAGCAGAAGCTTAGCTATGTCGTGACCGATCTCCACGACGCTGTCAGCGAGATTCCACTGCGCTGGTGCTGCGTTGATTGTGCCGCTGCTGCCTCGATACTGCTGCGTTTATGAATTTTGTGCTGCGCTGTTACTACGCTTTGTGTCCACGGCGATTCCGCTACGTGAATTTAGAGAAAGGTTAAAACAAGCGCCATGACTTGGCGACCATGCCGCTTTAGATACGCTTTCACTGCGACCTAGAAGCTTCTGCTGCGCTACTGCAGCTTCTGCTACGATTCATGTCGCTATGTTCAAAATTTTGAAGCGCAGCAGAAGCGCCGTTCACTGGAATGGGGGTTTAAGAATTGAAATTTGATTTTTTGCTAAAATTCTACATGAAGCGCTTCGCCCTACATGGAATTTTAGCGCCGCCCACTTGCTTCATCAAAGGATGAACGCTGAAAAAACAAATGTTAGAATAGACCCGTTCGTGCTGTTTTCATGGTAATTTACTGTAGAATATGCAAACCATGGGTCAAAGAAAGCTTAGTAACGACGTGTTCACCTATTACGTTCAACAGTCGAGAATCGAACGTTACGTGTACCAATCAAGACGTTCGTTTACCTTACTGTAGACGTCGCTAGATGGCAACGTCACATTATCAGTGAATTGTTCTTCAACGGTGTAATTTCTTTCACGCCTGACAATCAGTCTCATGCGGAACCGGCGGTTAAGCAAAGCAATCCGTTAGATCACTTTCCGGTGACGTAGAAGAGGAGCCGAAAAAGGTAAAAAAACGATAATCGTTCGTGTAAGAAGACGATTTATTTTCTTAGAAAATGTGCTCTTTAAAATATGAGAATGCTATTTTGCTGCTAACACATTGTTTTCTTTGTATGCCGAAGGATTTGCTGAGGCGTTGTCTTGTTTTTGTCATTTTTATTCCCTCCTCCGAAACACCTGTTCGTACTGGATTATACATGAGGTAAGCAACACATTTATCCGCTAAATCTGACATTTGTGTACATATGATCTGCAAATTAGACGGCGTGCGGATATTTTAAACAGAAAGTGAGGTATGTGATACCTTTACATTTTGCTAGAATCAAGAATTCTTTTGAAATGCATGCATAATTGGTCTCGAAAGTTTGGTTCCGCATGTAATCATTAAAAATAAAAAGAAAATAATTTCACAGATAATTTTATTTTCAACCTAATATGTGCAGTAAAACTGTGCCCAGTATAATTCTGGAGTTTCTAAAGTTGACAAATGCAGGTCTGACGGATAATATTTGCTTGAAACCAGACTGCAAGAGAAATCAAGGAACACTGCTTTGAGCCATTATACGTTGGACATTATGCGTTGATTGCGTCATTGGAATATCAAATGACTCCATATAATATCTGTTTAGCTTATTTCAACACTTTTGGTTTGCCTATTTTTAAGGTAAGTCCCCATGTCATTTTTTCCTGGTTTCGCATGCGATAGCTCGGTTCAGCATTCGACTTCTTTCAAACTTCACAATTCTTTTGCTTAAACGAAGCTATAAACGTCTCAAGCTATACATGGATCACTTTTAAATCAATTATGCCAATACTGTTTTTTCTTATTTGTCTTCTGATAAAAATAACCCTCGAAAACACTCATATGTCCTGCCGCAGTATCATAATAATATTTAAGTGTTTAATGCTACGCGTTGTAGTTTTCGACATCACCTCGAGCAATGACTTTTTGACTTTGTTGGAGGCAATATAGCAAAATTACGGTGCACCTTGTCCTCTTTCGCAGCAAACGATTATTTAAGTTTTTAATGCTACTGGCTGTAATTTTCGGCAACACCTCGAGCAATGACTTTTTGACTTTGCTCGAGGCAGTATGGAAAATACGGCGTGCATCGAAAGGGTTCTTATATAATTGCTTGCTACAAAAGCCAGGAGGTATCCGCACTTCACCGCACGAAATTTCATTGATTATTAACATCGAAGGTAATGTTTCAAACTGACCTCCGCTGAAATATGTTGAAAACTAATTTGACTATTTTTCAGTAGTCAGTTTGCAGTTTTCGTGGTCTATAGATGGGTCACGGGTAAGATTTTTGAGTCTTGCACAGGAATTTTGGCTGTGTGAATGCATTTGTAGGCTTTCCTTAAAATCTTAGTAATGCGATAAGGCGTGCCCATATCATACACACTTTCAAATGATATATTTATAAAACTTAATGCTTTCATTAGTGTGTGTATTTAAATTCTCGTAATGACGTTAAACCACACACCCCAGCGGAACGTATCCGTAGCCTCAGTAACTGGGATCTGTTCATCCGTCCAGCTTTCGTTACTACATCTTTACCGAATCTAAAATATTGATAGTCAATTTGAAACTTAGGAGAAAGTCTAATTGAGATTAACCCTTAACCCCACGATCGCGTGAACTGTCAGTTTTAAGGGATAGCCTGTCAGGAAACCCCACTTTTTGAGGCTGTCATATGCAGAAGGGAATCTGTTTTATTACTAGAGCAAGGTTTTGCCCACATTACTGGTTTGTAGTTTGCAAACACTGAAAATACGTTAAAATTTTAAGATTTTTTTTCAATACATCTTTTCAAGTGGCACCATTACCCAGTTGATCCGATTTTCTGGAAAAGTAGACCTCATTCATCTAAACTTTTTTCTGTTGATAAATGTTCAGCAACAACACCGGGTCTCAGACAAGCAGTCACTTTCCATTTCTAAAGCATATACCTGGGGCTGATATCTAGTATTCTTTTTTAAACGTCTTGGTCGGTTTCCGGTTGATTGTGTTAGGTCGGAGCATGGACGTCGATGGACCTTGGTAACTTCCAGAACGGCAGCACACACCTTGTTGCAGCTGAGTGAATATATCAGTCAAATCGAACAGAGTTTGTGGCTTCTGAGGTATGGGTTCCCGCATGTTTAGGTCCCATGAATAACTTATGTGGCAGGTAAAGGGTTACTATCTATATACTGAGGCCAAGACCATCTTAATTGACCAAAATTATCTGGCATATGTTTAGAAGTATTTAAACGTGCTTTTAAATTCAAGCGCACAATCCCTTTTGAGCAGAATATAATTGTCTCCATGTCAATTTCAATACTATTGACCTCGTGGTTTTCAAATTGACCGCCGATAAATATTCGTTGAGGGCGAAGTAACAAAAGCATGCATTTTCTTGAAAGTGAATTTTCAACGCGGTTATATAAGTTAAGTGTCTTGCTGCATCGATAAGATTTCACAGAAAATCTGCAAAATGCACGCACAGGGCCGATTTATCTGCAGGACTATTTCCTTCTTTCGGTACTGAACTTGGAGGATAAATGTAATATACCAAACACCACTTAAAACTGTTCATATCACTTGGTCTCAACATACAATTGTAAACAAATGATAGCATGACATTCTCAAATTTTTTTTGCAATACCTTTTCTTCAGAGAAAAATCTGATATGACTGAAATACTGCTGAAAAACGTAAAATCGCAAGTCATCCATCCGCCAGTTAAATTTTAGGCCCTTATAAACTTTTAAGAGTGCCTAGTCTCATAAACGATTATTCCTGGCTACATTACCAGGTCAGACAAATTTATTAGATTATCTGCCAGAGAAGATCCTTAGAGTTGTAGGTTTAATGATACAACAGCTTTTCAGTGCTAAACGAGCAGACCAAACTGTGTGAAGTCGCAGGTTGACCGATGTTTTCGTGGTTCACATACAAGTCAGGCTGCCTCGCAGCTAAATCAGGCACCCAAGCTCATTTGATATTTCATACATTCCAATGCTCAACCGAATATTCTCATGCGCAACCACAAAATTTTTGACAGGAGCCTCCCATTCAATTGCAAAAAATCAAAATTTTGTGAAATCGTGTTAATTATTCAAATGTAATCTTATACATTTTAATTCAGAATGCATTTAAAACCATTGAAACAGTAAACACCAAGTACTTTAGGGAATGGGATGTCTTTGTTCTTTGTTGTTGTTTTTTTTTTTTTGTTTTTGTTTTTTTGTTAAAACATAATCTCCAACTGCAAAGACCCTACAAGTCTCAGCTGACATCTAACAAATGTTAAAAAAATCCAGCATAAAATTTATGTCATAAAACAGACTAAAATAAGCAGATTGTTGTTGACATATTTCCTTCTATTTTTAATGATTAAATGCTGAACCAAAACATTTCGCCCCTTTCAACAATGATTTCAGAACAATGCTTGATACCTGGTCACTGAAACATCGTTGTTGATGACAGATATTAATTATTACATTGATATGCAATGATGAATTCGGATGCTTTTTGCTCGTTTTTGAGATCGAGCAGAAAATGTTGTTATTTTATCTTCTGTTTTGTCTGACCTTGAACGTGTTGAACAGACATTTCGGAGGAGGGAACAAATATCAAGAAAACCGCGGAACCAATTATAGAATTATTTGGTATGTTGAAGAAGCAATGTTTAAGGAACAAAATAGCATTCTTAGATTTTGGATATCTCTCCTATCATTCTGAAAAAACATTCTAACATCTGACTGAGAATGTATTGTTTACCTTTTTCGGCTCCTCTTCTACGTCACCGGAAAGCGATCTAACGGATTCCTTTGCTTAACCGCCGGTTCCGCATGAGATTGATTGTCAGGCGTGTCTTTGCTCCTTTTAGAAATGAGGTCGGCTTACTGACGTTGTGACGTAGGTTTCACGTGACGCAGGTTATATTTCACGCTTTTTACGTTATTACACATGTAAGGTTTCAGTGCACGGAATCTAAGACCCGATTTCACGTCACAGTTTTAACTCAGATTAACAAGTCTATTTTACCGTAAGGCGCAACGTAAAATTCGGGTGCTCCGGAAGCTAATCCGTGTACCAAGTGCGACATGAAATCATGCCTAAAAAGTAGCCTTAAAGTGGTTACTTGGCAGTGGGTTGAACATGTGTTTCAGAGCGATTGCTTTGCTCAGTTTTAAGAAAAGCGCGTGACGTAAGGTTACATTCAAACATACAAAATGCTGGGGTAATGTTTTTTTTTTTTTTTTTTTTTTTCTTGTTTTGTTTTGTTTTGTTTTGTTTTAAATCAAGTGAAAGACAGTATATCGAACAAATTTGAAAAAAATATTATATATCAAGGAGTAATTTTCTGATGATGAAACGAATTTACCACCGTGACGTAGGTTCCACAAAATTTGTGACATTAATTCTCAGTCCCATTTTTAAGCAAACCTCATCCTTCCTATAGTGCTTTGGTGAAGAAATGGAAAGGAAAACATCTTCTTAACCGAGAACGTTCCTTCATCGGCGTTGAACATCAGCATAACTCACCTATTGCGCTTTCAAGATTCGGGCTGCCCGCTGGTCGGTTCCCAAACTTATCCACCATGTCTGCTACTTTCTCGTAAGTTTCATTGCGAGCGGACCCATGTAGGAACAGCTGGAGTATATCATTGGCAACCGCTAATATTCGAAATGAAAAATGGATACGGTATCAATAGAAACAACTCTGCCTTTTAATTTTGTTATCCCTTCTCCTTAAAGGAAATAATTTTGTGGGGGTAAGAAGGGGTAGAGGGGATGTGGTGTCAAGGTAGGTCTTCCCTATAAGAGGAGAACCATTTTGAGTGACGCTCTGCTAACAGCGAAGCAAATACTGAACATCCAAACGTGTATTCCTTTCAAAATGTCATAAAAACATGGAGGTGCAGCCTCCTTATGTCTAAACTTCATGAATACCTTTTAACCACTATTCACAAGCTTAGAAACTCGTCCAAGTAAGAGCGTCTTTCCCCATCAAATAGTCGATCGACGTTTATAATTAGAATTTCAGTTAGCTAGCTTCGCTTTTCTAGACCATATAACATGTAGAAAAGCAAATCTAGCTGATATGTAAAGCTCCGAAACCTTCTTTGGAGGTGGGATAAAAAAGGAAACATACAAATGCCAATCTGTTTGCGGACATGACCCCTCACCTCTCTTTAAGTCGAATAACGCATGGAACCTACCAAATAGATAGACCCTTTTGAAAGAATCACACCTCTTACTCCAATATGACGGTCTACGTCTGTCCTATGCCTATATATCTGGCCCCGAGGTTATAAAACTTTTTTCGTGCTCAACTCAGCTGAGCATGAAATTTTCTCTGCTTATAAATATGAAAATACCAACTAATGTTGCCATTTTCATATTCAGAAGCAGAGAAAATTTCATACTCAGCTAAACTGAGCATGAAAACAACTGTACTTATCAGTAATGTGCTATTTATAAGCAGATAAAATTTCATGCTCAGCTGAGTTGAGCATGAAAAAAGTTTTATAACCTCGGGGCCAGTTGTACTTAGGACAATTATAGTTCCACGATTTTAAAGACTTGTTTGGCACAGATTTTTCTGTTGAAAAACGGTAGCCTTCCTGTAATATTTTTTAAAAATGCAAGTTCTCTACGAAAATGTCGCATGCACATTCAATTCACCTCGTCCCGGTTAAGTAGTGAAACTGCAGTACGTAGTCCGTTGCTGTCGTCCATTCAATGGACGACAGTTTCATTATACTACTAATATTATGTTTTCTGAGTAGAACTCGGAGGCGGAAAGCCTTCGGGATTCAAAGGGTATACAACATTAAAACATGTCAGTGTCAAAGCAACGTAATGGCGTTGCATCGACGTTGATATGTCGTTGCCTCAATGTTGTAGGCGTGCTGGGAAAAGGCCTTTTGTCTGGCCAAACTCGCCATACCTGAGTGGTTGCGGACATCTGCCTTCATTCTCTCGACGTGAAGGTTCGCAGTGGTTGGGGTGGCGTCAAGAAGAAAGGCATTGCCATACCAACATCCAAAAAAGTGAGCTGTAAAGAGAGAAAGAATTTATAATAGAAATATATTTGATTATAAAAGTTTGTGCTGTTAGCGTCTGGTCAATGGGAGTTTGGCTGCGAAGGCTGAGCTGAGGGATTGGACTCAGTAGCGGTTTAACATGCTCAAATTCAAGCCGGGTCAGCGTAAACTTCCTTTTTTTTACCCTCTCAGTTTCATTTATGCTATCGCATCATCGTTCCGTCTCCCACCCAAACCCCTCACCCGTGCTATGGCCGGTGCATATAGCGGTAGCATTAAGTGTGCCAACCTTTTTTATCTGTTTTGAGCATCATGGCCAGCTACATGTACGCTATCAAGTTTGTAATTTGAATGTATAATGATAGCTTAGAACTCGTTTTCTACTGTTATTAGGAATGGTAATGATACTTCAGTTTAACCATGCGACTTTTGTCCAAATAACTTGAAATTCAAACTACCGTAAACTACTGTTATCTTGAAACAAAAATGTCTGAGCAAACACTGTAGACCCAGATCAGATTGCCCCTGTAAAGGGGCATCTGTTCGAGGTCATAGCTGTTTTTACCATCCAATACATTCGCTGGATAAATCAAAATCAGTTCAAAATTTCAAGACAATTGAGCCGCGACACGAGAAAACCAACAATGTGGTTGTACGCCCAGCACAGACTCAGATAAGCCTGGACAGCCACCCAGTCTGATCAGAGTTTGCGCTAAGTGTTTAAAGGGTAGCTAAAGGTTTAAGCTACCTCCATGCTGACAGCGAAGACTGATCAGACTGGGCGGATGCCCAGGCTGATCTGAGTCTGCGCTGGGTGCACAACCACTTTGTTGGTTTTCTCGTGTCGCGGCTCAATTATGTCCTATTACTTTGGGTAATAACGGTACATGTTCCTTAAGGTGAATAGGTGCATCTTTATGATTTTCCGCCTCTTTTCAAAGGGAAACAACTTCTGTGACTTCCTGTTTGTTTCAATGGAGGACAGTCTTTTAAAAAGGATCTACTCATAAGGGAAAGAATTTGCTAAATGCCTCAAAGATAGCAAATTCTTTCCCTAAAGAGTTGACCCCACTGGGGAGACAAATATGAAATTGAAAGTTGTGTCCCCTGAAAGTGTTCGCACTAACCACAAAACAATTACATACCTGCAAAAGAAATCAAAACAAATGCTGTCGTCTTCATGATGATAAGAGAAATAGTTTATTTTTGTTGCAACTTTTAGTTATAAACATTCAATGACATAATAAAACCGCACCAAAGAAGGCCACAGAAAGATAAGACAGTTCACAAATTCCAATCCCTCGTTTTAGAAGAAACTTATCTTTTCAAATTTTCATTTCTTGGAGATAATCCTTGACACTAATAATTCTGTCTGTACTTTTCAATGACTCAATAATTTACCTGGGTTGTTCAAAATGTATCGAAATACTCAAAATGCCATATGCAATATAAACTCTGCCAACAATTGTATGCTTTGAAGACTCCTTTGCGTGCAGATATAGTTTTTAATATTTGCTTGCTTCAGTAGACATTCCTGTAAAGCACCTTACTAGGCACGTTACTCAAGTTATTGCCCTTTCTTGGTTTGTTCTTGTTCTAATTATGAAAGTTACTAGGCTTATTATTACTCCAGTTGTGGACCTTATTTGATTTAATGTTATTCCAGTTACGGACCTTACTTGGCTTACAGGTATCTCATTCGTTGGCCTTTTTTGGCTGACAGGTACTTATTATGGGCCCTTCTTGTTTTTTTTAAGTTTCCAATCAGGGAGATTTCTTGTCTTAAACTAACTTTAGTTAAAGACCTTTCTTGGGTACAGTTATCACATAATTAAAGTTCCTTGGCTTATAATTACTTTAGTTATGAATCTTTACTAACTTATAGCTACTCCAATTATGAAATTTCCTGTGCTTATCTTTACTCACTTAGGAACCTTTCTTGGCATGAAGTTGCTCGGATTATGGATTGATAGATTGAACTGTTGCTTAACGTCCACGGTAAACAGCTATGGTCATGTCGGGACGGTCAGTCAATCTACCACACTATTCCTGGGCAGGCTTAGACATCCTAAGCGGTTAACCAGTACGAAGTGCACATACTTTCGCCAGTAACTGACAACTGCCCTTCTTGAATAAGCGGAAAGAGAAACGAAAGTATGTGGCCAGACCGGGTTTCGAACCCAGGACCTCTTGACTTATGAGTTAGGCGCCCTACCGCTTGCGCTACGCGGCCCGGCTCGGGTTATGGACATAGTGGATCTTACATGAGTGCTCATGTATTATTGAATTTATTAAACGAGTTGGGGGAAAGGATAAGATGCGAGTTCATGAATGCAAGATTCTGTTTATCATGACACTAAAATCGTGTTTTATTAGCAAATTTTGCACTAAAACGTCACAATTTCGCCATTAGAAAACGCGACGTTTTATGGGCGTCAACGCATACAGTAACGTTACGACGAAAGAAAGTGGATTATCGTTTGACGTCATATGATAAAGTTACATATTATGGCTTTTTTTAGGTTTATCATTACAGCTGCTACAAATCATTTTGTCATATAGTTAGTTAAGTCATTTTCTGTCTTTAACAGTTGCCAGGAGCCCCGGTAGCTCAGTGGGTTAAGTGCTAGCCTACTGATCTAGCGTACCGGGTTCGAGCCCCGCTAGAGGCGAGAATCTTTCCTTCTGTAAACAGGGTTCCATGGCTCACAGCCTTTCGTTATCACAGTCCCATCCATAGGCACTCGACGAAAAATTTGTGAAATTCTCATATATTATGAAATGTTAGTCTGTCTCCCACCTCTCTATCAAATTTCAAGTCGATCGGTTGCGATATAAGAAAGTTACTAAATATCCTACTTCGTAGTAAATCGACTCTATTTACTACGAAGTGGGATATTTAGTAACTTTCTTATATCGCAAGCGATCGACTTGAAATTTGATAGAGAGGTGGGAGACAGACTAACATTTCATAATATATGAGAATTTCACAAATTTTTCGTCGAGTGCCTATGTTTCTAACATCCTCTCCACCACGTTTATGTTAGTCCAGTTATGGACCTATCTCATCTACTTTAAGGAAGGTTCTTGGCTTATAGCTGCTTCTCGTGTGGCCCTTCCTGGGGTTATAGATATTCCAATTATGGGCAGTTGCCCCTGTTATGGAAATTTCTTGGCTTAGTTAAATACTCCAGTTATAGATATTTCCTGGCCTTTAAAAGGACATAGGCCAAAATTAAAGCTGTAGGAGCAGTTTTAGCTATTATATCTGAAAAGGGAAAGGGGAATACCTTTGTCAATAATGAGTATACCCTATCCTAATCTTCATCAAAGTGATTGAGACATCAAATCGAAAAGCAGTCCTGTCAAGCTGTATATTAGTTGAGAAAATGCCAAAAGGGACATTACTCAAAACTACGATAATCCAACAAGAGATGTCACCAGCAGCATAGCTCACCTGAACTGGTGCTTGTCCATCATGAATACGAAGTTCTAATAATGTGATTTTGATCTCCACGGTCAGTTAGGAAGGTGATGCTGCTGACATGTAAAACTCCGAAGCGGTATATGTCATCAGTTTGGGTATAACCTTCCAGCTAGGCAGTGTGGAACTATAAAACATCAGCCTGTGACCTTAACCTGAAGGTCAACGAGAGAGGTGGGGTTGGTACTTTGTCAAACTCTGGACCAGCATCTAATGGAATTCTATGTATCAACTGAACCCATCCACACACTAAGAAAACATTGTGCCTTTCGGGAACTTTAACCAAAAGTTTAAGCAACATTTACAAGTCAATGACCTTGCCCTCAGTCATCAAGGAGGTTGGGGTGGTACTGCATAACCAGAAGACCAATGGTCCTGTAGATCACCTGATACCTTCTGTCAACAGATACAATCTGTCATTTCGCTCATTTGTTACCATTTTAAAGCAGTGGCTAAGAAGGAGTGCACACTTTAATTCTAAAATCTGTGACCTTCAACAAAGATAAAAAAATGACCTTGACCTTTGGTGACCTTATGTCTTCGTGTATTCGTTTAGTTTACCATATTTTCTGTCTATTATATCTAGACTTAAAAAGTTTCTTGGGAATCCACTGTTTAAGCATTTTCACATATAAAAGCATAACATACTAAAAATGACCTTGCAATAAATTAGGTCAAGGTCAATGCACGGTTATGATTTGAACAAACTATGATGGTCTTGAGTCCCCAATGCTACATACCAAGCCACAAAGTCATTGGGCCTTTGGTTCGGTTCTGGCGAAGATTTTTGAAGGGTTTTTACCATATATGGGCATGGGGGCCATCTTTGTCATGTGACACAGACCTCGGGGAAAATGCTTTTGCTCCCCTGACCTAGGTTGGCTCCAAATGAAATATGGCTTCAATCTGCCCAATGGTTTCAGAGGAGAAGATGTCTGAAAATGTTGACGACGGATGGACGACTGAAGTCTGGCTATACTATAAGCTCACCCATGAGCCTACAAGCCACATCTGTGGAGGTATAAAAGAAATCTATCAAAGGGCTAAGGAGATTTAGCCAAGAACATTTCAAATTTCAATTTAAAATTTCTAAGTCTATGACCTTGACCTATAGCTCATATTCAGGTTGGGGGAAAAACTGAACAAAATTTTGGACCAATATCTATCATAATACCAAATATAATTCGAATCGATCAAAGGGTTTAAAAACTATGAGATCTTAAAA
Organism: Ctena decussata; assembly: GCA_963989385.1. Lineage (NCBI taxonomy): Eukaryota > Metazoa > Mollusca > Bivalvia > Lucinida > Lucinidae > Ctena > Ctena decussata. Next base: position 79,647,735 of record OZ022499.1, on the reverse strand, counting down.
ACTTTAAAATAAAACTGTAACATAAAATCTTTAAGTCCATGACCTTGACCTATGGGTCATGACCAGGGATGGGGATGAAGCTGAATAAAATTGTGGACCAATATCTAGCACCATACTACATGTAAATGTAAAATCGATCAAAGGATTTAGAAACTATGAGATCTTAAAAAATTTCACGTAAAACTTACCCATTTTGCTATCATTCGGCCCCCACCAACGCTGGGGGTAGTACAATGCTTGAGATATTGTCATGCCCTACATTTGTAGGCGCTAGAGTGATGACAAAGATTTTCTAAAAATAGCCACAGTGACCTTGACCTTGGGCGCAGCACCCTGAAAGTCAAACTTGCTCGAGATATTGTCATGCCCTACATTTGTGTGAAGTTATTTTAAAATCCATTGAGAAATGTAGGTGCTAGAGCGCTGACAAAGTTTTTCTAAAAAATAGCCACAGTGACCTTGACCTTGGGCGCAGCATCCTGAAAGTCGAACTTGCTCGAGCTATTGTAATGCCCTACATTTGTGTGAAGTTATTTTAAAATCCGTTGAGAAATGTAGGCAATAGAGCGATGACAAAGTTTTTCTAAAAATATGTGATGACATCGTTTTCTCCATTATAACACTATGGGATTTTTTTCAAACGCTCAAGGGCAGCTAACTCCGTAGTCTGTGCTCGAATCCGGCCAAATTTCGAACTCATCCAAGCTCTTATGTATGTCATCATTACCTGCAAGTATGATAAGGATCTAAGCAAAAACAGTTGAGAAAACGTGATGACGCCATTTTCCCCATTATAACCCTATGGGATTTTTTTCAAACGCTCAAGGGCAGCTAACTCCGTAGTCTGTGCTCGAATCCGACCAAATTTCGAACTCATCCAAGCTCTTGTGTATGTCATCATTACCTGCAAGTATGATAAGGATCTATTCAAAAACAGTCGAGAAAACGTGATGACGCCGTTTTCCCCATTATAACCCTATGGGGGCTATCTGTTGCCATGGAAACCAGAGTTCTGAGCTGATCGGCACCAAAACCTAATGCAGCCTTTCCCCCACCCAAATGATGCTTCAGATAAAATTTGATTGCGACCGGCCCACTGGTCTCTGAGATATTTATGTTTGAAAGTGTTGACGCACGCACCCACCCACGGACGGACGGACGACGGCTCGACTCCCATCCTATAAGCTCACCTCTGAGCCTTCGGCTCAGGTGAGCTAAAAACTTTAACCAAAACATCCAATTAATAGAAAGACAATTTTCTAAGTCCAGGACCTTGACATCAAGGTCACTGAGGGGGGCGGGGGTGGTACCTTGGAAAACTTACATAATTTGAAAACATTTAAAGGATCAGAACGGAAGCAAAGCTTATTGAGTTCTTATCCCAGCTTAGACCCTTATACTTAGACCCTTTGCTACCCTTTAAGCGCTTAGCAAAGAGTCTAATCAGACGGGGCAGATTCCCGGGCTGATTTGAGTCTGTGTTGGGCGCACAACCACTTTGTTGGTTTTCTCGTGTTGCAGCTCATTTATTCCAGCCATCCTCAGTCTCTGAAGTGTTACCACAATTACCCTAAAAATCGGGGCAGCTGACGGCGTATGGGTAGACTTTCAGGGGAAGCAACTCCAGTAATTTCAATTTTGCCTTCATTCTCAGTGGAGGTCAACTCTTAAAGGAAAGAATTTGCTCCTCTAGGAGCAAATTCTTTCCTTTAAGAGTAGACCCATCATGGAAGTGCTTTGTCACAAAGTGAAGCAAATGGGAAGTCACAATTGCCATTTCCCTTTGTAACTAGAAAATGTGTTTATGAAACACTATGCCCCTAACCATATGCTTGCCTCTAAAGAAGGCTCATCCAATAATTATTGTACCTTTGTACCATAGGCTTCAATGCACTAAGTCAAAAAAGGGGCTTAACTTGGTCCAAAAAAAAATTTTTTCAAAAAATTAATCAGATCCTTTACACTTTGGGCAATATCGTCCTGCAAAAAATCATGATCCTAGTTTCAGGGATTCTCGAGATATTTTGTTCACTATTTCCCAAAGGCTTACAGTGCACTAAGTTGAAAAAGGGACATAACTCAGTCAAAAATTCACGATTTCTGTTTCAAAATTTAATCAGGTCATCTACACCTGCGACAATAAAGTTTCATGTCCCTAGCTCGTATACTTTTCAAGATATCTTGCTGAAAAAGTCAAAATGTCAAAATTTTCAAAGGGTCACAACTCCTAAAAAAACTGACAGAAGTTCTTCAAAAGTTAATCAGTTCATCTACTCATCATCTCCAATAAACTGACAATGTTTCAAGTCTCTAGCTCAAATACTTTTCAAGATACCTAGCTGACAAAGTCAAAATGCAGAAATTTTCAAAGAACCACAACTCCTACAGAAATTGACTGAATTTGTTCAAAAGTTAATCAGTTCATCTGCTCATCACTCCTAATAAGCTAACAAAGTTCCAAGCCCCTAGCTCTAACACTTTTCAAGACATCTTGCTCATGAAGTCAAAATGCAGAAATTTCGCAGGCGCATAACTCCCTCAAAACTTGACAGAATTCATTCAAAACTTAATCAGTTCATCTACTCATCATCTTCAATAAGCTGACTAAGTTTGAAGTCCCTAGCTCTTATACTTTTCAAGATTTCTTGCTGACAAAGTCAAAATGCCAAAATTTTCAAAGGGCCATAACTCCTATAAAAATTGACGAAATTTGTTCAAAAGTTGTTCAGTTCATCTACTCATCATTCCTAATAAGCTGTCAAAGTTTCAAGCCCCTAGGAAATGACTTCATAAATAAGCATCTTGCTTACTGTCAAATCCTGATACTTTTGAAATTGTATTGTAGTATATGTATGTAATTTATAGTTAATAAAATATCGTTTAAACTAAGCCCCTAGCTCAAATACTTTTCAAGGTATCTTGCTGACAAAGTCAAAATGTGGAAATTTTCAAAGGGCCATAATTCCTACAAAATCTAACGGAATTTTTTCAAAGTTAATCACTTCATCTACTCATTATCTCCGATAAGCTGACAAAGTTTAAGGTCCCTAGTTCAAATACTTTTCAAGATATCTTGCTGACAAAGTCACAATGTGGAAATTTCAAAGGGCCATAACTCCCTCAAAAGTTGACAGAATTTGTTCAAAAATTAATCAATTCACCTACTCATCATCTCCAATAAGCTGGCAAAGTTTAAGGTCCTTAGCTCAAATTGACTTCCAAATATCTTGCTGACAAACTCATAATGCAGAATTTTTCAGAGGGCCATAACTCCCTCAAAAATTGGCAAAATTCTTTCAAAAGTTAATCAGTTCATCTTCTCATCATCTCCAATAAGCTGACAAAGTTTAAAGTCCCTAGCTCTTATTCTTTTCAAGATATCTTGCTAACAAGGTCAAAGTGCTTAAATTTTCAAAGGGCCATAGCTCCTACAAAAATTGACAGAATTCATTCAAAAGCTAATCAATTCATTTACCCATCATCTCCAATAAGCTGACAAAGTTTCAAGCCCCTAGCTCAAATTCTTTGAAAATGCGGAATTTTTCAAAGGGCCATAATTCCTACAAAAACTAAAGGAATTTGTTCAAAAGTTAATCAGTTCATCTACTCATCATTCCTAATAAGCTGTCAAAGTTTCAAGCCTCTCGCTCCAATTCTTTTCAAGATATCTTGCTGACCAAATCAAAATGCAGAAATTTTCAAAGGGGCCATAACTCCTACACAAGAATTCCGCGGAATGCAGTGTCTCGCCTGCAGGCCTATGTCACAAAACAGAGCTAAATCAGCAAAAATGTATGCATGAACCGAGTTGTTTTGGCTCTAGCCCCTTAAAGTTTCTGAGAAACAGACCTAAATGCGAAAACTTGACAAAAAATTGCCAAGTCAGTCAACCATAAAGTGTTGATAAGGACTCAAAATTGATGATGACTTTAAGCTCTTCTTTTCCAGATGAATGCATGACCAAACATTCATGGCTCTAGCCCTTATAGTTTCAGAGAAACAGACCTAAACGCGAAAACTCAACAAAACCTTGCAAAGTCAGTCAACCGTAAAAAGTAGGTCAGGATTCAATATTGATGATGGCTTTGAGATTTACTCTTCCAGATGTACGGATGAACCAAGTTTCATGGCTTTAGACCTTATAGTTTCTGAGAAAATGACCTAAACGCAAAAACTCAACAAAAAATTGCAAAGTCAGTCAACCGTAAAATGTCGGTCAAGGCTCAATTTTGATGATGGCTTTGAGATCTACTCTTCAAAATGTATGCATTGACCAAGTTTCATTGCTCTAGCCCTTATAATTTCTGAGAAAATGACCTAAACACAAAACTCAACAAAAAAATTGCAAAGTCAGTCAACCGTAAAATGTAGGTCAAGACTAAATATTGATGATAGCCTTGAGATCTACTCTTCAAGATGTACACTTGAACCCAGTTTCATGGTTCTAGCCCTTATAGTTTCTGAGAAAATGACCTAAACGCAAAAAGTTTACGCCACCGCCGACTACACCGGAAAAGCAATACATATGTCTCGCCTCTGCTTTGCAGGCGAGACAAAAAATTGACGGAATTTGTTCAAAAGTTAATCAGTTCAACTACTCATCATTCCGAATAAGTTGGAAAAGTTTCAAGCCCCTAGCTCAAAGGCTTTTTGAGATATCTTACTGACAAGATTTTATTATGAATTTTTGCGAAGGGGCATAACTCGAAAAAGGGAGACAACTCGGACAAGGAAAAAAATTTTCATGACGAATCCACATGTGAAATTTCAAAACTCTAGCATGCATGGTTCCCAAGATATGGTATGCGTGACTAACGGATGCACAAACATATGGAAAACCCAGAAGCAATATGCCCCCTCAACTTCTTTGAAGTTGGGGGCATAAAAAGGGCAGAAAACCCATTCACTTTGACCTAATACTGTGATTATTCCAAACTATGATAATGAAGAAAAAAATTAATTTACGATCTTGCAATGGGTCCATATATTGCTGAATGAAAGGCAAACAGAGCAAATCCAGATCATACTGTTCCAACAGGGACATGATTATACTGTTCCAATGGACGCAGTCTGATCTGGGTCTGCACTGGTTGTTCAAAGCATCATTAGGTTAACAATGCCATTGGTCAAGGATTCTTTAAGCCTTCTATACATATAAAATCCAGTTGTTATTTTTTTTTTTTTTTTTTTTTGCATGTAGCGAAGTGGTAGTGTTTTTGCATAAAATATGTTTTTGAAAATGTCACATTGTTAACTACTGACATCTTTAATTTTGAACAACTTGACCCAGGCTGCTCAGTCATTTTTGTCCTCTTATTTATGGTCATTAGGGTATTAACACTTATTTCAATTACTCAGGTCCTGACAAACTGAAATTCCATATGCTTGCCCAGTGAACAGCATACCTTGGAAATGTCTGAAATATTCCATAGTGTCTAAATACATAACAATAACTGAGCAAGTGAGAGCAAGTGAGCTGGGGCTGACATATACTTCTGGTCAGTACCATCTTGCCACAGCCTAATCAAACCAAACTGAGTATTACTAATAATTGAAGCTCCCTAGAAGTAAACTCTTTCTTTTATAAGCAGTCCCAATTTTGGAAGAGCTACAATATCAAGAGAAGCAAACAGAAAATCATGGAAGTTGTCTTCCTTTGAAAAAAAGGCAGCGTACCCATACACCAACATCCAACATATAAACATCCAACTGCTGACCACATTGTGATGTTCATTGACTGGAGATTTCTTTATAAGGATTTCATGGGTTTTTTTAAGAAATAGATCAGCTCTAGCTGTGAATTGATTCACTGTTTGGATGTTTGGAGGTCAGTGTTAAAGAAGATGATATCACAAGCCTGGAGCGTGAGTGATATATGAGCCGCGACACGACAAAACCAACAATGTGGTCGTGCACCCAGCGCAGACTCAGATCAGCCTGGGCATTTGCCCAGTTTGGTCAGACTCATTGTTATGTGCTCAAAGGGTAGTTAAGGGTTTAAGCTACCTTCATGCGGACAGCGAAGACTCTGATCAGACTGGGCGGATGCCCAGGCTGATCTGAGTCTCGCTGGGCGCACAACCACATTGTTGGTTTTGTCGTGTCGGGGCTCATATCTACTTGCAGCTCCACCTAACTTGTTTCAGTATAATGTAAGGGACTATAGTCTGAGGTATAACAAATCAATATTAGGTATGACTACCTGTTTACCACCTTCTTGTCTCTTTGGGGCATATGAATACACCTCTATTTTTTTCCTAAATTTTTTGCAAAGGGAGGCAACATTTGTGACTTCCTGTTTGCTTTCCTGGGCAACAAAACCCTTAATAAAACAGATTTCCTTAAACAGATGACTCCTACAGAAAAGTCAGACAAAACTGAAAATGGCAGAGTTGCTTCCCTCTGAAAAAGTAGTCATTCACTTCCAGAAGATTTTGTAAGGTTTCGCACAAGTCAACAGGTTTCTCTGCTGCACTAGTAGAAACTTGCATAAATTTTGTAAGGCATATAAACTGCATAAGTAATGTGGCAAAAAATATTAATATGAAATAGTATAGTTCAGAGCCCAATTGTTCAGGGCATCTTACAGGAGCTTGTTAGGAGGTTAACTCCTTAATTGTTTTAACAAATACACTGATGTTTTTGTTGAAAAAATGTGAGAAGCTTTAGCTTCTCACATTTTTTCAACAAAATATTGGCATATTTGAGATATTAATGTTTGAAATTTTAACAAAGGTGTTAGTTTTGAACAACCCTGCCCGGATATCAAAAAGTATATCTGTTCAACAGTCAAGCATCAGTGAAAATAGACAGCCTCACAATACTATCATTGGTTCACTTAACACAGAGTAATATATCACAAATGTCAACATGAATTCCGTGAAAAGCTAAGTGGCACCTATTGCTATATTCCAATGATGGAGCTAATGATGCTTATATAAAGTTCCATTACTTGTCAGGAAAATGCTGGAATACTGGTGAACAGTGTAGACCCTGATCAGACCACTCCATCGGAAGAATCTGATCAGGGTCTACAATGTTTCCTGAAAGCAACGGTCTGAACTGGATCTACAAGTTTCACTCACAATTTTTAGAGTCATTATTGTTATCACATAACTTTCAAAATGTAAGATAATTTTTTTTTCAATATCCTATATCTGACTGTCGTCAAGTAAGTTCAGTCCATTTTTCACTTATCAACCAGAGTCTTCGGGCCGCAGCTTCATCTAAAGCTTTTCGTGATGGCTTGGCTTCTTTACATTTACTGAAATATAATCATAACATATAAAACATGGAATCAAATGACTTGAGAATAATCATTGGTTTGAGAAAAGCTGATGTTTCTGTTGAAAGAATTTCAGCGTGTAATATCATTCAAAAATTGGGGGAGCATACACTGTTTGCCATGCTCCAGAACAAATGACTTCATATGAGCCGCGACACGACAAAACCAACAATGTGGTTGTGCGCCCAGTGCAGACTCAGATCAGCCTGGGCATCCACCCAGTCTGATCAGAGTCTTCGTTGTCCGCATGGAGGTAGCTCTGACCCTTAGATACCCTTTGAGCACTTAATAGTCTGGTAAAACTTGGCTGATGCCCAGGTTGATCTGAGCCTGCGCTCGTCGCACAACCACATTGTAGGTTTTGTCGTGTTGCGGCTCAATTATATCTGTCACCACAGCAACTAAGAGTTCATATTAATGCCTAAGTGATATCAGCAAGACGTCATTCTGCCAAAGTACCTAGCACAACAGATGGTAATTCCATAATTGCTATGGTAACTGATCTATTGCATCATCTTACTTATAACTTGACAGGAGCATGGCATACAGTGTATGCCATGTTCCCCTTCAATTATAAGTGAGATGCTACTTGCAAATTCATACAATGGAAAAGTGTGATTTTCTCAAACCTATTATTTATTCTCAAATAATTTAATTTTCTGTTCTAAGTGATACAACTTGAAACTTCATTTAAAATGACTTTATTTTTACTTATTCGACAAGGAGCAAATCTGATCATTTGAAAATAGCCAATCAAATGGCTTTCAATAATCTTGCAGAGCACCAAATCAGATGGGATTTTGAAGATAATTCTACGACACTGTTTCTTATTTCTCATTGAAAACATAATGTTGGGACCCCTCATTAGAACCATATCGGCAAGATGGTTCTAATGAGGGATCACAATGTATGTTTCTATGAAGAAATAAGGAAAATTATCCCTAAATTATCTGATCACCCCTTCTTATCTGGAGCACTGAATTACTGGTAAGCATACATGTATATCTAACTTTTCTGAAAGCCTAAGCATTCATTAGAAAGTTTTCAAGTTTTGTTCAATCTCAGTTTTATTAGAAAAACAAAATGCTCTATACCCTGAATTATCCTGACAGACATGGTCTTTGGTCAAATACAGATATTATTTCACTAATGCTTGGCAGTACGGACACAATTTTCTGCATCCAACCTAAAGCTGCATCCGTTAATCATGAATCATTTTGTTTCAGGAGTCATCTTTTCACATGTTCACACGACTGTGTTGATAAACTAATATTTACATTATCATTGCAAAACTCTCTGTAAACCCAATAAGTGATGCGGGAGTCAATATCGTTTACAAGTCAATAATTACATTGTGTCACGCACTTTAGAGTGACAGCTCATCTCACTAAGTAGCACGTGAAATCTACAACATGCTGTGTACTTGAATGGCTAGTAAACATTGACTGACAGCTCGCTACGCCTACTTCCACGTGAAATATACAGCAGGAGGTGGAATTTACTGGTAGGCAGTGTCAATGCGGCTGTTCCAAACTATTGTAAAATTCAGCCGGTATTGTTTTTAAAACGATTTTTATATATGTATTTCTTACTTTTTTTTATCTTTTTATTGATCAAAAACATTGTTTAATAATATAAATATAAGGAATAAATGTTATTTTTTAAACGTTTACTGAAGTATAAACTACATCGGGTCACGAGCAAAGTTTACGTAAACCCCTTTGGGGTTCACTTACTTTGCTCGTGACCCGATGTAGTTTATACTTCAGTAAACGTTTAAAAAATAACATTCATTCCTTAAATGTTCATGGATAGAGCTCCAGATAAGAGGGGGTTATGAGGATAACCCAGAAGATAATTTTTCCTATTTCTCAACAAAAATGTACCTTATGTTGTGACCCCTCATTAAAACCGTCTCTTTGAGACGGTTCTTAAATAGGGTCACAACGTATGTTTTTATGGAGAGATATGGAAAATTATCCCAAAATCATCCCTGTTACCCCTTCTTATCTGGAAAACTGATTACTGGATTCTTGTTACAATTTCAGAACTCCAGCCAAAAGTATCTTATACATAGAGAAACAAATGAGCCGCGATACGACAAAACCAACAAAGTGGTTGTGTGCCCAGCGCAGACTCAGATCAGCCTGGGCATCCGCCCAGTCTGATCAGAGTCTTCGCTGTCCGCATGGAGGTAGCTTAGTCCCTTAGCTACCCTTTAAGCACTTAGCGAAGAGTCTGACTAGACTGGGCGGATGACCAGGCTGATCTGAGTCTGCACAGGGCGCACAACCACATTGTTGGTTTTCTCGTGTTGCGGCTCAAATGAAGTCTACTCTTACAGGAAAGGGTAGCAAATTCTTTCCTTTAAGATTTGACCTCCATTGAAAAGTCAAAAATGGTAGAGTTGCTTCTCCTGAAAGTGCACCCATTCACCTTAATATATAATATATAAATATCAGTACCTGAAGTATTTTCCAGTAACTTTTTCTAAACTAGGCTCAACAGCAACGTAGACTGCCGTCTGACACCCCATCTGTGCTGTCTTTTTAAATGGGGAGACAAGCGGGGCAGTCATTCCCCTTGAAAACTTGGACTGACCATATCCTGTGTGCCTTTCCAACTGTGACACTGATACGCCCGGGTAAACAGCATTAGCAGTAACACCTGTGCCTGTTAAAAAACGTGGAAACTACTGACAAGTCAAAATTTCTGGAACAAAATGTTCTTCTTCAAAAGAAGATAACTTATAACAAAGAATAAAGTTCTTTACACTTCAGTACCTGATATCTCAAGCTACTGATATCTCAAAGTAAATTTTGTGGGACCAGAAAGTTTACTTTGAGATATCAGTGGCTTGAGATGAACTTCCACTTTGAGGTATCGAGAGTTTACTGTATTTGATGGAGAAAACTTCAGTTTGGATATACAGATTTCTTGTTACTATTTTCCCTCTAAATTCCATTCTGCGATGGTCTACAATGAATGCCCCTGCAGAGTGAAGTAGAAGTGAACTGATCATAACTCCTTTATCATAAAATCTAGAAAGATTAGATCTGGGCCCAGTTCTTTAAAACTAACCTCGTTAGTTAATTGGATGTTAAAATTTCTAAGGATAATATCTCAAATATGCCAATATTTTTTGTTGGAAAAATGTGAGAAGCTTCACATATTTTCAACAAACATAACGGTGTATTTGCTTATAAAGTCCTAAAACACTTAACAAATTGACAGCTTAATGGGCTCGTTAGGCTAACCATGCTTTGAACAACAGGGCCCAACTGTTTTGATATCCCTTTTCACATTTTCGGAGTTACCAAAGAATAACTATGCCTCACTCTGACAGTTATTATGGCAACTGAGGTAAGATATCATCCATATCTGCACCACTGAAGTTGATTGTGAAATCTTAACAGGAAATACAGGTATCCAATATTTATTTTTTCTTATATTCAAAGCATAACATCAACCTAATCCAAAACCTAATCCTAACTCAAGAAAAACCTGAATAAGCCATAATCCAAACTCTTAACCAGTATTAAACCCATTTCTCATGGATTCGTGCCTTTTCATTGATTCCTTTCTATGGTTTGCTAAGGAGTGCAATTGAATTGATCAACTCTTTTGATGAAAATGGTTGAAAAATCATCATTTATGTGTCAGAAAACCTGATTGTTTTTGCAAAAAATTTTGGTCAGAAAATGAAATGTTTTGAAAAAGTCCTTAATTTTGTTCAGTTGTGCGAAAGAAAATCTTTCCAAACTTCTTAAATTGAATACCTTGCCACAAAACTGCCAGTTTTACATCTAAATAGTGTGGAATAAATTTAATATTCTAAAATATTGAGAGACTAGGAAAATAGTTTTGAATATTTGGCTGACGATTCTAGGACATGAACTCAATGAGAAACTTTTTACAAGTTTTGCTCTGAGGGGTAGTCTAAGACAGTATCCTATTTTATAGTTAAAATAAATATTCACACCAGTTTAATAATTTGATATGCTGTCAGGGGCTTATTTGCAGCATTTGAATGCAATTAATTTTACCGTTTCCCCGAATTTCTCATATAAGCAGGTAAAATATAATAAGAGGCACAAATCAACGAGAAAACAGCATATATTCAAATGTACAGAGTAAGCAGAGTTTATAATCAATTCACATGTGTTGTACAGAGCTCCAGATAAGTCGGGGTATTGAGGATAATTTGAAGATAATTTTTCTTGTTTCTCAACAAAAACATATGTTGTGACCCCTCATTAGAACCGTCTCGATGAGACGGTTCTAATAATGGGTCACAAAATACGTTTTTATCCAGAAATATGGATAATTATCCCTAAATTATCTCTGTTACTCCTTCTTATCTGGAGCACTGAAACTTGTAAATTCACACATAATTATGTACATATTTTATTGTCAGGAAAACTTTCAACATCCGCAAGCTGCAGATCTGATGATAGTTCTAGGAGTTAATTTCTTCAAAGAACTCGGAGCTCCAGATAGAAGGGGTAACAGGGTTAATTAAGGGATAGTTTTCCGTATTTCTCAATAAAAACTTATGTTCTCTTCCCTTAATAGAACCTTCACCAAGATAATTCTAAGATGAGGAGTCACAACATATATTTTCACTGAGAAATAAGGAAATCTCCAAATTGTCTTTTAAAAACCCACTTTATACGGAGCTCTGTAGATGATCTGCCCCCTACATAGAACTGTTTCATGAAACCAGTTAAAGTAAGTTTTGATTTTTTTTTTTTTTTTTTTTTTTTTTTCTTTTTTCAGAGATAACGCTCAGACAGCTCACCTTATTTATATGGCTACAAAATTGGGATTTCCCGTCTTTAGAATGACCCCAAATATCTAAATCAGTCTTATGAAATTCTGCTATAAGGTGCTGTTTTTCCTTCCAAAACAATCCCAAAAATCTAAATATGTCTTACAAGACAGATCTAGATTTAGATTTTTGGGATTGTTTAGGAGGGGATAAAACTCCATCTAATTCCTGAAGAAATACAGTATCTGCAGTTCATAAAGCCTATGAAAGACAATTCTTTATCATAGGACGTCGCATCTGAGAGTGTAATAAAGCCATGAGTTAAAGGCCATAATCCACTAGTGGATTAAATATGCAAATTAAGTCGTAACGTTATACGTTGAGGTCCATAACAACGACGCGTTTTCTAATGGCGAAATCGTGACGTTTTAGTGCAAATTCTGCTGATAAAATGCGATTTTAGTGTCATATGATAAATAGAATCTTGCATTTGTGCTCCTGTATTACTGAATTTATTAAACTCATTGGGGAAAACCGATAAGATGCTCGGCAAAGCCTCGCATCTTATCTTTTTCCCCAACTCGTTTAATAAATTCAATAATACATGAGCACTCATGTAAGATCCTCTATTACGCTACCTTCAAGTCGTTTCGCCAACTCCATGTTAAACAGAAGATTTGCTAGTTTACTTTGGTTGTAGGCAGCTTTCGGATCATAGTTTTTAGCACTATTTAAATCCTCAAAGTTTATAACACCATCTTTATGCGACACAGATGTAACATTTACAATTCTACTTGGAGCTGATGCCTTTAATCTGTCAAGAAGTAAATTGGTTAACAGAAAGTGACCTGGAAAAAAAAATAAAACAAGAGCTTCGCAAGCGGTGCCAGAGCACTAGATAAGAGGGAGTATTTGGTGATAATTAAGGATAATTTTTGTTAATTCTGAATAAAAACATATGTTGTGACCCCTCATTTGAACCGTCTCGACGAGACGGTTCAGATGAGGGGTCACAACATATAGTTTCAATGAGAAATAAAAAAAATTATCCCTAAATTATCATCAAATACCCCTCTTATCTAGAGCTCTGGGTGCATAATACGCCCGTTTCAGTGTCATGAAGAAGTTACAGAATGATGAAGATTGTTTATAGAAGGATGGACAGTTCAAACAGGAGACACAACTCTGTAATAAATGACTGCAATGTTATTAAAACATCTAACACATCAAATACTATTAGTATGCCAAAAATCAGCTTCAAGGGTGAAGCAGCTCAGAAATGTCAAAGTCAAACAAGGGAGATAATTCATAAACTAAGTAAACTAGAGTACCATTCTTGGTCATAATATATTCCATTGACAATATACGCATCACCTTAAAAGTTTTGTTAAAATATTTCCAACAGTTAAGGAGTTGCAGAGTAATACGGAAATTGACGCAAGGGCAGATAATTCAATAAGTACGCCAGAGTTGTGGTTCTTGGTCAGGATACATTGCCCAATTATTATACGCATTCCTACAAAGTTTCATTAAAATATTTCAAAGTGTTAAGGCGTTATGGAGTGAATGGGGGAATGGGCCTAGCCTAAAATACTAATCAAAGGGAGGTTACTCAGAAATTAAGTAAGGGGGAACAACCATTTTTAAATGTGATATACCATCTTTTGATCATACATATCACTATAAAGTTTCATCAAGATATTCCAAACGGTTATCTAGTAATGGCCTGCACAAGACTAGTAGGGTAAAAAATAATCAAAGGGTTATAACTTGGAAACAAAGAAAGGGGGAGCAACCATTACTGTACGCAACACTTTGCCCCATCCTAATATAAATGCCTACAAAATTTCATGAAGATATCTCAAACGGTTTCTGAGATACGGTGTGCACAAGAATGTTGATGGACAGAGGGATGGATGGACAGATGGACAGTGCCATGCCATAATACGTCCATTTTTTCAAAACGAGCGTATAAAAATTCAGGTGTTTAGGTACACCTCCATGTTTTTCCATCATTTTTAGAAAGGGGAAAACTTCTGTGAATTCTAGTTTGCTTCCTTGGATAATGTTTCCCTACTGAAATGGGGTCTACTCTGAAAGGAAAAAATTTGCTCCTCAAGGAGCAAACTCTTTCCTTTTAGAGTTGACCCCTATTATGAATGAAGGCAAAAATGAAAATGGCAGAGTTTATCTCCTGAAAGTCTACCCTTTTACCTGACCGCTTTAGACCCAATTAAAAATACATTGTATTGGTAAATCCATAAACACCAACAAACACTGTATTCTGCAAATGCCAACTTATTACTCCATAAGCACATGTGTTGTGACCCATCAGTAGAACCGTCTCTCCAAGACGGTTCTAATAAGGGATCACAATGCATGTTTTCCTTGAGACATAAAATGATCTCAGAAATATAAAAAAAAAGCCACCTTATCTGGAGCTCCGAATGGCTCTGAATGAAAATGGCAAAAGCAGAGCCCAATGCTTGCCAATGAATGACCATGTTTAAATATATTGATCAACTTGACAATAACTTGATTATGGGACTAAGGTGAATGTGTACACTTTCAGGGGAAGCAACTCCACCATTTTCATTTCTGCCTCCCTTCTCAATAGGGGTCAACACTTAGGAGCAAATTCTTTCCTTTAAGAGTTTTCTTTTGCTCCTATAGGAGCAAATTCTTACCTTTAAGAGTAGAACTATTTTTGACTAAGCTCCTGCATCCAGGGAAGCAAACAGTAAGTCACAAAAGTTGTTTCCCTTCTTAAAAATGGAGGCGTACCCATTCATCTTCAACTGTCACAATATGCTTTTCTTTTTCAATGTTTATTATCACCCAGTCAGATTCTCTCTTGACATCCCTTGGTATGAGCTGCGACACAACAAAACAAACTAAGTGGCATATGCACCCAGCAAAGACTCCCAATAGCCAGGGGCCGTATTCATAAAGCCACTAAAGTCGTTGCTATGCGGTTGCTAAGGCTAAATATCTATAAAGGAGATTCCCTACAACTATGAAATTTGGTCTGGAGGAACAGTCTTTGTAAGACTGTTCCTCCAGAGCCAATTTCATAGTTGTAGGGAATCTCCTTCAAAGAAATTTAGCCTTAGCAACAGCATAGCAACCACTTAAGTCGTTTTATGAATACGGCCCCAGGGCATTTGCCCAGTCTGAACAAAATCTTTGCTGTGTGCTAAAAGTGTAGATCAGCGTCTAAGCTACCACCATGCTGACAGCAAAGACTCTGATTAGACTGGGCAGATGCTCAGGCTGATCTGATTCTTCGCTGGGCCACATGCCAATTTGTTGGTTTGTCATATCTCGGCTCATATCATCTTCATAAATACACTATCCCTGAAAGAAAAATAAACTCTTACTGGCACAAAATCAGGACCAGGTTTACATTGTAAAAGGGTCACACAAATTTTGCTTAAATCAATGGAGAAGAAATTCAATTATGAAAACTTTCACTACAAACCTCCTTCCCCACCTCCCTACGCACACACACACAAACCTGAAGTTGAACTCACCGAGATGATTAACTCCTAATTGCATTTCAAAGCCATCCTTTGTCAGATTTTTTGGACATTTCATTATTCCAGCATTATTGATTAACACATCAATATGTTTTTCAGCTGCAAAAGAGAGAAGTGTATATTAAAATCATTCCTGAGAGACTGTTTGGGTGGTACTGTGATTATTTGGCTATTAGAGGGAAAGCAGACGACAAAATTTACGTCTGCAGAATTTCAAAAAATGTCTCGTCCAAGCAATATCATATTGAGAACTCGAACACTAGAGGGCAAACAGTGTAGATTCAGATGACGTGGCTCATTATGAGCCGCCTCGTCTGGATCTACACTGTTTGCCAATTTAACAATTTTAATTTTTGGCGCTTTAAGGGTTAACAAACAGACAGGCAGACACTAAATCATAACCAGTATCTGACTCAGTTACAAATCAAAAGGTTCCATCCCAAGGTTTCACAATATCTGTAAGCAAAAGAATACAAACTTAAGAGCAAAAGAGAAATGTTATATATATTTTTAAGTCTGTGAACTTGACCAATGTTGTGCAGCAACATCAAGACTTTATCTAAGTCTGTGACCTTGACCTTAGGCCTGCAGCACATCCAGATGATGCAAACTAATATGTATCCGTCCTATGTACTAACACTAAGTACGTCTGAACAAATTCCAATTGAAGCTTTCAGATAAACAAAGCAAACACAACAAGAGGGCCATGAGACCCTGAATCACTCATCTGAGTAAAAAGGTCAAAGGTCTACCAAGGGTCATCATTTGAATAAACCTGTTACTCTGAAACTGTCAAAATATGAGACATTGGTTAAAGGTCTAAGAATGACCTTGACCTCTGGGACTCATAAATATTCATGTACTCATACTCAGTTGACTGTATTCAGAGTTCTAGATAAGAGAGAGTATTTGGTGATAATCAGAAATTTTTTTGTTAACTTTGCAAACAAGAAAATCAGTGGACCCAATGGATGCTCCCTGAAGGTTTGGAATAGGAGAATGGGTATCCTGGTGAAGGAGTGACTTTCTGTGTAAATTAAATGCAATTTAAAATGGAAACAAGGGCTTCGCAAGCGGCGCATAATACGCCCGTTTAAATGTCATAAAGGAGTTACAGAATGAACTAGAGCATGTGAGCAGGGGCTCACGTATACCCCCGGCCAGCACCACCGCCTAAAAGAAACACTGCCACACTTAATACAAACTTTAAAATAAATGATAATGAATGATAAGCAGAAGGAGGCTCATATACTCTCTTACTTGATACAACTAGTCATACCCAATGTTTGGCCTAAATATCAAAATACTAGCAATAGTGATTCCTGAGACATCTGTGACAAAAATTAAATTGGAAAGAAAGAAAAAATGAACAAAAGAGGGAATGATACATATATGGAGGCTGATACTCTCTTACACAATACAACTAGTCACACCCAATATTTGTACCACATTTCAAAATCCTAGCTGTAATGGTTCCTGAGAAATCTTCGACAGAAATTAAATTGGAGAGAAAGAAAAAAAGAGGGAATGATAAGCAGATAGAGGCTGATGGTCACTTATATGATACAACTAGACATACTCAACTTTGTACCAAATTTCAAAAACCTAGGTAAAGTGGTTCCTGAGAAGTCTTTGACAAAAAAAAAATTGGAGAGGAAGAAAAAATGGACAAACAAAGGGAACAATAAGAGAAGGAGGCTGAAGTTCTCTTACACTATACAACTAGTTATACCAAACATTTGCACAAAATTTCAAAATCCTAGCTGTAGTGGTTCATGAGAAATCTGTGACAGAAAAAAAGGTTAATTTAATTGGACAGAAAGAAAAAATGGACAAACAAAGGGAATAATAAGCAGGAAGAGGCTGATGTTTTCATACACATTACAACTAGTCATTACCAAGGTTTGTACTAAATTTCAAATACCCTTACAGTAGTAATTCCTGAGAAATCTCTGACAGAAATTTAATTGGAGAGAAAGAAAACTGAACAAATGAAGGGAATGATAAGCAGCAGAAGGCAGATTCTATCTTACACTGTGCAACTAATCATACTTAACGTTTGTACCAAATTTCAAAATTCTAGCTGTAGTGGTTCCTGAGAAATCTTTGACAAAAATTTAATTGGAGAGAAATTGGAGAGAAAGAAAAACTGGACAAACAAAGGGAATGACAAGCTGGAGCAGGCTGATACTCTCTTACACAGTACAACTAGTCATACCCAATGTTTCTACCAAATTTCAGATACCCTTCCTGTAGAAGTTTTTGAGATATCTTTGACAGAAAATTAATTGGAGAGAAAGAAAAAATGGACAAATAAAGGGAATGATATATAGCAGAAGGCTGATTCTCTCTTACACGGCACAACTAGTCATACCCAACGTTTGTACCAAATTTCAAAATCCTAGCTGTAGTGGTTCCTGAGAAATCTTTGACAAAAATTTAATTGGAGAGAAATTGGAGAGAAAGAAAAACTGGACAAACAAAGGGAATGATAAGCTGGATCAGGCCGACTCTCTCTTACACGGTACAACTAGTCATATCAAACGTTTCTACCAAATTTCAGATACCCTTCCTGTAGAAGTTTTTGAGATATCTTTGACAGAAAATTAATTGGAGAGAAAGAAAAAATGGACAAATAAAGGGAATGATATATAGCAGAAGGCTGATTCTCTCTTACACGGCACAACTAGTCATACCCAACGTTTGTACCAAATTTCAAAATCCTAGCTGTAGTGGTTCCTGAGAAATCTTTGACAAAAATTTAATTGGAGAGAAATTGGAGAGAAAGAAAAACTGGACAAACAAAGGGAATGATAAGCTGGATCAGGCCAACTCTCTCTTACACGGTACAACTAGTCATACCAAACGTTTCTACCAAATTTCAGATACCCTTCCTGTAGAAGTTTTTGAGATATCTTTGACAGAAAATTAATTGGAGAGAAAGAAAAAATGGACAAATAAAGGGAATGATATATAGCAGAAGGCTGATTCTCTCTTACACGGCACAACTAGTCATACCCAACGTTTGTACCAAATTTCAAAATCCTAGCTGTAGTGGTTCCTGAGAAATCTTTGACAAAAATTTAATTGGAGAGAAATTGGAGAGAAAGAAAAACTGGACAAACAAAGGGAATGATAAGCTGGATCAGGCCGATTCTCTCTTACACGGTACAACTAGTCATACCAAATGTTTCTACCAAATTTCAGATACCCTTCCTGTAGAAGTTTTTGAGATATCTTTGACAGAAAATTAATTGGAAAGAAAGAAAAAATGGACAAATAAAGGGAATGATAAGCAGCAGGAGGCTGATTCTCTCTTACACGGTACAACTAGTCATACTCAATGTTTGTACCAAATTTCAAAATTCTAGCTGTAGTGGTTGCTGAGAAATCTTTGACAAAAATTTAATTGGAGAGAAATTGGAGAGAAAGAAAAACTGGACAAACAAAGGGAATGATAAGCTGGATCAGGCTGATTCTCTCTTACACGGTACAACTAGTCATACCAAACGTTTCTACCAAATTTCAGATACCCTTCCTGTAGAAGTTTTTGAGATATCTTTGACAGAAAATTAATTGGAGAGAAAGAAAAAAAAGACAAATAAAGGGAATGATAAGAGCAGGAGGCTGATTCTCTCTTACACGGCACAACTAGTCATACCCAACGTTTGTACCAAATTTCAAAATCCTAGCTGTAGTGGTTCCTGAGAAATCTGTGACAGAAAAAAATGTTAACATACACACAAACATATTAACGGAAAAACCAAAAACTATATACCCCCTATATACTTCGTATACCGGGGGTATAAAAAGACTGTTTACAAAAGGATAGACAGGCAGACAAACAGAGGCAACCACTCTATAATTAATGAATGCAACATTATTTAAATATACTATTAGTATATCAAGTCAAGGGAGATAAACTAAATATACTAGATATAGCATTCTTGATTCTACTACTCTCCCCTGACATCATTAACTACAGTTGAAATGTTAAACAGGATATTTATGCAAGGGCAGGTAATTCAGTATGTAAGCCAGAGTTGTGGTTCCTGCTCAGGATACATTGCCTCATTATTATACACATTCCTACATAGTTTCATATTAATATTTCAAATGGTTAAGGAGATATGGAGTGAATGAGAAACACCTAAAATATACTAATCAAAGGGAGGTTACTCCAAAATTAAGACAGGGGGAGCGGAGCAACTATTCTTATATGTGACACACTGCCTTGTGATCATGCACATTGTTATAAAGTTTCATCATGATATTCCAAACGGTTACCAAGTTAAGGTATGCACAAGATATGTATACACAAAAATAGCTAACATGAACTAATGGGAGGTAACTTGAAAATGCAGAAAGGGAGAGCAGCCATTGTTGTATGCGACACATCGTTGGAACTTCATAAACATTGCTATAAAGTTACATGAAGATATCCCAAAGGGTTATCTAGTTATGGTGTGCACAAGACTTGCAGGGTAAAAATTAATCAACGGGGCATAACTTGGAAACTAAGGAAGGGGAGCAACCATTGTTGTACGCGACACGTTCCCCCAACCTAATACATATTCCTACCAAATATCATGAATATATCCCGAACGGTTACTGAGTTATGCCGCGCACAAGAATGTTTACGGACGGACGGACGGACGGACAGACGGACGGACGGACGGACAGAGCCACGACATAATACGTCCGTTTTTTCAAAACGGGCGTATAAAAATAATTCTCTTCAATACTTTTAGAGCAATGCTCTGGACATGCAGTTGGACACAACTGAGAAAAATAAGAACGGAAGTAACTCCAAATTAACTTGGGATACATTATGGTTCTTCTGCTCTGCACTTTTGTCATAACCCGCTACTATCAATATGTGAAGTTTAATTCATGTTCTCTTAAATATGTACAGAAATATACTCCGGACAAGCTAATTTACTGAAAAAAATAGGAAGGGAGCTAACTCTGTAATTACTAAAGGTAGGGTTATAAGTCTTAAAAGCTCCACACTTTCTTTCATTGCCCTCTAACATTGTGTGAAGTTTCATTTAGTTTCCTTCAATACTTCCTAAGATATGCTCCATACAAGCAAACTACAGCAAAAATTAAGAAGGGAGCTAACTCTGTAATTACTTTTGATAGGGTTATGGTTCTTGTGTTCTGCACTTTCACTCATTCCCCTCTATCAGTGTGTGAAGTTTCATTAAGTTCCCTTTAATACTTTCAGACATATGCTCTGGACATGCAAAATACTGAAAAAATAGGAAGGGAGCTTACTTTGTAAATACGTAAGAAGGGTTACGGTTCTTGTGCACTGCACATCCTCTTCTTGTCCTCTTTCAATGTATGAAGTTTCATTAACTTCCCTTTAGTACTTTTGGAGATATGCACCGGAAAAGCTTAATATTGTAAAAAACTGGAAAGGGAGCTGACTTCGTAAATACTTGTGATAGAGTTATGGTTCTTGTGCACTGCACTTCCTCTCATTGTCCTCTATCAAAGTGTGAAGTTTCATTTAGTTCCCCCTTATACTTTCAGAGATATGCTCCGGACAAGAAAAATATTGCAAAAACTGGTAGGGGAGCTAACTTTGTAAATACTTATCACAGGGTTATGGTTCTTGTGCACTGCACTTCCTCTGATTGTCCTCTATCAATGTGTGAAGTTTCATTTAGTTCCCCCTTATACTTTCAGAGATATCCTCCGGACAAGCAAAATATTGCAAAAAATGGAAAGGGAGCTAACTTCGTAAATACTTGTCACAGGGTTATGGTTCTTGTGCACTGCACTTCCTCTAGTAGTCCTCTATCAATGTGTGAAGTTTCATTTAGTTCCCAATTATACTTTCAGAGATATGCTCCGGACAAGCAAAATATTGCAAAAACTGGAAAGGGAGCTAACTTCGTAAATACTTGTGACAGGGTTACGGTTCTTGTGCACTGCACTTCCCCTCATTGTCCTCTTTCAATGTGTGAAGTTTCGTTTAGTTCACCCTTATAGTTTCAGAGATATGCTCCGGACAAAAGTGTGACGGACGGACGGACAGACAAAGCGGCAACTATATGCTCACCCTTCGGGGAGCATAAAAACTTACGTTGTGACCCCTCATCTGACAAAATGGTTCAAATGAGGGGTCACAATGTATGTTTTCGATGAGAACTAAGAAAAATTATCTGTCAATTATCAGATACTCCCTTTTATCTAGAGCTCTGTGTATTTATTTCCATGAACTCTTATGTTTAAGCGTTTTTCCCATACAAAAGCAACAGAAAGCAACTTTGACTGTTCTTCTATGAGCCACGACACGAGAAAACCAACAAAGTGGCTGTACGGACAGCGCAGACTCAGATCAGCCAGGGCATCCGCCAAGTCTGATCAGAGTCTTCGCTGTCAGCATGGAGGTAGCGTAGATCCTTAGCTACCCTTTGAGTGCTTAGCGAAGAGTCTGATCGGACTGGGCGGTTGCCCAAGCTGATCTGAGTCTGCGCTGGGTGCACAGCCACATTGTTGGTTTTCTCATGTCGCAGCTTATATAAGCATATCTAGTAGCTCCTCCTTTGAACTGTCTCTCTAACAGGCAGCTGCATAGGATTTACATCATGTGAAAAAGGACCCTAAGCCATGTGCATACTGCTCAGGCCAGCCTAGGGCTCTCAGACAGGGAGAAGTTTTGCAACATTTTCTAAACTTCAGGAGAAGTTATATCCCAAATTTTGGATTTTATACATTTTGACTTCTCCCTCAGATCAAAACTGGGAAAAGCCAACCAGCTTACGGAGACTATTTCTCTCACTTTTCCCTCTAGGTTGACCCCTGTACCATAAATATCGAAATCAGATTTTGTGCATGCACCAAAACTGGGCAGTCTTTACCTTTCACTTTGCAGATTTCAATGTATTTACAGATTATACATAAGGGAAGAATCTGATCAGATGACATGGTGGTGCAGGCTGATTTGAGTCTTTCCTGTTTGTAAGGTGCCTTTTCACACAATTTCAATCATAATAATTATGATTGGCATTGTGTGAAAAGGTACCTGTAAGGGACACAATAAAACAAACAAAGTGGCATGTACCCCAGCGAAGACTCAGATCAGCATGGGCTTCTGCCCATTCTGATCAGCGTCTTCGCTGTTGTCATGGAGGTAGCTTAGCTACCATTTAAGCACACACAGAGAAGACTCTGATCAGACTGGCCACATGCTAAGGCTGATCAGAGTCTTCGATGCGTGCGCATTCCACTTTGTTGACTCAATTATGTTTTCATAGTTAAAGTAAAATATAGAATTCTCAGAAATAACTATCCTTGTCCAAGATAGCTTCAATAAAACATACTTTCCAATATTCCATCTGCAAACTGCTTAATAGATTCTATTGATGCAAGATCCAGTTTCCTACATTCTACTTGTCTGTTTGGTATTCTTGCTCTGATCTCTCCCTTTGCCTTCTCACATTTATCCATATCACGGCAAGCCATTATCACACGTCCACCTGCAAAATTACTACAGTGGCTATTATTGCACATCCATCTAAAAATATCTACAGTAACTAAATACTAAATAAGCTGGACAATGATGAAATACACAAAGCTTAACCACACAAGTGTGCCGCTGACAGCATGCAGCCTGCATACGAAGGCCTTGCAGATTGCAGATGACAAATTATGCATGTTCTCACCACTTTGTCAGTTTCAATATGAGCCGCAACACGAGAAAACCAACAATGTGGTTGTGCGCCCAGCGCAGATTCAGATCAGCCTGGACATCCACCCAGTCTGATCAGACTCTTTGCTAAGCGCTTAAAGGATAGCTAAGGGCCTAAGCTACCTCAATGCGGACAGCGAAGACTCTGATCAGACTGGGCAGATGCCCAGGCTGATCTGAGTCTGCTCTAGGCGCACAACCACATTGTTGGTTTTCTCGTGTCGCGGCTCATATGTAGCAAAGGCACCGTGGTCAAGAGAGGCACCATTATCGAGTCGTTAGAGCAACTCAGTTATGGTGCAGAAGGTCCCCACAAGGTCTTGGGGTTCAAACCCAGGTCAGACCATCCAGTGACTGGAAAACTCTCTGTAAAGCGAGCAGATATTGGGTACCTGTTTCAAATCTGGGACCGATAAGCAGCAGCAGGAGAGGGATGGGCCTTTCATACCCTGTGCCAAAGTAGAAAGTGGCTCTCACCCCACCTACATCCACTAGGCTGTTGGAAACCTTTACCTTTTATGTGGTGGTCTGGGTAAGGGTGAGGTTTGAGGACAATTATAATACATGTACTCAACAAGAGGGCCATGATGGCCCTGGATCGCTCACCTGAGTATCCTGTGAACTTAACCTCAGAGACATCCATATGACCGACAGACAGACCTTCACAAAGATTAAATGGAAAATGAACCCTTTAATGTGTACCTAAGGTTTTTATAAGATTTAACCTAATGACCTAGATTTTAAACCCACATGACCCAGTTTCAAACCTGGTCTAGATTTCTTGGATATGAACTTTCTGACAAAGTTATAAAAACTGTGCCCTCTAGAGTGTACACAATGTTTTTCTAAGGTTTAACCTAGTGACCTACTTTTTGACCCAACATGACCAAGTTGCACCCTTGGTCCAGATTTGTTGGAGACAAACATTCTGACAAAGTCTCATGAAGATTAGAACAAAACTGTGTCCTCTAAAGCATTCACACTGTTTTTCTAAGAACTGACCTAGTGACCTAGTTTTTGACCTGACATGGCCCAGTTTCAAATCTGGTATAGATTTCATGAAAATAAACATTCTGACATCGTTTCACGTAGATTGGATCATAACTGTGCCCTCTAGAGTGTACACAAGATTTTGCTAAGATTAGACCTAGTGACCTAGTTTTTGACCCCACAAGACTCAGATTCAAATTTGGCCTAGATTTTATATAAATAAACATTCTGACAAAGTTTCATGAAGATTGGATCAGAACTGTGCCCTTTAGAGTGTGCACAAGGTTTTTCTAAGATTTGACCCAGTGACCTAGTTTTTGACCCCACATGACCCAGTTTCAAAGATGGTCTAGATTTCATTTAGATAAACATTCTGACAAAGTTTCATGATGATTGGATCATAACTGTGCCCCCTGTATCATTCTAAGATTTATTTCTATTTTTAGCTCTGGCGGCCATTTTGTTCAGCGGAGTGGAACCGTTTGAGCAACTTTTGTTCAGGGCCATGAGTAAAACATTTCTGTGAAAATTGTTTGAAATCAAGCCATTGGCTTCAGAGACGATGTTTAAAGCTTTTATCTGTTTTTAGCTCTGGTGGCCATATTGTTCAGCGGAGCGGAACCGTTTGAGCAATTTTGGTAGAGGGTCTCCTAAAGAACATTTCTGTGATATTATTTCAAAATCGGCCCAGCAGTTTTGGAGAAGAAGTTGTTTAAAGGTTTTTCTATTTTTAGCTCTGGCGGCCATTTTGTTCAGCGGAGCGGAACCGTTTAAGCAATTTTGGTAGAGGGTCTCCTAAGGAACATTTCTGTGAAATTATTTCAAAATCGGCTAAGCAGTTTTGGAGGAGAAGTCGTTTAAAGGTTTTTCTATTTTTAGCTCTGGCGGCCATTTTGTTCAGCGAAGCGGAACAGTTTGAGCAATTTTGGTAGAGAGTCCCCCAAGGAACATTTCTGTGATATTATTTCTAAATCGGCCCAGCAGTTTTGGAGGAGAAGTCGTTTAAAGGTTTTTCTATTTTTAGCTCTGGCGGCCATATTGTTCAGGGGAGCGGAACTGTTTGAGCAATTTTGGTAGAGGGTCTCCTAAGGAACATTTCTGTAAAATTATTTCAAAATCGGCCCAGCAATTTTGGAGGAGAAGTCGTTTAAAGGTTTTTCTATTTTTAGCTCTGGCGGCCATTTTGTTCGGCGGAGCGGAACCGTTTGAGCAATTTTGGTAGAGAGTCCCCCAAGGAACATTTCTGTGAAATTATTTCGAAATCCGTCCAGCAGTTTTGGAGAAGAAGTCGTTTAAAGCAAAAGTTGACGCCGGACAACGACGGACGACGGACGACGGACAAAGACTGATCACAATACCTCACCTTGAGCACTTCGTGCTCAGGTGAGCTAATAAAAACATATGTCATATTGTTGAAGCTAAATTAATGAGGTTCACACCATGATTCGCTTGACAATTACGCAAAAATACCGTAGAAAGGCGTGTACAACCCGCATTTGCGTATAACCCGCACCTAGATTTTGGAGGAAATTTTAGGGAAAAAAAGTATTTCTGGTGTATTAACCGCATCTACAAAGCCCAATTTTACCAAGGTTTGAAAAACACTATAAAAGTTGCAAAACTATACGTTTTTGTCTGAACAGCAGTGTTTTTTGTCCTTGGTACCGGTACTTTTTTTTTCCCCCGCGCGCCCGCCCGCGTTCTTGCACGCGCCGTCATATATACCGGTACATTCAGAGTCCATGACATAAAAGCCGTAACATAGTTTATTGCTGTATTAACAGTTTTTTTTTTTTCATTTTTCTAATTCCTTAAAGCTACTGAAAAGATCGTTTACAAAATCAAACCCATAATTCATATTTCACACCTGACGCACCTGACCTAATGGCGGTACTTTGATCGACCGGTTTAAACCAGTCACTGGAAAAAATATATTATCGCTTGACCGTACGGCATGAAAAGATCAATAAAATTTGATTAGCATAAAGACTTTGACAATTGCACAATCAGTGATAATAAGCGTTAATT
This sequence comes from Ctena decussata, assembly GCA_963989385.1. Lineage (NCBI taxonomy): Eukaryota > Metazoa > Mollusca > Bivalvia > Lucinida > Lucinidae > Ctena > Ctena decussata. The sequence continues at coordinate 79,621,417 of OZ022499.1, read as the reverse complement.
GAGTAGTTTAAGAACTTACATGGTGTGATTGGCTTCGCAAGATAAAGTAACTATCGGAAAAACAAAGATCAGCCTGCGCATGTTCTCTGTGAACTTGGACTTCCTGTTCGCTTGTAAGGAATCCTGGGGACTCTATCTAGTAAAAATTTGATGACGCTGTTTGGCAAGCACATTTGCGCAGGCTTGATGTATATCCTCTATACGCACATGGCATACGGTCTCTTATCGCCCAGACACATCTTAAATGGACTCTTCCATTTTGGTATAAAGATTTGTCAAATTAGCCGATTCCGGATTCGGATGTACCAGAGAGATAGGTTACGAAGGGGAACTGTTCCGCAGGCGGGTGATAATCTCCGGTATTCCCGGTATCCATATCCCGGTATTCACAGGGGTACATGGGTTTGACAGGACATAGATTCAAAACTGCTACATAGAATTTCATAAATTTGGTGTCATTTGAAAGACAATACACCAATCTATAATATAAGATATAATTTAATTCATATTTGTTTATTTTCTTCTATTTATTTGAAACTAAAGTCCCGGTATCCGGATTTTGTTGTCCCGGTATCCATGGAGTAGGCATGTTAAACTTCAAATAAAATTCAAACTACTGGACCGAATTTAGCAAATTAAATATCAGATCAAAGATAATGTTTTAGTCTAAACACTACAAGTAAAATTTATAAATTTGACTTAGCTATTGTGCAGAAATAATGTCGCAAAATCCCGGTATCGGTATTTTTTGTCCCGGTATCCATGTGGTAGCTATCATTTGCCTCATATAAAACATAAACTAGTGAATCGAATTTCAAAAGTTAAATATCAATGTACAGGCAATGTTTATATTTTAAAGAAACATTAGAATTTTACAAAATTTACCAGTTTATTTGGTAGCAATAATGCTTCAAAGTCCCGGTATCCGCTCTTTTCATTCCCAATATCCATTGGTATGATGTATGTGACGTGAAATAAGATCATAATTTCCGCGTTGAAATTAATTAAAATTGCATTAAAAAATATTTTTGTAATATATAAAGGTTAAAATAGATTCAACGTGCCTCAGCAGCCGTATACCACCAACATCCTGATATTCAGATAATGGTAAGGCACAGACCGACCGTGCTTGCAGCAGGTGCGGGATGGTGGTTGTTTAGATTTTTTTTTGTTCTCTCATCTATCCGGTCCATTCTTTTTCTTTCTCCCTCTGTCTAGGAGACGGTTTGATATAGACTGATTTTTGTCTCAAAGATCCGTCATATCCAAAACAATTTAACGACCTCAAGGATAACATACCCCCAGCCCTCCCGCCCACACACGAACACACCCCCACTACAAACACACACACACACACAAATCGAAAAGGTATATGTTTTTCTTATGATATCATTTAATTATTGCACACATTAAGGGTAAACGACATATAGTCATCATAGAACTTGGAAATTTTTAGCAAAAAAGTTTTCAAACAAGTTTTTCGGCGTTTTTTTTAAACCCAAAGTTCTGACCGTACTTGATCATTTATCTTTTTTGGTAGTTTGACCTAGGTCTGCGCAGGTTGATAGGGTGATGTGAACCTCGAAAGTTAAGCTGGAATTCTTCTATCTGGGCACACAACGCTGAATGAACATGGAGCCAACGTTGATTTAACGTCATGACGTTGGAACAATGTTGATTCAACGTTGATTCAATGTTGTTTGCAAGTTGGGTTAATAATCTTTGAAAGAAAACAAATTAGAAACATAGTAGCGTACATAATCAAGCTAAAGCATAAATCATATGCAAGAAAATGCTATACAAAAAGTTATATGGCGGGTACACCGCGTCGAAATGACACTGCGCAACGACGTAGATGTGACGTCATAACGTCCGACCGACGTCGAAACGATGTCATTTTAACCTTGCGTATATACTGGATAACAGCGAGGGAGTAATTGGCAGAACATTTAAATCGCCACAAGAAGCGCATTGCCAATTAGTTTATTCTGCCGAATGAGACAGGCCATTGCACTTTATGATACCTTTTTTTGCATTTTCTGCTCTCGCAGCACACCATATTATCAACAAATTCTGGTAATTTGCAGTGGCAGCAACAGAAATTTTGAAACATTTTGGATTAAACGTTGAAAACTTATTTACACTACATCGCGACTTTTCTTTAGGGAAAGGCGACACATGGTCCCCTTTTCAAGGCAGTTAAGCAAGTGTTTCCGCATTTCATTAGCCAAATAGCAAGTCCTAAAATTGTCGGACTGAAACAAAACTCTATCAGATTAGCGATTGCAAAAGCACCACCGTCATGCGCGTTAGGTTGTTGTTGCACTCTTGGAACTTTTATAGACAGATTTTTTTATCTTTAATATATATCTGACATAGTTGTATTTGGACATTATGATACTTTCGCCATATCAATGTGTCTGTCTTTTCAACGTGTTGTCTTTTCAATGTGTCTATCCATGATACCAGCAGTACGCTGAAGATTAAAACTGTCACAAACCTACTGATACTTCAAGCAATCTTTGATCCATATGGGTCTGTATAATCGTTTTTAATAGATTTAAGATGGTATTACCAAAATTGCATATCCACTCATGCTGGTCAGTTTCTTGGCTATTGGTTGTTTGGAAAATAGAAGGTTCTCATGAAAACGCTAGCCGATGGGGGTCTCCTGTTCGCAGTTTCCAGTCAATATATCCAATGATTACCAATCACGATACAAGTTATGCCAGTCCATTTGTTGATACACTTTTATTTTGCGAACCGATTGTGATTCAATGTCAGGTTAGCTGCGGATATGTGTATCCTTGAGGTTGTTAAATTGTTTTGGATATAACGGCTCTGTGAGACAATAATCAGTCTATATCAAACCGTCTCCTAGACAGAGGGAGAAAGAAAAAGAATGGACCGGATAGATGAGAGTACAAAATAATCTAAACAACCACCATCCCGCACCTGCTGCAAACACGGCCGGTCCATGCCCTACCATTATCCGAATATCAGGATGTTGGTGGTATACGGCTGCTGAAGCACGTTGAATCTATTTTAACCTTTATTTATTACAAAAATATTTTTATTAATCCAATATTAATTAATTTTAACGCGGAAATTATGATCTTATTTCACGTCACATACATCATACTAATGGATATTGGGAATGAAAAGAGCGGATACCGGGACTTTGAAGCATTATTGCTACCAAATAAACTGGTAAATTTTGTAAAATTCTAATGTTTCTTTAAAATATAAGCATTGCCTGTACATTGCTATTTAACTTTTGAAATTCGGTTCAGTAGTTTATGTTTTATATAAGGCAAATGATAGCTACCACATGGATACCGGGACAAAAAATACCGATACCGGGACTTTGCGACATTATTTCTGCAAAATAGCATAGCTAAATTTACAAAATTTAAATGAAGTGTTTAAACTAAAACATTATTTTTTATCTGATATTTAATATGCTAAATTCGGTCCAGTAGTTTGGATTTTATTTGAAGTTAAACATGCCTACCCCATGGATACCGGGACAACAAAATCCGGATACCGGGACTTTAGTTTCAGATAAATAGAAGAAAATAAACAAATAAGAATTAAATTATATCTTGTATTATAGATTGGTGTATTGCCTTTCAAATGACACCAAATTTATAAAATTCTGTGCAGTAGTCCTGCCAAACCCATGTATCCCCCATGAATACCGGGACATGGATACCGGGAATACCGGAGATTATCATGCGCCTGTTCCGCATCCAATTCGGCATCAGCTTTGCAACATACCCGAATTTTGTTTCACAAATTATACCGCAACCAGTCAGGGCTAAAAATAGATTGATTGACAGGAAGGGCGCGTGACTTGGTAAAACTTTCGACGTATTTGAAAACGTGTTGAAAATCTATTTTGCTGTTTCTAAAGATGAAAATTGACATTGATAGTTTGATCAGCCGTACAAACGTGCATTGGCTTATAGGTAATATAACTTATATGGGCTAGACTTCTCTTGATTGACCGTTGCAAGCTATCGAGAGATGAAAACACCAACTCGGTGTTTCAAACAGTGAATTTCTCCGAGAGAATCTTCGAAAATATTCCCTCAAAAAACTTGTTCTGCTGTACAACCCGCACCGCTGTTTCAGTCCTAAAATCTGAGGCATAATTCTGCGGGTAGTACATGCCTTTCTACGGTATCCCACATTTTCCTCAAAACTCACCTTTAGAGGAATGGGTACACTTTCAGGAAGTTTTCTTAATAGCTGCTCCCAGGGAGGGCTATGTTGTCAAGGGAAGCATACAAGAAGTCACAAAAGTTGTTTCCCTTTGTTAAAATGACAGAAAAATCATGGAGGTGTAGCCATACACCTTAATGGATAAATAGTCAGACAGTAATGCCAAAGTAAACATAGCAGACTCTGATCAGGGTTCGCAGTTATAAAACTTGAGAATAATCTCTCACTCATAATAAAGCACACTGATTGGCTGCTTCCGAGCATGTGCTCGGAAGCAGCCAATCAGTGTGCTTTGTTTTGAGTTTGAGAATGTATTCAAGTTTTATAACCTCTGGGCCTGACTACTCTTCAACAGAAGTCTAATGCGAGTCTGCCCTTTTTGCCAACAATTGAGTTTTATAAAAGGTTCAAATGGTTGCACGAGTTACCTCTCCTTGCCATTTCTCTGGCAGTCTCATACCCTATCCCACAGTTGGCACCAGTGACGATGATTGTCCTCCCTGTCATTTTATGTTCAAGCTCTTCGTCATAGTTATAACCAGCGACTTGATTTCTGTCGAAAATAATTAGCAATTTTCTGTAACTACCCCATTTATTCCATGTTTTTTCCCTCTCTGGATTGACCCCAAATATCTGTATCAGTGTTATGAAATTCTGCTATGTGAGATCGGGTTTCCCTTCTAAAACAAGCCCAAAAATGTAGATCCAACAAGCCCAAAAATCTAGATCCATCGTATTGATTATTGATATATTGATCCATCTTATACGATGGATCTAGATTTTTGTGATTGTTTATGAAGGATACCCTGTCTTTTAACAGAAGAAATACTGCAGCATGGCCCTCTTGTTCAAAGCATCATTAGCTAAACAAAATCATTAGTAAAGGATTTGTTAATTTTCCTAGTATATATGAAATCAAGCCTGCTGTTATTTTTTGCTGATAAAAATGTGAGGAGCTTTTACAAAAGCTCCTCACATTTCTACCAGCAAAAAAAATGGCAGAGTTTTAAGGTACAATGTAATATCTATTTAAATAATAACATAGGGCAGAACTTCACTGGTTCAAACACGCTTGGGACCATGAGAACTAGTTCCAGCCAAGGGTTGTTCTAGCCATCCAGGGTTAGTTTCTATATAAAGTGACCTCTAGGGACCAAGCAAAGTGTTCTAGTCAGGTAGTGTTAATGAGCTATCAGGGTTTTAGCCATTGAAGTTCTACTGTAGTTGTTTTCAAAAACCAGGCCCCTGAGCAGGGGTGTAATGATACATTGATAAATCGATGCATCGTGATAGTGACTGCAATAATAATGCTATCGTGATAGTGTATGCAAATATTGATAATTTTGATAGTTTTTGGACCTTTAGATTTTACCATACATGTATAAAGGTCATTCTGAAACCTTTTAGTCAAAGTTTATAAAAAATCACAGCATGGAAGACCTCTACTATGCAAAAAAAAAAAAAAAAATCTGTTAAAAAGGAAAGCTTATTTTTGAAAGGGCAGTTATGTATTCTGTTTGGTCTTAATAAAATCATCAAGTTTAGAGTATCCCGGATAAGGACTCTTTTCATATTTCTTCATAAATTCACATGTTTAGAAGACATGTTGCATATATGGCAAATATTTGATGATGATTTTAAGATACATTCTGTTCAGCACACACAATTCTATTCCCACCAAGGCCCAGTTGTTCAAAACTAACGACATCGTTAACTAACATTTCGTTAAAATTTCAAATATAAATAGCGCAAATACGTCAATATTTTTTGTTATTTTTTGCAGTGCAAAAGCTTCTCACATTTTTTCAACAAAAAATATCAGTGTATTTGGTTATAAAATAGTAAAATACTTAACAAGTTGACCTCTTAACAAGCTCGTTAGGCTAACAATGCTTTGAACAACTGGACCCTGGAAATTAAAATTTCCAGTTTCTGCAATTGGATAGCCAAAATATAATAATGCTATTTGACTCATATGTAGGTAATGTTATTAGTACAAACATTTCAGCAACATTTTGGTTTGGCTACTTTCAGGAGTTTTATGATAACTCAAACAGTTATCTTACTTTAAAGGTAGGTTCCTGGACTAGCGATAACAATTATGTCCACAAAATAATTTCGTCTTTTTCTGAGCAGTATTGAATTCTCATATTTTTCTGATTTGTTGCTACTAAGAAACTCGTCAGATGTTGAAGAAAATAGTCGTTTTCCCTTTTGGTTTATTTTCCTTCGTTAGAATTCCAGTTCTAAAAATAACTATGTTTATTATGTCTATAAGTGGGCAATTTCTGATGCCATTCTCCAAAGGTCAATTTTCCCTTGCTGTGAGCTCTCCTAGAGGTCCTGGCATGGCAGATGGGATAAAACTATCCCAAAATGCATTGCAGCATGACGTCAGCCACGTTATCTATTTTTGGCGCGAACTAAAAATAGCGCTAACTGGTGTGCGAAGCAGAGTTAGGAAATCCCTTGTAAAACAACTCTTCTAATATTTTTTTGATTTACACTTTTTAGTGAAACTTATTCATTCCCTCTTATAAGTGCTTTCCAACAACTTGGATGAACAATCGTCAAAATTATGATGCATTCCAAAGTACGGGAACCTACCTTTAACGCAATTAGTGTATGCAAATATGCTGTATACATAATGCCGATCACTTGTAATGTAAGTGAATATGTAATCATTTCATATATGATAGTTGCATAAAAACCACCCTTCATTTAGAATGCTGTGCCATGTCTTAGAAAAGGCCTGTACTGCATTTCCTTGAAAAAATTTCTTGTATCTCCATAAAAGGAAATGTAAAGGTGAGGCCATTCCAGTGAAGCAACATCATATTCTATGTGAGAATTAAAAGAACTATCTTGGGTATATCATATAATTCTTCTTTTTCCTGGAACTCTGGCTTACCTGATTAAAACACCTGCCCCAAAACATGCCCCCATAAAACTGAAGCTATAGAAGGCTCCTTTTATCATCGACATAGTTATCTCTGCTAGTCTGTCCAACCTCTACACACACTTGACATCTAGACAGCAGTCGTATTACAATTAATCTACTTTGTCTTGTTGTTCATCATTTCTGAAATAAATCATATAGATTAGTGTTCCTTTTTAGTATTTTGGGAATGAGGGTGGGGCCATCTAACTTGGTAAAATCTGTGCTTAAAAACTGAAAATTTGGGAAAACTGATACCTATTTAAAAGCCTAAAATGTACTAAAATCATTTATAACCAAGTCCAAAGACATTACAGTCAGGAGTTTCCTTTCAAAAGGACATTTTAGCATTTCAAAAACCAAGAAAATTCCGGATTTCTAAGTAGGCTTTTTTTTTTTCAAATTTTTCAGTTGGGAATTTTAAGTCAGCAATGGGAAATTAAATATACTTTTTGGCATTAGAAATGGGGCCCTATTTCTGCCCCAGATTAAGCCAAAGGAACACTTTAGATGTTTGCATATCTAATAGCCATGGACATTACTAGCATTTTAAATGCTAGCAATGTCCATGGCCATAGATATGCAAATGCTAGCAATGTCTATGGCTTCTGATTCAGCTACAGCTATGCAAATGATATTATTGTTCATGGCTATGGAAATACAAATGTTTGTGCTGATAATGTCCGTGACTATGACTATATCTCCATGGCTGACTAAATGTCCATGGCTATGCCTATGCAATCTATGTTCATGGAGATGGGTTTGCAAAGCTAAAAATATTCATGGCTACAGATATACAGATGCTAGCAATATTCAAAGCTATGGATATATGCTAGCAATTTTCATGTCCATGGATATAGAGGATTTTACATGAGAGCTCATGTATTATTGAATTTATTAAACAAGTTGGGGAAAGAGATAAGATGCGAGGCTCTGCCGAGCATCTTATCGTTTTCACCAACGAGTTTAATAAATTCAATAATACAGGAGCACAAATGCAAGATTCTATTTATCATACGACACTAAAATCGCATTTTATTAGCAAATTTTGCACTAAAACGTCACGATTTCGCTATTAGAAAACATGAAGTTTTATGGACGCCAACGCCTAACGTTACGACGTAATTTGCATATTTAATCCACTAATGGATTATCGTTTTTAATGCATGGCTTTATTACACTCTCAGATGCGACGTCATATGATAAATGCAATTTCTTCCTACAGGAGCCATTCTTTCTCCTTTAACAGTTGCTCCTCATTGAGAAGGAGGCAAAAATAAAAACTGCAGAGTTGCTTCCCTTGAAAGAGTATTGCAATACGTTTTTGAAGAAGTGGGATCTCAGCAGAATCTCTTTGGCAAGGCACTTCTACTAATGAGAGTCCACAACCTTTGTCTACAATCTATAAAAATAGAAGTCAAATTTTATTCACCAGATATAGAGGATCTTACATGAGTGCTCATGTATTATTGAATTTATTAAATGAGTTTGGGAAAAAGATAAGATGCGAGGCTTGCCGAGCATCTTATCGGTTTTCCCCAATGAGTTTAATAAATTCAATAATACAGGAGCACGAATGCAAGATTCTATTTATCATATGACACTAAAATCGCATTTTGTTAGCAAAATTTGCACTAAAACGTCACGATTTTGCCATTTGAAAACGCAACGTTTTAATGGACGTCAACGTATAACGTTACAACGTAATTTGCATATTTAATCCACTAGTGGATTATTGTTTTTAATGCATGGCTTTATTACACTCTCAGATGTGACGTCATATGACAAATTGCCTTAAGCCTAGATAGAATTTATATAAGTGGTACTAGTTCTTACTAATGCATGCCAATATCAGGATATACTTTTATTTTGAATTAATTTTACAAAGAAAAATTGAGCAGAAATCTGAATCTGAAAAAAGTTCCCATTTTAACATCATTTAACCACTTCAGTGTAAGATAAGTCATTTTACATCATTTAACTACTCGAGTGTAAGACAGCTCTGGGGAAACAGTGCAGGCACAGTTCAAACTGCTCCTTAAGGGGCAGTCTGATCAAGGTCTACACTTTTTGCCATTCCTTCTGCATCATTACTGTATCGTTAAACCAAATTGTTTCTTTTTCCTTTGAACAATTTAGGAGTCCCAATTTTCAGAATTATTATGGTTAGCAATATCAAACGAATACCGTATACAAGATTCTTTTCACGGTGTTCCATTTTTCGCGGTATTTCACGGTCACTTAGAAACCTCGAATATTAAAATCCCGAAATAAATTCCAGTTTCTTACAAAGTATCTTCTGTAGACACAGTGTTCATATATTTTGTTTCTGTTTGCTTCGGTAATTGCTGGCACTTTCCACTTGAGCCAGTTCTTTCATTAACCTGCTGCAGCCCTGCCGCAGGTTAATGAACGAATTGGCTCAAGTGAAAAAGAATTAGTTTTGCTTTCCGCGCTTGTTGCTAACCGCGAAAATTAAAAATCGCGAATATTAATGTTTATGTTTTTGACCCTTAACCGCGAAAATTTGAACCCGCAAAAATCACCACGTATATGGTATCAGTTGCTGGAATATACTCTTTTTTTTCAACAAACAAACATTCACTATGGAACATGCCTCAACAGACTGGTGGACCTGAAAAGTGGAACTTCTCCAACAAGTCAGCACTCACAGCAGAGGTGGGGAGACATAAATAGGAAAGTTTTGAAGGAAAAGAAATGTCTCCATCAACCCCATCCCCAATCCCAATTAAAAATGCCCACAATGCCTGCCATTTCCCCAGCTGTCACATTTTTAAAAGTCCTCATGTGACCTTAAAAATGGGGTCAATGTCAGGCAACCTATTTATCTCTGACTTGTTCCAGTGATATAAACATGTAAATTCATATGAATCCAAACCTTGGTTCAAGAGGTATTATACAGAGAAGGAGCCATTACATTCTAAGTATTCCTGTGACATTGAAAACAGAGTTAAGGTCATCCAAACCTAACAAACTTTTTGGCTTATTCCTTTGATCTATCCATGAGAATAATTCAATATGTTCACAGGTATCATACTGTTTTCTAGATTGGTTGATTTCATGCCAATCTTGTATCGGCATGAGTTTTTGAGCTCCGAGTAAGTATAGGTGGTCAGTTTAAGTATTAATAAAATCAGAACAAATGACCATCAACACTAAATGTAGACATACATGTTGTTTTAAATGGTTTCTCCGTCAGATTAACATATTTAAAACTTGTTGCAAGCAGAAACAAATGTGCATCGGGACAAAATATCTGGATCAAAACATAACAAGAGCTGTCGCCTGACAGCATAGCTCGCCTGAATAGGTGCTTGCCCATCACACAGTTGCTATGGTGGTGTGGACTGCTATGCATAAAACTTCAGGCAAGCATGTCCAATATGACAACACATTTATAAACAAAAGCTATCTCAGATATGTCTTAAAATGAAATTAAAATAAAAAAATCCATATGAAATTTCAAAGTCCAGGAGCTTCAGGTCAAAGAACTAAGCAGATAGGGGGTGGGGGTGGGAGTGGGAGGCTAGGATATATCAAACCTTGAACCATTATCTAACATCAGTCCAAGTATAAGTATCAACTGAGTCCATCATGGCACTGTGAAATTATGTCTTCATAGATATAAAACTTTAACCAAAATTCAACGTCAATGACCTTGACTTCAAGGTCATCCAGTGGGGTAGAGGGGTAAGTATAAAGTGTTTTGTAAAAACTCAAAAAGTGTCGAACATCAGTTCAAGTGTAAACTAAATCTCTGCCAAGCATTATCAATCAGTATGCAATTAGAAAACTTTAATAAAGACCAAATTTCCTCAGTCCCTGACCTTGACATCAAGGTCACTGAGAGGGGTGAGGGTAGTATGCTGTAAAACTTTGGACTAATATCTATCTACACTGCAAACTTAAAAAGAATTCATCTACGGGTTCAGGAGATATATGTCTTTAAAAAACTTAAACCAAAACATCAAATCAATAAAAAGACATTTTTCTAAGTCCATGACCTTCACATCAAGGTCACTGAGGGGGGTGGGAGTAGTACCATAAAAAAATTAAGACCAATATCTAACTTCAGTGCAAGTATCAAAGAAATCCATCCATGGGTTAAGGACATATTGGGCTTTATAAAACTTTAACCAAAACATCCAGTCCAAAAAAACTCCCAATTTTCTAAGTCCATGACCTTGACAACAAGGTCACTGAGTGGGGTAGGGGTGGTACCCTGTAAAACTTTAGACCAATATCTAACTACAGTGCAAGTATCAAAAGAATCCATCCATGGGTTAAGGAGATATAGGTCTTTAAAAAACTTTAACCAAAACATCCAATCCGAACGCTGACACGGACGCGGACGCCGTGGTGACAACAATAGCTCTTCCTGAACTTTCGTTCAGGCGAGCTAAAAATGACAATAATTTGGGTTTGGCCAGCAAATAACTCCCAGTTGCCTTAATGATGGTGGTTTCCCTTTGGGCATGTGAAAAAAAAATCAATTTTAACTTTCCATACGGGAGCTCTTTTCAGAAATCTATCACAAATAGTGAAAAAATATCATTTTTGGGGCACAACCCCTTCAGTGAGAGCGAGTAATGACCACAGATTAGCCTTAACAATACATGCACTGCGGTCTGTGAAACACACATCCGCGGTACAGTTGGTTGGTTGGTTGATTTGATGCTTAACGTCCACGGTAAACAACTAAGGTCATGTCGGGACGGTCAGTTAACCTAACTACACTATTCCTGGGCAGGCTTAGACCTCCTAAGCGATTAACCAGTACTAAGTGCACATACTTTCGCCAGTAACTGACAACTGCCCTTCTTGAATCAGGGGAAGGAGAAACGAAAGTATGTGGCCAGACCGGGATTCGAACCCAGGACCTCTGACTTACGAGTCAGGTGCCCTACCGATTGCGCTACCCGGCCCGGCTCCGCGGTACAGACCAACATTTGGAGTTATAGGCATCCTGTTCTTGTGGTATTTACTATAGACTCCAGTGATGGCTCTTATTAGAATAGAACAAAAATCTGATGTGTTTTTTTTATCTGGCTAATAGTTATTACTGGAGTCTGGAGCCAGTCTATGCAAAGGAACAGCATGTTTTGCTAAGAAAGCCATCATTCAAGTGCAAAGGTGGCTCAAACCTATTCTGTTAGCATAAATCTTTTATTTTGAAAAACAGCCTGATTATCTATAATTTACCATTTGTCAACAGGACCCCTCAACGGTTCCACCATTACTGGCTGCGCCGATCCAAGATTAGCATGAAATCAACAGATCCTAGAAAACAGTATGACACCTGTGATGTTGAAAATCCATCTACTGCTTCAACAGATATCTTTCACTTTAGGTAAAGTCCTCCTGAGACCTTAAAAATGGGGTCAAGGTCACCAAGACCTAATCAGATTTTTTGGCTTGTTCCCAAGCTAATATCTTTGCAAACTTTGGTGAAAATCTATCCACTGTTCAACAAATACTTTTATTTATATCCAAATTCCTCTTGTATCCTTGAAAATGGGGTCAGTGTTACCAAAAACTTAGTCAGCACTTTACTGTCCCAGTGAAATATCCAAGCAAGTTTAATGAGCCTCCACTGTCTGTTTCAGAAAACATGTGAAATGGGAAAATATTAACATGGCAAGTCCTACTATGACCTTAAAAATGGTGTCAAGTTTAGGTCACCAAAATCTAATCAGCTCTTTGGTTTGTCCCAGTGGTATATCCATGCAAGTTAGTAAAATCCACTAACTGGTTCAAGAGATATTTGGGGACAAGAGGAAAATCTCTCTTTCTAAGTCCTCCTGTTACCTTGAAAATGGGGTCAAGGTCATCAAAACCTTTATATCAGTTGTGTGTCTTTTCCTGATGAGAATTCTTTGCTAGTTTGATAATAAAGTAACCAACATATTGTATTGTTTAAGAGGTCTTGTGCAGACCTGCCTTTTTTCAACCTTTTAAATCTTCCTGTGACCTTGAAAGATGGGGTCAAAGCCACCAAGACCAAAATTTTAATTTATCAGTTCTGCACTTCTCCAACTGGTGATTCTATGCTCAGAGCTCTAGATAAGAGGGGTATTTGATGATAATTGAGGGATAATGATTTTTATTTCTCATCGAAACCATATGTTGTGACGCCTCATCTGAACCGTCTCGTCGAGACGGTCCAGACGAGGGGACACAACATATGTTTTTATGCAGAATCAACAAAAATTATCCCTAATTATCACCATATACTCCCTCTTGTCTAAAGCTCCATATGCTAGTATGATAAGAATCAAATGGTTCATTAAAGAGACAGGGTGCAGACAAGCCATTTGGTTCGAACATTTTATTTTGCTTTTCAGCTGATATACATATTTATATAAAGCATTATACCAGTACAAAATTTGGGATAAGAATGGAAGCTAGATGCTTATAATAAAGTTCTTCTTCCCGCCATAGTGCAATCCCTGGAGCAGAAAAAGAGATAGGACATTTCTTAACATTCTAAAATTTCCTTTTATGACCTTTAAGTGGTCACCAAAATCTTAATAGCTCCTCCCCACTCCCATTACGTATCTGTGCATGTTTGGTCAAAGTGTGTTTATCTGTTTCAGAAGATATATGGATGATGTGGAAGCATACAAGTAACTGCAGTGCCAAAAAATCAAGTTTTCCCCTCCAGAGTGGATTGTATCCCTTGAAATTTTAATGAAATTCATAAATTTCTTTAAATTCAGATCTTCAAAAAGTTTTCTTGAAAAAAAAAAATCATTTCTTGTCTAAAATTTATTGAGAACTTGATCATCAGGCCCCTTTCATTATCCACTATCAGCTATCAAGGACATAAGTCACGGAAGTCTGAAATATAATATTTTCTCTCATGTGTGTTTTCATCTCAATTGTTCTCTCCTGTAAGTCTTTATTCAGGATATAGATATCGGTTAGTGGACTTGTGAGGCAGAATCTTTCCTGTTCTTATATACTCTTTCTGTTGTCAAACCTTCCTGTCTCTGAAACAAACTCATTCAGGTGTTTAAGAATGCCATGGTCTGACTCTCTCTCCAGTGGGGATATTGCTCATTCTTCCCATATCCCATCAGTGTCTCAGTATCAAGGCTCATGATGCCAAGCTCTCGTTGCAACCTTGTATCTAGCCTGATCCTTGCACTGTCATGGAGGGAGCAGTGCAGAAGATAATGTGTTGTAGTCTCCTCTTCTCCGCACTCACACTCACCTGACATGTTGGTATTCGTTCACTGATGAATATCCACTTCTGAACTGGGCTAAGGCATTGAACTCTTTGGTAGATGGCAATCAGGCCCTTCTCTTCTACTTATGGTTTGAAATGGAAGAGTTCTACCTGGCTATGATTTCCAACCTTTTCTGCCATTTACTCATTCCAGACTTCCTGGCAGACTGGCCTACGTCCTGCATGGTCTCCATTCTGGTATCCTTGGGCAGTGATGATGCTTCAGTGGCAGCTTCCAGCCAGTTCATTTCCCAGGATTTCAGCATGGCCTGGAGACCAGAGAATGTCAACAGTCAACTCATTAAATTAAAGGAAGTGTCTCCGGGTACGGTACCTTATCCCTAGACCCTGGGTCTCCAGGTACGGAACCATACCCCGAGACTCTGGGTCTCCAGGTACGGAACGGCAGTAAGTTTTCAATACTATGTATTGAGTAGTTTTACCCATTTAATATATAGTTAATCCAGCAATATCTTTACTCCTTGTAACAATTTCATTAAGTTGCCATCTTTCTAGGGAAAATTATAATGTAAGTCAGTCAACTGCGTTATTCTGACTGACGTACATGTACATAAACTGCGAAAAACACGGCCAAGGTGTCGTATTTGATCGCCCGCTAATTGCTCGCCGACAATGACTTCTGAAGAGTGCAAACAACTATCATCTCGTTATAATCTGTACAAATATTTATTGAAAAGTAACCATCTTTTAATAATTCTGCGATGTATATGCACTGACAAAATAACAGTCCCTGACACACAACTTGAAAGGAAAAAATTTACGCTTTGTAAATTTAGTTTTAGCTCCCCTCGCCAACCCCTGACCCTTCGAAAAAAAAATGATAATCACTGACGTTACAGAAAGACATAATAATTGATTTAATGCACCTCAGCGGAATGTATCCATAGCCGCAGTCCGTCCAATGAATAAAAACTGTTACTCATTGTTTCAATTTATTATTATTTTGGATAAAACATGCAAGTGTGAAAAACAATTATTGGTGTGAGTGCGAAAACGTCATGTTATTATTTATGCAAAATAAACACATTGTTTTGATCGCATTATCAATAATTATTTTCCCTAGCAAGAAAGTAATGCACCATATGGAGTCTAATAACTTATTCTCAGTACATCAGCACGGCTTTCGTGGTGGACACTCTTGTGTAACACAGCTACTGGAAGTTATTGAGTTATGGACTAAAGCTTTAGATAGCGGTGATTGCATTGACGTAATATACCTGGACTTTCGAAAGGCCTTCGATACAGTACCATTTGAATGCCTTATAAATAAATCAAAAGCTTACGGAATTTCTGGTAACATGCTTGAATGGATACGCAGCTTTCTTGAAGATCGACAGCAGAGAGTTATAGTAAATGGAGCAACTTCTGAATGGTCAAATGTTATCAGTGGAGTCCCACAGGGAAGTGTACTAGGTCCTGCAGTTTTTAATATTCATAAATGACTTACCAGATGTGGTTCAGAACTTAGTTAAGATATTTGCAGATGACACAAAACTGTTCTCAACGGTAAAGGACTCAAAGGATATTGATAGTATTCAGTCAGGCTTGCTCCTTTTGTCAAGTTGGTCAGACTCTTGGCAACTACGATTCAATGCCAATAAATGCAAATGTATGCATATTGGTCGTACAAATGTCCATAACAAATATTATATGTCAGAAAATGGAGAAAATGTTGAAATTTCTGAAATAATAGAGGAAAAAGATTTGGGGATTACATTCTCAGACGATTTGAAATTCAGTAAACATATAGTCAGTTGTTCAAATAAAGCCAATAAGGTAATTGGTATTATTAGAAGAACTTTCTCGTATATGGAAAAGGACATGTTTCTACAATTATACAAGACCTTAATTAGACCTCATCTCGAATACGGTTCTGTTATATGGTCACCTTATTTGAAAAAGGACATTTATCTACTGGAAAATGTTCAACATCGTGCAACAAAATTGGTTAAAGAAGTCAAGGACCTTCCATACCAGGAACGTTTGAAAATATTAGGATTACCATCTCTGCAGTATCGAAGAGACAGAAGTGACATGATACAAGTATGATATTGATAAATTAGATACAAATCTATTCTTCAAGAAACCAGTATGTGATATAACCAGGGGACATAAGCATAAATTACAGAAAAGTCACTGTAAACTTCGTCTGCGTCATAGAGTTTTCTCCCAACGGGTAGTGAACAGCTGGAACCGGTTACCAGAAGCATGTGTAAACAGTGAATCACTCAACCGTTTCAAGAGCTCTCTGAATTCCGCATGGAAGAGAAGACCAGGGAAATTCAGCATATAGTTAAATTTGCGCACACCCAACAGTTTAAAATTAACCAGTATAATTCAAGACAAGTTGCTAAAAGAGGCCAGTACAAGCATTGCTTACCAACGGCCTTCAACCCAGGTAGAACCAGGTAGGTAGAAGATGGCTACTAACTGAAATTTTTTACAAGGCAGTGATTTTTTTACCCCTGCGTCCTGCGTCTTAGACGCATAATTTTCCCAGAGGACGCAAAATATTTCCTTGGCTGCGTTCCGGGACGCATAAATAGCCGATTGGTAGCCCAACTTCCGATTTCGGCTTCGTTTACAAAGCTACTTTCGTTTTAAGAATATAGCAACGGTGCATTAGCAGATTGTTATATTACTGGTAAAAAACAGTACCATAGTCTTTCCTACTCCCGCTTAATACCGAAGTCTACCTGTAATACCAATAATCAATAGTAGTTGTCCAGTACCAGAGGAACATAGTATTATCGACCACGGTGATGTCTTTTACCTAAGTGCAAACTTTTATTAAACACCGGGTCAATAAGTAATCATGCCTCCGAAAAACAAGAAAAAGATCAAACTTGATTCAAAGCAGCAAACATTATTTGGTCTTCTTGGGCAAGACAAACACGCAAGGCCAGATGTTGCAGATGATGATGCGACCGATCAAACTTCGAATCCGAAATGACAACGGATGTCTCCAAATCCAATACGCTGTCTGACAATGAGACAACAGGTGATTTATTTTATTCCTGTGACCACAGGAGCTTGACGTTGGTTATTTTTTACTTATAGGGCTTGTCCTTTGAAGCCCTTTTATAAAGTTTGGGATGCAGAGAAAATATTGCTTTTGCATCCCAGTCAGTAAAGATGCAAACCCTTGAGCTTGGGATGCAAAGATTTTAGGTCTTGTGAGTCCTGGGACTCAAAGAAGGAGATTTGTAAAAAAATCACTGCATGGAGTAATTTTATGGCTGGATTAACTATATATCAAAAGGGTAAAACTACTTAATACATAGTGTTGAAAACTTACTGCTGTACCCGAAGCCAATCCTCAGAGGACTGTCTCCAGGTACGGTTCCGTACCTGGAGACCCAGAGTCTCGGGGTACGGTTCCGTACCTGGAGACTCAGGGTCTAGGGATACGGTACCGTACCCGGAGACACTTCCTAAATCAAATTGGAATAGCTCTCCCATTCTCAGCTTAATATCTGCATGCAACTGTATGTAGTTGTTGTTGTCCCAATTCAGTGTAAGAATACCTACTGTTGACTGGCTGTCACTGAATATTCGGAGATTTTTGTAAGGTCCTGTCACGGTCAGTTTCCCCCCGTTTCGGTATTTTAGCATACCGCACGTTTCGGTATTTATGGACACTGCTATGAAGGTCCTGAAATTCAACATTTTATGTAGCATATTCAGTCATGGCATTAATGTGAAAACATCATGTCAAAGAAATAAATAATTACCAAGTTGTCTAACGATTCCCTCAACTATTTTACTCATTAATTTTGCAAATAAATAACAATTCGGGATTTCATGTTTTGTAAGCTGCAACTTGACTTCGCTCTTTTAAAGGCTTTCTTGTTTAACCAGATCTTCTGTCTGAGATGTGCTGGTAATAATGTTGGTGCAAGTGAGCTCGAACTTTCTTTTTAAAACACATATATACCAGTCTGGTGACTTATGGATTTCTATCATGCATGTTTGTGACGGTTAACCATGCACTTTAAATGAACAGACATGAAGGCTTACCACAATGACCTTTTATATAGGTCACTGCTTACCATAACATAAAGGAGCGGCTGTAGCGTAGAGGATAACACTCCGGACTACCAACCCAGGGGTCGCAAGATCGACCCCCCGCTTTCCGGTCTTTCGGATGAGACTTTAAACCGAGGTCCCGTCTCCATTTGACCTCGTTGTTGGTGGGACGTTAAACCCGAGTTCAGTCACTCACTCACCATAACATATTGACTATTTCTTTTACCACAATATATGTCACTACATGTCTGGAGGATGAAACGCGATGGAAAGCCATAAGGGACGAATCATTTATTATCAGGTGTGGGTGGTACATTTTCATATGGTTCACCTAAATTTTTCCGACCCCGCCCCCTGTCTCACCAGAATTATTTTTCCGACCCTCCCAGATAGGTGACAAAAAATTTATGACCCCACCCCCTATCCCAGCTACCCATCACACAAACACACCATATATGATGATATAACCTATTTTATGTCAGACTGACCTAAATCAAAATCTGTATGATACACAATGAATTCTAACAGGTTAATTAATTATGGTTTTGTTTAAACTTGCACTTTCTTTCCTTTCTTTCTGCTTCTGACCATCCAGAAATCTGCTGTTGAATGGTTAATAATTATAACTGTTAATAATATTAATTGGGCCTCTGGGGTGTGGGGCCTGTGCCCCCAGAAGCCACAGTAGTTTTGCTGATGAAAAGGCACCTGGAGGGGATCTATGACGAAACATAGAACGACAAAACATAGAAAAGCCAGAACATAGAAAAGACAATACATAGAAAGACTAAAAATAGAAAAAAAGATCGAAAAAAGATCGAAAAAATTTATTAATATCGAAAATTTTATTTACAACCATTTTACGACAACAATACTTTTTTCATATCGCCGGAATTTTGAAGTAGCGAACAATTAACTGATTAGTATGGATCTATGGACTCATGGCTGCTGGCCTCTATGGCGAGAACGGCTTAGATCCTGAAACGTCAATCCAGCTAGTCCATACCTATGTTTTACCTGTCCTTGTTTAAGGTCTGGAAGTGATCTTTCCCAACAAAACTCTTATCGACAAACTGGAAAGGGTATATAAGAAGTTCCTAAAGCAGGTGTTATCACTCCATGAAACTGTAGCAGACCCGTCAGTCTATATCATTTCTGGCACCATTCCTGTTGAGGCAGTTGTTCACAAGAGGGCCTTATCACTGTTTGGGAACATATATAGGCTACAGGAGTCTACAGTAGAGAAGCGACTCGCCAGGCGTCAGCTCTCTGTAAAGGGTATGGACAGTAGCAGCTGGTACATAGCCATACGAAGGCTCCTTATAAGATGTAATCTACCTGATTCCTGGACCCTACTGGATGATCCCCCTACAAAGTCGAAATGGAAGGCCACAGTGAATAGGAGCGTCAGTGGTTACTGGTGTACAAGAACCAAAGAAAGGGCTTCACTTTACCCATCTTTGCAGTATCTCAACTTCCAAGATTACAGCCCAGACAAGAAGCATTGGCTGATACAGCATACCCGTGAGGTGAGTGATGTTACACGGTTGAAAACAAAGTTGAAACTTGTGACGGGGTCCTATACCCTACAAGTAAACAGGGCATGTTTCAATCAAAACCAAGTCGTCCGCACCTGTATGATGTGTCACAGCGATGACGACACAACCGAACATTTCTTACTTTCATGTGAATCCCTGGCGGAAACTAGAAGACCCATGCTGGATCGGCTAATGGGACTTGTTACAAGATTATTAAACACGCATATTGATTCTGATACAGTTGTACAACTGATCCTAGACTGCAGTGGCGTCTTCGACTGCACTAGCAGTGAAAGTTATGGAACAGTACTTCGTGCTTTGGAGAGACAATCCATTAGTCTTTGCCATTCCCTGCATGTAGAAAGGTATAATTTTAAGAGACTTTCCTTAATTCCAAGGCGGAAAAGATGATCGCAGCACACAGTGCCTCGAGAATGTTTTTTTGATATTTAAAGTTTTAGAATTGCAGTCATCTTAAAGTGTAAATAGAGTGATGAGACAAGCATCATATTAGTCCCTGTAAATAGTCCCTGTGATAGAATCTTAAGAAGACTCCAGTTTGGAGGTGTGCCTCAAGTGGCAGAACTTATATACTACTTCTACTATTCGCGACCAATACAGTATAACGCAGAGTAATGCTGCTTTTTCGATCAATGTCCGATACAGTTCCATTCAGTATTTGATTCAGTCAATATGTTACATTATGTGCCAACCCCTCCAGGTAATCCATACATGTATGTCCGTTATTTGTTCTCATCTGGAACTCAGATACAACTTTCTGGAGTCGTTTCTCACGACTTACTGCTTTGCCAGATTTAAACAAAGATTCCCCGTGAAGCAGAGCTTGTTCCCTCAGTTCAGTATTTGACTGCTCTCTCTTCAGAAATTCTAAAAATTTCCAGATATTTGGATGTGCCTGTCCCAGAATCGAACTAATACGTCGGTGCCATCCTTCAAGAAAGTTTGTGGTCCTAGGCTCGCTCCCTAGAGTTCTCTCATACACCGATCAAATAGATGGAGGAAATGGAGGTTCTCTCCAAGTCAGGCGCAAAGGGCGCAATGCATCAGTACCGGTATCAGCACTGGAAGAATACTGTCCAATATATGTCGTTCAAAGTACAGCGCAAAGTCTTTCGCTTCATGTGGCAGGAGTGGTTTCCCTTACCAAAAAAACAGGCCTCTGGCGAAGTCTGCGGCAACCCTATGGCAGGCTTGCGGCTGCTCTGCCGCAGACACTGCTGCAAGGTTGCGGCAGTGTATTTTTAACATGCAAATGAAGATTGCTGCAAGCTTACTGCAAGGTTGCCGCAACTTTGCGGCAAGAGATGATTTATGCATATGGGCCACTGGCAATGTTCCGGCATAGGGCATCTCTCCATATTTGGTTTTGGCAAGGTTGCGGCACACCAGTGAATTCATGAATTTTCATTAAAATCTTTTTGGCAAGCATGCGGCGAACTTTGCCGAAACATTGCCACTCCATATATGGGAAATGGTGGTTATGAATATTCATAAAATATATTTTGGCAAACCTCTGGCGAGCTTTGTGAGAGGGCTGCCATACCATAAATGGTCAAAAACATTCTATGAATATTCATATAAATATTTTCAGAAAGCCTTCGGCAAGCTTTGCAGAAAAAATCCTCTGGTTATTGGTTAAAGGCAGTTCATAAATGAGCCGCGACACGAGAAACCAACAATGTGGTTGTGCGCCCAGCGCAGACTCAGATCAACCTGGGCATTTGCCCAGTTTGACCAGACTCTTTGTTAAATGCTTAAAAGGTAGCCAAGGGACTAAGCTACCTTTATGCGGACAGCGAAGACTCTGATGAGACTGGGAGATGCCCAGGCTGATCAGAGTCTTCGTTGGGCACACAACCACACTGCTGGTTTTCTCGTGTCGCGGCTCAAATATTTATTTGGGGTTAAGGCTTTTTCTATTTTCCCTCATTTATTTTTTCCCTCTTATTTGTATTTGATGACTTATTGCATATGCATATGTGATATCTGTTGGTATAGATCTTATGACATCTCTCATTTAAAATTCTAAATGAGATATCTTGTATCTTGAAATATTTGAGGTCTTATATTACATATATTATTCATATATTAGATATCTTTAATATATACTTTAATAAGGTATCTTCTTCCTAAATTGACATATCTTATATGAAATATAAGATAGATCTATGTTTAAGATATCTAATATAGCATATCAGATTATAAGATATCAATATATAAGATATCTTAAATGTTTAAACAATGATAAACAGTAAGGCCGCATGCCATAGAAAAATGTTCTGATATCCAGAATTTCTGGTGGAATACAAGTGAAAAACTATCAAATGTTCATGCTAAACTGACTTACAGCAAATGGCCCAAGAGAAGAGGGGATCTCGGTATCAGTGGGTTAAGCAAAGGCATGCAAAGCTAGCAGTCGGGGTTCGATTCCAGCTAAAGAAGGAAATCTTTTCAATCTCAAGAAAGGTTCCACTGCGCACCTGCAGTATTCCATTATCATCCTTTCATTCCCTCGATATGACTCAAATACTGTTGAAAGGACTATAAAACCGCAAAACTGACCATCCAGGACAAGAGAAAAAAAAAACATTTGCTCAGTCCTCAAGATATAACAACTATCAATATATGGGAAAGCCATGCCTGTGCTGAGCCCCAACTCAGGATGCTGACATTAGAGGATATCAGTGTAGTTAGTGCATATAGAAGATGAACTGTTTGCCATTCAGTTACTAGTAACATTTAACATGCTCTCTTCAAGTCTCTTGGAATATGTATGAATAATAAAAGCTGCAGCTTGCATGTCATTAAATTTTAGCATATTTTAAAAATGATACAAATGAAAATAAGACTTACCAATCAACTCATTGAAAAGTTTCATCAGAATAATGCTTATCAGAACACAATTTTAATATTCCAAGGACAAGAAGTCAGATCATAGTCACTGTATAATATGTATAACACTCTCTAAAAATCCTATTTTCTAAGTGAATGGTAGCACAATATGCACAAATCAATTAGTGTTAATGACCCTAGTTGACTTTCCAATATGGGGATTGGTCATATTACATCATCCAGTGGCTGGACTGTGAGCCCCTGGAGATTTATTCCTTGTCTTATCAGTAACAAATTGTGCATCTAAAATTGAACACACCTGCTGCTTTCCAGTTTAGAACTACATATAGACAAGTGTTAAAAACCAAAATAAATAAATAAAATAAACAATAAGAGAAATAAATGAAAAATGATAAAATAAAAAAATGAAAATTTAGAATAACGTACAAACTGTGGAAAAAAATACTACTCCAAATAAGTACTAATTAAATTATAGGCATATTACATGTATAATTCAGAAATCCAAATGACTTTTTTTAAAATGTTTATAAACTTTGGGGGCATTGTAGATGGCCTACAGCTTTAAACTGTTATTCAAATACAGGAACATGTGAGTTGTACGCAGACATTTCTAACTTAAACATAGAGTTCAAAATGACCCGACATTCCTTAACTGTAAGTGCAACAAGGGTAGTTTTAGTTACTCATTATGTCTGTTTAAAAAGTTACAATTTAGTTTTGACTTTTTGGCAGACTAAAGTTTGGTTGTTTTAAAATCAGTTACAGCGATGTCAAACTAAATTTGTTCAAAGTTTCTGGCAAAGCTGTGGCACTTTGATAATCATAGTATAAGTTTATGGCAAAGTTTTGGTTAACTTCAAGCCAAATTCTAAGTTTGTGGCATAGTTTTGGTAAGGTTAAGGAGAAAGTTTAAGTTTCTGGCAATGCATCAGCAAGGTTTCTGATATTTAATACTTTCTGGCAATGCAATGGCGAAGTCACCGCTAGCGGCACAGGTGCTTGCCGAAAGCTTGCCTCTAGTGGCAAAGATCGGCATAGTTTTCCGGCACAGAATTTCATTGCGGAAAGGTTGCAGCAAGGCTGCAGCAACCTTGCGGCAAAGAATCTTTTTGGTAAGGGTTGATTTCCTTGAAGGCGTGACGGACAGCATCGGGTGGTAGGGACAAAGTGCCGTGAACATGCGTACCTTCAAGCTGAAATCAAGGTCCTCAACGCACTTAATTCGAAGACCGAGTTCAGAAATTTTGCGCCAGTTTGCCCCTTAAAGTAAAAAAAGCAGCATTTAATATTGATCTGAGGAAACAAGGATCTCATAGAACTATACGCCGCGGTTTCAAAGTCTGACCTAAATGTTTGGATTTCAATGCTCATACCAAGGGATTCCATTTTGTCTTTGATAATTGTAAACACAGCTGTGCGTGTATGTTTCACTGCTTTTCTTTGGTAGCAGACAGAAAACCATTGGAAACCATTGGAAAATGGTAGCGAGGTATTCTCCGTGAATGGTGTATAACTGTTTAAAAAATGGCGGGAATACAGAAAAAGTCCCGTCACCGTACCATGTTTTGAGCAAGACAAATGATACAGATTCTGAGCCGTCAAGTATATCAAAACCCTTCCACCTTCAACGTTTTCATCGAAAATTAACCAATCTTCTCCATTAGAAGTTTCTCTCCATTTTCCCTCGATAACTATTTCAGAAGCATTTTTTGGAAGAGGTAGCAGATTTCGGCGCCGTTCCCTTTGAATCGTACGCCGTACTGAAGATTCTTTAGGAATCGTCGTATACCGCCTGGAGAGCTGATATCACAAATGCATGCATCGAATTCAATTGACAACAAAATCATCTACTTGACATGAATTTATAGACACTTTCATACTGTTCTACTAGCAAATCAGTGATAACATCTGTTTTGGGTATACTAGTAGCTGCCCAAGTTTTGTGTGTCATTTCTATAAATGTCTCTAAGTCTTTGAGTTTGAAAGAAAAGAGTGTGAAATTTTTGCAGTAATGGGGGGTCTGGGGGGCTTCCCCCCCAGTAGCTGAGACACTTTTAAAATGAAGACTGATGGAAGAATTCTGAGCTCCCCCCCCCCCCCCCCAACCCCAAATATGCCTAATAAAATATATGACCCCCCTGCTCCGAGGCATATTGATTTCCGACCCCCCCCCCCCGATTACATTACCAAAAAGAATTCCGACCCCTCCCCCCCCTCCCCTAAATGTACCCCCCCCCCCCACACACACACACACCTGAAAATAAATGACTTGCCCCAAGCGTTGGTTTCTTTTGGTGTTATAGCTGAGCATAACAAAACCAAAAATCCCAAGTACTTGTCAATTGAATATTAAACTGGTGCAAAACCTTGAGCCTTTCCTAAAAAGGGGAAGCTTAAAGAGGCATTTAAGGTTGGGGTTGACAAGTATGTCGAAATGCAATGGCAGACAGAAGCCAGTACTAGGTCATCATTGAAGTATCTTAACATCGCTTCATGTGGTGTTGGTCAAATTCACAACTCTTGGAAGCTAACTAGTATTAGTCACAGAGACGTGTGTAGGGCCCATGTTAAGGTGAAACTCCTGACTTTGACATATATGCTCCCGTCGAATCGCGCAAAGTTTAACAAACATATAATCTCGTCCAAATTTCTCCTTTGCCTGGGTGCAGCTGAAGACCTGAAGCATTTCTTACTTGAATGTCCTAAACTAAAGGCGGTACTTCTGTTGTGGTTCCTTGATGTTACATTGTGCTATGTCCGCTTGTCTATGCTCTTTGGTGGTTTGGTCACCTGTTTTGCTACTAAATCTGCCTTTTGTTTTGTAACTTAAAAATAACATAGATAAAAATAGATGTTGATGCTGTTTTTGATTAGGGTAGCTGAATGACCACCTGTTTGGGAAAAGCTGCTCACTCGGTTTACCGTGCGTGTCTTTCGTGAACTTGTGTCAATTTTTCCGTGTGGTTCCCTATTGTTTTTGAGGGCGGGATGTGGGATTTGATTGTATTGATTCCTGATCATTGCCTACTTTTTACTTTTCCTGTATCTACCTTCTTTAAATAAAAAGTTTATGAAAACTGATTCGAATTTTTGCAAAGGTACTTATTTTTGTCCTAGAATTTATACTGGCCCAGATTTTCCCATACGTGAGAGAAATTTATTTTCACTAAAAGTAGTATATTATGACAAAATCCTGAATTACAACTACATGTAGTCTCATTATTATAAGCGTAGGATATCAATTAGTTATTGTTCAGTTCTAATACATGCAAACAAACATGACTCTTCAGAACATATTTAAACAGAATATCGCAAGAGGGAATGCCAGTTGCCGACTTATGTACACCAAGTAAACTCTTACAAAATTTTAACTGAATCTTTTCGATATCCAATTTATCGTATTTTTGCTCTATGAATGAAAGTGTATGCATACTTTTCCCTTAGCACCACACTGCAGTAGAGTTAATAGGCTTAACCCAATCTATATACAATTTTAAGAAAAAGTCCAACGTTCTTATTTTCAGAGGCAACTGCTTTCCTTATGCAGTATAATGCCATGGAGGCTTTTTTACATAAAAATACATAGCCTCTGAAAATGAATCAGAAGGCTTAAAAATGGCATCCAGGTGTTTATACTAATTAACAATCCCAAAAGTTCGAACGTCATACATAAAGGAAAACCCCTTAATTATTTTTCCTGACTTATTGAAAATAATAACTTTAGTTTTTGCGACATTTACATTTAGGTTCCATCTCTGGCAAAAAATAAAGGATGATTCAACATTCTGTTTAAACCACCAACACATCCTGACAATAATAAACGTCAACTGAATATATCAGACAGCGTGTGTGTGAGAAAGTTCGGAGGAATTTGAAGGAGGGGGTTTACTGTGTTTCACAGGTGTTCATAGTTTGGTGGGGATGAGGGATCTCGGAATAATATGTGGGTTTTTTTTACATTTGACCATCAAATATTTCTCCCTTTCTACATTGTTGTGTTTCTTGCTCTTAGAGGACATTTCTTCAGAGCTCATTATACTTCTATATATGGGTCTTAAAGGTAAGACTGGTGGTCTAATGCTGTTTGTACAAATACCTCCTTCTCCCAAACAGGAACAGCAGAACTCATCATTCTTTTGCAATGCATATGTCGCATTTATATATAGGGACCAACATTGTTAATCCATCTTCATCCCATGGACTGGAATACACCTCCTCCTCCGTCTGCTCAGGTTTCTTTGGACTTATCTTTGGTAAGATAAAAAAATTAGACCGCAGAATCGTCCCAATCCCTGTCGTGAATGTAAGTCCACTCGATGTATAACCAGACTACGCTTACTAGTCAGCATGTAATTTTCCACTGATGTTCCAATCAGTTCACACAGTGAGACAATGTGCAGATCCAACGAAGATAATGGTGCCTCATTGAAGGCTCTGTTGTAGGAGAGTATCTAAGAGTATCACCAGGTATATTATTCAGATTGTGAACTTCTCATTTTAATATAGTTGAAATGACAATGCATGCATATCAATTTACTTCAGTTTTTAAAGTATATGCATTCTATACTTATTATCACACATATTTAGTTAGCTAAATATGCATAGACTGCGCCCGCTGGTTGGGTTCGGTTACCTGTGCAACCAACAGGTACATAGTTTTATAGTTGTTAATCGAGTCCACCAAAAAAGTCACGCTTCCTAGCACTAATTGAGCAAACGAGCACTAAACGATGGTCGTTATCTGGTTATACTTGCAACCACGCCCTTAAGAACTCGGCTTTACTTTCAACAAAATAATAAATAATTTGCCTTTTCAAAATTATCTGCTTGGACTATGAAAATATCTGTTCCTTCTATTCATTTTTGGAACATGTCGTAGGACCTTACCCATAGGCCGTCACTTATTGTTGGCTAGGATTACATTCAGGCGCTGATTGCTGCGAATCCAAAATGAGTTCGAAGAATAAACACCCAGATTTCCCTGGCCTTCCTCCGGGAATGCCAAATCCAGAAGCTGTGTTTGAGTCCTGGTGGCCAATTATCATTGCAGTAGTCGCTGGAGTATTATACGCTATTCGGTAAGTGCAAACGTAAACTGAAATAGAGTGCTTGTTATCCGGACCCAAATGTTTCGTACCCAAATTCCATGAATTGTCAAATTTTGTTTTAGAGACACAGCCCGCAGTAATTGGAATTACTGAAACGTGTTTGAAACCTGACATTAAAAGATAAGATAAGATAAGAAATTTTATTTTGAGACGGCATGACATAAGGCAACAAGAAACATAAGCCCTTAAGGATGTTGAAATTAACTTGAAAGGATATGACCTGATTAAATATGATATGAAAGCGGGCAACTCATTTAAAAGTCGTCTGAATACACATTGGAGACAACACCCACGGAAATTTACGGCCGCATGCTACCGGACGTACTATGAAACCGGATATCAACAAACCTATCAAGATGCACCCACAGAAGCAGAAATTGCTTGAATTGGTCAGGTTAGGGAGAAGCTCAAATGGAGCTATATAGCCCGATCGAGCTATATAGCCCGATCGAGGTATAAAATGAATGGAAATTAAAGCATTATTGCTTCTGCATTTGCACTGAAGCTGAACTGCAAAATTTGATATGAACAGCAGCATAAAGTATGACAAACCTTTTATGATTTTGTAAAAAAATTGAACTTCCACCGTTGCGTTTTATGCAAATTGAGAAAAATTTAAATACAAGAATATCTTTGAGATGCCCCCTCAAACTGGACAGATATATCCACTTCTGTGTCATGGTATACATACCTGCTACGCTGGGATGAATTAGGGACATAACGGACCACGGACAAAACGGACCACGGACATAACGGACCACGCTTGGGACAAAACGGACCACGTTCAGGACGAAACGGACCACGTTCAGGACAAAACGGACCACGTTTAAGGTCAAAACGGACCACGTTCAGACCTTCCGTTAACTTTGAGAAAGCATGATTTATTTTAGTTGCAACACTAATAAAATAAATTTGCATGCTTCAAAGATAAAAAATCTTACCATTAGATTAATTAGATAGTTGCGACAACCAAAGATAGTTGAGATCATGAACAATAGTCAAATAATTGTGACCATTTAACATTGTCTTTGGTAATTATATACTCCTTAATCTTTTAACTGACACCAATTAATGGTCTGGTTCTTCTAGCGTGGTCCGTCTGGTCCTGAAACGTGGTCCGTTTTGTCCTGAAACGTGGTCCGTTTTGTCCTAACCGTGGTCCGTTTTGTCTGGTCCGTTTTGTCCATGGTCCGTTTTGTCCGAGTACCCGCTGGGATCATCTCAGAAGTATAATTGGACTGCAATTATAGAAATGTCAGGGGAATGGGAAGAAACATGCTTATACATACATGTGGTTCTTTCACAAAAACGCAACGGCAGAAAAATCAAATTGCTTTGCATTCCAACATGATTTTCATCAATATTGAAAGTGCAGTACTCAAAATTTTGCAATTATATTCAAAATGGATTCAGGTGAAGATTCTTCCAATTATAATACAATTTCTATACCTCGATCGGGCTATATAGCTCGATCGGGCTATATAGCTCCATTTGAGCTTCTCCCTAACCTGTTGGTGTCGAGGTTACAGTAAGTTACAGTAAATGGTGGTGGTACATTATTATGGGTCCATAGAATTACCGAAAAGCACCGAAATACCGATAAGCATAGAATTACTGAAAATCAGCATATTTGCAAGACTATGGGATACAACATGGTTTGGATGTATTATAAAGGGGTCAAGTAACTCATTCAGATTAATTACTTTTATCGAAAAACACCAATATATCATATATAATATACCAGGGTATGGTATACAACAGGGATTCTGTAAAGATCAGGGCTCCAGATAAGGCTTTTTGGTTAGTTGGGTATTACCCACTGATTTTTTTATTAGACTGGCACTCCCTATTCTCACGGTACTTAAGATATAAGCAAGCCTGGCCAAATAAGGAGGACCAACAATTCAACATACTATATGTAGTTGAGCCCTCTAGTATTTTATCTTTACGCTCAAGGCATTTTTGTGTTTTCTACCTTCTGGTGAGTGTCATATTTTTATGTGCACACAGTACTACCCCAAAGTGGTGAGGCAGAAATACCGACTCCATATTCTCACGGTATATGGATATTTGCCTCAACATAAGCAAATAAAATGCAAGCAGAAATATTTCCTTATTTAAAGTGTTGAGTATAACCATTCTTAGATCAAATAAAGCAAGAAATAACATGATCGGACAATTAATTTCTATTTTATTGCCACTTTTATCATCCTGGGGTGTTCCTTATTACCACCTTTGGTGATTTTTCACTACTTTGGCTTTAAGAAGTCACAGAATCTTCAAAAAGAGACAGAACTGAAATCTTATGTATTTTAATACTTTGTATTCCTGAAGCCTGAAAGACAATATAAAAATAAGGAGACATGTGTGCCTGAGGGCTTTTATATAGCACTACCGCGAGAATATGATTGCCGCGAGAATATGGAGTTGGAGTATAATTGGGTATTCTGAATTATGATTGGGTGATCCAACTTGCATTACCCACTGATTTTGCTTTTAATTGGGTGTTCTGATTTTTATTTGTGCAGTTTGGTATAATTGGAGTAAGCAATAGTGCTGGCATTTTAACATTTTGCATCACCATTATTTTGCATCTATGGATATCTATCTGTATACAATAGTCAACACACAGACCAGCCACTGAATAAAAAATCCTTCAGGATACACTTTTGTAGACCAAGCTCTGACAGTCAAAGATCTGTGTTTTCACTAACAATGTAAATCCTGGACAGGCTGACCTGTAAGAACAGTGTTTTCTTGTTTCTATATTGAAGTTCAGTCCTTTTCACAAGAACATCTTGAGGACGCCGAATTTGGCGTCTCAGGAAGCGAAAAATCCGGCGCAGACGCAGATAATTACCCCCCCCCCCCCCCCCCCGTCTAGATCTCCTTAAAATTCCCCCCCCCGTCTAGATCTCCTTAAAATTTTCAATAAATCAGAATTTAGCTTTCAAAGCAGCCACGCGTTGATAACACCTTGACTGGAACAACAGTGGGGTTGTAAACTGTTTTTACATATGACGTTACAAAAATCGTCGTAGGCACGTGTCTCTTAATCGCCAATAACTGAACCTTAATCCGGTAGACTTAGATCATTATAAAGCAATTATAAACAAATTTTGTCAACACTATATGGCTGTATTTAGATCTACCGCATCGTGACGAGGCATCGCGCTGATTGAATATCTGTGTCAAAATTATAATTATAGGGGTGTAGCCAGAAAATTAAAATTACCATGCTTATTAAATGGTGTGAATCCGAGAGAAGGATCCGGGCTCCCAAAGGGAAAATTTATAGTTCCAGGATGCCTGTCGAAGTTCTGAGCCTTTTCCTGGACACTTACTCTATCCTGAATTTTGTATTTCACTCGTGCCTGATGTGCGTAAAGCACGTAATGCCTAAGCATTAGACCAGCTTTTACCTGCAAAATGCAAACGGTAACATAAATTTGCTGTCATCTGAGATAGTAACTACCGGTATATGATTATAAGCGCCAGTCAGATTAAATTCCCGGAAACCGCGACTTTTTCGAAAATCGGTTTGTTCACATTAAGATTCTTTCCCGCCAATTTTTCAACATGTTTCCCGCCATTACTTGCTCACCATGTACAGAACGAGTACCAGTATATCTATAAATAACGCTGCGGTAAATCTGCGAGGTCAACACAGACAGTTGAACAAGCGGCACAGGAATTACACCCGACGCTTTTCTTTACACATGAGAACCTTGGATAACACGGCCATTACGCTTCTGTCTTTTGGGTCATTGCGTACCGGGAATTTTGTTTGCGTATTGGTACGCTTACAGGAAAAGGTCATTAGTGTTTTTCAATCATTTTATTAGGTATTTACGCAAATACGCTGCTTATCTGGAGCACTGAAAGATATCAAGTAACTTATTGCTTATTTTGCTCCCTGTTCCCAAAAACTTCACAGCTCCCAAGTTCCTATTATAGAATTACAATTTTCCTCAGCTTCTGGTAAATATATGGCCTCCGTGAGAGGCAGTTAGTTTCTTTTGTAGAATGTACCGCTATGTACATACTGAGAGATCCAGTAGCCGGGACAACTTTCTTCCCAGATCCTCAAAACCCCTGAGAGAGTCCAACATGTTTGACGATGTTAAAAGTACACCATGATAAAATGAATGTGCTTCCTTGGTCTTTCATATTTTTATCCCCTGGCCGAAAGGTTCGGGGGATACAGCGATGAGCCTGGCGTCCGTCTGTCCGCCTGTCCGTCCGTAAACATTCTTGTCCGCTCTATATCTTGAATACCCTTTGGAATATTTTCATGATACTTCACAGTTAAGTAGAACAGGTCATGACGATGGGTCACGTACAAGAATGGTAACTCTTGCTATTGTACTTTTTGAGTTATTTCCCCTTTGGTGAGTTTTTTGGCAGATTCGTGTTTGCTCTGTAACTTGAATACCCTTTGGAATATTTTCATGATACCCATTACTTCACAGATATGTAGAACAGGTCATGGTGATGTGTCACGAACAAGAATGACAACTCTTGCTTTCTTACTTTTTGAGTTATTTCCCCTTGATGGTTTTAGGTGTGATTTTTTGGCAGATGCGTGTCCGCTCCATAACTTGAATACCTTTTAGAATATTTTCATGATACTTCACAGATATGTAGAACAGGCCATGATGATGTGTCGCCAACAAGAGTGACAACTCTTGCTTTCTTACTTTTTGAGTTATTCCCCCTTGATGGTTTTGGGTATGATTTCGTTTCCGCTGTATAACTTGAATAGCTTTTGAAATTTTTTCATGATACTTCACAAATATGTTACTGTTGTAGAACAGGTCATGATGATGTGTCGCGAACAAGAATGACAACTCTTCTTTCTTACTTTTTGAGTTACCGGGTATTTCCCTTTGATGATTTTAGGTGTCCGCTCCATAGCTTGAATACCTTTTGAAATATTTTCATGATACTTCACAGATATGAAGAACAGGTCTTGTCGATTTGTCTCATACATGAATGACAACTCTTGAATTCATACTTTGTGAGTTATTTCCCTTTGTAATTTGAGCTGCTGTTTAAGTCTGCTCCATATCTGTGTAAGTCTTGCCTGCTCCACAATTTTAATAACCGTATACCTATTACATGCTGTGATATCTTATCAGTGTTCCTAACTCTCTCTCTGACCCCTCCACATTCCCCCCCCCCTCCCCCCCACCAAAAAATTTTTTTTTTCTCCAGATTTGGATTCTTTGTCCAAATTCACTTACTAGAGAGCTCAAAATTAGGTTTGTAGGCTTGTAGTTTAGAAGTTATTCACACATTTTGAAAGTTTAATGTATCATATGCTTTATATATTTATGTATATGGTGGCTGTTTGAGATATTACTTCTTTTTAGCAGTCAAGCGTACTATTTTAGTCTGAGTGTTAGATAATCATGCATCTGTTAAACAGATTATGTCAATCAGAAGCATAAAAGAATGACAATATATTACTTGCATGTGTTTTGAAGTGCACCCTTTTTACCAAGGCCCATGGGGGTCTTTGGTCGGGGGATTTGCCATCTCCTCTGATGGCTATTTTTCACAACCTTCAAAGTCGTCAGGCAAACGCTTAGAGCTACTATTTAAGGCCCGTCGAATGCGGGTGGAAGTATTTTTATATGCCGCATGTCTTCATCTTCGGGATTGACAAATGTACCAGGTCCTAAAGATAGTCTCTTGGGCAGCATATCCCTATAATTGCAGCTGCTGCAAGTGTCCACCATGCTCCTTCATGCCCTTGACCTTTATTCAAAGTCCAGTGATTTTGCCTTATATTTCCCTTTTTTGATGGGTTAACATCATACCTGGCAAAGTCAATGAGTCTGACAGTACCAATGACCTCATACCATTCATAAATTACTGTGATCTACATTTCATGGTTCAGTGAGTTTGACTGACATCTTGAGCACTATTTTTACCTTTATTCATAGTCCAGTCATTTTGCCTTACATGTATATTTCCATAATTACTGTTTGATGGTTTAACATCATACCTGGCATAGTCAATCAGTCTGACACTGTGAATGACCTCATACTGTTAAAAGATCATTGTGACCTATATTTCATGGTTCAGTGATTTGACATATCTTGAGCACTATCCTAGTAGATATCTATCTAACCTGGTTAAATGGTTCAGGCTGACTCTGTTAATGGCTTCTTACTATTTGTAGGTCACTGTGACCTATATTTCATGGCTCAGTGATTTTGTCTTTATCTCCAACACTGTCCATAAGTCTTTGAAACTGTGAGCCTCCATCAGGCACCCATGAGGCCCTCTTCATTGTCTTCTGACAACTCTTCTTCTGTGGATTTCAAACCGAGTACTACTGGCATATGTTTGACAGCATATGAGAAAATGAAGTGACACAATAAGAATATGTAAAATACTTTTTTTTTTTCAAGAAGTACATGTATATTGCAAGACTTGTTATAATTAGCCAGTTAGTCATGGGTCACAATTATGCTATTTGCTGATTAGCAGCTGTATAACATCTGATCCATGACATGACAAAACCAACAATGTGGTTGTGCGCCAGCGCAGTCTGCGCAGACTCAGATCAGCCTGGGCATCCGCCCAGTCTGATCAGAGTCTTTTTCTGTCCGCATGGAGGTAGCTTAGACTCTTAGCTACCTTTTAAGTGCTCAGCAAAGAGTCTGATCAAACTTGCCGGATGCCCTGGTTGATCTGAGTCTGTGCTGGCTGCACGACCACTTTGTTGGTTTTCTCGTGTCGCGGCTCATCTTTGCTTGACTGACAGTTGTAATATTTAAACAGCCATAAGTTTTTCAATTAACTTTAATTAATGCCACAATTCAAGTTTTCAAAGAACAATTAAATCTATTGAAGGTGTTTATTGTTTATCCCAAAAAAATCATTATCTCAGTAGCAATAAATCTAAAAATTGAAGATAAATATAAGAAAGAGTTGCTGCTACTGCAAACAGATTCTTAATAACAATATTCTGTGATTTTTATTTCTGCCCATTTTATGATTGAATCCGCAGAAATATGCAGAAATAAACACCCGCAGAAATTACCAGCTGTACGATACAAGTCACAAGTCACCTCACCCCAGAAAGCCATACTAATATAACACTGAGAGTTACCAAACTGAGGAGTTTCCTATGTGTTCGTTACAGACAGTGGTTCCGTGGTGCCCGATGTATGAGCCCAGTGAAGTTGGATGGTAAAGTTGCTATAGTGACAGGTGGAAATACAGGAATAGGGCGTCATGTAGCTGAAGACTTGGCAAAAAGAGGTATTGTTGCGCATTTTGATGACCATAGCTCTTAAAGAAAAATACAGTACGTTTTCATAAATTTACCTTGCAGGGGTCAGTTTAGAGGGAGAAATGGGAGAAATAGTCTCCCTAAGCTGACTGACTTCTCCCTATTTTGAGCTGAGAGAGATGTCAAATTGTATAAACCATATAGAAAATCTAAAACTTGGGGTAAAACTTCTCCCTGAAATTCAGAAAATGTTTGCAAAACTTCTCCCTGTATGACAACCCTAGGCTGACCCCTGCCATGACACACATTATAAAGAGGACAGTTTGAAATATGAGTGTTAAAGATAACAAGACTCAGTTGTAATTCCAACATACTTATATGGATGGTATCTTTGGCCGGGCTACAGAATAGAAGGGGTTACAGAAATAATCCAGAGATAATTTTTTCTATTTCTCAATGGTAACATGTTATGACCCCTCAATAGAACCATCTTGATATGACAGGTCAAATAAGGGGTCACAATGTATGTTTTTATGGAAAATATCCCTAAGTTATCTCCGTTTCCTCTTCTTATCTGGAGCCCTGCTTGGAAATGTGACTGGGGTTTACTTTTAAGTTATCATTGCTGACTTCAAAATTTGTATATTTGGGTTTACATTTTGGAGATAATTGTTATTCTTTTGCTTATTACAATATTTGATTGAAATAACCGATTTCAATATGTGACTTGTTTGGCGTCTAGGTTTATTCAGAATTGTTGACAATATAATGATTTCATTTCTGTACTATATTACTAAAAACTACTGGAACTATATAATGAGTTGCCAAAGGCAAAAATGGGTGCTCATAGCATATTGAAACTTTCATATGAAAGACTTGCACCAACCTGTGCCTTGGGGCAGTCTGATCAGAATCTTTGCTGTTTGCTTACATCTTGTATGGATCCCAGGAAATCTGCAAGCACACTCCATGTATGGATCCCAGAAAATCTGCATGCACACATTATGTATGGATCCCAAGGATTCTGCATGCACACACCATGTATGGATCCAAGGAAATCTGCATGCACACATTATGTGTGGATCCCAGGGATTCTGCAAGCACGGTGCAAAAGGAAGGTATAAAAGTTTTAGATAGAGTGCACAGATTCAGAGACTGGTTTGTGTCTTCACTGTACAGTTTAAGTCTTCTCCTTGTATGGGAAATCACAATTTTTCTGCCATTTTTGCAAAGGGGAACAATTTTTGACTTCCTGTTTTCTTCCCTGGACAACAAATGCCATTCAAAAAGGGTCTACTCTTAAATGAAGGAGCAAATTCTTTCTTTTAAGAGTTGACCTCCAATTGAGAAGGGATGCAAAGATGAAAATAGCAGAGTTGCCTCCCTTTAAAATGTACCCATTCACCTTAAGCAACAGTTTTGCTAGATTTGGCTCATATAATGCTGTCATGTTTTAAACAGGTGCAAAGGTGATATTAGCTTGCCGTAATGAGAAGGAAGGGGAGGTCACTGCAGGAGAGCTGAAAAAGAAAACTAAGAATGAGAATATACGATGTATGAAGTGTGATTTAGCCTCCTTCAAGTCAGTAGAGGATTTTGTTCAGGCCTTCAAGAAGAGTTAGTAGCATGGATACTCTGTAAAACAATTTCCTTTCAGTTAGTAAAAATCAAGAGTGTCCATGGTTGTCAGAGGTTTCAGTAGGGTGGGATTACGATAACTTCTGCAGATAATCATTTGTGATCCCACCTTAGAACTGCCTTATTGGGGCAGCTCTAATGAAGGGTTTCAACATAAGTTTTGAAAAAATAGTAAGAAAAATTTTACCAGAGTAATGCAAAGACGCCATTTTATCTGGAGTTCCTGCTGCATACAAATTAAGTTGTTCAAAAAATCAGCATGTCAGAATTTATTTTGGAAAAATCACATTAGTGTTATTTAATATTAAAAAATCAAATTTATATTGGAAAAATCAGCATGTTAGAATTTATTTTGAAAAAACTAACTTGCTTGATTTTTTTTTCTTTTATAGAAAAATCAGCATGTTATAGTCCATTTGCTCCCAAATGCAAATTGCATCCCCAATATTTTCTCAAAATTGGTCAGAGGCATAAGATTTTTGAATTGCTCATTCTTACTTTTCATCTTATACATAACAAAATTATAATTTTTTAAAAATGTGAGGCTTTGCATAAAAAGTTTCTATACAAAAATGGACCTAAAATATGTCATTTTCACCTCTTAATTACCAGGGAGTAAAAGTTGGCTGTTGGAATTCCTGTTTAGTCTTACGTATTAGAGCATGTGACCAATGTATGCTATCCCTAGAACAAAATTTGCATAATTGATTGAAATTTCATTCTGAATCCATTTTGTTTTTACATTTTGTTTCACCCATATATTAGCAAATTTTGGAACATAAACCTTTTACTCGCAAAAGTATATAAAAGTTCAATGTTTATTTACAACATAGCATCACCTGACCAGTGACACCATGCGAACAGGTGAATACATTTTACTATCTCATTCATATACCCCCACACCTGTAGTAAACAGCAAGTTTACGCTATTGCCTATCAACAATATTTTGGCTGTTCTAACAAGCATACGGTGCCCTTCAGTGAAGCTGCTCAGTTTCTGTGTTACTGTTAATGGAATATATTTTACAAAAAAACATCCAAAAATTTGGATTTTTCGTTTTCAATTATGTATATTTATGGGAATCATTAAGACATAAGACCATTTGATGGAACTTTCATCGTTTTCAAGAAAATTAGCTAAGTCCCATTTGCACTCTTGGGAGCAAACAGACTATAGCATTTTTTTGGGAAAAATCAGTGAATCAGACTTTTCTTATGTAAAACGCTGCATGATAGAATTTAGTATGGAAAAAAAATTCAGCACATTTGAGAATAAATCTATTCTGTGAACTGTTTTGCTGGTTTCAGAGAAATGAAAAATAGTGTAGACTCCCATTGGAGCAGTCTGATCAGGGTCTGCACTGTTTGCTCTGGCATAGCTTTCTTTCTTTCTTTCTTTCTATCTATACTGTCTCGGTCAATCATGACCATGATGACAGGTTTCGGTGTGGCGCATAAGTTGTCACAAAAAAAAAAAAAAAAAAAAAAAAAAAAAAAAAAATTAAATAAAATATTAAAAAAAAAAAAAAAAATGAAATTGTGACAAAGCCACCAGCAGGTTAAAACTATTTACAAGAAGTCCTCAGGGGCAGGCATTCCATGCCTAACCCCTGCCCTACCCTAGGATATTAAATTTTGGCCTTAAACCCATCAACTGTCTCCGAAGAGACAGCTTCGGTTGTAAGGCCATTCCAAGTTGCAATTGTCCTGGGGAAAAAGGAATTCTTAAAACCGTCCGTGTAAGCGTTTGGACGGTGGTACTGGAATGGGTGGGACCTAGTTCTCCTGCTCCCTTCACCAACCTCAGATAGGTACTTATTCTTATCTACAATGGCAAGATTATTATGGATTTTGTAGAATAGAGACAGAGAAGCCTGCTGTCGTCTTTCCTGCAGGTCCGGCCATTGGAGTTCTTCTAACATTTCTCCCACATGGCTTTGATTGCGCCAGCGCCTACAGGTCCAACGGGCAGCAGTCCTCTGTACTTTTTCTATTCTGTTAATATCAACTTGGTGATGGGGCATCCAAACTGGCGCTGCATATTCTAATTTGGGCCGGACCAGAGTTTTATATGCAGCAGCCTTGATTTCCTTCGATGCAAAAGTCAAGTTTCTACGAAGGAAACCCAAAGTCTTAGTAGCCTTACTGGTAATTTCATTGATGTGCTGACCCCACTCGAGGTCATCCGTAATTTCAACTCCTAAATATTTGGCTGACGATACATTCTCTAGGACTTGGTTATGCAATGTATAACCATGGATTATCTGCTTTGGAGGGGGGTGCCTAGTCACCCTCATAGAGTGACATTTGGCAACATTAAATTTCATGAGCCATGCCTCTTCCCAAAGTGCCAATTTATCTAAATCATCTTGGAGTATCTGTTGGTCTTCGGACCGTCTAATATTTCTATAGAGTACACAGTCATCAGCAAAAAGGCGGACTGTGGAGCTTATGTTGTCTGGCAGGTCATTAATAAAGATTAAGAACAGGATGGGCCCTAAAACAGAACCCTGGGGGACACCAGACAACACAGGGAGAGGGTCTGAACAGACACCATCCAGAACAACTTTTTGTGTCCTTCCAGATAGCCAGGCAGAGATCCACCGGAGGATATCATTTCGGATACCATAATACTCCAGTTTGTAAATCAATCGTCTATGGGGGACCTTATCAAAAGCCTTGGCAAAGTCCATAATAATGAGGTCTGTTTGTTTGTGACCTTTATTATTGGCTCTGTCTAGGTTTGCCTGCAAATCATGGATGAACTGGACCAGTTGAGTCTCGCATGACCTACCACTTCTGAAGCCATTTGCTCAGAATCTATCTCAGCTATCTCAGCATTTAGGGTAATTATGGTTATGAATGAGATAATCTCTTGCTTTCAGAGGAAGAAGAACTCCATATTCTAGTTAACAATGCTGGAGTGATGATGTGTCCTTATGCCATGACGGATGATAAAATGGAGCAGCAGCTTCAGATTAACTATCTGAGTCAGTATAAAATGTTTTGGTTTGTGATATTGTTGTTTGTTTAGCTAGGTTAGGTATTTGGAATATCTTGGTTACAACCAAACTTCAGAAATAATCAGAGCAATAGCAGCTTTCTGTTACAATCAGAATTTTGTCCCCAGGGTATCTATCCCTCTCCAAGAGCAAACCAGTATGCATTCAGAGATGAAAGGGGAAACAAATAGGTTTGCATTTGCAAGGTATCATACATTTGTGATGCTTTTCAAACTGACATATGCAGCACCTCTGCAGATTGACAAATTGGGTGGTTTTCAACCCCTTCAGTTTTTCACTTAAAGATATTGCTAATAAACACCTTTTTTCTGCCAAATTTAAAATATAAATATTGTGGCCTCATCTTCTAATACTATCAAGTTATTATAATCATCTGAAATGAACCATATTTTACCGTGATCATGATTGTATCCTTTCTGCCAGAATTTTAACCTTTGGCCTGTCTTTAGACACAA
Organism: Ctena decussata; assembly: GCA_963989385.1. Lineage (NCBI taxonomy): Eukaryota > Metazoa > Mollusca > Bivalvia > Lucinida > Lucinidae > Ctena > Ctena decussata. The sequence goes on along the minus strand of OZ022499.1, from coordinate 79,581,065 downwards.
TATTTGTGTTATGGCCCTTGATGTATGTACATGTTTATTCAGTCAGACCTGTCTTAAAAGCCACCTTTGTTGAGCAAAATCTGTCTTAAGAGCCTCAAAGGCCACTTCTGCCCAGCAAAATCTATCTTTAGAGGCCAAAATCTCATATTCCATATTAGTATTTGTTGTAAATTGACCTGTATTAAGCAAGATTTTTTTCCTTCTCTTGGATGTTTGCCAAAGACAGATTTGACTTTTTAGTGAATTAAAAGTGGCAGATTGATATTCTGTTAAGAAAATTAAAGTTATATATTTTACACCTTACAGGCCATGTTCTACTGGTTCACCTATTGTTGGACACCATGAAAAAATCAGCACCAGCAAGAATTATCAACACGACAGCTGCAGCATATCAGTTAGGGGAGATAGACTTTGATGACATCAACTTTGAGAGGCGGGAATATACTCCAGCAAAGGGCTACTCACAGTCAAAACTAGCTGTTGCAATGTTTACTGTACAGTTTGCCAAGAAATTTACTGCTGAAGGTAAAACAACAAGCACTCAGTTCAAGTGTCTCCCTCGGAAAAGGAAGACAGGCAAAAGCTTTGCAGTTTAGAGTGATCTGTTTTAATTAGAAAATGGCAACATGGATCAACATGATAAACAAGGTTGCCATAGACGGGGGAAAAAACATCTGAAAAACAGATTTTCTCCAGGTCAGGAAAAAGTAAGGAAATTACATGTATGTGGTTTGTCAGAGAAATTTGGAAAGAAACTGTGATGTCAGGGAATTTGAGAATTAGTGGCTGTGGCAGTCTTCAGAAAATGAGCCTTGACACGAGAAATGATCAGTGGTTGTGTGCCCCGCGTACACTCAGATCAGCCTGGGCATCTGCCTAGTCTGAGCAGAATCTTCCCTAGGCACTTAACGGGTAGCTAAGGGTCTAAGCTACCTTCATGCAGACAGGGAAGACTCTGATCAGACTGGGCGGATGCCCAGGCTGATATGAGTCGGCGCTGGAGGCACAACCACTTTGTTGATTTTCTCGTGTTGCAGCTCAAATATACTATTTAGTTTTTAGTGAGATAGTACAGGCACATCTCCCTCTTCATAAGAGTAAACTCTTAAAGGAAAGAATTTGCTCCCTCTGACACATTTTTAGCTCACCAGAACGAAGTTCAGGAAGAGCTATTGCGCTACCCTCGGCGTTGGCGTTGGCGGCGGCGGTGGCGTTAGCAGAATGTTAAAGTTTTACGTTAAAGTTTTTTATGTGATGGGCAAGGTGCTGTCAGGCGAGCTATTCTTGCCCTGTGTCAGGTCTTGTTTCACCAAAAATAGCAAAGTTTTTGCAAACAATACATTTGAAAATATAACATCTGGTTCACTTACGTCATTAATTTTGAACAACCAGGCACAGATTGTTCAAATATTTAGGACAGTCAGGGTTACAGGTTACAGAATCCAAACAATGACGAGAACCACTATATTTTGCTTTATCATTTATCATTTCAGATGTGGGTGTCACTATGAACGCTGTAAATCCTGGTGTGACTAAAACAGGAATTCATCGTTTCATGCCTTTCCGTCAGTCAGCATTTGTAGGCTTTACCTTCTCCCCATTTATCTGGTTCCTTATGAAAGCGCCAGAGGACGGAGCTCAGTCAACTATATTTTGTTGTGTAGCCGAGGCTTTAACTACTGTGTCTGGACAATATTATAAGTAAGTATTAAAACCTTTACTTCGTATGTGGCAATGAAGTCAAGAAAAATATCAATGGAATTTCACATACAGTCGAACCTGTTTTAGGGGTCACCCAAGGGGACACAGAAAAATGCTGCTTAAAACAAGTCCATTAACACATGCATTTTCAATGTATTTTGTTTCAAGGGACCCAAAAAAAGAGGCTGCTAAAAACGTGCCTGCTTTAGTGACCCCATAAGACAAGTTCAGTTGTGTATCATTTCACCTGTGAAGGGTATCATTCACTTTCATGGTTTTCTGCCATTTTTTCAAAGGAAAGAACTTTTGTGAATTACTGTTTGCTTCCCTCCATGATCTAGCCCTTCTAAAATGAGGTCCTCTCTTTACATGAAGGGTTGACCCCCAACTGAAAAGGGAGGCAAAACTGAATATGGCAGAGTTGCTCCCCCTGACTGAAGTTGTACCCATTCACCTTAACACATTTAATACTGTACTGTCTTATAGAGCATCTACTGTTTGCATACTACAGGTATTGGCCCTAAGAAATCTACAAGCACAAAATGAAAGCTCTAGCTAGACTGCACTGATTCACAGACTAGTTTGAGTCTTAAGTTGGAGTCTTTGCTCTTCACAAAGACATCAGCTTATTTTTGGCTGACATAGCTCAGATGATGCCTTCTATGCCTTAATGCCCAAAAATGTCTTGTCAAGAGTATTAATTAAGAAATAAAGCACGTCTAGCATTGAATTGTTGAATAGTAATTCTCTGTTTTGAGGTCAGTTGTAAAGTAGATGATATCATGAGCACGGAGCAAGAGTGATAAATCTATAAAAAACTGACCAACAAACAGTGAATTATTACTCAACAATTCAATGCTAGAGCTGAACTATTTTGATTCTGACTCTCAAGAACACTGTAAAAGTATTCTTTTCACTCAAATTATCCCAACCTGCTAACTGCATCTAAGATAAATGTATATTTTCATGGCAATTTTAGAAAGAAAAAGAGATGTGTACTAATATGCATTGAATTCATAAAAGTTCAACAGCATCATTATAATTGAGCCCCAACACAAGAAAACCAACAAAGTAGTTGTGCACCCAGCGCACTCAGATCAGTCTGGGCATCGGCCCAGTCTGATCAGTCTTCGCTGTCCGCATGGATGTAGCTTAGACCTTTGTAGCTACCCTTTAAGGGCTTAGTGAAGACTGTCATCAGACTAAGGGGGTGACCAGGCTGATCAGAGTTTGGGCTGGGCGCACAACCACTTTGTTGGTTTTGTTGTGTCGCGGCTCAATTTTGGCAATTCATTTGCAGAAACTTGAATTTTGAAGCAGGAATGAAATTGTGCATTTACCAGGCATTGTATTGTAACCATACATTAAAATAACTTATTATTATTACTTCAGAGAATGTAAGAGAGATGAACTGCTAGATAAGGCTAAAGATGAAGAAACTGCTGAAAAACTATGGACAGAAACCATGAACCTGCTGAAAATAAAAACATTTGGACAAGCGGAATAAACTTCGTTATAAACTGCTGATAAAAGATCTGATCCATGTTTGAAAAGGTGCCTTTTGCTATTTTGCTATGTGTCCTATATGAGGTTTGTTGATAGTGTGCAAATGTAAAGATTAAAAAGTAGAGGGGCTTATTGGACAGTATGGGTAGGTTGATGGGTCATGTCACATGGTATAAGGCGCATGTGACAGATAGGTAAATGCACTTCAGCATGAAATGTGTCTTTGTTCATTATGCAAATGAGATGCACACTCAGACCAGGGCCCAGTATCTGTTGTTCAAAACTAACCATGTCATAAGTTAATGAGATGTTACAGTTTAATTATTTGCAAAAACCCTGTCATTTTTTGGCAAAAGAATGTGAGGAGCTTTGAAAAATTTTCTAATCTCTTGGTAAAAAATATTAGTGTGCTTGATTTATGAAAACTAGAAGATTTATCTAATCCTGGACTTCCTTTAACCTAATGCTCCGAACAACTGGTCCCAGACTACAGTTTGTTCCCACATTGTCTGGACGTAGTGGAACCTGTAGCCAATAGCAAATATGCAGGCAAAATGTGCAAAAGTGGTCTGTCTCTTACTTGCAAATGTACTCAGTACACTATAATGTTTGTCATGGCCAAAATGGTTGTGCAGTACTTAGGTGAATGATTACACATTCAGCTTTATAGTTTTTCCACCATTTTTACAAGGGGAACACCTTCGTGACTTCCTGTATACTTCCCTGGATGTAGCCCTTCAAAAATGAGGTCCTCTGTTAATGGAGAGAATGTGCTCCTAGGGGAGAAAATTCTTCCCTTTAAGAGTTGGCCTGTTAAGAAAGGTGGCAGAAATTAAAATCACAGAGTTGCTGCTAATGAAAGTGTACCCATTCTTTAAGATAAAAAAAGAGTTCTAGATCAATGTGGCAACACAGATGGATTAGTTTGGGCATTGCAGTATACATGCTGATATTTAATGCAGAATAAATGCCGGTTTGTGCATATGTTGAATGAAAAATAAATGTCCGTACGCACTTAAAAATAAGTATATTCCAAAGATATTCGTTCATTGTGAAGAGGAACTATTTATCTCGTACATTTTACTTTATAATTGTATACTTACATTGTTGTGTTTAGTTATTATACACATGTATATGTATGAAATGTTTAGGCCCATAACAGTTTATGAAACACAGCTCAAAAAAGGTTTGGTTCTGGTCAGAATTCTGCAGAGCATGACATATCAAAATGTTTATCTATCATGGATGAATAGCCTGTGCTTGAATCAGGTTTTCTACTGCTAAATGCTCAGATGCTATTAAAACACATTTGCAGTGTGTCCCTTCATCAGAACATCAATGAACTGCCTTACTGAGGCAGTTCTACTCAGGCAGTTCTAATGAGGTGCCACAGTGTTTTGATCAAGAAAGCAAGAACATCTTTACCAAAACTGACCTTTACCTTGAGCTGTGAGTCAATCTTGAGCTTTTTGCTATGCAACTGCCGTAGTGCTTTGACATTGATCAGATGCCTAGCACTGTAATATGTACTTTATAGATCATTTTAGTGATCATTAAATTTCTGCTTAGCAGTCAGCAAAATAAATGCATAATCAGAATATATTATGAAAAAAATTTGTCTTGTCATTTCTTAGTCGAAGTGCAGAAGCTTAGCCACAATAAAGGTGTAAGGATGCACTGCTATGCTCCTCTGCCATTTTTCAGACAGACACATTTTGTGACTTCCTATACTCTTCCCTAGATGAAAGGGGTAAACTCTAGAGGAGCGAATTCTTTCCTCTTTAAGAAATGAGCCCAACTGAGGAGGGGAAGCAAAAGTGAAAATGGCAGACTTGCTCCCCTGAAAGTGTACCCATTCACCTTGATAGGTGTTTATCATAAACATTTGGACACAAATGCCCGACTTTAAAATTCCATTTTGTATTGTCATAGACAAGATTTCATGAGATCAAACATGCTGTCATTCAGTTTTACTATAATATTCGGACAGGAATGTCTGAGCAAACAGTATAGACCCATATTAGAAAAAATTTAAGTCTGAAAGACAAGGTCTTCATGGCTAGCCAGCTAAAAGTGAATAGGTATGCATCCAGAGGAAGCAACTTTGTCATTTCCATTACCTTCTCCATTAGGATCAACTCTTGAAGGAAAGAATTTGCTCCTCTAGGAGCAAATTCTTTCCTATAAGAGTAGATCCTATTTTAGAAAGACAACATTGTCCAGCAAAGCAAACAGGAAGTCACAAGTTATTTCAATGTTGTAAAAGTGGGAGAAAAACATAGGTGTACCCAAACACCTTAACAGAATAGCAAGAACAATTCGGTAGACTTGTCCATTTCAAAACTGGAGGGATGTGTGATAGGAATGGCTGAGATGTCCATTCATTTATATTAAATATGGTATGCCACTGGCCTACTCCTAATATAGAAGGAGAGAATATAAAACAAACACTGAGGTTTGAACAAATTTCATATTTCAATTTCAATGACCAAAATGAGACATCTGACATTATAAACCAGATATAAAATCACAGCTCCAGGTAAGGTGGGGTTTTGAGGATAATAAAATATTTTATCTACATTCTTTATGAAAACATATGCTATGACTCCCAAGAACCCTCTAAGAACCCTCTTAGCAACGAAGCTCCGATGAGGGTTCACAATTGGGGGATAAATGTACTCAAAATTGTCATTTGGGGAGGTAAATCGCAGGTTTTATGGTTGGAAATTTTGTTTTACGGTGATGCCAGCAGAGCCGTAAAACGCAATTTGCCACCATAAAATTGACAACTTATCTCCCCAAATGAGCATTTTCAATACAGGTATCCCCATTCTAACGCACTTTTCACATTTTCAACTTTAAAAGTGTGCTACTTTGCACCCACAGCAAACACTTACAGGGACGTTAAACCAGAGGTCAGCCAATGAGAAGGTGCATGATGACATTCGGTTTCTGACAGTATATTGCAGAATAATACTGTTGCAAGTTTCTGACGTTATCCAATCAGAGATAGTGTTACATACGTAATAAGTGCATTTGAATATGTGTTTTACTGAAAAATAAATAAAATTACAACTCCATAATTATGATCAAAACGCAGCTTAAATGGAGCTCTCAAATCTCTCAATACTAATATATATATCACTGAGCTTGATAAAGATAATAAGATTAACAAACTGATTTAAAAAAAGTCCAGTTTGCTTTGAAGGACATGCAAAGCAGTATAAGTTGTTCCTCAAGCCTAGTGGAGTAAGACAGCTTCTAATTCTTTTTTTATGTTCAGAAAGCTGGTGCAGTCATGCTGGCCAAGAAGTGAGCACTTAAACTGATGATTTAGATGGCATGGATGAAAACTTGGTTAAAGGTGAAGCAACTCTGACATTTTCATTTTTGCATACCTTTTCATAGTGGATCAACACTTAAAGGAATTTGATCTTCTGGAGGCAAAGTCTTTCCTTTAAAAAGGTGACCTCATTTTGGAAAGGTTACTAAATCCAGGAAAGCAAATAGGAAGTCACAAAAGTTGTTTCCCTCTGTAAAAATGACAGAAAAACATGGTGTATATATTCACCCAAAGTGTCCTCATCAGCCTAAAATAACAAAAATATCCTTGAAAGGGCCATAAAGGCACAAGTTCCCATCCATCTATCAAATCAAATTTTGAAAAGAGATGGTTTCAGGGCTAAATCATGTACATCACAGACCTTCTGGCTGTTTGCTGGCACAATATACTATTGAACTTTCCCATATTAAAATTTGACCATTCCAATATGTTTTATCACAGACCAAACTTTGCTAACAGAGTACATATGAGCCACGACACGACAAAACCAACAATGTGGTTGTGCGCCCAGCGCAGACTCAGATCAGCCTGGGCATCCGCCCAGTCTGATCAGAGTCTTCGCTGTACGCATGGAGGTAGCTTAGACCCTTAGCTACCCTTTGAACACTTAACAATGAGTCTGACCACACTGGGCAAATGCCCAGGCTGATCTGAGTCTGCGCTGGGCGCACAACCACATTGTTGGTTTTGTCGTGTCGCGGCTCATATATGCTCATAATAGACTGCTGTCTGTTCTAGGTCTTCACTATCTGTTCCTTAACTTCTGTTCAACTACACGTATATAGCTCAAGTCCTGTTATTTCCTTTCACAGTCCTGTTATTACCTTTCACAATCAAGTTAACCATACTGTTCTGAATCTCACTGGATGCAGAACTTTTTTTAGTCATAAACAGAGTTCCATTGCACACAGCCTGTCATTATCAACCTTTTGATTGCTTGATATGACTGAAATTCTGTTGAAAGGGATATAAAATCACAAGTCATCCCTCTGTAATATTGTTTCATCTTCAACCACTTCAGCACAAGATTTTATGGATCACATATTAGGCACGTGTTTTTTCTTTATTCAGATATCTTGAATAGTAAACTATCCTACTGAAGGGAGCATTTTACCCAGTGTAAAAATTTCATATACTGGAAAAAATAATACTGTATATTTCTGAGATCATAGAAAGTGTTTCTAATTAATACTACTATCATTTATTGGAATACATCTGTATCTTCCCATCCAAGCTGGCTGTGTAGAGCTGAAATTAAAGAAATATTATTTATTTGGTTGTAAGATCAGGCCCCAGGGTTATAAAACTTTTTTCGTGCTCAACTCAGCTGAGCATGCAATTTTCTCTGCCGATAAATATGAAAATGCCAACTAATGTTGGCATTTTCATATTCATAAGCAGAGAAAATTTCATACTCAGCCAAACTGAGCAAGAAAACAACCGTGCTTATCAGTAATTTGCAGGTAAAATTTCATGCTCAACTCAGCTGAGCATGAAAAAAGTTTTATAACCTCGGGCCCTGGTTTTCCCCACTCAAGAATGACCCCAAATACCTGAAGCAGTCTTGAGGATTTCTACTGTAAGATGGATCTTGAAATCAGGGGTTGTAAAACTTGTTTATAATTAAATTAATACACAGTACTGAGATGAAAACATCAAATGGAAGGGTGCAAAAAATAGAGGCTCTTACACAAGAGGTTATTTCATATGAAATTTATGGAACAAGCCTTCGGCAAGTTCCATAAATTTCATATGAAATGAACACGAGTGTAAGATTCTGTTTATCATATGACCCTTTAAAATGGGATTGTAACACCTTCAAACTGACCATTATTTCGATTAGAAATGCATTGTTGACATGGACGTTGTCAATGATGTTACGTCTATGCGCCAAAATGTTATTACGATTTTTATGACAGGACGATATCCACTAAATAACAGTGACATCATATGATAAAGTATTGTGGTACAAATGGGTCCTTGGGTTGGGATTTCTGTCATTTCCAACAGACCTTATGAGCCAGAGTCTGCCACAGAGACCAATAGTCAATTACTTTCTGAACTAGACCAAAACAAGCACAATCAGATACAGCTGAGTGGGTCTTCGGGTTGTGATTTCCCTATCTGTGAAGCAGGCCACTGATACTTTTATTTCTGTTTATCTTTCACTGCTGACAGAAAAACTAAAACGTCTTTTTATGTTTATAGGTACACTCCCATGATTTGGCTGCTATTTTACAAGGGAGACAACTTTTGAAAACAAACTAGCATTCACTTCCATGTTAAGTGAATCTCTTCTCGAATAGGGGCTACTCGTAAAGGCTAGAATTGCTCTCTGTCAGCACAAGCATATTTTTCCCTGAAAAGTAGCTCCTATATGAAAAGGGAGTGAAATACTGCCTTGTCAAAGTGATCTCCATTGGCAAAGAATCCATCTACCTTGAGGTGAAGGAGTTCACTTTCAGGGAAGCAACTCTGCCATTTTCATTTTTGCATCCCTTCTCAAATTGGGTCAATTCTTAAAGGAAAGAATTCGCTCCTCCTGAAATTCTTTCCTTCAAAAATAGACCCCATTTTGGAAGGGCTACATTATCCAAGGAAGCAAACAGGAAGTTACCAAAGTTGTTCCTCTTTGAAATCAATACAGAAATAGCAACACATACCTGCGGAGTAAGAGGATGGAAATCTACATCTGCCACTACATCTGTATGCCCTGTCAATTTATGGCTGTATGTTCCTGACCGAATATCAAATATGTATGCCTGAAAGTTTACAATAAAAACAGTTAATGTAAATGGAGCTTTTAGAGATGTACAGTGAACAGTGACACAACTTGAAATTCATTTAGGTCTGACAATGAGCAAAGTATAGGCAATTTAAATCAGACGTGGATCCGATGTACACATATCCCTGCCTTGTGCTTTGTCGGAAGACACTAAACCTGAAAAACAATGTTGTTGACCTATATTTGCAGTGTCAGAAGGTGAGTGACCCACTACCGTAATAATTCGATGTATTGGGACCCTGTATGTATTGGGACACCTGCTGTTTTTGGGGAAAACAATTAATTAAACGATTATATATATTGGGACTAATTAAGATTTCAGGAAAATTTCATTAATTTTGTGACTGTATTAATTGGGACGTACTGATTGTTAGAGATAACCAGATGGATTTAAACTGTTTGCTGAGCTAGATAGTCCAAATACTTAAGGTGTATACGGTAAGATTTTGCCGCCTTGAAAGGTACCGAAATTATGACATGTGTTGGCCAAATGCCAGCGGTGACTGACAGGCCTTCTTAATTTATTGTCCTGATTGCAATGTATGATTGCATTATGGCATATTAAAGGAAATGTCCTCATCGCATCAAGGAACTGAAATTACCGATCAGCACACATTTTAAAAAAGCTAAGAGATGGCTCAGACTGTAAGTAGTCCAAAAACTGATAGTAATTACGGTAAGAACACCTGTTACTCTTGGCGATTTGCCATCGGTGACTCTGTGATGTTTATGAGACAGACTTTATTTTTGAGTGTCTGGTTTTTTCTATACAGGAGAAAAGGTGCACATTGCATCAGTAAATAGAAAAGAGCCTGATCGACCTGCACATTTGTCACCAGTCCTACTCTCTGTATCAACCATCTACACTGCCTAAGAATAGCAGAGACCCAAGTATTAGTCTGTATAGGTGCTCTTACTGATCTGGGTTTTTTACACGTTGTATGGCTTTTTTTCTTGTGTTATGACTTGTGAATGAGTAAATATGCTCTTCACCGCTTGTCAAATCAATTAGTTATGTAACACCTGACACAGCTTGACCTTACCGAAATGTATAGGGTTTGGTGAAAACTCATCTTAGGGCAATCAGTATGCAGTGACCAGCATGCGCACCTGCACAGTTTAGTTGTGTTTATCAGTTAATGGGATTAAGCTGTCTGGAGGATAACCATTTGTTGTTAAATCAGTTGGTGATTAAAGGATATTAATATTGAGGAAGCGAACAAAAACAAACATTTTTTCTGGTTTATTTCATCATCGGTAAACAGATTAGGAGTAAAGGCTAATCTCGGTAAGACCTATTTTGTTCCATATACTGCCAAAGGCAACATCACACAGTGTATGATTGTATGTATTGGGACACAGAAAAAACTTATTATTCTAAGTATTGGGACATCAGAGAAAGTAATTATTTTTGCTTGTCCCAATACATCGAATTATTACGGTATGTCAATAATGATGCAAATCTATTAAATCCCTAGTGCTGAAGATACAAGCCCAATTACTGGAACCTGAATTATAGTTCATAGTTACCCACAAGTAGTACCAGTTTGGTTGCGGAGTCAAGACTGACCAATTATCTCGAGTATGAGGAATATTTATCAAATAGTGCTAATGACTGATGCAATGGCTGAACCATGAAATATGGTTCACAATGACCTACACATAGTATGAATTAATTCACAGTATCAGACTGACCCACATCCCAAATAGGGGATTCAGCTAGATAACCTATTATTTTCACCTGTACTCTACTGCAGATGCAACACAGCTCATATGACAGAATCAACAGGGATTGTATTTACAAAACCACTTAAGTCGTTGCTATGCTGTTGCTAAGGCTAAATTTCTATAAAGGAGATTCCCTACAACTATGAAATTTGCTCTGGAGGAACAGTCTTTTTCAGACTCTTCCTCCAGAGCAAATTTCATAGTTGTAGGGAATCTCCTTTATAGAGATTCAGCCTTAGCAACCACTTCAGTCATTTTATCATGCATCTGCTGCAAAATTCACCTGATAACAGGGGTATGATAACACGATGTGATATCATGTCACTGTAGAACTGCGCTTGATGAATGTTATCAGGTCATGCCTTGAGAAGCGATCTCTTAAGACAATTGGCTACACATTGACGTTGGCCATGATATTGGCGTTCGATTGGTTAACTGACGTCACCGACTTACGTCATAACACATTCGTGAAGTTAGCAAGTTCAAACAAAACTGCGTTTGCTTATCACTTGTTTGCCGCTCTTTACGCCGTAAAACATATAATGATGCATGATAAATAGCAAAACCACGTAATTGTCTTTTGATATCAAGTTTATCAGGCTCGACCAGAAACACGTCAGACTGGCTCGGCAAGCCTCGCCATTCCTACGCTGTTTCTGGTCTCTCCTGATAAACTTGATATCAAAAGACACTAACATGGTATTCTCTATTTATAAATATGGCCCCAGGTATCTAAATCATATTAAACATTGCCATACTGATTTATCTTCTGCACCAGTGGCTATAAACCTCCCACATGGGCTGAGAGCAATCCCACAGGGATGAACACGGTTAAGGTGGCCCTCATATCTACGGACACATCTGAAAATAAAAGGCAAGAAAATGACAACATTTCACACTATTTTTAACAAGACCCTTAGGGTCTTGTTAAAACATAATGTGGAATGTAGTGTGCAATGTTCTCCAATATGCTACAAACTGTAAACTTTGTGACTGGTTTAATTTTCATGAGCAAAGTCAACATACCCACATTTTACAGAGCTGTTTAAGAATGTGTAGGCATTTAAAGTTGTGCATCATAAAGTACAGTATTAACATAATGCCCAACTGTCAATGCAAGACTATTACAATCCTATAAAATTTGAGAGTTGTGGTGAGTGGATGTTCACAGGTTCCATATTATGGAGAACTCAAGCTGGAAGGGAAGGGTTTGACAATAAGTCTAGGATAATTTTTGCTTTATTTCTCCCTAAATCATATTATACCGTATAAGCGGTAATTTTCGCGGGTTCAAATTTTCGCGGTTAAGGGTCGAAAACATAAACAAAAGTTTTCGCGATTTTTAATTTTTCGAGGTTAGCAACATGCGCCAAAAGCAAAACTATTTCTTTATCACTTGAGTCAGTTCGTTCATTAACCTGCGACAGGGCCGCCGCAGGTTAATGAAAGAACTGGCTCAAGTAAAAAATTCCAACAACTACAGAAGCAAGCAGAAACAAAATATATGAACTCTTTGTCTACAGAAGACAATTTGTAAGAAACTGGAAATTATTCGCGATTTTAATATTCGCGGCTTCTAATTGGCTGCGAAATATCACGAAAAATGGAACACCGCCAAAATTACCTTGTATACGGTATTCCTTCATTTAAACTACCTTGGCACTGTAGCTCTAATAAGAACTCATGGCTATCTCTCTCTATATATATATACACTGTAGGAGGAAATGTCTTATGACCCTATATTTGCTCATAGGAATTTCCACCTATTTATAGCCAATTAAATCCTGTTTCTCCTTTGTCTCACAGGACATAAATTTATGAGAAAAAACACTGACTGCCCCCATACGATTAGCTAGTTTTATCATAGTGGTCAGGTATTTAGACCAATTAAATGGTCAGGTATTTTGACCCTATAGAATCTTACCTATTTGTTCTGAGGTCCCAGAGTTTGATACAATCTCCAGCTGCTGCTGTAGCGAACAAATCATAGGCATTGGGTGGATGAGACACATATGGTGAACCCTGGAAAATAATTCAATATGAATCTAAAGTGTGATGCCATGTAGCCAGTAATGAAAGAAATAACCTCACTGCCTCTGTTAACCAACACAGGAAAGAGATGTATAAATATTTTGCAAAGGCAGAGTACCAATATAGGCCATGGATGTAAAATTACCCTCCTGTACAAAATGTTAATTGAAGTGTAAGGGTTCACCTCCACTGTTTTCTGTCGATTTTCACAATGGAAAACAACTTTTATGATTTCCTGTTTCCTTTCCTGGACAGAGAAGCCCTTCAAAGTCAGGGTCTGAATCAGACAGTTCTGAGAATGTTTTATGAACAATATCTGTGACTGGCCATGACACACCATCTTAACTGGTGCTTTTCTAGTTCAACATCAGACCTAAATTGAGCCGCGACACAACAAAACCAACAAAGGGGCATGTGGGACCAGCAAAGATTCAGTTCAGCCTGGTCATCTGCCCAGTCTGATCAGAGTCTTTGCTGTTGGCAAGGATGTAGCTTAGACCCTTAGCTACCCTTTATGCGCACAGCAAAATTTGATTAGACTGGGCAGATGCCCAGGCTGATATCAATTTTCGTGTGGTGCATATGCCACTTTGTTGCTTTTGTCATGTCGCAGCTCAATTATTCTAAGTTTGGTACAGCAAATGTAAGTCTTCCTCAGAGTGGGCATCTCAAATGCCAATAAAATTAAAATAATCCATTTGTGAATGTTGCAGACTGTGCATCAATAAACATATTATAATGTTTCCTTTCTGATAAAGAACAGCTTTTTACAGAGCTCTAGATAAGAGGGAGTATTTGGTGATAATTAGGGATAATTTTTGTTAATTCTGCATAAAAACATATGTTGTGACCCCTCATCTGAACCATCTCGATGAGACGGTTCAGATGAGGGGTCACAACATATGGTTATAATGAGAAATAAAAATAATTATCCCTCAATTATCATCAAATACCCCTCTTATCCAGAGCTCTGTTTTATATACCTCTCCTCTTTCACATAAATGGACACATTTACATTGGAAGTTGTAGAAATGTTTATGCAGATTGCTATGTTTGCTTGGGGAATCACAACTTTTTACACTAAGGTATACAGGTACTCCTCCATGTTTTCCCCCTATTTTTACGAAGGGAAACAACTTTGGTGACTTTCTATTTACTTCCCTGAACATTTAGGGATCTACTCTAAGTACTCTTACAGGAAAGAGTATGCTCCTTTCCTTTAAGAGTTAACCCTATTGCACTCAGAACAGCCAAAACTCTATGGAGTTTTGGCTGTTCTGAGTGCAATAGGGTTAAGCCCAAATTGACAAGGGAAGCAAAAATGAAAATGGCAGAGTTGCTTCCCCTGGAAGTGTACTCATTCATCTTGAAAGGAATGCCAAGACCAGAATAATCGCTATGGCTCTTCCTAGAGCATGTACTTTCATCATGGCAAGCTAAAGTTGTATTTTTATATAAAAATAATTTATCAAGAGATTCATCTGATCTGTATTCTATACCTCATTTTGGCAAACAGCATGCACAGGTCTAGAGTGAGCATCATTCATAAGGCGTATCTTCTTTCCTACATTCATATCATACACCTCTACACACTTGTTACTGCATGCACATAGCACAATATCTAATAGTGTTGTAAAGGAAGACAAGTTTTAAATGTAATTTAACATCACTACAATATTATATAGGAACTTAACCTTTTGAATATGTGAAATCCCATGTACCACAATATGATACACTATGAAATGAGCTATGGGGAATGATTATGAATATCACTGCCAACTGTAACTGCTCCTTAAAAAGGCAAAGTGAACATGATCACTCCAGACATTGCACAATAAGAGTGATGAGAGCAGTTAAAATCACATCTGCCTTAAAACAGAAAACAATATGATCAAAACTTGCCCTAAAAGCGGATGGATATACTGCCACATTTTTCTCCCATTTTCACTCTGGAAAACAACTTTTGTGATTTCTTGTTTGCTTCCATGTACAACAAAGCCCTTCCAAAATGAGAACTTCTCTCAGAGTAAAGAAGTTTCTCCTTAAGGAAGCAGTCTTCCTTGTAATAGATGCCCATAAAGAAATAAAAGACATATTACCACCCTAACTGAAGCACTGTCGAATATGAAAAAGGATACAAGAGAAGAAACTATTCACAGCCGACAAAGCTGTTACTTTTTGAGCATCTACTGACAACTGCTGCACCAATTTGTATTTACTGTTACTAAGGTATCTAAAATACACAAATTTACTGTTACATGTACTAAGGTATCTTAAATACACAAATATACTGTTACTGAGGTATCTAAAATACACAAATTTACTGTTACTAAGGTATCTCAAATACACAAATTTACTGTTACTAAGGTATCTTAAATACACAAATTTACTGTTGCTAAGGTATCTAAAATACACAAAAATGAAATCTATTACTGAAAATAGAATCAGTTAGTGTCAATGACTTAAGGTGTATGGGTACCACCCCAAGTTAAATAGAGTGGGAACATTTATACAAATTAATACAGTATATCTTTAGAAAGAGAATTTCACGTATGTTCTTTGAAACTGCCAAATATCTGTCAGTAAGCAGGGATTATTAAATCTCAGCTTTCGCCATGCAGCTGTCTGATCAAGATTTTTATTTTGTCAAATTCATTTTTCTCATGAAAAACACCTCTAAAGAATGACTAGATCCATTTAAATTCAAGCAGAAGATTCCATTATTGTAAATAAGCAGGGTTACAGTTAACACTTACAGCATCAGCCATGAAAATTTGAATTGGCAAACAGTGTAGATCAAGATTAGGTGGCTCATAATAAGCTGTCTCATCTGGATCTATACTGTTTGCCCTCAAATCTTTAAATTCCTTTTATGATATAGCTTGGGTGAAACTTCTGAAATTTTGCAGACATAAATTTTGTCATCGGCTTTATAAGGGTTATAAATGAATAGCAATTCATTGAAGCAAGAAGAAATCAGCTTACCTCTGAACATCATTTTTATTGCGATCAATCTGATATTTGTACAAGTACATGCTGTTAATGGATGCCAGAAGTATGAATTTGTCTACATAATAAAATTGGCCACAGCGGACCTCCCTACTGAATGACTGATTCTGAAAGTAAAGAAGAGCAATCCATGATTTAAGCAAATTTTAATATCAAATAATCACAAGAATTCCGTGGAATGCGGTGTCTCGCCTGCTAGCGCTTTGTCACAAAACAGAGCTAAATCAGCAAAGATGTATGCATGACCCAAGTTTCTTGGCTCTAGCCCTAATAGTTTCTGAGAAACAGACCTAAACGTGAAAACTTGAAAAAAAATTGCAAAGTCAGTCTACCGTAAAATGTAGGTAAAGACTCAATACTGATGATGACTTTTAGCTCTTCTCTTCCAGATGAATGCATGACCCAAGTTTCTTGGCTCTAGCCCTTATAGTTTCTGAGAAACACACCTAAATGTGAAAAACTTGACAACAAGAGGTCCATGATGGACCTAAATCGCTCACCTGAGTTATGATGAAATAACATGGAAGATCATCTATTTGATGATGGTTCAATTGGAGCAGTTTTGCACTTTCTAATCTATATTCTGACAAAGTTTCATTTACATTGGATCAAAACTGTGCCTTCTAGAGTGTACACAATGTTTTTCTAAGATCTGACCAGGCAATCTAGTTTTTGATCAGACATTATTCAGTTTCAAACTTGGCCTATATTTCATGAAGATACACATTCTGACATTTTCATGAAGATTCAATGCACAATAAACACAGAATTGTGTACACAAAGTTTTTCTATGATTTGACCTAGTGACCTACCGGTAGTTTTTGACCCGGTAGTTTTTGACCTGACAATACCCATGTCCAATCTTGGCCTAGATTTCATAAAGATAATCATTCTGACAAAGTTTCATGAATATTGAACCAAAACTGTGCCCTCTAGAGTATACACATTGTTTTTCTAAGGTTTGACCTACTGACCTAGTTTTTGATCCAACATGCCCCAGTTGCACCCTTGGTCTAGATTTGTTGGAGAAAAACATTTTGACAAAGTTTCATGAAGATTGGAACAAAATTGTGCCCTCTAGAGCATTCACATGTTTTTTCTAAGATCTGACCTAGTGACCTAGTTTTTGACCTGACATGGTCCAGTTTCAAATCTGGTCTAGATTACATAAAGATAAGCATTCTGACAAAGTTTCATGAAGATTGAATCATAACTGTGCCCTCCAGAGAGTACACATGGTTTTTCTAAGATTTGACCTAGTGACCTAGTTTTTGACCCTACTTGACTCAGTTTCAATCTTGGCCTAGATTGTATGTGGATAAACATCTGACAAAGTTTCATGAAGATTGGATTATAACTGTGCCCTCTAGAGTGTACACAAGGTTTTTCTTAGATTTGACCTAGTGACCTAGTTTTAGACCCCACATGACCCAGTTTCAAACTTGGTCTAGATTTCATTAAGATAAACATTCTGACAAAGTTTCAAGATGATTGGGTCAAAACTGTGCCTTCTAGAGTGTACACAAGGTTTTTCTAAGATTTGACCTAGTGACCTAGTTTTTGGCCCCACATGACCCAGTTTCAAACTTGGTCTAGATTTCATTAAGATAAACATTCTGACAAAATTTCATGATAATTGGGTCAAAACTGTGCCTTCTAGAGTGAACACAAGGTTTTTCTAAGATTTGACCTAGTGACCTAGTTTTTGACCCCACATGACCCAGTTTCAAACTTGGTCTAGATTTCATTAAGATAAATATTCTGACAAAGTTTCATGAAGATTGGGTCAAATCTGTGCCCTCTGTTTCATTCTAAGATTTATTTCTATTTTTAGCTCTGGCGGCCATTTTGTTCAACCGAGCAAAACCGTTTTAGCAATTTTGGTTTAGAGCCATGAGTCAAACATTTCTGTGAAATTATTTTGAAATCGAGCCATTGGCTTCAGAGAAGATGTCGTTTAAAGGTTTTTCTATTTTTAGATTTCTATTTTTAGCTCTGGCGGCCATTTTGTTCAGCGGAGTGGAACCGTTTTAGCAATTTTGGTTCAGGGCCATGAGTCAAACATTTCTGTGAAATTTTTTTGAAATCGAGCCACTGGCTTCAGAGGAGATGTCGATTAAAGGTGTTTCTATTTTTAGCTCTGGCGGCCATTTTGTTCAGCGGAGCGGAACCATTTTAGCAATTTTGGTTCAGGGCTATAACAGAAACATTTGTGTGAAATTATTTTGAAATTGGCCTACTGGTCTAGGAGGAGATGTCGTTTGAAGAAATTGTTGACGACGGACGGACGGACAGACGGACGGACGGACGACGGACAAATATCGATCACAAAAGCTCACCTTGAGCACTTCGTGCTCAGGTGAGCTAAAAAATTGCAAAGTCAGTCAACCGTATAATGTAGGTAAAGACTCAATATAGATGATGGCTTTGAGATTTACTCTTCCAGACGTAAGCATGAACCAAGTTTCATGGCTCTAGCCCTTATAGTTTCTGAGAAAATGACCTAAACGCGGAAACTTGACCAAAAATAGCAAAATCAGTCAACCGTAAAATGTAGGTCAAGACTCAATATTGATGATGGCTTTGAGATCTGCTCTTCCAGATGTATGCATGAACCAAGTTTCATGGCTCTAGCCCTTATAGTTCCTGAGAAAATGACCTAAACGCAAAAACCCGATGAAAAATTGCAAAGTCAGTCAACCGTAAAATGTAGGTCAAGACTCAGTATTGATGATGGCTTTGAGATCTATTCTTCCAGATGTATGCATGAACCAAGTTTCATGGCTCTAGCCATTATAATTCCTGAGAAAATGACCTAAAAGCAAAAACCCAATGAAAAATTGCAAAGTCAGTCAACCGTAAAATGTAGACTCAGTATTGATGATGGCTTTGAGACCTACTCTTCCAGATGTATGCATGAACCAAGTTTCATGGCTCTAGCCCTTATAGTTTCTGAGAAACTGACCTAAATGCAAAAACCCGATGAAAGTTTACGCCGCCGCCGCCGACAACGACGACACCAGAAAAGCAATACCTATGTCTTGTTTCTGCTTCGCAGGCGAGACAAAAGTCATTTTTCAAACATTAACAATGAAGTCAACTGATCAAGCCAAACCTGAATTCACATTTTACAATCTTAACATAATAATTACTTTATGAGCGATGGTGAGACTGAGCTGAAATGTGACATAAAGTACTCCACCCATAAAACACCAAAAATGAAAACAGTTGAATTTGCAAACAGCATAGATCCAGATGAGGTGGCTCATAATGAGCCACCTCATCTGGATCTAAATGTTTGCCCTGTAGTCTAGTCTGTGAATTCTCAACATGCTATAGCTTGGAGGAAACATTATTTTTAAATTTTGCATACATAAAGGACCTGGTATGATAAGGCCCATATTTGGCCCCCAGAAAACTCATTTTTCAAAAGTTCTATTTCTAAAATGCATTCATAGGAAAGTTCTAACCTAAAATGTAACAGAAAATACAAAATCAACCAGTTCTTGCATAAAAAATTGTGTTTTTAATCTTGAACATACCCATACCCCCAGCGAATTCTGACGAAAATGACGAATTTGGTAGTCTTTGCGGCTTTCAAAATATATGAGCCCCGCCTCCAGCACATTTTATATTTTATATGTAGACATAATTTTGATATATTTACATGCCATGAAAATATTAAATGTGCTGGAGGCCGGGCTCTATGTTTATTTTTAACTTTTTGTTACCAAACTGGCAGCGTTCGGAACATTTTCCCAGTTTTCTCAACACAAAAACGCCCGTATCTCCACTAATACACAAAATAAACATATGTTGCGGGTATTCATTTTCTTAGTTAGAACACGAGGAATAATTTGGTACACATTTCATTTTGATCTGTTGGAATTTTTTGGTTAGCGTCTCTGGACTTGCAAACATGAGTGGGTGGGGTACCTTGACAGGCCTTGTGCAGTGCACAGGTAATTAGCCGTGGTACCCAACGTATAAGCCTTTCATCAAAAGCCTATTATCAAGAGCTTTCAAAAGCTATTGTAAAAGACTTATTTCTTTAATGGAAAAATTATTAAACTCAGTTTTTCTTCCAATTTTCTTTCATATTATTGAACCAACATAGGCACGTCAGAAATCATGTTATTCTAAGAATTAACAAAAGTGAAACATGTTATTTCTGTTTATTCCCACACGCACAAATGAAAAGCAATAGAAACCATGCAATTTTAAGAGAATTTGAATGGGGGCCAAAAAAGGCCCTTATCATACCAGGTCCTTTATTATATATTTGCTTTTTTGCGCTATAAGGGTTAAATATAATGGAAATTATTTCAGGATGCAGCTTTATGTGCTTCTCCCCATCTAAAAGCTTCATGTGCTTCGCCTTATCTATGAATAGAAATGTGTTTGGATACAGTGTCATGTTTTCTCACCATTTTTACAAAAGGGAGATAACTTTTGTGACTTCTTGTTTGCTTCAATGGACAATGAATCCCTTCCGAAATTGGGTCAACTCTTATTGGGAAGAATTGTTCTTAGGAGCAATTTCTTTCCTTAAAAACCCCTATAAAAAGATAGGCAAAAATGAAAATGGCAGAGTTGCTCCTCCTGATAATTTACTCATTCATCTTAACATTTCATCATAATAATGAGCCGCGACGTGAGAAAACCAACAAAGTGGTTGTGTGCCCAGCGCAGACTCAGATCAGCCTGGGCATTCGCCAAGTCTGATCAGACTCTTTGCTAAGCACTTATAGGGTAGCCAAGGGACTACGCTACCTTCATGCAGACAGCGAAGACTCTGATCAGACTGGGCGGATGCCCAGGCTGATCTGAGTCTGCGTTGGACACACGACCACATTGTTGGTTTTCTCGTGTCGCGGCTCATATGTTTATACATTGTAAATCGAAAAATATCTGGAACCGTTTAATTTTTCAAAACTTGCCAAACATGAAAATATCTCTCATGGTTGCAGCAGAGACAAAAACAAAAGTAAATGTCTTACATTACAAAGATGATTTCAAAATTAGCTTTTTACCAAGAAATTTTTGCTTCCATCTGTAGTTGAGAAACTCCGCTGTACGCCTTTGAATGTGAGAACTGGTTCTGATTGACCTTTGACCCAGATTGCAGCAGACCTGTCGTCTGATGATGTCAATAACCGTGACCCACAGTGGCTCCAGTTAACATGATTGACTATATGATTATGACCTGAAATATCAAATACCAATGTCAAAAAGTAAAATATCAATTCTTAATCAAAATGTTGCTAGTAAAACCTATTTTACTGCAAATTAATATGCTGGAGTGTTACATGAGATTGTGTGATAGAGAATCTATGAAATGGATTCAGGATAGTCATGAACAGAGTTGAAACTTTAGCTTTGTCAACAAATATCCTGAAGTTGTTTGATAATATCATAGTAAAAATATCAAGAAAAAGCTATGACAATATGAAATGAAGCTTTAGTTTGGTATATAGTTATCCAGAATCCTTTCACAAAATCTTAAGATATTTGAACTGAATTTAGGGTACTTATCAACCAAAAATTACTGTAAAACATTTTTTTTGCGAGCAATTTATTTTCGCGATATTCGCGAGATAGAAAAAATCGCAAAATTAAATTGCCACGAAAATGTTTGCTTATAATGACACAAAATTTTGGGATAAACACTGAGGAAAAAGACAGATCATTAAAAACACATTTTATATCCATATTTTCGAATACACAAAGCACAGATAATTGATACGTCACAACAAATATGTATAAAATCTAAGTAAAATGGCAGAACCTGAGAATCATATTTTATTCCAGCATATACTAGTACTAGTAGCACATACAATTTGTTTGTCATGAAATTATCCAATTTTATCAGAATGCATCACAAGTTATTATTTTGTAATCCGATGCGTCATTATAATTATCGGTTTCTTGGTCAATGGGTCACTACAGTAGTTCAGCTCTGGCCCAACAGTTTGCTATTGTTTTTTTATCACGCGAGGTTATCTCCCATGCGCTTATTATCCACCTAGAGTGGGAGGGTTTAATGCAGTGACCTTTAAATCAAAATGCACAATAGGATTTCAGTTGTTATATACTGATATCAAATTACTGAACCATGGGGCAGACAGCAAACACAGTTTATGCCTGTTGGCAAAATTGAACAAACAAGCGATTACTTGTATCCATTCATCAACAGATCAATATCGAACAGAGATGGTACACATCAAAGGAGACAAACGTTCTACGGGCCAGACCATGATAAAATGGCAAAAAAAAATTTTCTGGTTTTTGAAATCTGCGAAAATAAATTGCCGCAAAAATGACTCTGAAGACAAAAACGCAAAAATAAATAGCCGTGAAAATAAGTTGGTTTCAAGTATCCTTAATTCATATGGGTGCTGTGTATCCTGAATTCATTTTTAAGTGTCCCAATTCTTAAGCACACTAGGGTATTACCCGTATATGGGGTTCCTCCTTTCCCTGTCAGAGGTAGATTCAACACCTGAGCTGACTTATTAGCAAGAGCACAGGCTAGACTAGATCCATCATCTGTGTATATATAAAGTTGAGTATAAAAGTTCATTTCTTAAACCTTCAATAAATATCATCCCTACTAGGGTGAATGGGTACATTTTCAGTGGAAGGAATTTTGCCTTTTTCAATTTTGCCTCCATTCTCAATGGGAGTCAACTCTTAAAGGAAAGAATTTGCTCCCCTAGGAGCAAATTCTTTCCTTTAAGAGTAGACCTCATTTTGGAAGGGTTTCATCAACCAGGAAAGCAAACAGTCAGTCACAAAATTGTTCCACTTTGTAAAATTAATGGAAAAACATGGATGTGTGCCCATACTCCTTAATGTGTATGAATAACTCTTCCCGGTTTAGCCATCATTTTTCAAAGTGAGACAACTTTAGCAGAATATTTGTTCCCTGGTTGCTGAGGAAACCCTTCTCCAGTAAGATCTACCCTTGCCTTCCTTCTATCACAGGTTACTCTTTAAGGAAAGAATTGGCTCTCTAGAGAAGACCATTGACAAAACATTTTTCATACCTGACAAACTCATACAATTAACAGCACATTCTCCTACCCAAACACAAAGTCTGCCATATTCTCCTTACCTACCAGTCTTTCTCCATACTTGACAATCTCATACAATACTCCTCACTTCAAATTCTCAAACATTTATTCAATTCAAACTCTCATAAAATTATTCAATTCAAACTCTCATACAATTATTCAATTCAAACTCTCATACAATTATTCGATTCAAACTCTCATACAATTAAAACTCTCATACATATATTCATTTCAAACTCTCATACAATTATTCAATTAAAACTCTCATATAATTATTCAATTCAAACTCTCATACAATTATTCAATTCAAACTCTCATACAATTATTCAATTCAAACTCTCATACAATTATTCAATTCAAACTCTCATACAATTATTCAGTTCAAACTCTCATACAATTAACATCATATTCTCCATACCTGACACTTATATTTAACTAACAATGCATTCTCCGTACCTGGCACTCTAATAGTATTAGAATGGCAAATAAGAAGAATGTGCAGACATAGGCAAGAGATGCCTATGAGGTCACTGCTAAAAAGTGTGCCATCCTCTGGATTTGAATAAAAAATGGCCCTCACACCCCCTGTGCAGGCTGAAGATTCCTACAGTAGTTACATGTTGCTTTCATCCTGCAAAGTGTACTTGCTCATCATCCTTGAAAGATGGTATAGCAGTATGTCTCGAAAAAATGAATACAATTAACGACACATTTTTCCTTACCTGACACTTTTATATAATTAACAACACAATTTTCCTTACCTGACACTCTTATACAATTAACAGCACATTCTCTCTCAGCTACCAGGATTGTTCTACTGCAATGTGTAGGTGCTGCACTCTTCATTGGATACTCTTTTACCAAAGACTCTCTGCAGTGGAGGAAAACAACATTCAAATGCAAGATCTTTGGAATAATGTGAGATTAACCCTTTTTAGACCAGATACCCGTTTTGGGGACATTATGCAAACAGTGCAGACCCAGTTCAGACGCCGCAAAACGCGGCGTCTGATCAGGGTCTACATTGCTTGCTTACAGGAATTTCTATGCAAAGTACAATAAAAGTGAAAATATTCATCAGAAACCCCTAAAACTAGTAATGGGATTATCTGAATGATAAGAATGGACAAGTCCACTGGTCAAAAAAGGGTTAAAGAGCAGTTAAAAGATAGTCTAACTGGAACTCTCTCTGTAGTGCATACATTGCATAGATTACTTTGAGATGATTTTAGGGTATGGCATTCCACAAATGCTATAAACAAACATGCCTTGAAATACAAAAAAACACTTTTTACCAGTTAACAAGTTTTTAACAAGTAAAATCTACCAGTAAAATCCGTAGTTACCATACTTATCAAGATGAGTTGCTATTTGTGTTTTGGAAATAAACCATATATAGCAAAACCATGTGTGGTATCTGTTTCTTCAAGTAATTATACCAAAACAAAAAAAATAAGCTCTGAATACTGTTTTTAACCCTTAAAGCACCAAAAAATAAGCTGACAATATTTTTCAAATTTCAAAACGTGTTTCATATTGCAAAATCAAACCCCAGAGGTAAAACAGTGTAGATCCAGATGAGGCGGCTCATTATGAGCTGCCTTATCTGCAACTATGCTGTTTGCAAAGTCAACTTTTTTTTCATTTTTGGTGGTTTAAGTGTCACTACTTACTCTGAAGGTGAAGTAAGACTTGACCTTGAACTTCTTCTACCAGCTGACTGAGTAGAGGAAAAACTGGTCTTTGGTTTAAACATGCTCATTCTGTAATGAAATCAACTCTCGTAAATGATGTATGTAACTGATATACCTTATTAATCCTATTAAATGCCCTGGGGGCTTTGCATTTTATGAAAGGAGGGCGTTATTTAGAGCCTAAACTGTAGTAAATCACCAACTGCTAAAATACCATTAATAAACAGTATAAATGTGAATGAGTTTACTTTCAGAGGAAGGAACTCTACTATTTTTTGCCTCCCTTCTCAGTAGGAGTGGGGTAAACTCTTAAAAGAAAGAAGTTGCTCCTCTAGAAGCAAATTCTTCCCTTTATGAGTAGACCCTATTTTGAAGAGCTACCCTATCTTGAGATGCAAACAGAAATTCATGCAAGTTAATAAAACATGTTGCTTTTTTCGGAAAAGAGGCGGGGGCATTTATTAGATTAATATGGTAAGTAGTACATCCAACTGATAAAAAGGTCCTAAAATAGATTTTTTTTAACCCATCTGGTAGAAAATTTCAAACAGTGTTTTTTCAAACTGTATAGACTTCTTAACTTGGATTTATGGTAGATGCCAGCTCTGAAAGTGGTGTGGATTTTTAACAAGGGCACAGGTAACCCCCCCATTGTTAAAGTTATATTTAGTTTTATCAGAAAGTAATGACTTAGTTCAAGTTCAGTTAGTGATAGAAGCACCAAAGTCAGTAATATCAAAGTCTGAAAGAACTATTGCAGAGTCAAAATATAGAAGCACCAAAGTCAGTAATATCAAAGTCTGAAAGAACTATTGCAGAGTCAAAATACAGACTAATACTATAAACCAAATTCAAAAGTATAATACCTGAATTTAATTTAAAAAAAAAAATACACACAAAATGTGGACTACACATAGGAAATGTGACTATAAGATGTGTAACAGATCAGCCAATTGCCAATGCTAACAGTGAGAACCCAGCTCAGCCTATGCAGGAAGCAAGGAATACACCAAAGAAACGTAAATGGCAAGCTCGGTTTAATTGAGTTTGAAATTTTCATGATTGTCTCCTTTCTCAATAGGATCTACTCTTAAAGAAAAGAATTTGCTCCTCTAGGACTGGACTGGAAGAGTTTCAACAGATGCAAACAGGAAGTCACAAAAGTTGTTCTCCTTTGTAAAATGGCTGGAAAACATAGAGTGATATTCATCACAGGGTATAATCGATTCCGCCAATTTTCGCTTCATGCAGAGACTGTCCGTCATATTTGGCTTCCATCGAGACTGTCCGCGAACTCTTGCTTCCTGCAGAGACTACTGTCCTCGAAAAATGGCTTCCTGCCGAGACTGGCCGCGTGACTCTGTTTCCTGCCGAAAGCCTCGGCAGGAATCAGAATCACGCGGACAGTCTCTGCAGGCAGCCATTTATCAGGTACAGAAGTCTTGGCAGGAAGCAAGAGTTTGCGGACAGTCTCGGCCGAAGCCAAATATGATGTACAGTCTCTGCAGGAACCGAAAATTAGCGGAATCGATTATACCCTGCGTTCATACATCTTTAGACAAAGAAAGTGAAAATGAGGTGCAGCACTACAAAACCAACAAATTGGCATGTGGGCCCAGCCATGACTAAGATCAGCCTTGGCATCTGCTCAGTCTGATCAGAGTCTTCATTGTGTGATTTAAAGGTAGCTAAGGGTCTAAGCTAGCTCTATGTGGACAATGAAGGCTCTGATCAGACTGGGCGAATGCCCAGGTTGATCTGAGTCTTCACTGGGCACTCATGCCACTTTGTTGGTAGTCTTGCCGTGGCTCAAATATACCTTGGTGCTGCAGTATATCCTGATGATTTGATTTTTGTTTTAAATGTCAGTGGTTGATTGTTTAGGATTTTACCCTTCTGCTGACTAGATACAAAATCTGAAAGAAATTAAGAACCAATTACAGAATACTGTAACTATATTTATATTAGCAAAGACAAAAGTTATTTTCTTTGTTTTTTTGTTTTTGTTTTTTTTGTTTTTTTGTAACTGCAGACATTCTGATGAGAATTCAAGTTTGGACATTTGTTGTTTTTCTTATTATTTCTTAACGGAAACTACTTATTTGTGAGTATTGAAATTTTTGTATTTGAGTTTATAGCAAAAAACATCAAGAACATTTGTACAACTACAGTATGGCTGAAACTAGAAATACATCCATAGGTCACAGATACTCTGCCTAATGCCACATCAGGAGGTCTATTATCCAGTAAACATCTTATAAGCACCTTAACCTGAGCCTAATGGGACAAGATTGTGCTTACAGATGTATGCAAATGTCTTTATGGTCATTTTGTATATGTTTAAGGGGCAGGGCCATAACTAATGTTGTGAGCAGGGCTCGGGAAAACCGGATTTCTTCCGGTCCCAGACCGAAATTCAGAAATTGGGACCGATTGGAAACAGCCCAAAGCCCCCCAAAATCGGTCCCATACTGGCCCAATACTTACGAAATTTTCTCCGATTCGTCCGATAATTGTTACATACGGCCGTTTGATCTTGTCCCGACGTATGAAATATCGCCACTGTCTTTAAAATTCTAGCACTTGTCATAACTAATCGGATTAAAGCAGGTGTTAGCCAGACGAAAAGACCGCCTACGGGCCAATCGAGATTGTCAGTCTCGAGCACTGAACCACATGTCGGACCGCCTACCTGTCAATAACAAGTGTCATAATGACGCGCACTCTTACGATAGTCTGCAAAACAACTTATCAAAATCACGATGACTGGGCTTTGGGATGAAAGGTGTCCATCTTGTAAAAAAATAATGGAACCATAAAACATGAAAATGGAAACGTCCATTTCACCGATTTTCCTAGTTGTATCGTCATATCGTCATGCAGACCAGTGCGAAAGTAATGCCGATCAGTGCACAAAAATAGCGCATTTTGATCAGGGTCTACGCGATTATTATATTGGGTATAATACTAACGGTAAGGTTGATATGCAATTACCCGCTCGTTTATGGGTCAAGCATGTTTTGTCTTTGATGTAAAGATAAAAGACGCCGCTGTGAGTATAACGTACGCAGTGTCATTCTAATTGTATGACGGCTAAAGGTACCTAAGTTCACACACAGATGACTAACAATCGTATCAGCC
The DNA here is from genome assembly GCA_963989385.1 of Ctena decussata. Classification (NCBI taxonomy): domain Eukaryota; kingdom Metazoa; phylum Mollusca; class Bivalvia; order Lucinida; family Lucinidae; genus Ctena; species Ctena decussata. The sequence continues at coordinate 79,553,051 of OZ022499.1, read as the reverse complement.
AGCGCAACTAAGCAGTCAGACCGGTCTTTCTTGTTCGCATCTAACATGAATAATAATGAACGGCGACCTAGCGACAACCGAATACTTCGGTGGAAGCTAGTCATTATACGCTCTTCACGCGTTCCGTAAGTCACCATTTCTGACGCGGCCCATTCGGCGGCAGTGGAGGGGAAATTATGCAATTTGGGTATGTTAAACAGTACAACCGAGTTAATGCTCAGGACTTCCGTGTTGTTCACAAACAAACAGGAATGACAGTCAATAATATTATTTCAATGCAATGGGCTTGAACAGGTTGTCTCCCCTGTCCACCTGTCAATCAAGTGTGTTGTCTTCTATCACGTCCGCTTTGCCTACGAACACGTTCTAGTCTTGTATTTGCTTCTGCATGCGTAGCTAAACGTCTTAAAATACTCCACCAAACACAACAATGTACGACCATTGTACGGAAATCGGGATTAATTCTTAGGACTTCGCTTGTTGTCATTAGTTTTCGTGACAGGTATCATTTTTTTTCCAATGGAAATTAGTTAGGTGATGACGTCATCGGCTGGACCCATTCATTTTTCAATATTTCCCGAGCCCTGGTTGTGAGATCTTGTAGCCTAACCCCATTGTTTGTACTTTTTGTTGTACAAAGGCAATAAAATATGTTTGAATTGAATTAACAGAACCTATCAAAGTTTTGTCATCAAAATCCTGCTTTATCTGTTTGTATTTTTTCCCCTTTTTTATTTTCTTATTTTTTTAGTTTTTTTTATTATTTTTTTTATTATTTTTCATTTTGTTTCATATTTTTTAAAAAGAAACATAAATTACCTCTTGGTGTTTTCTCCTTCACTTTATCTTGTTTCACTGTAAATTCAGATCGCAGAGGTGAGTCATCTAAAAGAGGATCTCTGTAACAAATGAATTTTTTTGTTATATATCCCAATCATAAACTGAGTAGTGACACAACAAAACCAACAAAGTGGCACATGCTCCCAGTGATGGCTAAGTTCAATCTGTGCAGCTGTCCAGTCTGATCAGATTCTTTGCTGTGCACTTAAAGGGTGGCTAAGGGTCTAAGATAGCACCATATGGATAGGGAAGCCTCTAATCAGACTGGGCTGATGCTCAGGCTGATCTAAGTCTTGGCTAGGCGCACATGTCACTTTGTTGGTCTTGTCATGGCTCAAATATTTTCAAGTTTCCGGGAAGATGGGGTGACTCATTTACAAAAACTAATCTGATAAGCATTACAAAGTTCATTATGAACAATCAACTGGGAAAATGGGGGGCTCTCCTTTCCCACCCCCTCCCCCTGCCTCCCCCCACCCCCACCAAAAGAGAAGAGGACCAGCTCCTCCAGGCTTATTCTAACTTGACTGTTGAGATCTTAAGCTACATTTTGATATATAACACGTGGAGTTTCTCATTGTTTATGGTTATGAAACTGAAAGTAGGAACACCAAATAAGCAGGGCTTATTGGAAACATGCTTGGCACTGAGCTACTGGTTTTTTGAGGGAGCTGGCAGGGAAAGTATTAAAAGAAAGAATTTATTCCCATTTAACCAAACCGGGGCTCAAACAAAGACTCACGATGACAGAACAGTAATCCCTCCTCCCCCTGGAGTGGTTGAGCTCAGACCATCTAAATCTAGTGACCCAAGGTCAGGGTAATCTCCTAGACTGACGGTCCTTCGAAGCCCTGTTCCTGTTCTTCCTTTAGGCTTGGTACCAGCTGATACTGTCCACTGAAGAACATGGACAATGCTTTGGAATGGACTGCCAACAATACACCACATCTGTGAATAAAACAAAGAAACACCTCGGTACTATATAGATGATCTTACACAAGTGGTCATATCATATGAAATTTATGAAACGAACCTTCGGTGAAATGACCACTCGTGTAAGATTCTGTTTATCAAATGACCCATTTAAATGGGATTTCAACTCCCTCAAACTGAACATTTTTTCAAAAAGAAAACGACATAGTCAATGACGTTACATGTATGCACCAAAGTCTTATTACACGTGCGGTCATATGATTTTGATGACACAACATTATCCACTGAGTAACAGCAACGTCATGTGATAAACTAAAATAAGTTACTGGAAAACAGAGTGCAGAATTTTATTAGTGTCCATAATTTCAAATTGTAGACTTCACACCTTCTTGCTTTCAAAGGAAAAGTTTTCATACACTAGAACAAAAAAATAAATACTTAAGATTTTTTTTTTCCAAATTAATATCTTATATTCAGTAACGCTTTTTTTTTTGTTTGTTTTGTTGCTTTACGTACACGGTAAACAGCTACGGTCATGTTGGGCAGTAAGTTTTTCTAACAACCAGGGCTACAGAAATCTGATTTTTTGTCGGTCCAGACCGAATTTGAGTTCGAAAAACCGATTCAGCTGGCATAAGGCACATTTTTTTTGGTCCGAAAAAACACGATTTGCGATGTATGATGACACAATTACCTGGATTTTAGCCATGTGTCATATTATTAATCCAATAATCACGCACTGCTGTCAAAAGTTATCACAGATAAACAAAGTGTCGATTGTCTTGCCAAAGTGTGAACACTGACTCAATTTTAGAAATCTTCGATAATATGCACGTGTCACAATATTGGCCAGCGGCGAAGGTTTTGCACAACTCGTAATACACACATACACGTGCCGATGCACGGAAAAAGGCTGTGCAACGTAAGGTTACTGACTATTGTATACTTTCATATATAGCATAAGGAAAGAATCTGACTAGCAAAAAGAAAATTTAAACCGGACTTGATTATGTGCAGTCTGGTCAGGTTTTTTTTTAGCCGACGTCATTTTTCGCGCAGAAAATTTTTTTTTTCTTCGTCCGAAGGTACCTTTTTGCAAGTATATTCATATTTCAAGGGAATTAACTCGAATACAGTAAAATACATCAATCGTAATACTTCGGCCAATTCCGTAAATGAAGATTGGCCAGGATGTCCGAATGGTACAGCCATGTGTACTTTCACTTTCGGTCTGACTGTCTCTGCGCTTTAAAGCACATTTTTCACGTTAAGTAAGAACGTGGACTAAATAGCTACTTCAGCGATGACATCCATGTTATAACGGCGCTCCAGTGTAGTCATTAGTTTCCGTGACTTTTTTTTGGATTGTGGAATACACAGTGTAGTCATTAGTTTTCGTGTCTATTTTGGATTCATATGACGTCATTGGCCGTCCGGACCGATTTCGATTTCAAAATTTCTGTAGCCCTGCTAACCACACTATTCCTGGGTAGGCTTTGACCTCCTAAGTGGTTAACCAGTACTAAGTGCACATACTTTTGCCAGTACTAACAACTGCCCTTCTTGAATCAGGGGAAGGAGAAACGAAAGTTTGTGGCCGGACCGGGTATCAAACCCGTGACCTCTGGCTCAATAGTCAGACACACTACTGACTGGGCTATGCAGCCTGTTAACATATCTACATGATTATAAGACCAGCATGTAACATACAATGTAATGGCCGATTTGGATTTCAAAATTTCTGTAGCCCTGGTAATGGCTATTGCAACATCACATGCTTTATGGGTGTGCAGTCTGATCTGAATCTCCTGAATCTTCCCCGACTGCGAAAGCACTGAGACATGGTGAACTGGCTCCTGACATACCTGATTAGGTTTCTGTCCTTGCCCAAAGATAACAGAACCAGCAGCATTTAAAGTTTTCATCTGTTCCTCCAGACCAAGGCTACTGTTGGATATGACTGGATCTATGGCAGATAAAAACAAGTGCTGAATAGCAATTAAAGTACAAAGTCCTTCATTCAAATGCCAAATCAGAGGCAATGGGTGGGGGAGGGTAGGCAATGTAAGAACCGGTAATAACTGCGAGATAATTTTTTTCTCTTTCTTCATAAAAGGAATTCCGCAGAATACGGTGTTTTGCCTGTCTGTGCATTGTCACAAAACAGACCTAAACATGAAAACTCAACACAAACGCCAACGCCGACAATGACAACACCAGAAAAGTAAAACCAATGTCTGGCTTCTGCTTGTTAAGGCTAGACAAACATTTAATATCATGGACCATCTTCAGACAGACACACTATGGTGATCATAACAAAAGGCTGCAATGTGTTCCTGTTTCTAGGAAAATATTCTACAATTATGATCAATGCCCTACATCCCCTCAGCAATGACATAGGGAAAGACATTTGCAACTGTAAAAGTACCAAGCTGAAATAAACAAACAAGAATTCCAACAAACACTGTGTCTCACCTGTCCAGAACTGTCACATGGAGGTGCCCATAGAAGCAGAAAACTCAACTACACCAACGATGCCAAAAAAAAAAAAAAACAAGAGCTGTCGCCTGACAGCATAGCTCGCCTGAATAGGTGCTTGCCCATCACACAGTCGTTATGGTGGTGTGGACTGCTATGCATAAAACTTCAGGCAAGCATGTCCATAATGACAACACATTTATAAACAAAAGCTATCTCAGAAATGAGTTTTAAAATGAAATTAAAATAAAAAAATCCACATGAAACTTCAAAGTCCACGAGCTAGAGCTCAAAGAAGTAAGAGGGGGGAGGGGGAGGGGAGGGCCCTATGATGTATCAAAACTTTGAACCATTATCTAACATCAGTCCAAATATTAGTATCAACTGAGTCCATCGGGGCACTGTGAAATTATATCTTCATAAATATAAAACTTTAACCAAAATCTTTAAGACAAAATTAAAAGTCAATGACCTTGACTTCAAGTTCATCCAGTGGGGTATGTATATAGTGTTTTGTAAAAGCTCAAAAATGTGTCTAACATCAGTTCAAGTGTAAACTAAATCTCTGCCAGGCATTATGAATCGGTATGCAATTAGAAAGCTTTAATAAAGACCAAATTTCTTAAGTCCCTGACCTTGACATCAAGGTCACTGAGCGGGGTTGGGGTAGTACTCTGTAAAACTTTGGACTAATATCTAGGTACAGAGCAAATATAACAAGAGCTGTCGCCTGACAGCATAGCTCGCCTGAATAGTGCTTGCCCATCACACAGTCGCTATGGTGGTGTGGACTGCTATGTATAAAACTTCAGGCAAGCATGTCCATAATGACAACACATTTATAAACAAAAGCTATCTCAGAAATGTCTTAAAATAAAAAAAATCCACATGAAATTTCTAAGTCTATGAGCTTGAGGTCAAAGAACTAAGGGGTAGAGGGGAAGAGGGCAGGGCTAGGATGTATCAAAGCCTTTAACCGTTATCTAACATCAGTCCAAGTATTAGTATCAACTGAGTCCATTGTGGCACTGTGAAATTATGTCTTCATTAATATAAAACTAATCAAAATCTTTAAGACAAAACTCAAAGTCCATGACCTTGACATCAAGGTCATCCAGTCGGGTAAGTATATAGTGTTTTGTAAAAACTCAAAAAAGTGTCTAATATCAGTTCAAGTGTAAACTAAATCTCTGCAAAGCATTATGAATCAGTACGCAATTAGAAAACTTTAATAAAGACCAAATTTCCTAAGTCCCTGACCTTGACATCAAGGTCACCGAGCAGGGCTGGGGTAGTACTCTGTAAAACTTTGGACTAATATCTAACTACAGTGCAAATATAAAAAGAATTCAGTAGATATGTGTCATTAAAAAACTTTAACCAAAACATCCAATCCATAAAAAGTCAATTTTCTAAGTCCATGACCTTGACATCAAGGTGACTGAGGGGGGTGGGGGTAGTACCTTGGAAAACTTTACACCAATATCTAACTACAGTGCAAGTATCAAAGGAATCCATCCATGGGTTAAGGAGATACTGGGCTTTAGAAAACTTTAACCAAAACATCCAGTCCCAAAAAACTCCCAATTTTCTAAGTCCATGACCTTGACACCAAGGTCAAGGAGTGGGGTGGGGGGTGGTACCATGTTAAACTTTGGACCAATATCTAACTACAGTGCAAGTATCAAAAGAATCCATCCATGGGTTAGGGAGATATAGGTCTTTAAAAAACTTTAACCAAAACATCCAATCCGGACGCCGACGCCGACGCCGACACCGACGCCGACGCGGACGCGGACGCGGACGCGGACGCCGTGGTGACAACAATAGCTCTTCCTGAACTTTCGTTCAGGCGAGCTAAAAAGAATTCATCTATGGGTTCAGGAGATATGTGTCTTTAAAAAACTTTAACCAAAACATCCAATCAATAAAAAGACAATTCTCTAAGTCCATGACCTTGACATCAAGGTCACTGAGGGGAGTGGGGGTAGTACCTTGGAAAACTTTGGACCAATATCTAACTACAATGCAAGTATCAAAGGAATTCATCCATAAGTTAAGGAGATATTGGGCTTTATAAAACTTTAACCAAAACATCCAGTACAAAAAACTCCCAATTTTCTAAGTCCATGACCTTGACAGCAAGGTCACGGAGTGGGGTGGGGGTGGTACCCTGTTAAACCTTGGACCAATATCTAACTTCAGTGCAAGTATCAAAAGAATCCATCAATAGGTTAAGGAGATATAGGTCTTTAAAAAACTTTAACCAAAACACCCGATCCGGACGCGGACGCGGACGCGGACGCCGACGCCAGGGTGACAACAATAGCTCTTCCTGAACTTCTGTTCAGGCGAGCTAAAAACAGCTCCAATATCTAGCTTCTGCTAGTTGCAGACCAGACAAAAACTGAGATATGTCAGCCCCGGATCCAGGGGGTGGGCTTTGGGGCTGCAGCCCCGCCATTTGGCCTCTGTGTTATGTATAATATGTAGTCCTCCAGATAAAAAGAAGTATCTGATGACAGTTTGAGAAAAAATATCCAATGTGGTTAGATCAAAATATTCAAAATATATGTTGCGATATCTCATTAGAATCCCCTCGGGGAGGCGATTCTAATGAGATGTCACAACATATATTTCAAGGAAAATTTTTTTATAAAAATTCTCTTGAAATTGAACCATAAATATGTCACATTTTCAAGCCCCCTCCCCCACACACATACATTTGGGCACCTCCCAGCCCCACCAGTTATCCAGAGCCCCTCCGGTATGTGGTGGTCTGGATCCGGGCCTGTATGAATGCTAGTTTTACAAGGGAGGCAACTAGCACTATTTGCTTCCCTGGTTACTGTATGCATTTGTGGATGGAAGCTACTCTTAAAATGACTAAGTCTGCAATTTTGACCGTTTGCTGATTTTTTTTTTGATTTTTTTTTTACTTTCTTTTTAAACCATTTGTATAAGTAGAATAAAGTATGCTCCGCCATAAAATTGTTCATTACAGCTGAAAACCCCACAGAAAAGTGAATAATCTTTATAAACTGGAGACTCCCTTGAGACAGGAACATTTGGCCAGTTTCGGCAAAATAGGGAGGGAGATTGGGAGTGTCTCCTAAAACAGGGAGACTCACTATTTATGGGGAATGAGTTGACAGGCATGCAGTCATAATCATATTTTAGATGTTGTGGTGGACTGCATACTGACTTGTTTGTTTATTTGTAGTTAGGTGTTCATCTTATATATACATGTACATTTACACTGAGGGCCTCTTGGAAGATTAGCTTTTACATTTATTATATATATGTATGTGCTAAATGTTGTCACCCTCACTAAATAAAGACTTTACTTGCTTACTTACTTTACTTAAAAACAGGTGTTTTTCGCTTGTTGATAATATTTACATCCCTCCAGAAAATCTAGACAGTTGATTGTTAATCTAACCTGTTGTTTTGTTAGTGATAATTTTGTTAAGGTTTATCAGTCTGGAAAAAATTATATCCCAGTCTTAGCTTTATTATTGTCCTCTTGAAAAGCTTTATTATTGTCCTCGTGAAAATTAGAAATGTTAATCCAAAAACAAAAAATTAAAAGTTACAGATCTTGCAGCTTTAAAGGAAACAATTTGCTTTCTGTCTCTGAGTGCATAGTCTTTCCTTTAACAGTAGCCTCCACCCACCCCCACCCCTCTCCCCCTATAAAATGGAAAACGCTTCTGAACCACAGCAATCTTTCTTGGAGGAAAATTCCAACACTTTAAGATGTCCCAGTACATACAGTTACTATGGCAGTCATGCATATAAAAGTTTTAGAACAAGTTTAACATACCTTGGAAGTCAATAAATCCACATATTTCCATTGTTTTAGAATTCACTTGTACCAGCCCTGATGTAGTACCAACCAAAATCATTGGAGATGACTTCAGTAAATCCCTGCAAAATGTCATAAAACAATAATAATTTCAAGGTGTATTCTTGCATAGACACCTATGCGCATTGCTGTTTGATGCCAAGGTGGAATGGAACAAAATTCACATTCAAATCATGGAATTCTCCTGCTGTCTAAACATCATTTGGCATGAGCACCCAGCAAAGTTTCAGATCAGCCTTGGCATCCACACAGTCTGATCAGAGGCTTTGTTGTCTGCCTGGAGATAGCTTAGACCCTTAGCTGGGCAGATGCCCAGGCTGATCTGAGTCTTTGCTGGGTGCACAAGTCATTTTGTTGGTTTTGTCATGTTGCGGCTCATTTTAGGTTTGCTTGTCACCTTTCGAGCTGTTACATGTTAACATGATGCTACCTGACTTTACACTGCCACCCTGAAATAAGGATTTTCGTGCAGTTTTATTAGCATCAAAGGTCTTCCTGAATTTTTGCAGAATGATCTCATGACATACAATGTACTATAACCAAACAGTTTTATGATTTTTCCAGACATTTTCAATACCTTTTTCAATGGAGTCATAATTTTTAATACCAAAAGGTTTTTTATTTAAAAATATCATCTATCAAGTTTGGTCAAAGTCTGTCCTTAGGTTGGTTTCGACAATACTTTATTTCCATCTCAAACATACAAAATGTTATACAGATGACATGAATGAGAGGGTTACAGAAAGTCCTCCTGTGACCTTAAAAAGAGGGTCAAGGTCACCAACCTTATAAGCTCTTTTGCTTGTCCAGATGATATACCCAAGCAAATTTGTTGAAAATCCATTCACTGGTTAAACATATAGCTTTACTTTTTGGAAAAGCTCGCCTGCAACCCTTAAATGGTGTCAAGGTCACCAAATCCAGAGATTTTTTTTTTCTTAAATTCTTCTGTGTCCTTGAAAATGGGGTCAAGGTAACAATCCTAAAAATCAACTTTTTTCCTTTTCCCTAATGTATCTCTGCAAGTTGGGTCTAAATCCACAAGTCCCTTCAGGAGATACTAGTGCAGTCAATAAGCCAATGTCCATGAGATCTACATCAAAAATGAAATGTCCCCATGATTTGGTGGAGGAGGGACATAATTCTATGCTAACCTCACTACAGAATTATTGTTCTGAAGAAATGATGGTGTATTTGACACAGTAGGTGCCTGTCTCTCCTGTGAGGGTTGATACATAAAGTGTAGGCCCAGTACTGTAGCTCCTGTCTCTACATCATCCATCATCTCTACTGTTTCCTTAGTTAGCTGCTCAGGCTGTTTCCAACTTGGTCTACTACTCACAGTTACTGGACCTGAAGCTATAGATTAAGTCATATAAATCTGTATCATTGACACAGATACATCTGAGCAAACAGTGTAGGCCAAGATCAGTATGTTCCTAATGAAGCATATTCCCTTTGTAATGCTATGGTTAGAGTCCATATAAAGACACAGTCTTCATGTTAATAGCATCATATCAAGACTAAACTACATATAGAATGATAATAATGTTGTATAATGACTTAACACTACAAAAGAGATGTTTTCTGAAAGAAAAAATAAAACTAAACATGAATAATATAAATAGCTTTCTTTGACATAAATCATGCTTTCCTTCTATTATGGAGTGCAGAAACTGTGACTGACATGCCAATTAGTGCTATTAATAATAGGGGCCAGTCCCATTTTACAGAATTCCATAAAAGCACCTCACCACTTCCAATTCTAAGATATATTTCTAGTATCGGCAGGGGTGATATATTATTATGACATATTGGAAAACCAGTTCCTGTGCTATTGGCTCATTGCAGAAGCTTACCTTTACCAATGTCTTGCTGCTGAACTCTTTTGGTTTCTTTTTCTTTACCAATAGCTTTACTAATATCGATTGTATGTAGACATCTAAATCCATTGCCATCTGTCAGGTCATAGACACGTACCTGTAACAGAGAAATAATTAGGGTAAAGTTGGGTAAATTCGGACAGCAGGTAAATTCAGACATACCATTGCAAGCGGTGAAAATCCAGATGAGACGGCTCATAATGAGCCGTCTCATCAGGATATTCACTGTTTGCCCAGTTAATTTTGTTTTAATTCCAAACAACTGACATATAAAGGAAACAATGTCACTGTCCGAATTTACCCGCTGTCCGAAATTACCCGACTTTACCCTAGTCACTGGCAAAATGACTAACATATATAAGACTTTTATTTTGGGCTTATATCATATTAATGAAAATGAGCCGCGACACGACAAAACCAACAAAGTGGTTGTGTGCCCTACGCAGACTCAGATCAGCCTGGGCATCTGCCCAGTTTGATCAGAGTCTTCGCTGTCCGCATGGAGGTGGTTTATACCTTTAGCTACCTTTTGGGCGTTTAGCGAAGAGTCTGATCAAAGTGGGCCGATGCCCAGGCTGATCTGAGTCGTCCCTGGGCGCACAACAACTTTGTTGTTTTTCTCGCGTCGTGGCTCAAATATTTGTGCACTTAAGGTGAATGGATACTCTTTCAGGGGAAGTAACTCTGCCTTTTTTATTTCTGTTTACCTTTTTAATAAAGGTCAACTCTTAAAGGAAAGAACTTGGTCCCCAAGGCGCCAATTCTTTCTTTAAAGACATACATCCATTTTTGGAAGGGCTTTGTTGTTCAGGTAGGGACACAGGAAGTCACAACTTCCAACACATCAGGCATCACTTACTTTTCACATGATCCATTGTGTTCATACTTCCATGAACATCGGGAAAATGAAATTTTCTTAAATAATTACATTCCCTTTGATTTTCCTTAGATGAACCAATTTCGGAGAAACATTGTTCATACTTCCATGAGCAAGTTGGTCAAACTATGTCGTTTGTATGCACTGTCAAATGTATAGAAATGACACCACTGGCCATTGTAACGTTCTATTAGATGTCACTTCGTGGTGACGGCCGTTTGATGCAAGCTGCTTAATTGATGGTTAGTTATAGTTTTTCGTCTTATATTTAACAACTGTCACTCTTTTAAAAAAGTCGAAAACGATGCTCAACATAATCTTAAAATTAAATTTAATTACAAGAGATAAATTTCATTTTTCCGAAGTTCATGGAAGTATGAACACAAAGGGTCCAGTGCAAAGTAAATATGAAGGGCATTTGGGTGTCACTTTCTTTGCATACAACCCATTGTGTTCATACTTCCATGCACATCGTAAAAATGAAATTTAGTTCTTAAGTAAACGTATGGTTTACAGCTAGTCAAAGTAGATGATGCTTGACTAGTGTAATGGTTACACTAAGTTAAGCTCTACTGCACTGAAACAAAAGCTTCCAACAACATGACGTATGTTTGTATGCAATAATCTGCTTTTCTGCCTCCTGTCTCAATGGGGGCCAACTCTTAAAGGTAAGAATTCTGTAAAAGTAGACCCCATTTCTTCTTTGTCCAGGAAGTCACAAACATTTTCCTTTGTAAAATAACAGAAAATCATGCACATGTACCCCTTCACCTTAACCTTACCAATCCATCTGCAGTGCCAATGGCAACATGAGGCTGTTGGTGAGACATGGCTATGCTGAGGAACGGTGAGGCTGTGATTATTGGAGACTGGTAAACCAGGGAGAAATCCTCCAGATTCCATACCTAGTACAGAAAAAAAGAATCAAATGAGCTGCATCATGTAAAAATGGGTGTCTTTCGATATGTGTGCCAAGTGAAGACTCAGATCAACCTGCAAATCTGTGCAGTCTGATCAGAGTCTTCACTTTCCCCATGAAGGCTGATGTGAGCTTTTGCTGGGCACAAATGCTCAGACATAGTTTTGCTTGAAGTAGCTCAAATGGAGCAGTCTGAATATGGTATTCACTGTTTTGAAACATTTATATGCAGCAGAAATTCTGTCTTGCCTTTCTGAAGACTGTCACACAGTGTCCTCTTTACTACTAACAGAGCTAAACCAGAAAATTTGTTGGAAGTTTACACTTCTGATGCCAACACCAGCTCTGCAAAAAATACCTACATCTTTTCTGCTAATTACAGGCAAGGCAAAAATCTTTCTGGCATAAGTGGACTTTTCCAAATGTGAAGAATGAAGAGTTGATTACACAACCAACTAATGTGAACAAATATTATTGTAAGTAAATATTATGAAATCATGACTGGCAATCAAATATCTACACAAAGTTGTTCTTCAACTTGACTTCATTTCAACCAGACACACATCACAAACAGTAGGCTACTGAAAATGAAATTTTGCATTTCATTTACCAACATGTACAACAATTGTGATAACTTACAAATAACAAACTTTATTAAACACAGAACATTTTTGATATGTCATGGTTGTGCTCAACAAGGATTTATAACATGTACATACAAAAGACTCTCCTAACCCAACAATCATTTAAAAAAAAAAAAAAAAAAAAAAAAAAAACTTTCAAGACTTCTGTAAAAAAATGAATACTGGAAAAAGACAGCTGCTATTCATGAAAAAGGTGCTATTCATGAAAAAATTACAGCTGCAAGTACTTAAGGCCCAGCAATAAACTACCATAAACTATCTCTACATCATATTTTGAATGAAATGAAATCAGTTTACTGCATTCAGATAAAATAGTTGATATGACTTAAGTCTTTATTTCTGGTGTGTAAAACTTATTTGCCTCTTAAATACCTGTTAAAAATAAACAAAAAACACACACTGTTAGGACACAACATCACTACACTCACTATAATTCATCATACACAATACCTTGTAAGTTCTATCTTCTGAGATTGAAACTAAAGTTGATCTGTAATGGGGACAGAACTCTGCACATGTTACATTCCCATTATGTCCCTCTAAGGTAGCCACAACACTCTCCCTCTGTGGTGAAAAAAAAAAAAAACATTTCAAACATGTCTATAATGTGACTTTAAGGTGTATGGATATGCTGTAAAAGTTCCAATATTTGGGCAAACAGTGCAGACCTAGAACAGACTGCTCCTAAGGAGCAGTCTGATCAGGGTCTACACTGTTTGCCATTCCACCTGCATCTTTTGGACACATTACTGCACTGTTTACCGTGGACTTTAAGCATCAAATCAACCAACCAATCAACTGCACTGTTAATGTAAAACCAAATTGTTCCATTTTTATGATAATTACGGTAATTTTTTCAGGTGTCCCATTTTTTTTTATTTTTACAGTACTTGTTGTGCTGCCATTTTACAAGGGAGATGACTTTTACAAGGGAAATTCGTCAACCCAAATAGTATTTGTTTCCCAGTGTAATAGGCCGGTTTTCCCCCCCAGTCAGATTTTTTCCCCGGGCCGGCCCAGTTCTTCCCCGGGGAAGAAACTGACAAGTCAGTTTTTTACCCGAGAAAGAAATGGGCTGGCCCAGTTCTTCCCCGGGGAAAGACTGGGCCGGGGGAAAAAACTGACCGTAATACCGAAAAGGTGAGTCTTTTCTCCAAGTGCAGCTGCTCTTAAAGGAAAGAATTTGCTATTACAGTGAGCAAATTCTTTCCTTTAAGAGATGCTATGTGTCAGAAGGTGAGACGGGACACAAATACTTGCAAATCAGAGTTGTCTCCCACGGAGGTGTTTCCATACACCTTAAATGTGAAATTAAAAGCCACAAAACATTTCACTTTTATGCTCAAGATTATTCCCTTTGTTTAAAAGTGCTCTGAGTCAGAGGCAACAGTGTAGATCCAGATCAAACTACTCCCTAGGAGTGCTCTGATCAGGGTCGGCAAAGTTTGGCAACATTTTCATAAAACATTCTCTGACCAAACTTCTCCTATGGAGCAGTTTGATCAAGTCAGCACTGTCTGCCAACAGTGTCATACCATGTTTCTCCTCCCTTCTCACTTTGGGTGACTCTTAAAGGAAAGTATTTGCTTCTCTAGAAGCAAAGTCTTTCCTTTTAACAGAGCTCCAGATAAGAGGGGGTAACAGGGATAATTATGGGATAATTATCCTTATTCTTCCATTAAAACATACATTGTGACCACTCATTAGAACCGTCTCACTGAGACGGTTCTAATGAGGGGTCACAATGTATGGTATCGTTGAGAAATAAAAAAAAATATCTTTGAATTATCTTCAATACCCCCTCTTATCTGGAGCACTGCTTTTAAAGTTGACCCCATTTAGGTAGGGTTTCATTGCTAGCGGAATCAAACAAGAAATCTTGAATACACCTTTCCGATCCACACCCAGAATGCTACTCAAAAGTCAACTGATAGTGTATAACTGGCCAATGCAATGGCAACTTAGCACATGACAGTCCCACAAACAAATCACACATGTTCAATGTTCCACGATAAGTGCATGCTTTTACCTTACAGCTAATGGAGCAATGCATACATGTTTAAGGCAGGCATGGTTTTCGGAAAGGTTAATTGTATGAACTGAGAATAATTATTTGTTTGAGAAAATCTAGAGTTTCTGTTGAAAGAATTTCAGTATGTTATGTCTTTGAAAAACTGGCAGAGCATGGCATACACTGTTTGCCATACTCTGACAGATATGTTACCATAGCAACTACGAGTTCACATTGATGTCAAAGTGATGTCATCTACATGTTGTTCTGCCAAGGTAGTTGCTAACAGCCAAGGTAGTCACAACAGTTAGTAATTTCATAGTTGCTGGTAACAAATCTATGACATCATTGGTATCGAAACATGGCAAACAGTGTATGCCATGCTACTCTTGAATTATAAGTGAGATGCTATCTGAAACTGATACAATGGAAAAGTGTGATTTTCTCAACAAACAGTGAAACCTATAATAATTTTTCATTCTCAAATAATTTAATTCTCTGTTGCTCACACAGTACTGTACAATGAGTTATACATTTCTCCTGATCATACTGAAAATTTTGCAGGCAGCTATCACTCTACTGTTGAGGCTAAATAGTTTGAACAGTTCAGTGCTACACTACCTTAATAATGTATACTGCTAAATGCTACATTACCTGTGTGAGGAGTATCACAATATAGAAGCCTGTGCAGACAGCTACCAGACTGTTACTGGGGCTGAATGATGTGTACTGAATCCTCCCAAGTGTGGTCCCTATCACTTTCCCTCTTATCTTGCCACCTGAGAGAAAAATGGGAACATTCACATGAAATATGTTAGCAATACAGAAACAATCACATGTACTTAAGACCAATGACCATTCAAAGATTTCATCCCACCAATGACTATATTAGTATGACTAACCAAATTTTCAATCTTAAGTTTGAAAATTTCGAAAGCTAGGTTTGAAAATTGAATTGTTTTGAATCATGGTTTAACCCCTTTTAGACTGGAATCCCATTTTGGGTACATAGGCAAATAATGCAGACCCAGTTCAGAGTGCGGCATCTGAGCTAGGCCTACACTATTTCCACTAGAAAAGCCTTAAAACTAGAAATGGACTCATCCAAATGATAAGGATGGACAAGTCAGCTGGTCAAAAAAGGTTAACCTTTCAAACCTAAATTTCAAAATAACCTCTCATTGAAAGTCTAAAATCATAGGGAATTTAACAATATTGCATGAAAACTGTAAACATAAATGATTTCATTTCATTTTTTTTTTTTTTTTGGGGGGGGGGGGGGGGGGGGGGGAGGGTTCTCTGTTTTTAAATCTCACCTTTTGAGATATCATCACTGATATAAACCTGAAATAAATCTGTTTTTGGAATTTTATGTGAGTAATGTGAGTAACTGGGTACTGTGAGTAATTTAACAACTGAAAACTGCAACCACAAAAAATAAAATGATCAAATATACTACTGGAATCAATAAGCTTTTTCTTTTGGCTATTTCTTTCAAAAAATTCTTGTATCATCTCTTCAAATGAATGTAACAATTTTAAATAATCCAAGTCTGGAAGTTTTTCTTCATTTTGATACTTGCCACTAACATGCCATATATCAAAACACAGAAATGCCTCAAAATGTCACAGAAGACTTCAATAATTCAACGTTCCAGAAACCACAGCGACTTTAAACAAGTATGCTTCCCTCCATTAACTGTAAGCAAAATTCACAAACTTATTGAGGGACATTGAACATGTGCAATTTTGTTTGTGGGACTATGCCATGTGCTAAGTTGTTACAGCATTGGCCAGTTATACACTATCACCTGATTATTGAGTCACATTCTGGGTTTGGATCAGAACTATCAATTGAATAAAACTCCACAAACTAATAAAAATACACCAAAGTAAATGATAGTATCACAAAGTGAAAGTGGTGAATAATTATGTTTGCTGACTGTACCTCTTTCTAGCTGTTGCCTGGCTTGCACAAGATTCCACAATATAACATAGTCATCAGCAGCAGAAACCAGAAACTTAGGGTCGTATCCATACCCCAGCGATAGGGAGGTCAGGATTTTTCTGTGGCCTTCTAATTCCAGTGGCTAGAATTAAGACACAATAAAATTAACAGTAATGAGATAACAAAATAATAGAACTAAGCATTATGACACTAAGGGATAAAACCATGCATTACCAATTCAAAATGGTATCCTGTACTTTGTATAATTTATATGCATATATAGAGGCATATTCAATGTGAACACTCACAGCACAGTCCTTGCTGTTTGATGTACTGGTACCCAGCTGTATACACAATTACGGTACCAGACATTGAGCAATTGCGATACCTTGTCAAGTGCTCACAGTTGAATAGGCCTCTGAATAAATGATTTTATACATCTTCAAAAATAGAATCATAAAAGCTGAGCCCCAGCTTTGTTTTTTATAATAATTTTAGGCAGTTTAGGTGAATGGATACCTTTTCAAGGGAAGCAACTCTGCCTTTTTTTGCGCCTTTGCCATCCGTCTAAATTGTTAGGTTCAACTCTTAAAAGTGGGTGCAAATTCTTTCCTTTAAGAGCAGACCCCTTTTTCTTATAGGGAAGCCAATGCTAAACTGCTAAAATTGTATCCCCTGGAAAAACATGGAGGTATCTAGTCACCTTAAAACATATGATTGGTTTGGCTAGCTAAGTCTGACTATAAGAACATGAACTAAGTTGTAACAGACATTGTTTACCCTAATATGCTTAAATATTGGGACACCTAAAACCATCAATTTTCCACTTAGAACAAATGGAAAATTAATGGATTTAGGTGTCCCAATACATAGGCATATTAGGGTATCCAAGATGTAAGATATACATGCATATGCACAACTTGCCTGAACATATTTGTGGCAAATATGAAAATGAAAAAAAACTCATTTAAGATGTGAAAAAGTCTACCTCTCGCAGGATTAAAACCTGGTAGCAAGCTGAGTATGCCGGCACTGAATTCACTGGGCTACCATGGCTCATTATGGGATGTGAGGCATTAACAAGCTAATGTATCCGTCCCTAGCAGGTTACCATATCTATTCGGTTATAACTTATAAGACAGAGGTTTTGCTGTTTGCTCAAGCACTGCTGTCTCAATATTTTGGGTGAATATGACAGCTGTACAACTTAAGTGTGACTCCTGCACAGAAACAAGTCATACCTTGCATGTTATATCCTGTAAACTCCAGACTCCTACTGTTGTTCTTGTGACAGGCAGTGCTAGGTAGACCCCATCACAACATAGTTGAATATGGGAAGGTGTGAATGCTGTTCTGAGAGATTGTACATGGCAAATCATCCCATCCATTCTAAAATGATGTAAAAAAAATGAGCCACAACACGACAAAACCAACAATGTGGTTGTGCGCCCAGCGCAGACTCAGATCAGCCTGGGCATCTGCCCAGTCTGATCAGTGTCTTCGCTGTTCGCATAAAGGTAGCTTAGACCCTTAGCTACCATGTATTTGCTTAATGAAGAGTCAGGTCAGATTGGGTGGATGCCTAGCCTGATCTGAGTATGTACTGGGCGCACAACCACATTGTTGGTTTTGTCGTGTTGCGGCTCAAATGTTAAAGCTGCAAGGTCTGTAACTTTTAATTTTCTACTTTTATTAAAACTAGAAACATGGTAACTTATAGGGCCCCACCTTGATTAATGGGACAGTTGATAGCATTTAAACCATATGTCCCAAACCAGAAATAACAATAACAGCTTTCTATTATCATGCTGTTCCTTCATATTTAATATGTTGTTTGGAATTCAGCCTCTGGTACAGTCATTAAAGGTATGAGCAAAATACAAAATCAAGACTGATTAAAACAAGGGCCACAACTCTGCAAAGCAGAAGGAGTTGTACCAGTCTTGAACTCTGCACACCTTCAGATCATCTGATGTTTTATATTTGTACCAGGTTTTGTGAAAATATCTTCAAAGGCTTTAAAGTTCTATAGCAGACAAGATCTTCACACCTAAAATTGCAAAGGACATAATTCTATTTAAAATGAAGTTATACATACATTTCTTGTTCTCTGTACATCATCTGATGATGTTTTTTATTTGTACTAAGTCTTGTAAAAATATTTTCAACAGTTTTAAAGCTATAGGGCAGAAACTATTTCTATAAAGCAATTACAAAGGGACTTGATTCTGTAAAACCTTTAGGTGGAGTTATGGTTCTTATTTCTGCTCATCATCTGATAGCACTTTACGTTTGTACAAAATTTCATGAACATTTTTCGACCGTTTTAAAGTTATAGAGCGAACATGATTTGTATACTGAAAATAACAAAGGGGCATAATTCTGTAAACAATGTAACTGGCCTTATAGTTCTTGTTCACTGAACATGGTCTGAAGATGCTTCATATTTGTATAAAGTTTCATGAAAATATCTTTGAGGGTTTTAAAGTTATAGAGCAGACATGATTTCTATAGTGAAAATAACGAAGGGGCATAATTCTGTGAAAAAATGTACCATATATCTTAAACTGTTTCAGAGTTATGCAGGGGACATGAAATCCTGACTAAAATTACAGAGGGGCATAATTCTGTAAAAAATGTAGGTGTAGTTACGGTTTTTGTTCTCTGCACATTGCCTGATGATGCTGTATATTTGTACCAAGTTTTGTGAAAATATCTCAAACCCCTTCAGTGTTATGGAGGGGACAAGAAATCCTGACTAAAAATTACTATCCTGGCGTCATGTGTTACCGATAGCCTAACAGGAATGTGAACAGCATTCTAAAGATACTAATATTGCTGCCAGTTTTTCATCGTATATGAAATAATTCGTCTATTTTCCTGCTTTACTACGCATAATTACAGCAGAGTTCTCCAGCATTGTGTTGATATGTGCCGCGGATTGAAGTGTAAAGAAATGAGCCAATCAAAATGTCTGTTATGTATTACCGATAGTTCATTTGCTGAAGCAGATATCATGCGCTGAGAAACTGCTTCCCCTAAAAAAACTACGGTGGCCTGGCATTGCTGCATTATAAACCTGTCTTAAAACAATGAGTTCATGTTATATATTATGAACAATGTTAAAACAAACATTAAAATCAGAAATAGAAATTTATTGAGGACTGAAGACATGACCTCTCAATAACAGAAGATAAACATACCTGATTTTAAAATCAGAGATAAGATCTCATGAAATATCTTCCTGAAGGATTCCAGGCTTGAAACAAACCTTAACAAACATTTTTTGAACACTGAAAACAATGAATGAGCAAGAAGTCTACAAACTGCATACCTATGCACATCTGGCACTTCCGTGTGGGAACGTGTACTCACCGGATCGGGCATAATCACCAAATCGGACTCGAATTTTACCATTTATAGCTATTTTATCATACTTTCTTTGACTATTATTGGTAATAATTTGCATAATATAGCGTATCCAACAGATACATTACGTCAATATGCGGGTTTGCAGAGGCGGATCCAGAGGGGGTTCGGGGGGTGCAAACTAACCCCCTCTTCAGCCTTAATTATTTCATTTTCATGGGGAATTTCAGGATAAATTGGTCAAACTGCACAAATCAAACCCCCCTCAGCTAATTTGAGCCCCCTTTCCAAAATTTCTGGATCCACACCTGGGTTTGACGGTTTCCTTATCACATTTATGACTTTTTATTTCTGCTCTGCCTCGATAACCTGTACCCGAAATCTATGTTTTGAACAAACATGCAAAAAATCACATTATTTGATCTGACAATTTTTTATTTCATAGCCATTAAAATCACATTGTATTGCATATGCATGTTTGCATACCTGCCTCTGTGAAATGTCAAACATGCTAAACCAATAGCAACAGTATGTTCATTAAGTTTGAAACTCTTACTGTAATATATATGTTGGATTATTTGGATATACTATCTTATGCAAAATATAAACATTAACGGCCAAAGAAAGTACGATAAAACAGCTACAAATGGCAAATTCGGGTCCGATCTGGTCTGATCCAGTGATTATGCCCAATCCGGTGAATTTACGTACTGCTTCCGTGCCACCGTACTTTAAATATTCAGCAAGGGAACCTGTGTAGCTGCAATCTATTTTTAGCATGGATGGGTAAATAAACACAAGAGAAAGCGTCCTTGAAAGCAGTGAATACACACGACTAAATTTCAGCGATTTTTAATGGACAAACAAGTGTTATAAAAGAAAATGGATTAGAAACATGGTGTTTTTTTACAAGGGGTAAGTTTACCCTTATTCTGAGCATTTCAGTTGAAGAGAGTTTGCAGAGCTCTAGAAAATTCTTTCATTTGTCAAACAAGCGGTACACGTGATATGTGACGTTGGCACATCAAAAATGCTAGCGACATACAGGAACCTATCAGAAACCAAGGTGGAATTTACCGGTCTGGAAAATACTCCCAAAGTGGAAAATACTGGTCGATTGAACTTTTTCACCTTTAAATCTTGCTAAAATCAGAATCAAGTTAACTTGAAATAATATATATTCAAACTATTAAAATGACTAAATGATAGTTGTTTTTTATATTAAATATATAAGTTCATCATCATAAAGAATAAGATGTTTCACAAATTAAGCAGGTTGAAACAGCCAAAAAGTGGATTTAAAACAAAAATTTTGACAATTTCATTATTTCACAAGTATGAACAGTATCTTGATTCAACTTTATTATTTAAGGAATGAATTTCATTTTTCTGAGGTTTATCGAAGTGTAAACTACATTGGGTCACGTGCAAAGTGAATGAACCCCGAAGGGGTTCATGTAAACTTTGCTAGTGACCCAATGTAGGGTTTATCGAAGTGTAAACTACATTGGGTCACGTGCAAAGTGAATGAACCCCGAAGGGGTTCATGTAAACTTTGCTAGTGACCCAATGTAGTTTACACTTCGATAAATCTCAGAAAAATTAAGTTCATTGCTTATATTTGCATTCGTTTCAATCAAATCTTTCATGAAAAATTTTATATAAGCGCTAAAATTGAAGCAGTAAAACATGTACACGCAGATTTTTCTGATAACAGCGGAACAGCGTGCATGACGTCAGGACATTGCTGACGTCCAATCAGGTTGTAGAGAACCATTGTTTATTTTTACATCACTGACGTCGCGTGTCTCAATGTAATTATTGGAATGTAAACTACATTACGTTCCATTGGTTTACTATAGGGCTTTTCAGTACATACACCAAAAATGTAAATATTTGTCTTTAAACTCAACAGCATAAAAATACAGGTAAGAAATTACAGGTAAATTCACCTGTGCACCTGGTCAGTCACCTGTGACACCCAATGTTGTTGTTGTTGTATTGTACAGCTCCCCCGCTTACTTATCCGGGGCACAAGTCTGATGACTTTAGGTATATACCCTGGTGTTTTCACAATTTTTGGAGCTGGTGATTATTTTGTATTTACATGTGTTATAACATATTTACATATTTAGCTGTCACTGTGTACTATCACTGTTGTTACTGACATTCTTCTCAATGCTACTAAGCGTTTCACATGTACATGTAGACTGTATATGTACTCCCTAGTATATAGTTCAAGCAACCTCAACTCCTCTGAATCAAATTTGTCTATATCAACTATCATCAACACATCCAAAGTCAACTGCCCAAGAAAGTCAGAGTTCTGTAGAACTTTCCAGGATTTGTTGATTCAGTAAAATTGGGCTCATCGATAATTTCTTGATGTAGTTCCTTCTTTCCTTTTCAAAGAAAGCACAGTCTCCCAGAAAATGCTGGCGCGTCTCCGAGGCAGCATGACACAGCTTGCAAGTTGAATTAACAGTGTACTGATTGAAGGCAGCCCTATTTGCTTGAAGTATATATGTGCCCGTCAGTAACTTAAATTTCTACTATCATGTATATTGTTTCTTACAGTGGACCATATATTATGATGACTACTACCAACATTCAATACATCTGGGTTCAGGTATTTTGTGGAAGACTTGCCCTCAATATCAGACTTCCAGGGTGCTTTCACCATTTCATGTATTTTGCGGTTAAGTGTACATTTCCA
The DNA here is from genome assembly GCA_963989385.1 of Ctena decussata. Lineage (NCBI taxonomy): Eukaryota > Metazoa > Mollusca > Bivalvia > Lucinida > Lucinidae > Ctena > Ctena decussata. The sequence goes on along the minus strand of OZ022499.1, from coordinate 79,530,566 downwards.
GGCCTCCTTGGCTGGGGGATTTTCCAACAGTTCAAAAATAGATGGCAATCCATATTGAACCAAGATGCTTTGAATATGACTGAAAATACTTTCTTTGTGGGATTCTCTCATTATCAACTTCCTCTGGGCTATCTCCTATTCTACTGAATTTTCATTCCTTATCATATTTACAAACATATTTAGTAGGTTCTTATGTAATATGACTTCCACTGGTAAAATACCAAGGAGAGGCAAACAGGCTGTATTTGAAGTATTATCAGGTAATCCCTGGATTTGCTTAAGACATTTTCTTTGGAATTTTTCTAAGTTTTCTATATCCTTATTCCTAAGAAGTTGAACTCCAAAGCCATAAAGAAGGCATGGAATGACAAAAATAGACCAGATGTGTCCACCCAGAGTGACCTTTAACCCCCACCCCCACCCCATGTAGTCCTGCACCCATTAAGGAATAAGCAGTTTTCCGTCCTAGGGTAATTTTTCCTTCAATAAATACCTTTCCAGAAGTATTTCGGACAATTCCTAGGTGCACAGTTGAGTCAGTAATATCCATTTTCTCTCCAGACATGATAATATCAAGTTCAGCCTCTTTCTTTCTCCGTTGGTTATACCACAGAATATGACTCTTGGTTGGATGAATGCAGTACCTTTCACGTCCTGCGCTGTTATCCACGTCCCATACCATTATTTGAGCATCAGACTTGTTTTCGGCCAGTAGTGCTATGTCATCTGCCACTGTCACATGCGGGATGCTGATTGAACCAGTTCTGGCACCTGTATATCTATATTCTAGTTGTAATAACAGCGGGTTATTGAAACGTTTATAAAGGCCTGTTGAGAGAACTCCACCCTGCCTTACTCCCTGCATGATGTTGATGGGGTGTGATAGTTCCCCGGCCCATTTGATCCTGAAGGAGCAGTCAGAGTACAGGTCCTTCAGCAGCAACCGATCATCTCCATGGATACCATCCAAGTAAAGCTTTCTCAAAAGGGAATTCTGATCAACTATGTCAAAGGCTTTTAGCATGTCCAATGTTGTGACAGCCCCAGTTTTGATCAGGATTACAAGCGAATGGTTGACTTGGATGTCAAGGCAATTGAAGCCCTCTGTAGACAGGAGTGCTCCCCGATGGAACCACTATCATAAGCAGCCGGGGAAAACGGAAATGGCTGGTCCAGGGCTTCGCTGTTTGTCCCTTTAGAATTAGCTTTCATGTTGCTTACACAAGTTTTCGGTCGAATTTGATTTTTCGGGCTGTCCAGTTGGTTGGCCTTACTACTTGTTACATCAGCATATGAAGCTTTTTCCTGTTGTGTCAAAACGGGCTGTCCATTATTATTAGCTGCGGCCCCATTTACATTACCACTTAACAGATCAGGTGACATCTGGGTCTGATAGGGCTCCTGCATTTCCATTATCTCCGTAAAACAACAAGTTTCAAGACAGTGTTTATTTAAGGGGGCAAAGTATTGCTTGGGGCAAGGATGGAAACAGTAAGATGTCAGAATGGTTATCTGTTTTATTCAAAAGTTAGACAATTAGTTGGGCTATAGACTATAGTTTGGCTTCAGCTCTTGAATACATTTATAGCAGCCAGATAATAATTTGTCATAATCAGTCCTATAGCTGAACCATCACACATCATTACCAAACTACTATTCACCATGAAGCCAAAAAATCCTATATGGAACTTCTATGCAGTTCTTGACCAAGACAACAAGACCAGTGCCAGATGTATTAACTACAAATGCAAAACAGTAGTTAGTGCCAAAGCTCCATGACTCTGTGCCCACAGAGAAAAATGTCAAGCCAACAGACTCTCCCAGAAGAGACTTCTGCCTGCTGAATGCTGATGTTTCTTCAACAAGATAAACTATAAAATAAATAAGTTGATACATGTTAAACTTCAGTATAAATATTAAGTCAGTTGACTAGTATAATTGAAATACGTGTATGGATTTTGAGTGTAGGTTATTGTACAAATTCCAGGCTGGTCAATTCAATCGACCAGTATTTGCCCGGATTTTCCAGTATTTACTGGTAAATACCGCCGGCATGGAAAATACTCATATTTGCCAGGATTTTGCCAACCTCGTCCGAAACACATGGCTGGCACTATTAAATATGCACCAGTCATTTGCAACCACGGCCCCCATGGGGCATAGCGGGGCTTAAGCACAGTGTTTTTACCTAAGAGGTGTCCCGGCAGTGCCGTGGATACGCCGGGCTTTTGATTCCCGCCAAAACAGCGAGAAAAAATGGTGGAGTGTTTTTAATGAAATTGTCAGAACGGTCCTACTAAAGGCAGAAAAGGACTTGCCCCACCGAAAAGGACCGAAAAGAACTTTCGGGCACCAAAAAGGATTTTTATTTGCAGTTAAATGTCATATAAAACGTATGTTTTAGAACTTCTTATATCATTATGATATTAATCATTGCTTAAATAATAATTTTGTAAATTGTGGTGTCTTCTTCCTGAAATTTCACAAAAATATTACAACACCAAAAAGGACTCAACTTCTTGTCAGTGGAGAGATGCCATGTACCGAAAAAGGACATTGCTAATGCCAAATTTCGGACACCGAAAAGGGCTTTTTTTCTCTTAATGTAGACTGAGCACTCTCTATTCTCACGGTACTTAAGATACAAGCAAGTCCGACCAAATAAGGAGGACCAACAATCCAACATACTATATGTAGTTAAGCTCTCTAGTATTTCATCTAAACCTCAAGGCATTGTTTGTGTTTCCTATCATCTGATGAGTGCTATATTTTTATGGGCACACAGTACTACCCCAAAATGGTTAGACAGAAATACCAACTCCATATTCTCACGGTATGTGGATATTTGCCTCAACAAAAGCAAATTGAATGCAAGCACAAATATCTCCTTGTTTTAAATGTTAAGTATAACCATAACCAATAAAACAAAGCAAGAAATAACATGATTGGACAATTGTTTTCTATTTTATTGCCAATTTTATCATCCTGGGGTGTTCATTGTTACCACCTTTGGTCATTTTTCACTACACTGGCTTTAAGCAGTCACAGAATCTTCAAAAAGAGACAGAACTGAAATCTTATACGTTTTTATACTTTGTATTCCTGAAGCCTGTAAGACAATATAAAAATAAGGAGACATGTGTGTCTGCGGGCTTTCATATAGCACTACCGCGAGAATATGATTGCCGCGAGAATATGGAGTTGGAGTATACTAGAAAATTATGATTGGAAATAAGATATGTTATCCAATATGTTTTTCAAACATATTTGAAGCATAAAACATGGATTTAAAAAGTCCTTTTCGGTGCCCGAAAGTCCTTTTCGGTGGCAAAAGTCCTTTTCTGTCTTTTGTAGGACCCTTGTCAGAATATTGATATTTATACTTATATGATCCCCTGGGGGCGGAGGCCTTTACCAGGGATTTGACATTAATAATGTCACCACAGTGCAGGGCATATACCAGGGCTTTGCAGATTGAAAAGTCAATATCTCCGCTATTCCCCGGCCCCAGGGGGGCCGTGGTTGCAAATGACTGGTGCATAACACATGATGCCACAATACTAAAGGCAGGTCAACAGGATAAAGGCAGAACAAAATTTAACAGGATAAAGGCGGGTCAAAATAACAGGATTATGTCCCGTTATGAAAAAATGGTGGAGCGCAACCTCTACGGGGCCTGGATTCGTGTTATGTCCGCGCACTGGTTACTCCACTTCGCTGTTTGTGATCTTAACAAATTCATTGAATAAAATACAGTCTGAAACTTCATACCTGAAACTGATGGCAGGAAATCAGTTAAAGTTTCTTTATAGAACCATAATTCGCTAAATAAGAACACGTTTACAGTGAAAGAATACCTTAAGACGATTAAACCAACATTTTCAGCGTCCTGTGTAGTCAAGGGATGACACTCGAACTATCTGTACAATTACCGTGCATAAAAATTGCTAGATGCTATTCTATTGCAGGACACCTGGAACCACCCAAATCACCTGGGTCACCCATCCAGGCACTAACCGAGCCAAACGTTGCTTAACTAGCAACAACAGTCCACCACTCTAACCACGTCGCCATAAAAGCATGCTTCTACAGCAAGGCGCTAGTAGAGGTATATATGCCCATTCACTACACTACTCCCTCCTTTTTCTTGAATACCGGATGGCTATCTCAATCGGCAGGAAGTAGTTCTCCGTGTGCTCGTACCTACACTTCTGTCTTTCTTTCTCTCGATACTGCTCTCGGTCAGTAACTGACCATGATGGCAGGCGCGGGGTGTGGCGCATAAGTTTCCAAAAAAAAAAAAAAAAAAAAAAAATAGTATTTACCTATGACAAGGCCACAGAGAGTTAAAACTATTTACAAGAAGTCCTCAGGGATAGGCATTACATGCTCTATCCCTGCCCAACCCGAGGTTTACACTATTTTGGACTTAAACTCCTCAACTGTCTCCGCAGAGACAGCTTCAGTGACACCATTGCAGGACACCTGGAACCACCCAAATCACCTGGGTCACCCATCCAGGCACTAACCGAGCCAAACGTTGCTTAACTAGCAACAACAGTCCACCACTCTAACCACGTCGCCATAAAAGCATGCTTCTACAGCAAGGCGCTAGTAGAGGTATATATGCCCATTCACTACACTATTCACTTCCGTCCCATAAACTGGGGTACCACTGGGAAACAATCCCTTTCCACCTTGTCTTGTTTTCAGCTGCCAGAATCAGAATCAGAATCAGAATCAGAATTGTTTACTGGTGATACGTCCAAGGACAATCATTCCTAGTTGAGTTGGCAAAATCCATCCCTGTCCACTCTTTAATATTGTAGTGATACCTCTACTAGCGCCGTGCTGTAGAAGCATGCTTTTATGGCGACGTGGTTAGAGTGGTGGACTGTTGTTGCTAGTTAAGCAACGTTTGGCTCGGATAGTGCCTGGATGGGCGACCCAGGTAATTTGGGTGGTTCCAGGTGTCCTGCAATAATGTCTTCCCATCTCTTCTTCTGTCTACCTCTTCTTCTTTTTCCTTTCACTGTGTCCTGTAGAATTGTCTTTGCTAAACCAGAAGACCTTGAGACGTGGCCAAACCACCTTAGTTTCCGTTTCTTGACCAGCGTCAGGAGTTCATCATATTCTCCAATGGCTGCTTGGATCTTTCTGCGAATCTCCTCATCGGCTATATGGTCCTATATTGTTAGATGCAGTTCAGTGTTAATTGGTAAATACAAAAAGGGTAAAGGTTCCCCATAGCCTAATAGCCGTAGGGGCAGTGGGGGTTAGAGACACACTGTATCTTGGGCACAGTTGATGAAAGGCGGAACCCATCTCTCTCCTTTCGCTGCCTTATCCTTCCCTGATTCGAAAAATGCGCCCATTTACTTCTGGGTTGAGAGAGAGAGTTTTCCAGTCGTGGGATGGCGACGCGAACCATAGCTGTGAAACTCAATTGATCACGGTTATAAACGACTGGGCTAAAATCTTGGATAAGGGCGGTCAGGTTGACACTTTTATCCTGGACTTCGAGAAAGCTTTTGACACTCCCCCTCATGAATTACTTAAATGTAAGCTATACGGCTATGATATTGGTGGGAAGACTCTGAAATGGATAGATTCTTTTCTCTGTTACAGGCAGCAGCGTGTGGTGGTAAATGGAGTTAAGTCGGATTGGGCCCCGGTTTTGTCAGGTGTCCCCCAGGACACCGTGCTTGGACCATTGTTGTTCTCGTTATACATTTACGATATAACAGAAAATATTGACTCGGAATTAAGACTTTTTGCTGACGACTGTGTTTGCTATCGTGAAATCAGAGATATTGAAGACACTGTGAAACTTCAGGAGGATATAGATCATTTAGGTTGTTGGGCAAGGAGTTGGGGCATGAGATTTCAACCTGTTAAATGCAATATAATGCAAATTACAAGGAAACGGATCAAGAAGATCAATGCTTCCTATACCTTAGAGGGAACGGTCCTCAGTAATGTAGAAACTATCAAGTATCTCGGCATAACCATTGCCAATGATTTGAAATGGAACACACATGTCAGTAATATTTGCACAAAGGCTAATAGGACCCTCGGCTTCCTCAGACGTAACTTGGCAGCCTGTCCACAAGAAGTCAAGGAGTCAGCATAAGTGATGTCTATATCCTTTTGGAAAGCTGGTTTGGTACCAGGGCATCTATCTATCTGAAGTAGTGCGGCTGGCGAAGTTCAATTTTTAAGTGCAAAATGCATATTGCTTACTGTCAAATGCTAATTGTTAAATGCTATATGTTAAATGTAAATTGCTATATGCCTATATGTTAAATGCTGTTTGCAAACATGGTGACTGGATTTTTGGTGAATGTTAATTGCTAAATGCTAAGTGCTAAATTCGAATTTGAAAATGGTTATTCTATCTATCTTTTCATACTGCAGCACCCTCTCACGAGTATTATGTGCATTTGCTCAGTCAGTGCAGAGATAAAAGCTAGATTCTAGCAGATGTGATAGTGAGATAGTGATAATGATAAAAAGATAACAGTGTTAGCGCAGAGTGAAGTTTAAAAGCAGATTAAAAACAGTGTTGAAATTTATGGGGACTGATGATTGATCTGACAAGACTCCTTCTTTGAAAGAGTCAAGATCAGTCCTTAGAATAATCTCTAATGGAAGCCTGTTCCAAAGAACAATTGTTGCTGGGTAAAAAGACTGCTGATAGTATGTTGCAGAAGCATGGAACTGCCTAAATGAGAGAGGGAGCATGTGACGAGTGTATCGCTGGGGATTCTCAAAATATGGGGGTATCTGGATTGCCACATAGCCATGTATGATATCTGATAAAACATAACTAGCCGACAATCAATGCGCCGATTTTCAAGAGATCGCCAACCTAAGTTGTCAAGCATATTTCACAGTATTCGAACTGACTGTACCATCTCTTCTGGTTTCACAGCGTTGAATCGAGAGTACAAACACTCGCTTATAACCAGTAGTCGGAAATCATTATGTTTTGAGATTTTATCCGGACCCTGCTGCGTCATTTATAGTTATTCAGCTTTGAAAATGTAAAGAGGTAAGTTTGATGTAATTTGCTACTCGGTCTTTTACTTTATTGCCCTGTACAATGTCGTGTATGGGTGGGTAGTAATTGGTACAGTATTCAAACCGCCCTTGGCATGATTCTAAACCCATTTTGAGCCTTTTTTAAATGTTTTATAAAAAATCTTTATAATAAACAGAAGGCGTTATCAATCTACAGTTTGTTAGTTTTGATAATAGGATGATAGCTAGGTTTTGCACGACACAAACTCGTGTTGAATTAAGCTGCTCGGAAAAAAAAATTCTATGACGGTCATGAGGTTTTCATTGTACAGGGTAATAAAGTAAAAGACCGAAGAGCAAATTATATTAAGCTTACCTCTTTCCATTTTCGAAGCTTAATAAGTATAAATGACGCAGCAGATTCCGGATAAAATCTCAAAACATAATGATTTCCGACTACTGGTTACAAGCGAATTTTGTACCCTTGATTCAACGCTATGAAAACCGGAAGAGAGGGTACAGTCAGTTCGGATACTGTGTATTTGAGACGCTGTCGTATGGAGAATAGTTGTTTTTGACCCATCTGGCAGCCCATCTTTGTATCGTTTCAATTTTAGAAATATTTTTGTTTTTTATGGGGGTCCAAACTGATTAGGCATATTCTACCTGTGGTCGCACTAAGGTTTTATATGCTAATTCTTTGACTGACTCATGGTTATTGCAAAATACTGCTTGCTAAATCTAAACTGAAAAATGCTATATGACAATAACAAAATGCAAATTGTTTATTCTAGACGCCAGTTTAGTATTTGGGGCCTTTTTTGCGAAAGCAGGTATATAGAAATATTGTTAATCATTTCATATGCAATTCTCCAAGTAATCCAGTCATGTTTTTGCAAACAGCATTTAACATATAGCAATATAATTTAACATTTAACAATTAATTGGCATTTAACAATTAGTAATTCTAGAATTTAGCATGTATTAATTAGCATGTCGCGCCAGCGTTCCATAATTTTATCTCGATACTTCAGAAGAAGAAAATACGTTTTTCTGTATATTTTTCTCCCTTTTTTTAGGTAAGAACCTACCGGCACTGCAGGGTTATCGAAATCTTCTTAGAGCGTCCTTCGTTTCGACTGCAAATAGCATGAATAGAGTGGCGGCTATAAGCAGCGTAAAAATGCTCAATAGACAGACAACAATAACAACATTTTATTTAAATATTTATCTTTTATTATTATTATTTGTAATTTTTATTTGATCTCGACAACATTTATTTATCTGTCATGCTCAAAGAAGTATGAAAGAGGCATAAAAGAATAAAACTGCTGTTGTTTTATTGTGCTAAAAATGACCGGAACTCGGAGACCGCTGTTTTCTCCGAGATTTATCCATAGGGTTAGATGTATTATATTTTTTTCATACGTGTTACCTAAATGCGGTCTGTCCGCTGGTCTCTTCGAGGCCAGCCGACGTAGTTTCACAACATCGGACCATGTCCGTGTTAAAACGAGCTATAAAAAAGTTACAGAGACAAATACTCTTTTCCCAAAGAACCATTGTCAACTTGTATTCTCTCCCATCCTATCAGAAGAGGTACCTTGCCCGAGTTCGACTCCGGAGTTAACTAGACTAACTATTTCTCTCCTAACAGTTTCTCTCCACAATTAGAATTAGAATCAGAATCAGAATTGTTTACTGGTGATACGTTCAAGGAAAATCATTCACCAGGGCCTGTGATCAGGGAACTTAGTCCCTAGCCCTTACAAGAGAAGTAAACTTCCACAGTCATCCACAATCTTGCTTTAAAGCTATCTCAGTTTCAAGTGCCATCCTATGTAATTATGTTATTAGTCAAGTCAAAGTCATTTTATTCCACGGGGGGGAGGGGAGTCACTTGGTCTTTAAAGGGATACAGATGTGCCACTGGAACTCTGATAACCCACCCTATTCATGTATAACACAAATGCCAAAATATATACCTATTCATGTATTTTGTATCAAATTTGGACCCTATTCATGTACACTGCTTAGATTAGCTCATGCATTTTGCCATTAAGCCTTGAAGAAAATTCAAGAAATTAGTATGCTGAGAACATTTGTTGTCTTTGTAATTGATATTTGATATTTGTTTTTATTTTGATAACAAAAATCAGATAAGCTGGATTTTATATACAGAGCTTGAAGAAATCAGACCTATTCGTGCATATTAGTCTGTAAAATCATACCTATTGATGTATCTGGCAGATCAAAAAGGTAGGGCTATTCCAGCAGCACATATATACCCTGCTATGTAATGGAAGTGACCCCGACCCCCCCCCCCCCCCCCCCCCTCCCCGTGTTTTATTCTGGAAGCTCAGGTCACATTTGTGACATACACGAGTCAACACATACACATGCAAATGCATGGTAACATAATTTACGGGTAACTTAATTACCCGTGCCAGGCCATCTTCTAAGCAGGGATGCTTTTTTAGGCCGATCACCTCTTCCTATCGAATCTTCTTGGTATACATAGCTTAAAACTTTAAAATTTGGGAGTTCCCCTAAAAGCGTTAAAACTATTTACACATCAAAGTGGATGATTCTTCCAGGCAGCATTCAGTGCAGACGAGACTGTTGATAGAAAAACCGATAACAGACGACTTCGGACGAGCGCGGGATCCGACTAACATCTTCAAACCTACAAAGACATCTCATGAGGTCCATCATAAGAACCACCATGGCGACGAGGCTCCAATAATGTCCACATGAGAATCGTTAGACTGGCTCCAGACTCCAGTAAGTAAAACTGAAAAATCTTCAAGCATCACTGGAAATAAATAAATAAATAAATAAATAAATAATAAATTCAGCTATCAGAAAATCCATTCCTGTAGTTTTATATATTTTGCATTATTTTATGACAATATAATTTATTAGACTGAAGCCAGTCTAGGGAATCGTTAGACTGGCTCCAGACTCCAGTAAGTAAAACTGAAAAATCTTCAAGCATCACTGGAGTCTGGTAGGGTTTGGTTGTACTCACCTAAAACGCAGGTTAGTCAGGCAGCCGTGATTCTATTGTCTAAAAGTTGTGACCTCTGGCATAAAGTTCACATTCTCCATGGCCATTCCATGCAAGCTATCACTTAACAACAGGGGTTTATTTATGACCCTGCTGCTGAAGATCCTTATCAGATCAAGAATAGCCTCATTTACAAAGCCTTGCATGGCATGGAAAAAGTACATTAGGGCATTAGAGAAGTAACCTGGACCCGCATGTGCAAAATCTGTTTGATGAAATCTGAGTTTTTTACTTGTTGCAAAGAAAAACTCCATAAAAAGATGGTACACATGTTGCACATGCTGGTGTACACCTTCTTTTCTAAATATGCCAACATTCACCTTTTCAACGTGTCAGTCTCATATGAATTTCTCTTCACAGACAAGAAGTTTAATAAGTTTCATTTGTAAGGATGGCTGGATGGCTGGCTTGCGATTTTACGTCCCTTTAATAGGATTTCAGTCATATCAGGACGATGGGTGATAATAAAAGGCTGTGTGCAGTGGAATACCGCTTATGCTTTCACAGATTTCCACCTCAAGCGGGTGTCCAACCCGGGACAGCTAGATCAGCAGGTCAGCGCTTAACCTACTGAGGTACTCGTACCAATTTGATTTTTACTTACATTGTTAAAATCTAAAGACCCCCCACCCCACTGGATGCACAACACTGTCTCAGCATTGAATCACCGACTGAATCAACGTTGATTCAATGTCATGACATTGAATCAACGTTGAGTTGACGGGTTACTGTTGATTTAACATTGCCTGCTAAGATTTTTTATGGTGACTGGCTGTTTGAAACTTAGAAAAGACACGCATGATGCGCAGTCTGATCATGCATTTATTCTCAAAGCTGTACATGTTAATTTTAAGTAAACAATAAAGGCCCTGACGAGCATGATCTGATATGCAGGCTAGTTAGGGCTTGTTTGTGTTGTTTACATACACCAGCTAGCAAAATATCTCATGAGTCCAGTCAGGATCACCTTTTTATTTAGTTATTTAATTATTTATTGTTTTTATCATTATTATCATTTTCACTTTTCGGACTTCTAGTTTTTCATCAGACAGATATTCTAGTTTTCCATATAACAATTGAAATTTTCAAAAGGAAACTATTAACAACTGACCACATGTTGACCCAGCTGATGTTTGGATTCTGCAGAGATATAAATCTGATTTTTCACAGACCATCAAAATATCTTCAGCTGGGTTTATGTCAACATTTACTAACGGACATACCGTTATGCCAATTTGATGCTTCTGTGTGGCTTTCTCGGATCCCACCAGTCTAATAAATTCAGCTATCAGAAAATCCATTCCTGTAGTTTTATATATTTTGCATTATTTTATGACAATATAATCTATTAGACTGAAGCCAGTCTAGGGAATCGTGAGATTGTCACAATCCGGAGCTCTCGTCTTGGACAGGTAGGGAGGAAAAGCAACAAGGGCGGCGGGGGGAGGGGGGGTTGCTTATATCCTCATAAGAACTTCTCAATATCTTAAGGTCTTAAGGGATCTAGAAAAAAATGGATATGTTTTATAAAATGCATATCCAATTGTTTCGTTTTGTTTTGTCTTTTTACAGATTTTCAAACTTAAATTCATGATCATTATTTTATCATTATTCATGTATAGTACTTTACTTTTATCTCGCCCACTCAGTTTATTCATTTATTTTAACACTGCAGCACACGGAGGCGATGCACCAGCGTGGATGCAACAGGAACGCTGCATCGACGCTGCTACACAGTTTTCCCTTATAATGGACCAACTCTCTAGTGCACTGTAACCTTTTTTGCTATTCCCGGACTGTAACCTTTCTCACTTCAAACACGTGCATTGTAAAAAGCGCTTCAGGCTGTGCACAAGAGAATCAGTTCATCCACATGCGGATTAAGGGACGAGTCATTTATTATCAGGTGGGGGCAGGTACATTTAAGGGGGGTCGGATTTTTTTGGTGATGTACTGGGGGGGGGGGGGGGGGGGGGGGGTCGGGAATCAAAAAGCCTTGGAGCAGGGGGTGGGGTCATATATTTTCTTTGGCATATTGGGGGGGGTCAGAATTCATCCATCAGTCTTCATTTTTTAAAAATGTTTTTAAAAAAGCCCCCCATACCCCCCCCCCATTACTTCTAGTCTTGCAAACTTAAACTCAAATTTAAAACACATTTATGGAACTGACACCCAAAACTTGGCCATATCATATCAATAAAAGATTTGCTATTGGGATACAATTGTCTATAAAATCATGTCGAGCAAATGATTTTATGCCCACGTGACGATAGTCAGGGGGCATTATGTTTTACCCTTGTCCGTCTGCCCATCTGTCCGTCCCCTCTAAAAAATTTGTATAACTAGCTTCTCCCACAGTTTTAGAGCAATCAATCTGAAACTTGACACAGATAATGCAAGCATACAGTAGATGTGCACCTCCCTTTTTGGAAAGAAAAAAATCATTTTTGACAAAATTACGGCTTTTCCGAACTTAGAAATTTTTCGAGAAATGGCTACTATAGGATTTCAAGTTTGTATAATCAACTTCTTCCACAGTTTTGAGCAATCAATCTGAAACTTGGCACAGATTATGCAGGCATACTGTAGATGTGCACCTCCGCTTTTGGAAAGAAAATGAATATTTTTGACAAAGTTACAGCGTTTTCAAACTAAGAAAATTTTCACGAAATGGCTACTACAGGATGTCAAGTTTGTATAATCTACTCCTTCCACAGTATTTGACCAATCAATCTGAAACTAGTCACAGATGTTACAGACATACTGTAGATGTGCACCTGTCATTTTGGAAAGGAAAAAATAATTTTTGGCAAAATTACAGCCTTGCCAAACTTAGAAATTGTTTTGAGAAACCTCACTACGGGATGTCAAGTTTGTATAATCAACTTCTTCCACAGTTTTTGAGCAATTAGTTTAAAACTTGGCACATATATTGCAGACATACTGTAAATGTGCTCCTGTTGTTTTGGAAAGGAAAAAAAAATATTTTTGAGAATATAACGGTCTTTTCAAATTTAGAAATTTATCGAGAAATGGCTACAACAGGATGGAATGACAAGTTTGTATAATCCATTTCTTCCACAGATTTTTAGCAATCAATTTGAAACTTTGGAATTTGGAACTTCAGTTCCTGGTCTTTGCATATTTTTTACTTTTTGTATAGGTATTAAACACATACCGTAGATGTGTACCTGCTATTTGGGGAAGGATTAAATCTGTTTTGACTAAATTATGCCTTTCTAAACTTAGATTTTTTTTTTGGGGGGGGGGGGGGAGACTAATAGGATACATGATGACAAGCTTGTATAATTAACTTCCTCCAAAGTTTCTGAGCAAGCAGTTGAGACTTTTTATCAGTGCTGTAGACATACTGTAGATAGGCATGTGTGTAACTGCTTTAGCAGTCCGCACATGGGGTAAAGGTCTATACAACTTAAAAATGCCCTCGAGCTGTACTGAAGTTTATTCTTCTACTAACTCCTGATAACTCCGTCAAACTAGAAAGAGAAAATTGAACAGGCTATTAGTGACTCTGGGGAGCAAAATGAATAGAAATGCAGAAATCGACGAAATTACAGATGTCCGAAATAATGTGACACCGCAAGTGCGTCAATGCAAGTCAAGTTTCACTTAGCAAATCGATATACCATGTGAGCACGCATTATGATGGGACATCAGGCATGTCAATTAATATATATAAGTGGGTGATGCTTAAAATTACCTCTTTGGGCCGCATAAATCACGAATTTTACCCCGGAGAAATTTGGCGCCATCTTTCAATCGAGAAATCAAAGGGGGACTAATCCGCGCAAATATCACCACACGCTATTGACACAGAACCCGTGTCCCACTCGGTATTTCGCCCACTACATCGACCAGACTGTAGTTACATGGCTCCCCAAAATTAGTAATTTACCTGATTTTCTCTTCAAATATACCATTTATCTAAAATACACCATTCAACTCACATTCATTGGATGAGCAGTAAAAATGCCAAATATAGAATTATCTATAACGCAATTGTGATCCTGGTCACGGCACCAAAGACTGGGATGTCCATCCACTCATACAATGTATGTGAGGTTCAAAATAAGCGCATATCTCATTTTATACACGAACAATACATGTGAAAATACTGATTTGATATTCAGAATATATCAAAATAGCCTCACAATTGCCTTCATCATGAAACAATGTATCAATTTTACTTCAATTAAGATTAAATCTGATCAACACACATTTTTCATAGTCAAAAGCTATGAACACAGGAATTTAATCAATTGATAGTTTCAAAATTACATACTGAGGCTTCCTGTCGGGGAAAAAACCCCATAGTAACGCTCACGTTACTCGCTGGACTCCTGTAGCAACACGAGCTTGTGAATCGGTCTCTCAAGGTGACTGACTGAACTGATTATCTTGCCCCTTTGGTCAAGAGAACTGTAGCTTGTTTTCAGACTGACCTTTCTCACAAGCCCATCGTCATCTGGTTCTGCCACGGTTATCATACCTAGTTTCCATCTGTTGCGAGGTAAGTTATCATCTCTTATCTTCACAATATCACCTACCTTCATGTTTCTCCTTGTGGCAATCCATTTGCTTCTAGACTGGAGGTTGCTAAGATACTCCTTTCTCCATCTGTTCCAAAATTCATTGGCTATGTACTGAATTCGGCGCCAACGCTTTCTGACATACAAATCAGGTTTAATGAATTTTCCAGGTGGAGGAAGTAGTATCTTAGATTTCATAGTAAGAAGGTGATTTGGAGTAAGAGGCGGATCAGACAAAGGGTCATTCAGATTTTCGACTGACAACGGACGGCTGTTGACAATAGCAGTAACCTCACAAAACACAGTGCGCAGCGATTCGTCATCAAGATGACTACCTAACTGTTGTAAGAGCCGTGTCAGAACATTACGCACGGTGCGTATTTGCCTTTCCCAAGTGCCACCCATGTGGCTTGCAGACGGCACGTTTGGTTTGAATTTGAAGAAGTCACAACCTTCCTTCAAGAGAAAATTTGAAATTTGCTGATCATACATCTCAGAGACAGCCTCGCGTAATTCACGCTCTGCACTCATAAAATTGGAACCTCTGTCTGAGCGTAATTGACGAATAGGTCCTCTAAGTGATATGAAACGACGTAACGCATTAATGAACGAGTCGGTGTCTAGACTATTTGCTACCTCTAAGTGAATGGCCCGACTTGTAAAACAAGTGAAAATTACGCCGTATCGTTTGAGTTCTTTCCTGCCTTCCTTGATGAGGAATGGACCAAAATAGTCCACGCCACAGTAGGTAAATGGAGGAGCAGGATCGACTCTGTCAGGGGGCAAGTCAGCCATTTTCTGATCTAAAGTGCCAGCTCTTAGTTTTCGACAAACCACGCATTGGAAGATCACTTCAGACACAGCTGAACTATTGCCCAAAATCCAGAAACCATTACTTCGCAGTTCATTCGTCGTCATGCCACGTCCCTGGTGCTCAACCTGATAGTGAAAATGTTGAATTATGAGCTTTGTTATGTGACCCTTTCTGGGCAAAACAATCGGATGTGCTGACGCAGGGTCGAAAGAGTTGCGCATTCTACCACCAATGCGTATTAGACCATTTCCATCTAAGAAAGGGTCTAAGCGGTAGAGTGCCGATTCTTTCCCAACATTAGAGCTTTTTTCGAGTAGTGCTAACTCCTTCGAAAATCTCTCTCTTTGAACAAGCTGTAGGATTGCTATTTCCGCTGTCTGCAATTCTTCAACAGAAAGCGGGCGGTGATTCCGAATCCCTTTGTACTTATTGTTCTGTAAGACTCTTGCATCTGGTCTTTTAATAAGATGCTGTCTTAGTAGTTCCTTGAAACGTATAGAAAAGGCTATTGCTCTTTTGGCATTTGTCCACCTTGAGAAATACTCAAGTCTTTCTAGCAAGGACACTTGATGGTCAGCCTTTGCAGAGGTCGAAAGACACTGAGCTATCTTTACTTCTGGGTCATCAGATTGGACAGGGTAAGTATTTGGGTCGCAGGCACTCACTGAAACTTCTGATTGCCAAAGAAAGTTTGGGCCTGAAAACCAATTAGACTTGCACAGCTCCTTTGGTGTGGCGCCTCGAGACGCAATGTCTGCAGGATTACTTTTCGTGTCTACATGATTCCACTGCTGGGGACTTGTAGATTCTCTTATCTGTTGCACACGATTGGCAACAAATATGTGGAATCTTTTTGATTCATTTGCAATATAGCCTAGGACGACACGACTATCCGTCCAAAATATGTGAGTGGAATTCTGATATTCCAGCTCCGTTTGAAGTAGTGAACTAACTCGTACAGACACTAACGCTGCAGTTAGTTCAAGGCGAGGAACTGTTACTGTTTTAAGAGGCGCAACTCTTGCCTTTGCCATTAACAGTGAGCAATGGACCTTGTCATCCGTATCGACAAGTCGAAGATATGAGCATTGGCCATAGCCTGTAATGCTCGCATCTGAAAAATGATGGAACTCAGCCACCTTAATTTGACCAAAATTTTCAGGCTTAAGACATCTCTTGATCTGAACTGCTTCCAACTCAAAGAGAGTGAGCCTCCAAAATTCCCATTTCATTCTCAAAGACTCAGGTATGGGATCATCCCAGCCTAAATTCTCTATGCACAACTGCTGAAGGATTTGCTTTCCAAGCAAGATTACAGGCGCTATAAATCCTAAGGGGTCATATACAGAGCTAACTGTAGATAGTACCCCTCTTCTAGTCAGTGGCTTATCACTAACAACGACCCGAAACTGAAAGCAGTCAGATTCGATGCTCCAAAGAACACCAAGTGTTCTTTCAATGGGAAGTGACTCGCAAAAAATATCAATATCAGTGAGGCCTTTGGCTAAATCTTCCTGCGGAATACTGGCTAGCACTTCTTTAGAGTTGCTAGCAAACTTGTGTAGACGCAACCCTTTGTTTTTGCACATAGCTTGGCTTTTCTGTATCATCTGTACAGCACTGGCAACAGTTGAGACAGATTCTAGCCCGTCGTCTACATAGAAATTATTGCGCAAGAAGTTGGCTGTGTCAGTACCATACTCGGTCTCACTGTCGTTTGCCACCTGCTTAAGACCAAAACTGGCGCATCCAGGGGAAGATGCTGCGCCAAACAAATGGACTCGCATACGATATGGGACTGGTCTTAACATATGTTCATCAGCCCACCATAGGAAACGGAAATAGTTCCGATGGTTCCTTTCGACCACAAATTGGTGGAACATTTGTTCTATATCGCAAGTGAATGCGATCTTTTCCATGCGAAAGCGGCACAGAACACCAACAAGCGTATTCGTCAAATCGGGTCCTTGTAAAAGGTGTTTGTTTAAGCTTTCGCCATTATGCACTGCGCTGCAATCGAAGACTACTCTCAGTTTCTCGGGTTTCTTTGGGTGGTACACCCCATGATGCGGTATGTACCAAATGTGACCATTTTTTACCTCTACTTCATCGTCTGGTCCCCTTTCAGCATGACCATTTTGGATAAGATTGCTTACAAAGGCCTCATAATGTGTACGATATATCTCATTTCCCATCAGTTTTCGCCTAAGGCCGTTAAGCCGACACAGGGCCATGCCTTTATTGTCTGGTAGACAGGGCGGTTCATTTCTGAAGGGCAAGGGCATAACATAATGCCCTTTATCAAAATGTATGCTTTGTTGCATTACTGACAAAAATCGTCGGTCTTCCATCGATATTGGAGCATTGTTCCCCCTTTGCTCTGAAAAGTCCAATTCCAGCATTCTGTTGACCTCAGTCGGACACAGAATCTTGGTGCTGTTCTTGAAGACAAATGACACCCTATTCAGATCAGTCTTCTCGTTTTGTAACAGCACGGACGGTATTTCGCAAGTAGATACCCTATGACTTATGCAATGTTTATCACTAGAGCTGTCAAATACGCATTCAGGCTCAACAACTCCAACAATGCTCCACCCTAGGTCAGTTCTTTGACCATAGGGACCTTCTCCATCAGGAGGAATGATTTCTCGAGGCATCATAGCCCGAGCACAATCATAACCAATCAGCAAGCCAATTTCGCAGTCCAAGGTTGGCATCAACTGATCTGCTATGGCCTTAAGGTGGGGCCAAGACATTGCAACTTCAGGGGTGGGTATATGTGCCTTGTTGGCTGGAATGGCATCCACGGAAAATGTTGCCGGTAAGGGTATCTTATCATTGCTTTTTATTCCACGAACTAGTAAGTCAGAAATCTTTCTACTTCTGATCGTTTCACTGTCGGCGTGCATTGTAGATAGAGCTAAACTGACTGGCAAGCCTAACAGACCTAACGGTTCGCAAATGTCCTTCAAGATGAATGTCGTGTCAGACTGAGTGTCGAGCATGGCGTATACCAATACCTCGTGGGTAGGTCTGCTTTTATGAGAAAGATAAACTGGAACAATAGAAGAGCTCTTACTACATGCGCCAGAGCTACTCAAGAAGGTAACACCTGACCGTGTAGTAGGGGGAATGTCACCTTTACAGCCACTACTTTCTGCAGGTACCTTAGGTGAGCTACTATCAGGACCACTATTACGGTTATCACGTGACTTTGCATCACCATGTAATGATGTAGGATGGTATTTGGAACAAGTTTTACAACGCTTCCTCTTCCTACATCTTTTTGAGATGTGCCCTTTCCTGAAACAGCCAAAGCACAGGTTATTTTCTTGTACAAAGACCTTTCTCTCACTGAGGGGCTTAGACAGAAATGTTTTACACTCATCTAAATCATGTTTACCTTTGCACAAATGGCACTGTAGGGGTACTTCCTTAACATTCGCAGGTTCAGAGGTCTTTTCTCCACCTGATGCTGTGAGGAAGGAGCGACTGTCGAACCTACCACCTGATCTTATTGGCTTATTGGATTTAGGCACATTTGTGTCTGACTGACCTGTGTCAGATTTGATTGACTGCAGCGAAATAACTGGATTGCATGCTATTTTGGCCTCCTTTGAAATAAAATCAGCGAAACTCTTGAAGGGAGGAAATCCTCCTTTATCTTCTTTCCACTGATGGGCAATTCTAGACCATCGGGTTATTACCCAATCTGGTAGTTTGGACAAAAACTTCCGGTTCTCACGATCATCATCAAGACATTTGAGTGTGCCAATGGTATTCATGGCAGTTTCGCACTGCCTTATAAAATCTGCAAATCTCTGCAGACCTTTAGAGTCTCTGTTGGAGATCTTAGGCCACCTTTCCAGCCTATCACGAAATGCATTGCCTACAACAAAGGCATCGCCAAAACGTTCATCAAGCAACTTTTTTGCTTCGTCATAGGCGTTATCAGTAGAAATGAGAAAATAAGTTTCTACAGCCTCCTTGGCTGCGCCGCCAAGGTATCTCTTTAAATAATGAATTCTTTCACCTGGAGGCACTTTTCTTTGTTCTATAAGCATTGAGAAATCCATTTTCCACCCCGGATATTTTAAAGGGTCTCCTGAAAACACACTAGGTTCTGGGGCAGGTAATCGGCCTAAATTTACTTGGTCTGTCAATGATTTAACAAGGTTCATGAGAATTGTTTCTTGATTGCTATTTGAGTGCTGAGCTGACTCCCTTACAACTTGCTGAGCTGGAGTAAAGAAATTAGTATGGCAGGGAGTAGAGGTAGTAAAGTGAGAACCATCCTGTGTAGGGACAAGAGTGGGTAAAGCAGAGGATTTGGGGTTAGAAGATATGGTATGTACTTCATTGTGGGATGCGCTGGTGTCTGCAATGGCTGTAGTACGTGGGATAAATTCCTGTGCTACAGGGTTCAAGTTGCCTGAACTGATGCAAGGGGTTTCAGCCTTCTCACTGTCAGAAGTGGGAGCAACATTTGATGTGTGATCTGAAGGAGAAAACACATTGTGAATCTCATTCGGCAGGGGAGACAACTCTTGGGTTTGCGAGACAACGGCATCTTGCTTTATATCTTTGTGAAATGTGTGGCCTGTAGGAGGTGAGATGTTCTGCATCTCCTTAGGAAGGGGAGGTAACTCTTGGCTTTGTTTAACAGGGGTTTCCTGTTTTATGTTTTTTACATGGGGACTGTACCCAACTGAGTGAGCCAATACATATTCCGCTGTGTAACTATCACGCTTTTCTTGATCTAACTTGTCGCTGCTGCTTAATCGGTTTTCTTCTTCAAACTGTTCAAGACTTACCTGCGCAAGATCTAAGTTCTTCTGCATTTTAATCCTATCAAATTCAAGCCTTGCCTTTGACTCGGCGTCAAGGTACTTTAATTTTATCTTTAAAGAAGCTGCCTTTGCGGCAAGATCGGAAAAATTAGAGCTAGCAATGGAGCGCGATTTCACTGTTTTCTTTGACGATGCAGTTGACTGCCTTGACCGAGAAGACCGACGTGAAGAATATGAATATTCTGTGGCAAGATCAGTTTCTCTGTCCCTTTTTCTTTCACGTAAAAAACTACCGATGGCGATTATAAGTTCATGGTGTTCGGACTCGGCATTGTCTAAATTTTGCAAAATTTTCAGGTTTTCTAAGTTGGAACAAGATTCATCTGTGCTTAATAGCTCATTGAATATCTTACCTTCCATCCTGAGTTGATCCATAATGACTATCAATTTGTCTCTTTCATTTATTAACGCTGAAATGTCACTCACACTGTCACTTGACATCAAAATATTTACCTTTTCTGCGCTAGCATTCCAGCTGGAAATTAATGTGCGAATACTTTTGATGCGATGCTCCGTCTGCCATTTTGAACCCTTTTCTGTATACTTACGAGGGCGATCTGAAGTTCTTGTTTCCTGCCCTTCTGCCATTCTTACTTATATTTTCAATAGAGGTATGTAGAGGAATTGAAAACTATAAATTATACATTCAAATGACTAAATCTAATATGAAGGGTGTGTGAATTGCTTAATACTGAATAGTAAATTGGCATGTGAGACCACTTATTCTGATATATTCCTTCAATTTAGTTTATACTAGCCCTTAAGTCAAGTCACTGTTTCTAAAGTGCACCACTGCTAAGCAGAATAAATATACTAATGTATGTCTTTAAAACTGAAATACTCAAGCACCACATAAATGACAAGATGATCTGGACAGGTTCTAAAGTCTCTGAAGTGTAGTTTTTCAAGATTTAGTTGTGAGGTGTGTGCATGTGGCTGTGCTTTCACCGCCGACATGCGTTGACTAGCTTATTTAGCGTGGTTGTGCATTCCCAACCTACGCTCAAATGTCATCAAATTCTCAAAATCTGTTTACAAACAGTTTCTGGAAATTTGTCGCACGACTGACGTCAACCAGGATCTAGCCAGTTTACCCGTGGGATGAATGCCGTCTGACAAGAGGTTAAAGTTTATTGAGTACCGCTGACGCTTCCCAGATTTCTTTCTACTACGCCGTAGATCTTCATTAAGCTTTGGAGAATATGTGTTTAATTCACAATTTAATTGGTCAATGAAAGTATTAGCACTGTCTATAAGTTGAGTAAGTGTTTTATCATCCGTTTTAAATGATGATGGATTTTCATGACCCTTCTGTGCATTGTAAATTTCTATCGAATAATATGGCACCTGTAAGAATGTTACTGGTATTTTCTTTCGAGAACACAGGTCCTTGAAATTTATTAAATTCTGTTTAAACCCTTGCAAGGCTTCTTCAGGGTCACTAAGAGAAATAAACTTATATTCATTTCTCTGCTGTTTATGGTGTTTTTTCTTAGCCTTGACAGTAAAGTCACAGGTTCCTACCCATACGTAAAGAGATATATCACCGTTAGTTTTCAGCAAGTCCTTATAATTCTTGCGAAACCATTCAAAACTTTGACTGGAGTTTGCACCGCTCTTATGAAGAAACAATATGCCCTTCTCAATATTAGAGTCTTTATCTAAAACAGCCTTTAAATACTTTCCCTTACTGTCACTAAGAAGGACTGGGGTGGATTTAAGGGAAATCACTTCATCTTTGGAATTTCTACTCTTCCGGAACTTGGAGATGTTTTTCTCCAACTTTGAATTGCTCATCACTTGCTGCAGAATCGACTGTGTTTGACGTTATAGCCACAGAGTTTGACTGTAACTGCTTTAGCAGTCCGCACATGGGGTAAAGGTCTATACAACTTAAAAATGCCCTCGAGCTGTACTGAAGTTTATTCTTCTACTAACTCCTGATAACTCCGTCAAACTAGAAAGAGAAAATTGAACAGGCTATTAGTGACTCTGGGGAGCAAAATGAATAGAAATGCAGAAATCGACGAAATTACAGATGTCCGAAATAATGTGACACCGCAAGTGCGTCAATGCAAGTCAAGTTTCACTTAGCAAATCGATATACCATGTGAGCACGCATTATGATGGGACATCAGGCATGTCAATTAATATATATAAGTGGGTGATGCTTAAAATTACCTCTTTGGGCCGCATAAATCACGAATTTTACCCCGGAGAAATTTGGCGCCATCTTTCAATCGAGAAATCAAAGGGGGACTAATCCGCGCAAATATCACCACACGCTATTGACACAGAACCCGTGTCCCACTCGGTATTTCGCCCACTACATCGACCAGACTGTAGTTACAATGTGTTTGTTAAGAAAAGGAAAATGCATTTTGACAAAATTTAGGCATTTATAAATGAAGAATTTTTCGGGGTCTGGCTATGCATTTGATGTATTATTTTCTTTTTGAAGAAAAGATCATTGATTTGGGCAAAGGGAAGAATGCAGTTTGTAGGGCCGAGGGAAACAGGCAGTACACGGGGGCATCATCTGTGTCTTACAGACACAATTTTCTAGTTCTCGATAAAATTTTATGCCTGCGTTTGTGATATCAGCTCTCCAGTTGCCTTGTCATCAGCAAAGCTATTGTGGCGTCTGGGGGCTGTGCTCCAGACCCCCTCTCCATTACTATTATTAAGAGTTTTATTGAACATTCGACAAACAGATCTCTACATGGCCGTAAGCATAAGAAAGTGCAAAAATATGCGGACAAAATTTAAAGACCATTAATGTGCAGGATATATCAACCTGTTAGAGTAAGAAAATGTTCTTTGTGTTTCATACAGTTTTGATTGAAGTCAATCTGACATAAAAAAGGTTTTACAATGTGTTTGTGAAGGGTATAGCTGGGCACAAAAGAATGATAATGCGACACAGCATCTCACACGTATTGGAGCTCTGAGAGTGGGATGTTAATTCCCAACGGGCACATGACGTCGTAATGACGTTGATGCGACGTCGCATCGACGTCGGTGCGACGTCGTTACGACGTCATGTGCCTGCTGGATTGTTGTTGTCACAATTTTTTTTCAAAGCACGAGTATTATGAGAATAGTCACAGCTATGGCCGTCAGTGCGAGATTCGTCACGAATAAATATCTTTTAAGGTCAAAGACAGTAAAATGCCTTTTAACAGTAAGTTTCAAATAAAGTTAACTCATTTTTCTGTATTTAATAGGTCCTGTATCAACAACTAATCAAACATACAGTACTTTGTCTTTAAAGTCAACGTTTATTTGGGACGATTCGGCCAATGTCTTTTCGGCCTTTATCCGTATAAGGCCAAATTCGAGCGGTAGGGTCAAGGAATCTCAGAGCAAGAGTATTTCAAAGCAGTCCAGCTGACATGGCTATTAGAGTGGCATAAAGTATCCATAGCATAAACAAAAATATGACTATTGCATAAAGCAGTATCAAATAGCCAAAGCGCAGTGGTGCAGTGGTAGCTGTGTGCCCGACTCATGATCGAAGGGTCCAGAGTTCGAATCCCACCAGGGCCATAGCATTGTGACCTTGAGCAAGTCAAATATCCACAGCTCATCTTGTATATATGTTGTATATAGTCTTATCCAGTGTTTCCCCCAGACTGAAAAAGGGGCAGGGTGCTGCTGAAAAAAGGGCTCTTTGAGCACGGCGAAGGGCATCTGGAGGGGCAACGTTACTCACGTTGTTCGGTATCGGGACGTTTCGCGCCAGAGACGTTTCGTCCCGGGACGTTTCGTCCCAAACAGGCCAAAAACCCGGGACGATTCGTCCCAGGACGTTTCGTCCCATTATCATTTTGTAAAAGGTTTGACGAATAATTGCTCTCTACATGTTTGTTAAATGATTTAGAATCTTCCTAATTTTTTGAAGGAGTTCTCTTGTCATTCATCTCATATTCATCTTCAAAAAAAAAAAAAAAAAAAAAAATTACCCAACCTTGAGCATAGTCGCACTGTGAGCATAGTCAATAGCATTTATCCATACCATCTTTTCAGTCCGTCTCTATTTCATTAGTTCATTTTTGCTTATACTGTCATGTAGCAAAGTCTTAAATGTTATTACAACACAAATTGG
The DNA here is from genome assembly GCA_963989385.1 of Ctena decussata. NCBI lineage: Eukaryota > Metazoa > Mollusca > Bivalvia > Lucinida > Lucinidae > Ctena > Ctena decussata. Next base: position 79,506,151 of record OZ022499.1, on the reverse strand, counting down.
TATCTTTGCCTTCAAACTTACGCTTCCAGTCCATAAATTAAGACATTCTTATATTTTCCATTCTCATTTGCCTTTTCCCAGCCAGGAATTTCCTGAGAATTTTCAGTAACAGCCGTTTTAAAATTTAAGTAATACAAAAATAATAATATGGTTTATCAACACATTCTATACTGTTCATCATATTAGGGTTGGATGTAGATAATATGTCCAAAATTGTTCTTCTCTTGTTGGAAAGCGCAAGGTTGATATAAGAATATTCATGTCAAGAAAGACAGAACAGTTACTATTTGCGTATAAAGATTCTACCACTACCAACCAATGTTCGGATAATTAAAGTTTCCCAAAATGACAATATCTCTTTGACTTCAAGAAAATATGGGACGAAACGTCCCGGAATTATGGGACGAAGCGTCCCAAGAGAGAAAATGGGACAAAACGTCTGGGACGAAACGTCCTGGGACGAAACATCTCTGGCGCGAAACGTCCCGCAGCCCGTTGTTCGGCCTTCATCTAATAATTAACTTCAAAAGTATGACATTTCAGTGCAGTAACACTACCATTATGTTTAATATGTAGTGTTATTCAGCAGTACTGTTCATAGTGTTAGTGTGACCAGTCCTTTGTTGAATTGCTAAAAAAATATAAAAAAAATTGTTATATTGCTAAAAAAAAAAAAAAAAAACAGTCTGGATCTCAAACCACCACTTCCTCCCCACCTTTCCCTCACCCTCAATATACACATCCAAAATTGCACCTCGGATGATGGGTCTGATTTGTTCTAGTGATTTTTATCAAAGCTGATACTTGTTTACACTCAAAATCTGTCTATCTCAAAACTGAATCTAATTCTACACTTAGATGAACATACCTACCGTAAGACATTTCTAGAGTAGTTACATATCAAATAAGGATCGCGTATTGTTGCATATCTGGGCCGGTAAATTTGTAAAATCGCATATTACTGCATGATGACAGCTGTTGAGATGCTAAAGATTGCGGATTTCCCAAGGTACTATTAATAAATTGACTGGTTCTCGTTCCACAGATAGTACGCCTGGCAGGAACTAGATAGAAAAACGTGGGAAACTAATCTTAGAGTGAACGAACCGACTTGCATAAACAGAAATCACGGGCACCTGTGAGGATTTCATGAAAACATGTATGATCTGATCAGCCTAGGCAAATTTAGCATGATTCGTATCTGTGATGACCGTACATGACTTATCTGAGATGTTTGCCGAGAAAATAGATATTGAATCATTGCACTGTCGTACGCGTCCAAGGCCTCAAATTCTGTAATGGCCCAACATGCAAAAATAGTTATCAGTATTGATGCGGCAAGCGGCACCGTTATGGCAAATGAATCCTCATGTCAGGGAAAGGAACTCGATAAGCATTTTGCTTTCGTTCCAATCCCTAAGCCTGTACTGTTTATATTTGATTGTATATTACTTGTAATTGAGAAACAATAAATATGTTTAAACCAAATGAATCCCCACCTGCCACACCCTCAACTAGGCCTGTGTCATTATCGGTGCGAGGCAAGCAAGTTTAACGGTACTATCGGTTAATTTCACAGTCGGGACAGGCTGGTCACTTTAACAAGAGTTTCTTTATTGCCCTGGTTACTGTCGTCAAGTTCGCAGTGCATTTGACACCTTTAAAGCCGGTAACCAGCCTGTGTTTTCAGTTAGCGAAGTAATTTTCTGCTTTAATTAACACATGGCAGTTGGGGTATAGCGAGGTGATAATTGCCACAGATTAATCACTCTGATTGGTGTTTATTGATGAGCATGTGTACAGATTATCGATCGACTTGAGTTGTCAGTTTTTATACAGGTAAAAGACACTGGAAACCAATCGCAATAGCAGCGCGGGAAAAGGGATTGGTTACTGATATTTTTTCGGGCAGGAGGGCGCTTATGACACATTTTTGGGGCAGAAGGTCGGGACCAAACAGGGGCAGGGCGCGGCACCCCGCCATTCCGCTTTAGGGGAAGCACTGTTACCAAGTCGCAATAAAAGCTCTACAGAGCTTATGTTAGTTGTTAATAAAAATAAGCGACTATTAATAAATATTATTATTGTCATATTATTTTTATGATTATTATTATTATTATTAATGGGAGAATCCTATACCGTTGGTCAGAATTAGAATTGCTTACTGGTGATACGTCCAAGGACAATCATTCGCCATGGTTGTTTTGGGTTTAACGGCCCTTTGAGGCAGTATTTCAGTATATATTGGGCCGTTTCCCAGAGAGAGGGAAAAAAAGAAAAGAAAAATGATGAGGGTCCCCCCCCCCACCACGCCAATTGTATGCTGTATTCAGCCCAAATTAGAGAGTATTTAGTACGAAGAGTCATGGCCTGTACACAGGGGTTCATATAATAACCGAAAAGCACACAAATACCGAAAAGCACCTGAACAACCGAAAAGCAATTTCAAAAATTACTTTTTAATTGCTGGTTAATACCCAAATTATTGTCATTTTTATGTTTCGACTCAGATATTTTGTCCCGATGCACAATTATTTCTGCTTGCAACAATTTTAATCATTTTAACCTGACAGAGAAATCATTTAAAATAACATAATGTCTACATTGAGTGTTGATGGTCATTTGTTCTGATTTTATTAGTAAATTTGGTAAATGGTAAATTTGTGTAAATTTTTTTATTTGGTGCACATTGAAACTTTAAGATCAAAGGGGGCTCTTCACACCTACCTGTATACAAGATAAAATTCATAAAAAAGGTATGCAGTCATAATGATAAACAAATGATAGTGTATGAGGCGTCTCCAGCTAATTTTAAGATTTTCAGATATTTTGTCCCGATGCACAATTATTTCTGCTTGCAACAATTTTAATCATTTTAACCTGACAGAGAAATCATTTAAAATAACATAATGTCTACATTGAGTGTTGATGGTCATTTGTTCTGATTTTATTAGTAAATTTGGTAAATGGTAAATTTGTGTAAATTTTTTTATTTGGTGCACATTGAAACTTTAAGATCAAAGGGGGCTCTTCACACCTACCTGTATACAAGATGAAATTCATAAAAAAGGTATGCAGTCATAATGATAGACAAATGATAGTGTATGAGGCGTCTCCAGCTAATTTTAAGATTGTTTAATGTCCAAACAAAAAGGGACTACCATTAACATTCCAATTTTACGTACTGAAAGCCAGACTAAAATGAAAATTTAAATTAACAAAATGTTTAATTAGTTAACTAAATGTTAAATACAATAAAATATAGCTATCCATCATAATGCCATGAAAAATGGAATTTTCTCATCAGTATTCCAGTAGCCTGCTGGCAAGAGACTTTTAGGTCTAGTGCCAGCCGGCTGGCAAGAGACCAAAATGTCCCCTGCCAGCCGGCTTGGCAGGAGACACTTCCATTTTATTAATACTTAAACTGACTGCCTATACTTACTCCGAGCTAAAAAAATCTCACGCCGATCCAAGATTAGCATGAAATCAACCGATCCTAGAAAACGGTATGATACCTGTGAAACAGTCTCCTTGATTTTCAACGAAAACCTGACTTCTATAGATCAGAGTACCAGTACCACATTTATTGGGGTATAAGACATGTTTTCCCCTCCGAGAATGACCCCATTTGTCTAAACCTGTCTTGTGTTATTCTACTTTAGCCCATAATGCGACAAGAAGCAGACAACAAAATTTATGTCGGCAGAATTTCAAAAAATGTCGTGTCCAAGCGATATCATATTGAGAATTTGAACACTAAAGGGCAAACAGTGTAGATTCAGATGAGGTGGCTCATTATGAGCCACCTCATCTATGAGCCACCTCATCTGGATCTACACTGTGTGCCAATTCAATAATTCAAATTTTTGGCGCTTTAAGGGTTAGGATGGGTTTTGTCTTTCCAGAATAGTCCCAGAAATCTAAGTTCATCTTATATAAATCCCATATTCGAAGGAAGAAGCCCATATACAGACTTTTGAAATGATTCAACAAAGGGCAGCAAGATGGGTTTCAAATGATTAATCCCCTTATAGTAGTGTAACAGATATGTTGAGTAATCTTTGATGGTGGTCACTTGAGAATCAAGGTTATGATTGGCATCTTAGTGATCTTACTACATGTACATGTATATGTTTTACAAGGTAGTTTATGGCCTGGTTGCCATACTGGTTCCTCATACTTAGAGCAGCCCACTATACTCGTCACATGCATCCTTTATCATACATACAGGGCCATACATCTGTCTGTTATTACCGATGCTGTCTTCCCCATGACTAGGGTAGTTTGGAACAGATTACCAGCTGATCTTTTCCAGGTCTCAGATCTTATCAGTCATGCCCTTCTTTAAATACTTTATACGGACTTCTATCTTCGTCACAGTTGTTTTTCTTAGTGTTAGTAAGAAGAGTTTAAAATCAGGATAAACTCTTTTTACTAGCATTAGATAAGTGACTTACTCTATCTTTATTCACCTTACTTTTAAACTTTTATTATGCTCTATCTCACTTTTTGCTTCTCTTTCTAATACACCCAGCACAGTCATATCCAAATAATACTCAAGGGAGGGTTTGGGGTCATCGACAGATAGATAGATAGTTGTTTTGGAAGGGAAAAGTCCGTCTTATAACAAAATAAATATGATACATGACACAATGCATAAGAACTCAATGCTGACATGTGGTTTGGTCAAAATCTCTTCAGTTTTAAAATGTTGTATTATAATGTGCGGAAGTACCTGGACACCAAAACAGTATTTTCCATTTGTCCAAAATTAAATGGAAAATTAATTTTGCGTGCCCCAAATATCTAAGCATTCTATGCCATAATCATGGATATATTTGTTTTTAGATTAGGACCTTAAAAATGCCATCTAATACTCCAAACACAGTGAAGAAAGACTGGGTAGGGCCTCCTGACAAAGTGTCAAACATCCGACCATACAAGTTCTACCAGTCTAAGAATGAGACAGAACTAGAGAAGCAATTCAGAGAACAAAGAACTGAGGTCTTAGAATACAACCATGACTTCTGGTACAAACACAACAAGAGTTTCTTTACAGTAAGTACTGATCTAGGTCTTCTCTGGGCACTTCGCTGGGCGCATATGCTACTTTGTTGGTTTTGTCGTGTTGTGGCAATGTATCCTGAGCAAGAATCACACCTCTGGCTTACTGAATTATCTACCCTTGCATAAATTTCCTGTTTACTATGTAACTCCTTAACAGTTTAAAATATTTTAACACAACTGTATATATTGTGTATATTGTCAAGGGAATGTACAAAAATCGAATAACTAGTATATTTAATTTATGTGTTATCTCCCTTGTTTGACTTTGGCATTACTCCGCTTCTGAGCCACTTCACCTTGGAAGCTGATTTTTGGTATACTAATAGTATTTGATGTGTTAGATATTTAGTTAATGTTGCCGTCATTAATTATAGAGTGGTTGCCCATGTTTGTATGCCTGTCTATCCTTTTGTAAACAATCTTGTTCATTCTGTAACTCCTTTATGACATGAAAACGGACGTATTAATGCACCACTTGCGAAGCCCTTGTTGGGATTGTTTTAAAAGGGAAAAATCCATCTTATTACAGAATTTCATAAGACTGATTTAGATATTTGGGCTCATTCTAGAGATGGAAAAGCACCATTTTATGGCCAAATAAATACTGTAGTTGTGATCTTTTCCAGTAACTACTATGTTGTATTTCAGCAAAAAGAAGAGTTTGTAAAGAAAAGACTGGCAGCCAAGAAAGAGCTGGCTGGTGAGAGTCAACATGACAGTAACCATGAAAAACTTTCACCAGAGGAAATGTCAGAATTCTACAAGAAATTTCTTGATGAAAACTATCAGCAACATGTAAAGTATAATAAGTAAGAACATTTTCTTGTCTATTTAAAGTATGATCTGTTGAAGAATATAATCTATATTTGAGCCGTGACACGACAAAACCAACAATGTGGTTGTGCGCCCAGTGCAGACTCAAATCAGCCTGGGCATCTGCCCAGTCTGATCAGAGTCTTCCCTGTCCGCATGGATGTAGCTTAGACCCTTAGCTACCCTTTAAGCGCTTGGTGAAGTCTGATCAGACTGGGGGATTCCCAGGTTGATCTGAGTCTGCACTGGGCGCACAACCACGTTGGTTTTGTCATGTGGTGACTCATTCGATTTTGTAACACCTATGATTATGGACATCATCAATAGTTTTCGGTCATGAGGATTTCATGTTTTTGCTTAAATAGATTTGCTATAATAATGAAAGGTTCACTGACTAATTTATAAAGATTTAATGAAAAACAGCTGTAAGAAAGTATATTTTGAAGCAGATAGAAAGCAGAGTTTATCTTGAAATGTCAATTGTCACAACTGTTCCATCACAATTGTTGCAATGTCAATGATCACATGTTACAAAATATTTTAGTTTTTTTTTTTGTTTGTTTTTTTTATGAAAAAAAGTAACATTATTCTGAAGAAATACAATTTTATGTATTTGGGTATGGAATGGTTTACTTTTTAGCTCACCTGAGCCGAAGGCTCACAGGGTGAGCTTATAGTGTAGGCTTGGTCTGTCGTTTGTCGTAAGTCATCCGTTCACACTTTTAAGCATTAATATTTGCTAAGGTAGCTAATCTTGATCAAATATGTAGCATTATTTGGGTAGGGAATGTTTGCATATAGTTGTGGGACAGATTAGTTATAAAACTGTGGTTACCATGGCAACAAAAAGGCTTACAATGGGGGAAATGTTGTCCAGGCCATAGCACCTTCAGTTTTGATTGCCAGTTCTTCAAACTTGCAGGTATCTAGGACGGCCATAAAATATAACCAGTTCGAATTTGGGTCTTTTCAGAGTTACTTGCCCTTGAGCGATAAAATATTTTCCCATAGACTTATAATGGGGAAAATGTTGTCCGGGCCCTAGCTTCTTTATTTTTAGCTCGCCTGAACGAAGTTCAGAAAGAGCCCTATTTTACTACCCCTGGCGTTGGCGTTAGCAGCGGTGGCCTTAGCAAAATGTTAAAGGAAAACACTCACTAAAGTGCATGTAGGACCCAAATTAAAGATTCTAATAAAACATGAAATTTGCTGGAAATTTCATGAAAATCGGACTTAACATAAGAAAGATATGACAGTTTCAAGAAACTAAAATGTTGAGCTGGGAACCAGCAAATCTGTGAGTTTATGACGTCATAAACTCACAGTCAAAAATGAAAATCCTAAATAACTTTACTATGAAACAAACCGTAGATAAATGAAATGCATAAATCTATATATTACTTCATAAAGAAACAATTAAAACTAAAAAATACTGTAAGTGTGCTATTTATGCTCATATTCTAGATTTAAATATTTATCACGTGACAGGAACTTCCTAAATGGCGGCCTCGGAGGCCGCCATTTTGATTTTTTAAAACCTTCATATCTTTCTTATTTTAAGTCCGATTTTCATGAAATTTTCACCAAATTTAATCGCTAATCAAGATCTATAATTTGAAGTCTATTTATGTTTAAGTGAGTGTTTTCCTTTAAAGTTTTACGTTTAAGTTTTTTAGGTGATGGGCAAGGCGCTGTCAGGCGAGCTATCCTGTTCCACTGACAGGTCTTGTTGATCGCAACTTCTTGTAACTTGCAGGTATCCTGGACAGCCAAAAAATCTCAGACCAGTTCCAATTTGGGCCCGGTTGGATCATTCTTTTCAGAGTTACTTGCCCTTGAGTGATAAAATATTTTCCCATAGACTTATAATGGGAAAAATGTTGTCTGGGCCATAGCTACTTCATTTTTGATCGCAAGTTCTTGTAACTTGCAGATATCCAGCACGGCCAAAACATCTCGCAACATTTGAAATGTGGGCCAGGTTCGATTATTCTTTTTAGAGTAACTTGCCCTTGAGCAATTAAATATTTTCCCAATAAAATATAATAGGGAAAATGTTGTGTGGGCCGTAGCTCCTTAACTTTTGATCCCAACTTGTTGAAACTTGCAGGTATCTGTGACATCCATAAAATCTCAGAAGACAAGTTCGAATTTGGGCCAAGTTGAATAAATCTTTTCAGAGTTACTTGCCGGTGAACGCAAAAAATCTAAGAAAAACCTTGTGCACTCTCTAGAGGGCACAGTTTTGATCCAATCTTCATGAAACTTTGTCAGACTTTATATCTCTGCGACATCTAGGTAAAGTTTGAAACTGGGTCATGTCAGGTCAACTTGTTGAAACTTGCAGGTATCCATGACATCCATAAAATCTCAGACCAGTTCGAATTTGGGCTTGGTTGAATAAATACTCTCAGATTTACTTGCCCTTGAACGCAAAAAATCTTAGGAAAACCTTGTGTACACTGTAGAGGGCACAGTTTTGATTCAATCTTCATGAAACTTTGTCAGAATTTATATCTCTGCGACATCTAGGTAAAGTTTGAAACTGGGTCATGTCAGGTCAAAAAGAAGGTCACTAGGTCAAATCTTGGAAAAAGCTTATGTACCCTCTGGAGGGCACACTTTTGATCCAGTCTTCGTGAAACTTTGTCAAAATGTTTATCTCTATTTAATATAGGAGGAGATGGATATTGGATCATGTCAGGTCACTAGGTCAAATCTTAGAAAAATCTTGTGTTTACTCTAGAGGGCACTGTTTTGATCTAATCTTCATGAAACTTTGTCAGAATGTTTATCTCTATGAAAAATCTAGGGCAAGTTTGAAAGTAGGTCATGTCAGGTCAAAAACTAGGTTACTGGATAAAATCTGAGTGAAGTGAAAAATGTGTCTTTTGACTGTAAGATCTCAGGTGAGCTACAGGACCATTGGCCCTCTTATTTTAGAGACCTACAACAGTTTGATTTCCAAACACTTATAATTTGAAACTTCTGAGTCTGTAAAATGCTAGTTATTGTGTCAATGATGTCATCGCTATCTTAACTACATCATGCATGGTAAGGCTATGCTATTTACATCAGCCACAAGATCTTACCTCACTGAATGATTTCAGGCATAAATATATGTGATTTAAATGGAGTTTTAGCTCTGAGCAAACTTCTTTAGTTTGACATGTCATGCCTAATACATTTGCATATGCTTTTAACTTTTTTTATTTTTTGTCTTGCAGGACTTGGTACAAGAAAAACATCTCTCTTTTGTGGCCTGCCACTAAAGTGGCACTTGCAAAGCTCTTCAAGAAAAAGCAAAAAGTAAAAGACGGATAAGCAGTTAGCTTACAGCTTACAAACTTTATTTCGCTACTCATGTCTTTCATAAATACCTGTAAATACAAAATTTAGACTTTGACTTTCCTTGTGTTTGAAATGAGAATCATTACTAACAGGGAATCAAATGACTTGAGAATAATTATTTGTTTTAGAAAATCTTAAGTTTTTGTTGAAAGAATTTTGATTTGTAATGTCATTGAAAAATTAATGGAGCATAGCATACGCTGTTTGCCATGCTCAAATACCAGTGACGTCATAGATGTTATCATAGCAACTAAGAGTTCATATGGATGACAAGGTGGTGTAATGTAGACGTCATTCTGCCAAGGTTCTATATACAACTGATTCCATAGTTGCTATGGTACAGATCTATGGCATTATCTCACATAGTTTGAGAGGAGCATGGCATACAGTGTATGCCATGCTCCTCTCGAATTATAAGTGAGATGTTACCTGAAATTTTTACAACGAAAAAAGGGTGATTTTCTCTAATCTATCAATTTTAGCTCGCCTGAACAAAGTTCAGGAAGAGCCATTGCACTACCCCTGGCGTCGGCGTTGGCCATGGCGGCGGGGTCGGCGTTAGCAAAATGTCAAAGTTTTACGTTAAAGTTTTTTATGTGATGCGCAAGCCGCTGTCAGGCGAATTATCCTGTCCCTGTGACAGGTCTTGTTCTCAAATAATTTAATTCCATGTTTACTGAGTCAGCTCCCTGAATTTGAATGGGTACACCTCTGTTTTTCCTGCAGTTTTTACAAAGAAAAAACACTTCTTTGACTTCCTGTTTGCTTCCCTGGCCCTTCCAAAATTGGGTCAACTTTTAAAGGAAAAGATTTGCTCTTGGGGGTGTAATTTCTTTTCCCTTAAGAATTGATCCCCACAGAAAAGGCAACATGAAAATGGCAGAGTTACTTCCCTTGTAAGTAGAAGCAGTATAAGCATTCATCTCAACATTGAATGCTGGCATGTAGGGGAGTGAATTCTTGTCTTTAAAGTTTTGACATCAGAATCTGTTGAGTAGGGCGGCAAAAATAGAAAATAGTAGAGGTGCTTCCCTTGAAACTACCCATTTACCTTAACCAACCTAGTGAAGGGAAGAAAATGCTTAAAGGGACAAAACTGAAATAAGCTGTCTTCTCAAGTGTGATCATACTATTAAGGATTTGATTCCCGCAAACTGGCATTGTTTCAGGTTTTCTCATTTCATACCCCCGTTTTGAAAAAAAAACGGAAGTATTATGTCATGGCGCTGTCCATCTGTCTATCTGTCCATCAACAGTCTTGTGCGTGCAATAACTCTGCAACCTTTTGGGATGTCATGAAATTTTGTAGAAATATTAGATTCGGGGGATGTGTCACGTACATGATTGGTTTCTCCCCCTTTTTTAGTTTACAAGTGATGCCCCTATATTTTTTCCCCGACTAGTCTTGTGCCTGTTATAACTAGATAACCATTTGGGATATCTTGAAACTTCAATACATTGTGTATAAAGTCTCAACAATGTGTCGTGTACAACAGTGGTTGCTCTCCCTTACTTCTTTTTAGAATTGGGTCCATTTTATTAGTTTTTTAGGCTATTTTTGTGTGTACTAATCTTGTGCAGACCATAACTAGATAACCGTTTGGACTTTATAGCAATGTGCATGTTCACAAGACAATGTGTCACATATAAGAATGGTTGCTTCCCTTTACAAAGTGTTGGACTAACTTAACTTTGATTAGTATTTTTAGGTTCCCATTCACTCCATAACTCCTTAACGCTGTGAAATATTATAATGAAACTTTGTTGGAATGTGTATAATAATGGAGCACTGTATCATGAGCAAGAACCACAACTCTGGATCACTTCCTGACTTGTCTTCCCTTTACATATATTTCCTGTTTACTCTGTTATTCCGTAACTTTTGAAATATTTCAACAAATCTTACTGGTGATGTGTTTGTTGTCAAGGAAATGAATTAGGAGTAAGAATGGTAATTCTAGTTTACTTAGTTTATGAATTGTTTGACTGGCATTTCTCAGCTTCTGAGCCACTTCACCTTGGAAGCTGATTTTTAGTTTACTAACAGTATTTGATGTGTTAAATATTTGAATAATGTTGCCATCATTAACTACAGAGTTGTTTCCCCTTTTTTGGCTTCCATCCTTTTATTAACAGTTTTGTTCATTCTGTTACTCCTTCATGACACTTAAACGGGCGTATTTTGCGCTCCTTGTGAAGCTCTTGTTGTCGCACTTGCTTTAGCAAGGTGCGATATAGGCGTCCGGTTTTCCGTCCGTCATTCAGTCCGTCCGTCCGTCCGTTCACATTTACGTTAACCCTGGCGTTAAATATTAATTTCTCCAAAACCACTGCACCCATGGTTCTCAAATTTCATATGGAGCATGACCAGACTGCAAGACCTCAGAATGATAAAAATCAGCCAGGTCAAGAATCCAAGATGGCCGCTATTGCAACAAATTTCCGTTCACATTAATTTTACCTTAACCCTGGTGTTAAATTCTATTAAATTAAAAACCACTGTACCCATTGTTCTTAAACTTTACATGGAGCATGACCAGACTGCAAGACCTCAGAATGATAAAAATCAGCCAGGTCGAGAATCCAAGATGGCCGCCATTGCAACAAATTTCTGTTCACATTAATTTTACGTTAACTCTGGCGTTAAATTCTATTTAATTAAAAAACACTGCACCTATTGTTCTCAAATTCCATATGGAGCATGACCAGATTGCAATACTTCAGAATGGTGAAATTCAGCCTGGTCAAGAATCCAAGATGGCCGCCATTGCAACAAAAAAGCGCTCACATTTACGTTAACCCTGGCGTTAAGGTCTATATTTAATTAATTTCTCCAAAACCACTGCACCCATTCTTAAATTTTATATGGAGCATGACCAGACTGCAATGCTTCAGAAAGATCAAATTCAGCCAGGTCGAGAATCCAAGATGTTTGCCACTGCAACAAAAAACGTTCACATTTATGTTAACCCTGGTGTTAAAGTCTGTTCAATTAATTTCTCCAAAACCATTGCACCCATAGTTTTCAAATTTCATATAAAGGTAAAATTCAGCCAGGTCGAGAATCCAAGATGGCTGCCTTTACTAAAATGGCAAAAACTACAAAATCAGCTTCTATTTCAGAACCACTTGGTATATATGGTTGAAATAAGTGGGCCATGACCTCTGCTACTGTGGAAGTGCAATGCAGGTGCAACATAGCATTCCGCGGAATCCTAGTTTTGACATAATGCGCTCCTTGCGAAGCTCTTGTTTTGACATAATTACCCATTCATCCTCAAACAGTTTCTCAAAACTGATAATTTCTCATGCTGTTTTACATGTCTTGCTCTCAAAACAAATATAGCTGACCTTGGCCTTTCACCATTTGGATTCTCATATTAATATTCAGCCCCACCAATTTAACATAGCAGCATGGCAATTGGAACACTGGTCACTGCTCGGACAGTTCTGTGAATCAACCTGGGATGTATGACATGAGACTACTTGAATCACATGACTGTTGTTAGGAACAACAATATAAACAAAGATGGCCGTGACTATTGCGCCAAGAAAATAATGAAAAAGAGACATGCATTTTCTGTCTCAGCTACAGTTGTTTTTGCCTACAGTTCAAAGCAAGAAATGAATGTCCCAGCAATAGCTGAAAAGGTTGCAGGCTGGAATTAATTATCTCTTGTAGACATAGAGAGCTACCTCTTTGGCATATATTTGTTCTGGTGAACAAATGTTGCATTTTGCAACATATTTCTCCGCTGTACATACCTCTGAGCGGTGTTTTCAAATTGAGCAGAATGGGAGATACTTTTTGGCCACAACTGTGCTACAGATTTTGAGTTCACCTGTACAAAAATACAGGGAGCTATTGTTGGCGTGGGCGTCGCAATTTAAAGTGTTACAAAAATACAGGGAGCTATTGTCACCATTACGTCGGCATGGGCGTCACACTTTCACTTTCTTATATTCAATACACCCAATTAGTCATGAAAACATTTCAGCAAAAACAACATTTTGGTCCGGAAAAAATGGAATTAGGTCAGGGAAAAGTCGAGGAATTGTTTTCTCAGCTTTGTGGGATACCTGGGATAAACTAATATGTTAACAAGAAATGAAAAGTAATTTCAGTGGTAATATCATTTTAGCTACCTATGCTGTCAACCAAGATGGTACTGTACTAATTGGCTGTCAACCGAGAATTTGGTCGTAAACATTACCAAAAACAGTAAATGATACTATTGTTGATGGCTTTGTCCGAGCTGATACTGCTGTCAATCCTCTCAGTTGACAGCTACTTTTTGCACACATGGTAATTCACAGGCTCAGTAGACAGCACAGGTCTGGAAATTGATATTACCACCATGGTATTTATTGTATCAAAACTACAAACCAGACACTGACTAAAATATCACATTTATAATATCTATACTCAAAATTAAAAATAACACATATTTTTCTTTTTGGTATTTTTATGTCTATATAAAAATCTGCTGAAATTTGCAAAACAGGGAAGACATCAATGCATGGAGTACACGCCATCGCAAACTTATTGAAATTTTATTTGTTTATTCATGCGTAACAAAAGCGTAAACAATCAAGGGGTCAATCTCAAATTTCACAAATACTGATCAGTTAAATCAGTGTTCTGAACTTAGTTGTGCCTGGCTCCCAAACTGATGCCCTCTTTATCTAGAACGCTACAATGTCTCAGAAACATCATCAAGAATTTTCAGCTTTGGCTACTTGTTACAAACAAAGTTATGCCCCTTTCTGCAAAACCCATAAAGTAGGCAAGTTTTGTGATAGAAAAAGAAAATTTTTATGGATTTTTCAGCAAACCAAATTGGAATCCATTTCCAATTCCGGTTAAAAAACTTTGAAAAACTTCGGAAAAAATGCGGATTTTTGCAGGTGGAATTTAACTGTATAAGAATCAAGTTTTTAAAAGTTTTATACAGTTTTCCAGTTGGATACATCATGCTAAACTCACGTGCAGCAAAATCGTATTGATAATCTAACTTTTGCCACTGTGAGCCAGAATTTTGTGATTTTTTTTCCTTTTTGACAAAAATCTTCATATTTGTTTCGAAGAATTGCACTGTGACAAGAAAATGCTGCAGAACTTATGGCTACGTTTAGACTAATCCCACTATTAAGTTAAAAGTAAAATATCATTACATTTAATGACGCAAAACAAGACACTAAAAATATGCGTTTCTTTTGCTGTTGAGTATACATCTGTCTGATTACAAATTACCCAATTTATTAGTTACTTTTAATGACAATGTTATTTGTACTTTTAATGACAATATTAGTAACGTTTAATGATATTTTATTTATGAGCTTTCACAAAAACATACATCAATCGATCAGGATTTGATGGCAAGCCTTAACTTTTAATGTTACTAATATAAGTGGAGGGAAAACATACATTATACCATGTACAATGAAAATGGAAAGTATTATGAACTTATATGTAGGAACAATCTATGTTTATGTACAATTTTCATAAAATCATAAAAACATACAATTACTGTGGAAGAGATAACTTTTGTGTGTTGTCAATATAATTACATGGGCTCAAGTTAAATATAGGGGACACATGGCAAATTCACGCTACGAATATAAACGTATTCATACCTAATTTAACTGAGACGTCAAAAGTGAGGGGCGGGGCCACAAGAGGGAGGGGGCGAGGCCAATAATGACAGAACGGACGACAGTCCGACATGACTCCATGCCAGATGAGGGGTGTTTAAGTGCACACATTATGATTTACGGTGACGTCAAGAATGAAGGGAGGAGCCAAAAGAGGGAGGGACGAGACAAAGAATCAATGAATGGACGACACGAGGACGTGTGAACTAGCTAGACAGGACTGGGAGCTAATAGGAGAAAGTAGGTCGACAGGTCGACTGAATAGGCGCAATGTATTATGGTAGGTAGTAATGGCAGATCGCTCCAACGGGCGAGTTGAACAGATCTGCAGGATATGTAGGACACACCATTCTTCTGAAGGTAGGTTGACGGGACGGCAGGGCGACGGAAGTTGTAAACCGCAAGGTATGATGGTGTGGTGCAACAGACGGTCACGACAGCAGGCGATATTAATGTTCACGCGGCAACCCTTGTAAAGGCAGGTCATTCCTATGAAGACAGGGAGACAGGTCGACGGAAGTTGCCAAGACACAATGAATTATGGTACCTTATAACAGGAAGTGAAGTGATGGTAGGTAGTGTTGAAAGCTCGCACCAACAGACGACCAGAACAGATCTGGAGTCTATGAAAGACAGACCATACTCCTGGAGATTGGTAGACAGGTCTACAGGTCGACGGAAGTTGAATAGGCGCAATGTACTATGGTTTGTAGTAATGACTGACCGCACCAACAGACGATATGAACAGATCTGCAGGATATGAAGGACAAACCATACCTCTGAGGGTAGGCAGACAGGGCGACAGGTCGACGGAAGTTGATAAACCGCAAGGTATCATGGTGTGGAGTAACACAGAGTCTCAACAGCTGACGATGCAAGCAGACGTGCAGTGTATGAAAGAAAGGCCATATTGCTGGAGATTGGTAAACAGGTCGACAGGTCGACGGAAGTTGAATAGGCGCAATGTATTATGGTAGGTAGTAATGACAGATCGCTCCAACAGGCGAGTTGAACAGATCTCCAGGATATGGAGGACACACCATTCTTCTGAAGGTAGGTTGACGGGACGGCAGGGCGACGGAAGTTGTAAACCGCAAGGTATGATGGTGTGGTGCAACAGACGGTCACGACAGCAGGCGATATTAATGTTCACGCGGCAATCCTTGTAAAGGCAGGTCATTCCTATGAAGACAGGGAGACAGGTCGACGGAAGTTGCCAAGACGCAATGAATTATAATACCTAATAATAGGAAGTGAAGTGATGGTAGGTAGTGTTGAAAGGTCGCACCAACAGACGACCAGAACAGATCTGGAGTCTATGAAAGACAGACCATACTTCTGAAGATTGGTAGACAGGTCGACGGAAGTTGAATAGGCGCAATGTACCATGGTTGGTAGTAATGACTGACCGCACCAACAGACGATATGAACAGATCTGCAGGATATGAAGGACATACCATACCTCTGAGGGTAGGTAGACAGGTCGACGGAAGTTGATTAACCGCATGGTATCATGGTTTGGAGTAACACAGAGTCTCAACAGCTGACGATGCAAGCAGACGTGCAGTGTATGAAAGAAAGGCCATATTGCTGGAGATTGGTAAACAGGTCGACAGGTCGACGGAAGTTGAATAGGCGCAATGTATTATGGTAGGTAGTAATGACAGATCGCTCCAACAGGCGAGTTGAACAGATCTCCAGGATATGGAG
The DNA here is from genome assembly GCA_963989385.1 of Ctena decussata. NCBI lineage: Eukaryota > Metazoa > Mollusca > Bivalvia > Lucinida > Lucinidae > Ctena > Ctena decussata. The sequence continues at coordinate 79,489,552 of OZ022499.1, read as the reverse complement.
GACACACCATTCTTCTGAAGGTAGGGCGACGGAAGTTGTAAACCGCAAGGTATGATGGTGTGGTGCAACAGACGGTCACGACAGCAGGCGATATTAATGTTCACGCGGCAATCCTTGTAAAGGCAGGTCATTCCTATGAAGACAGGGAGACAGGTCGACGGAAGTTGCCAAGACGCAATGAATTATAATACCTAATAATAGGAAGTGAAGTGATGGTAGGTAGTGTTGAAAGGTCGCACCAACAGACGACCAGAACAGATCTGGAGTCTATGAAAGACAGACCATACTTCTGAAGATTGGTAGACAGGTCGACGGAAGTTGAATAGGCGCAATGTACCATGGTTGGTAGTAATGACTGACCGCACCAACAGACGATATGAACAGATCTGCAGGATATGAAGGACATACCATACCTCTGAGGGTAGGTAGACAGGTCGACAGGTCGACGGAAGTTGATTAACCGCAAGGTATCATGGTTTGGAGTAACACAGAGTCTCAACAGCTGACGATGCAAGCAGACGTGCAGTGTATGAAATAAAGGCCATATTGCTGGAGATTGGTAGACAGGTCGACGGAAGTTGAATAGGCGCAATGTATTATGGTAGGTAGTAATGACAGATCGCTCCAACAGGCGAGTTGAACAGATCTGTCAAGAGAGGCAATGGATTGTTGATGGTAGCAAAGAATGTTAACACCCAAAATGCATTGTAACGCTATAACTTCCGTCAACCTGTCAACCTGTCCACCTCCGTTTTCTAGATTCTACGCTACCACCCATAATCCATTACCACGCTCTAGCTATCGTCAACCTGTCCACCTCTGTTTTCCAGATTCGTGTTCCACGACCTGGGTTAGGCACGCAGGTGGGCAGGTTGCCACAGAGATCGAACGGGTGACAGACTGCCTATGAAGAGTGAGGGCTGTAAAATGGGCGTGATGATGGCCTGTAAGTGCAGGCCCATAAGGCATGAGAGCAGGACATACTGTATGAAATAGAGTTGTGGGCAACCGAGTTACCAAGCCTATATTTCATTTGGTTTTGTTGAGTTTGCGTGATCCTTTGACCCGCCTCCTTCCTTTTGCTACCCAACCGTAAATCATAATGTGTCACTTAAGGACCCTCCCTCTGGCGAGAAACCATTGGTCACTGTCGTCCGTTCTGTGATTGTTGGCCCCGCCCCTCCGTCTTTTGGTCCCGACCTCCAGTCTTGACGTCAGCGCAAATGATAATGTGTGACCTTAAACACCGTCCCTCTGGGGAGGAGACATGGCGTTCAGTCGACCGTTCTGTAATTGCTGGCTCCGCCCATCCCTCATGTGGCCCCGCCCTTCTTTCTTGACGTAACCGTAAATCATAATGTGTCACCTTAAAAACCCTCGCGCTGGCGAGGAAACATGGCTTATAGTCGGTCGTTCTGTGACTGTTGACCACTCCCCTTCCTCTTGTGGTCCCGCCCATCACTCGTTACGATCCGTGAAATTACCATGTGTCCCCTATATTTTACTTGAACCATTACATGTATATATACTGTTAAATATTAACTTTTATACCTGACTCTAACACCTTCGCACATGTTGAGTCCAGAAGATTTCAGAAAGAAGGGAAAAAATTATAATTTCATCGGAATGATATAACCAGAGAATTTCTAATATCATCAACTGAGATTAGCTCATCTGCATCATCAACTCTTGCTGATTGAAGTCTTTATAGCAGGGCAGATATGTAACAAATTTTGGCCGAATGGTGCACTTTTTGATAAAAGCATGAAATTTGGCACATAGTTAAACTGGACCAACATATGCATTTTCAGGGTGGATGCCAAGCTGAATTTTGCCTATATCGGCGGCCATCTTGATTTTTCAAAATGGCGTCTACCTAATAGGTAAGTTTTATTCTGATCAGAGCCCATTACATTTTATATAGACTTTGAGCTGACAAAAGTCCCTCTGTCATATGGAGGAACTCTAGAGAGAGTAGTGTTTGCAGAAGTTCCTATTAAAATTATGTTAATTTATATCTGTAAACCTTCTGACTATCGGTTAAGCCTATATGTGTACATTACATGTTAACTATGAATATTTCCATAGAATCATATAATTTGAATGCTGAAACATTTCGTTTTGTTTCTGTCAGCCTTTTTCCCCCGTTTTTCCTATCTTCAAATATTGGAATAATTACAGTCTGTTTGATTTTTTTTTATCATTCTCCACTACTGGAGGTAACGTAAATAACATTGAGTCATGATAGTCCATTATAATACCACTTTTGAACTTTCTTCACTGTGTCTCAAAAATGACACTATTGCAGTTCTTAAGAAACTTTGCTTCTTGAGACCTCTGGCACTTTAACAGTTAGGTTTAGGGCGTTATGGCGTGTGTTTTATACGTTACGAAAAATAGGATACTGCAAACTAATAATGTTTCTAGACATGAAAAGTTCTGAAGACAATCACTATTTTCTGGCATTTATTTTGTTACCTACATCAACATCTTTAATAACGTACTTGCCTAACTACTCAACCGTTTTGATATCCTTTTAATAAATGATATTTGACATAAAAAATAATCAAAAAAGATAAACTTAATTAAAAAAAAGACAATATTGTAGAGAAAATAAAGCCCTGCCGTTGTACGCTAGCACTTTTTATGTAGAAGTAACGTCAACAGTCAGTCTTATACAAATAGCGCCTCAAAAGCGTTGATTGAGTGGTATAAGGGAGTCTGGTATGACTTGTAATCTACAAAACATATAAGAACGTTGTCTTACAGTGTGTATTGAAAAGATATAACACATCAAGTGCATACAAAAGAAAGACTATTCATAAGAGAAATACAAACAGACATTTGAAGATTTTGGAAACAGAATGTTACATGTAGACTTGGGTTGCAAAGCACATTTACCTTAGTTAAGCTGTACTGGTGGTATACGTTACACAAGAAATGCCATTTATCAACTAAAATCATCATGTAAACCGAAAAATTACTGCATAATGCCAAGATACTACATATAAGTTTTACAACACAGCTTTACGTTGTCTATTTTGTAATGCTCCTACCTCGGATGCCTTTAGCAGGACTTTGGGAATAAAAAATAAAAAACATGAACCGAAAGCTAATGATATGAGGAGTTGAGTAATAGGCTATGTGGATATTAGAAGTTGGTTTCGATTAATTCTTCCTTTCACGACAATCTTCATTCTATGCCGCAGTTTTTGTTTTATTATTTTTTTCTAAACTTGTCAACGCTTATATATTCAATATTCTCTTCAGGGGTGCCTAAATACGGGATCTTTAGTAAAAAGTATGCAAAGACCAGGAACTGAAACAATCAAAATCCAAATCCAGCCCTCAAACCATAGTTGGAAACAACTAAGATTACAAATAATCAAGATACAGAGAACATATGGCCAACCGAGTGAGCAGCTTGTTCCCAAAAGGTGGCCACTCAGCAACCCAAACCGAACCAAAAATAATAAGAACATACATAAGGTAAAACATCACAGAAACTCTGACACCAAAAACAGGCAACAGAGAACCACAACAGAACTACCGCCTTGGAACGGTCAGTAATGAATTACTGGGGGGCTTAAATCGATTTTACAGGCCGAACCTCACCCTCAGTTTCTGAAGTGGTACAAAACATTTAGTTGGTAGTTTGATTTAGTTTGTGTTATTGACAAATATTTTATTTTTACAAGTAATAATAATCTACAGTGTTCCAACTGCACAAAATGCAATGACAAATGAAAAAAAAGGCTACATAATTTATGTTAATCAATATTAATGTTACTACTTAGGGACTTAGAAGAAAATTTCGGTTCCTCATCTCCTAAATGTACCTTTTAGTATGACTAGAAATTAAACAAAAACAAACATAACAGGTAATGTATACAACCATTTTATTGGCAATTTACTAATTAGTCACACCTTATATGTAGTAAAACATCATGTATTGGGCAGAAACAAATAAAATAAGTTATACCTATACATATCATGGACTAACCAAATTAAATGTTATTCAATTCATCTTTTTACCTTAAAGAGCCTAGTTTGTTGTAATCATTTCAGGAAAGCGGTAGAGGGAGGTGGGGATGGGAAGTAAATAATTTATTGATGAAGTCCTGCTGTAATGAACTGTATACTCAATACAACTTGACAGTATCCAAGAATATACTAATACAATAAATAATATGTTAAAAGTTGTTTGAAAGTAATTATGCTGTTGTAATATTTAGGTGTTGATAATAATGGTAAATCGTAATATGCAAAGATAGTGCAAAATTACCCGGTCAGGAAAGATTAAGTCATTTTATAGTAACAGTTACACTTCGTGAACAGACAGGTGATGGGAAGCTCTATTTTTCATTTCTCAGCATAAAGATTTGCACTTTTTTTCGTTTTCCTTACAGTAATATGCAGCAGTATAATTGACGAGAGCTATACAAACAGATAACGTTTATTACCACTCCGCAGGTACACATTGAACGTGATATTAAACCTAAACCCTGATCAAAATATTTACTTGTCGAATGTTATTCTAGTGAAGTTGCTTTAAAACTATGTTTAAAAAAGTCAGAGCGAGAGTATGTCATTCGTTAAGATCTTCGTTTTTCCTGTTGTACTACAGGAAATATTGAAAATGCGTATACTACATGTATCTGAATATCTGAATATAGTTGACAGGTTGACACTTAAAGCATTGAAAGCCTAGCTGCAGTCTGAGACTGTCTCTTTACAACAGTTTGAAAATCTTATCATATGACACCACTAACAATAATATACAAACTACGATTGTGTTACTCAACGTTACCCCTAAACCTACCTTCAGATACATGTTTAAATCATATAATTATAGTTAAAACATACAACGATGGTTTTCCAATATAGTGACATATGCTTCTGGCTACTTATGATAATATACAGATCAAACTGAGGGTATACAATTTACCCTTTACACGTGTACCTATTTCTCCAAGTCATTCTTCAAAATTACACGGACTCTTACAAAAACGTTTTGTTCTAGATTCAGGTAATTTTTCGATGTTGCATTGACTAATTCAAAAGGAGCCAATCAGTTCTCTCTAGTATGTGCATAATTTGAAAATGAATAATAGCTTTTGTTCAGTAAAGACCACATTTATCAACCACAATTTCAGTTTATTTAGAAAATTGTTGTTTGTTTGTATCTTTGTTATTGTAATGTACGTTACACATCAAATGTGATTACTTTTTATTTCTTAAAACCCTATTTAGCATTGTGCATTAAAATGAACTCAAATACATTTATGGATTAAATTATGTTTCTGCTTATTTAATATATTATGAGTTATGCAAAATGATTTATTATGTAGACTAAAGCAACAAGAAAAATTTTACAAGTAAAAGAAGTGCTATCATCACCCAGTTAACAAGTTTTATTCACTAGAAAAAGAATTCGGTCTGCAAAACAATATTTTGAAAGGTTTTGTTCACCAGGTGGTGAGGAATCGTGATTGACTGTCTTCCATTTCCATACTAACAAACATGTAATTTTCAATTAGTGTCATGTCTACGCCCAGTAGCATAGATCAGAAATGATGAATAACAGGCAAGTTTGAGAAAATCATGGTGAAAGTTCAGCTAAACATGTTCAGAAACACAGAAATGGACTTTCTAATGATTTCCCATTCTGTTTGCCATTAAATGCAGTTTCAGTGGCGGTCATTTTGAAATTCAAGATGGCCACCATAAATGGAAATTTATGGCTTGGCATTTACCCTGAATATGCTTAGAATAGCTTTGTCTAGCATTGTGCCAAATTTCATGCTTTTATCAAAAAGTGCGCAATTATTTCACATATCTGCCTAGCTATTATCAATCAATGTGAGTGATTGTATCAATCCTTATCAATACTCAGACAACGAAGGGTATAACCTCATTCAATGCCACTATTTTAAGGTGGGGTATAAAAACTGGATAAATACACCTTACTGAGCCATACCCAGACTGTCACTCAAAAGTCACCTGACAGAGTATAACTGACCTATGCAACAACAACTTAGCATGTGAATAGTTCCATAAACAAAACGCACATCTTGAATGTCACACAATAAGTTCTTAATTTTATCTTTGAGTTAATGAAGACCTAATGAAGTCCCAACGACCTAGTAAGGTTATGGGATAGAATAGAATTATGAAGAGATGCAAACCTTTTAAAAGTAGGCGTGGCTTCGGAAAGGTGAATCGTGACGTGGCAAGCATGACTGGTTTAAATGCAGCGTTTCCTGTGGTACTTCTGTAGTGCATTCAACTCTTGATATCTCGAAGTCAATTTTCAGCCCAAACTACAAATATCTCAAAGTAAATTTTCTGGTACCAGAAAATTGACTTTGAGATATCAGTAGTTTGAAATAACAGGAGTTCAAATATAAATAAAAATAGAAAATATATTCTTTGATACAAGATATTTTGAGATATCAATGTTCGAGATATCGAGAGTTGACTGTACATTATATATGTTAAGAGGAATTCAATATTCAGATAAGGACAGACAAATGGTGCACCGTTACTGCGGCCTTGAATCAGATCCGCTGAGGTGTGGGGAAAACATCGTTACAAGAATGGAAATACAATATTTAGATACCTGTGTATTAGTATGTTTGGCTCTTGCCAAAACTAAGCAAAACCAGCAATGATACATAACATAAACAAATTTGAATACATGTTGTTCTGTTCAGATTATCTTTCAGCTTTCTGTAAATTTCCCTCAAACGTGATAACATAATATTGCTATACTTTGAAAACAATCTGGGACGGTCGAATCTCTAAGTTTTACTTCAAAAAGCCTCAGCGTAATTAACTTAAAAGTTCTAAATATTGGGACAGATAAGTATGCAAACAGTGCAGACCCAGATCATACTGCTCCTGAGGAGCAGTCTGATCACGGTCTACCCTGTTTGCCAGTCCATCTGCATCTTTTGAACGTATCTCTGCATTGTAGCACCAAATCAAATTGTTCTATTTTAGAACAATAACATTAAGTAATGTAGGTGCCCCTATTTCTAGAATGTTTATGGTACAATTCAATCGTACACGTCCTCGAAACAAAGTTATGTCGACGTCGATGCAACGCCACGACAATGCATCGAAGTCTCTACTACTTCGCCGTTTCCATGCCCGCTTATATTGGCTACGCTAAATTTTTTATATGGATGGCAGCCCAAATGGCAGCAAACGTCAGTATGAAGCCTCCCATGAGTTGGAAACCTATAACAGAAAAAAAATGTAGTATCAACAGTTTGTCAAATTTTACACTATGAGGGGTGTTGCGATAACTTTCTTCCAGTATGTTGATCTGTGCTTGTCCTGGGTTGTCCAGGCACTACAGTCCATGCTGATGTGCCAAGGTATATACGCAGTTAATCACATTGCGTGTGTTTGCAAGGTAGTCTTTTCATATGGCTAACGGCGGATCTTCTATGAACGCGGCTCATACATGGAATAAACTTTTATCTTTGTGAAAGAAAACTGTGTTTCTCTCGGTGTGTTAATGTGTGTCTGTGTGTAAGAAGGGCAACATTTTACACTCTTCAGCCAAAAACTGTATTTTTTTCTCAGTTTGGTGAATGGTATATCACTTCCACAAAGGTTAACTGCGCATGGTTCTTGCTGTATCTGTTAAGATTTTATTATAGACCCGTATTTTTTAGCCGTGTTAAAGGTGTCTTACAGCGTTTGTTAATAACATGGCTCCGTCCACGCAATCTGATAACATTCTTACCTGTTTGCTAATCAATCTGTGAATTCTGAACAATATGTCGTGTAAAAGGAATGACTGATCATAACCAACGGGCCGTTTTCTGATCACATACACTTACATGTGGGTGGCACCACACCATGCACAAATGATCCACTGAGCCACGCAATGTGGCTTAGTGGCTCATTTGTGCATGGTGTGGAGCCAGGCACGTTTGTGTAAGAGGCATGGCTGTCTTCTCTTCAGTAACTTACCCTCACTGCTAACTTCAGGTGGACAGTCTGTAAGACAAAAATGTTATTGCGAAACTCATATTCAAATATAAATGCTTAATCTACTTATGCCAAGGGTTCCACAAAAGGGGCATTTGCAATCACTGCCAATCAATCCCAGAGAAGATGCCAATGGTAGCAGCGTCTGATCAGGGTCTTCACTGCCTGCATGAGAAAAATGTGTACTTCTCTTGAAACAAGGGCTTCGCAAGCGGCGCATAATACGCCCATTTAAATGTCATAAAGGAGTTACAGAATGAACAAGACTGTTTACGAAAAGACAGACAGGCAGACAGAGGCAACCACTCTATAATAAATGAATGCAACATTATTTACATATTCAACATATCAAATACTATTAGTATACCAAGTCAAAGTCAAACAAGGGAGATAAACTAAATATACTAGATATACCATTCTTGGTTCTACTACATTCCCTTGACATTACCATTTTAAACGCTTGAAATGTTACAAAGTAAACATGATATTTATGCGAGGGCAGGTAATTCAGTAAGTAAGCCAGAGTTGTGGTTCTAGCTCAGGATACATTGCCTCATTATTATACACATTCCTACAAAGTTTCATTCTAATATTTCAAAAGGTTAAGGAGATAAAGAGTGAATGAGAAACGCCTAAAATACTAATCAAAGGGAGGTTACTCCAAAATTAAGGGGGAGCAACCGTTCTTATATGTGACACACTGTCTTGTGATCATGCACATTGTTATAAAGTTTCATCTTGATATTCCAAACGGTTACCAAGTTGAGGTATGCACAAGGTAAGTATACACAAAAATAGCCTACAAGAACTAATGAAAGGGATGTAACTCTAAAACGAAGAAAGGGAAAGCAACCATTGTTGTACGCGGCCCATCGTTCGGACTTCATACACATTGCTATGAAGTTTCATGAAGATATCCCTAACGGTTACTGATTTATGGAGTGCACAAGAATGTTTACGGACGGACAGACAGACGGACAGCACCACGACATAATACGTCCGTATTGTCATCTTTATACGCCCGTTTTGAAAAAACGGACGTATTATGTCGTGGTGCTGTCCGTTTTTTCAAAACGGGCATATAAAGATGACAATATGAAAAATGAATTAAACCAGACACCCCTTAAATGACAAATGGACTCATCCAAGATATAAGGACAGAAGAGCCCACAAGGCATAGATGGCTTTAGCAAACAATATAAGCCAGTAGCGTAGTTGCCCAGCGTAATAACTAAGCAGCGTAATGAAGATTTTGTCGAACTGACAAAATTTCAGTATGCACCTGTGACATGCATACTGATCTCTTTTAGAAATCACTATGAGGCCTGAAATCACCTGACAGTTAAGCCCGTGACTCATAGGCCAAGTGCATTCTTCGAACATGCGAAGTGCAGACAACCCACAGGGGGCGGATCCAGAAAGTTTGGAAAGGAGGTTCAAATTAGTGTTTTTTTTTTTTGTTTTTTTTTTAGGGGGGGGGGGGGGGGGGGGGGTTCGATTTGTGCAGTTTGACCAATTCTGAAATTCCCCATGGAAATGGAATAATGAAGGCTGAAGAGGGAGTTCGTTTCAACCCCCCGCACCCCCTCTGGGTCCGCCACTGACCCAAAGTCCAAAAAGACACAGCTGTGGTCCTTAAGCCCCAGTCTCACTGTCACGTATTTAGAGCTATATTTTACACGGCTTGCCAAAACGTAGGGGCAGGAAAAGTAGTACAACCTAGCCCTCAAAACGTCACAGTGAGACTGGGGCTTGACATTATCACATTATTTTTGTGAATCGTCGAGTAGCTACTTACAGTTGGAATGATCCACCTTGACAAAGCTATCATAATTCATACAAAGACCGATGATTGTCACTTTAGCCTCTAACAATTTCTCAGCCGAAAGTGTCGTCGACCTGCTCCAGAGTGATGCGGAGGGCATGTTGCACTTGGAGTCCTCGTCTTCGCCCAGACAGCTGTAGGAAACGTAATAAGACGTGTAGTCTACCGCCATCAGGTAAGACGTTACCGTTATGTTGCCTAGAAAATATAGAAATTTACGTAAACAAAGGATCTTACACGAGTGGTCATTTCATATGAAGTTCATGAAACAAGCCTTCGGCACCTCTCATGCCAAAACTTCTAGGCAATTTAAGGAAAAGATACTTGTATATACAGATTCTCTCTTTCAATGAATTATTCTCATTTTGAAAAACTACATATTGCTTAGCGACAAATAACAGACTTAGTGTCAGCTTCATGGATAAACAAGTTCCTTTGACACCTGATAAAGTTTTATGTCCGAAAAATGAATCACTTTTCCACTGCACCATTAAAATGATCCTATGGAATTTCTGCCGTGTCTGCCATGATGAACGAAGGCAGATTGAGGTAGAAATATTACTCAGATTAATTGTTTTGGGTTTAAACAAAGGCAGCCGGACCGCGTAGCGCAATCGGTAGGGCACCTGACTCGTAAGTCAGAGGTCCTGGGTTCGAAACCCGGTCTGGCCACATATTTTCGTTTCTCCTTCCGCTTATTCAAGAAGGGCAGTTGTCAGTTACTGGCGAAAGCATGGGATCAGTGTAATCCTTGGACCAAATCACTTGGACCATTGGACCTTGGACTGGTCCAACTCGGACTGCACTGGTGTAATCCTTGGACCAGTTACCTGTTGGACCAAATTTATACAGGTACTTTGGACAAATGAATAAACACTAATATATATAATAATATCTGTCACTGCATAACAAATGACTACCTGAGAAGCCCTACCTTATTGTTTACTAAATTTACTGATAAATAGCCCTGAAAAATAATGAAGTTTACAGGAAAATCATAGAAAAGTTTATGCTGTGTAAAATAGCCAATATATTATTATAGTCAGTAAAAAGTGAGATTTTGCATTTTTCCAACCAACTTGTATGTGCGTGAAATTATATTAGTCCATGATTCTAGCTTCTTGTTTTGGTTTTTTTTTTTTTTTGTATTTACAGTGGACTCGACAGTATCGGATCAAGTTCAATAAAACTCCTGTTTTGTTGTATATGAATGCTAAAATTATATATGTTATTATACATAACAATTGCAAAATATCCCTTCTATCTATCCACGTCAAAATATTTACTAAATTTATTCCTTTATGGGCAGATAACCTATCCAGACTTACTGGAGGGTCTTACGACAGTAACGAATCAGTTGCGACAGTATCGGATCATATGATATTATTTTATAGGAGAGTTCCTTCGAGGCGTTCGGCCAACCTTCCTAGCTTCAAAAATTTGGCAACATAAACAGTTGGACCTATTTAACTCTCATAGGAAACTTTTACGGCCTTTCAACGATATTTTTCACGTGGTCCGTCACCAGCAACAGTTATGTCTGTTAGATAACAGCTGAATGTGTAGAAATGTACAAGCATGTCAATTATTCTTAACTCAGTTATCCCCTGCGCCCCTTAAGTACGGACCAACTCAAACAGTAAAGACCATAATCCTACTTCGCAAAGAATACGCCCTGATAAGACTGTAGGGTCTGATCAGGATCAAGAAATTTACGGTGATTTCCGCCTTAGCATTGGAATATCAATGCAAACAGAGTATAAACACTTCATGGTCATTCAACGAGTTCTGCTGCACTACTCTGAGTCTACACAGTGTACAACTGTCCATCTGATGAACGCAAGTCATTAATGGGTTCACACACATGCGAGCTGATCTCGAATTTTCTTCAGAATGTTTAGCCGAAGCTTAGATGCGCTACGCATAACCGTCATTATCAGACGCTAGTGTGTGGGGCGTGGGTGGGATGGGGGATATTTTACCTTCAGGTAGTTGATTTATGACTTGCTTTCAGCATCAGACCATGCATCCGACATAATGTTTCCAGCTAATGCCTGTATTTCAGTTCAAATTATATAATGATCCTTTACTGTCGCACATCGGTGTACAACTTTTCAAGTCTTTAGTTTCATCAAACACTGGGATGTCACAAAAATAATGACTGCCTGCAATTTTAGGGATGCCAGGACACATTACAAAGTAGAATCGGTTTCAATCGCCTAATGATAAATTTGTGTGAACAACCGAAATTTATTTTAGGGGTAACGAGCATCAGACAAAATGTAAGCGCCGCTGAATATGGGACAAGCTTTTCAACAACTCTGATTTGTTTCACAGCCGCACATTTCGATCGATTTTTTCACCCTGCTTTCTGTCATTGGTCTAACTCGATGACTGTGATATAAAGGTAAAAAACATTTTTTACTCATTTGTGAGAAAAATGGGTGATAACATGAGGGTGATCCGATACTGTCGATGATCCGATACTGTCGAGTCCACTGTATTTATTTTTTAAATTTGTATATCTATTTTCTAGTTAGGAAAGAAAATGATCATTTAACCATGGGTAAAGATAGGTACTTGGTGATTTGAGCTTCGTGATAAATTTGCTTTGGTTCTTGAAAATTTCAGTGTGGTAATTTTTGTTTAACTGTAAGTAATTAGTTATATAACAATATTCTAAGTAAATTATAGTGATATATTTATGTAAGGCCATATAGAAAGTTCACTTTAAATATCAAACTTTAAATATCAAACTGACTCAACTTAAAAAAATCAAAAAGCCATTGTGTATACGGTAATGATGTAAGTACTGGGACAGCTCAAAATAATTTTAATTTTGTCCCAAATAGAAAATTAACTATTTCAGAAGTGTCAAATGGTAGAAGTCACTGGTAACGCACTTGCATTCTGCATTTAATTTTCACGACTGGTTGATTGTTCTGGTTTTAACAGACCTTTGAGGCAGTATTTAAGTCTATATCGGGCATTCTCCCAGAGAGAGAGAGAAAGAAGAGAAATGATAGACGAGAGAAAAAATGTCCAAACAACCCCACCCCCACCCAGTCCCGGATCCATGGGGTGGGCTTTTGGGCTTCAGCCCCGCCACCTGGGCCTTGTTGAATTAAAACATATGTTGTGACATCTCATTAGAATCGACTCGGCGAGGCGATTCTAATGACTTATCACAACATATATTTCACGGCAAAAATGACATTATCAAAACTTCTCAACAAAACGATCCCTATTTATATTATATACTTTCAAGCCCCACTCACCCCCAGCCCTTCCCACCTCCCCCAAAACACACATCTCGGCACCAATGTCCAAACAACCCCCACCCCCACCCAGTCCCGGATCCATGGGGTAGGCTTTGGGGCTTCAGCCCCGCCACCTGGGCCTGGTTGAACTAAAACATGTTGTGACATCTCATTAGAATCGCATTGGAAAGGCGATTCTAATGAGTTATCACAACATATATTTCATGGCAAAAAGGACATTATCAAAAATTCTCAACAAAACGATCCCTATTTATGTTATATATTTTCAAGCCCCACTACCACCCAGCCCCTCCCCCCTCCCCCAAAACACACATCTCGGCACCTTCCATCCCCACAAGTTATCCAGAACCCCACCAGAACGCGGTGGTCTGGATCCGGGCCTGCACACCTACTGCAAGCACAGTAAGCCCTTGCCCTATGTTCCAAATCAGTAGGACGCCTCGGCATTAGAAGTTATACACAGCACTATCCCACCACCCGACCACCCTCTAATTTTGACAAAGTGGCTTTCAATACAGATTCAGTTAGAAATAAGAGATACATCTCCTGTACAGTAATTGGCTTCATATTCTCTTTAATTTTCTATTACTAGTCAAAATATAAAAGTGTATTAACTCAGAACTATTTAGGATAGGATAACGAATCTGTGAAAATTAATTGTAGGATAGAATTAGCTTCATTACTCATAGTTTTCCCCATTTTTTTCAATATTAATACAGAGAATTAATATCTCAGAATACATAAAATTTTATATTTTCCACTTGAAAAAGTTTTAGGTTACAGACCATTAGACTGACGAAAAGAAGGACAATTAGATATGCTGGAATTACAGTAGTTTGTTAGTGTCCAAATATTTAGGTAAATTATGGTATAAAAATAGAAGAAAAAGAAAAGGAACAGAAAAAAAAATCCATAAATATTAAAGTGTTATGAAAAATGTTATACAATTAGGTTCACATCTGGGTTTTTCTGCATTTTAACATGTGCATGTTTTAATATATATTGTCGCTTTTTTCCAAAAATACATAATAAAATACTGAATAAAATGTTTCTCTAGAACAAATGAACAAATATATTTTATCATTGATTTTTTTAGGAAAAAAGGAGAGAGAGAAAAAAAAGTAATAAAACTGATATATGCACACTAGAAATGTTTACTGTATATATGGTAATGTGCTGTGATTTCATAAATGGACAGCCCCCTACTGTTTATTGGGGTTCTGACACACTCTAGTAGCTGCTACTGTTAGAAAATTACAATATACAGTCCTAACAGGTAGCTTGTCACATACATGTTTTGATAACTGCCTGAATCCTTGTTCTGTTCTGTTCTGTTCAATTCTCGTATCGACGTTACCCAAGTGGCTCAACGGTACGTAACCATAGTTGCCTGAATCCTGCACTGTAGAACAACATATAAACCATATTAATCCTATTAAATACCCAGGGGGTGTTTCATTTTACAAAAAGGGGGGAGGGGTATGTAGTAAATCAGTCACTGCCAAAAAAACTCTAAGTAGCAATATAAGGTTATGGGTATACTTTCAGAAGAAGCAATAAAAGTCTACTATTTTGCCCCCTTTCTCAGTATAGAGTCAACTCTTTAAGAGAAGACCACATTTCATAAAGCTACTTTAATTATCCAGAGAAGCAAACAGGAATACAAAAAGTTAAGATAGCATTATTTTAGGAAAGAGGTAGCTAGAGTAGGGGTTTTTATTAGGATGAATATGGTATATGTGATATTTTTTTCACTGACCAAGGAAAAAAGAGCAAAAGGACATACTAGTTGACTTTCCCCCATAAATAGGGATAAAATCAATGAAATGTTAAAAAGAAATACAAATACAAAAAAAAAAAAAAATAAAGAACAATGAGACCATTTTTTTCTTCACACTTTTGCATTTGCCATTATTGTTCAAATGTGAATATTCGGACTAACCATTATATGCATTGCGGTACATGTCTGTAATTTCCCAATTAAGGTAAAAGCCCATTACATGCATATCTCCTTTCTTAAAAAGATAGGCCCCACAATAGCTCAATCAGTTAAGCACTGACCTGCTAAGCCAGCGGTCCAGATCCAAATCCCGCTAGACCATCCTGCGCTTATATACATAGTTGCAGACTGGTCAGAGCCGCCGTCTTTTGCTACAATATGTATTCTTCTGGGATAGTATTTTTTTCTGATGATAACTATGCATACAAGCTAAAAAAAAAAGCAGACTTTATAGTAACTGGTCCATTTTCACTTTGGGAGATTTTAGGCTATTTTATTTTATTGGAAGATCTTACCACAAGAATTCTAACTATTGGGACAGAGATCGGGCTGCGCAGAAGGTGCAGGTTCTGATCAGTCTGACCAGGAATTACACTGCTTTCCATTCCATTTGCATCTTCTGAACACATATATTACTGCATTGTAAACCCAAAATGTCCCAATTTTAGGACAATTTTGGTAATTATGCTAGGTGTCCAAATTTTCACTTTTTCATTATGTTTTCAAAAGATAAAATCTAAAACTCTGGCACTCATATGTTTTCTAGTGTCATTACTGTTTTAAATCATTGGTTCAATGAATGAAATTTTCTAAATAAAAGATACATCACATGACATGGCATTTTTTTGCCTGGGTGAATAATTGCAATCACCCATCAGAAATATGCTATAGAAGTGATACAGGGCAGAGGAATCTGACATTAGCCAAAAAGTAAAGCACGCAAATTTTAACTACAGAAACTTACTTTACTGAAATCCCGTAATTTTTTGTATTAATTCACATACTGTGCAAGATCCATTTATTTCTTGTCCAGAATATAATCCAAAGTTCTTTTCAGCCAACAACTGTCTGAAGTCGATTAAAGAAAGGCTGTAAAATTATTCATGATATAACTTTAACCTGATTAATTATGATTGCAGGGCATGTCCAGTCTTCATTTCTTGGCGGGAATGGCGGTCCGCTGTTAACGCTCTTTTTGTGTATTTTCTTAAATTCTCCTGTTTTCAGTTACCATCACAAATCATAAATTGGGCAGATAAATATACTTTTAATAGCAATCATTATCATGCCTAGGATGTAATGTTTTGTGGGAAATTTAATTGAAATAATCAGGGTGTAAATCTTTAAGTCTTGCATAATTACTTCCCCTTATAAACCATCCACCTAAATCCACTAGTCCGCTTGTGATCATTATTCATGACTGAAAATCTTAAATGTTGAAAGATGTAAAATAAAAATGCATATTTTTGTGTCAACACTGACATCGGTCAAAGTAAATTTGGTCCAACAGGAAAATATTTTTATATTCGTTCCCATGAGTGAAATATATGTCTTATTATTTGTTTTAATGTATGAACTAGTAACAACCGATCTATCAAAATATTAGTAATGCTAAAAGAAAGTCAAAAAGATTGTCACTGATTCAGATAAATTTGGCCCAACAATTTTCCAGTTTGATCCAACAGGTAGCCGGTCCAAGTATCACTCCATATCAGTCCAAGTTCCAGCAGTCCAAGAGATTTAATACAGCAGGTAACTGTATCACATAATTTGTAATAATTTCCTCTTTTCATTTTATCATGTGTACTAGTATATATATATAAGTACAGATTGCATTAAAAATTATATATCTCATTTATTGAATCATTACGCAAAAAGTTTATCTGTCTTTAACTTGTTTTATAAATAGCATAATTTTTCTTTTCGTCTGCCAGCTTGCTTTCTTCTTTCAGCATAACTTCTACATAGAAATGTAACTGTTCTACTTATATATTCTGCAATGAAAACTTTTCTAAAATTATCACATGTAAAAAATTGAAAACTGATTTGTATAAAATTTGACAGGTTCAAGTCAAAGTATTCATTTCCACTGCCAGTAATGTAATGAGCAGCTGAAGGCAAAAATAAAAATAAATCAAAAGAAAAATAAAATAATAAAAAGGAAAGTGCAATGTTATACGCATCAGTAAAATGATAGTTTGGATAAAATATATTTTTTTTTCTTTTTTGAAAAGGTCTGTTTTTTCTTAATGGGAAAGACAGCTGGATTCTTTTAGTATCACTATTTACTAAATCAAATCAAAGTTTTAAAATTAATTTTAGAATTCAAATTCTTTGAATGGTTTGACTGGTAACTATTGTTTTGCAATGACACTTACATCTAATTATCA